>BSBM01000361.1:4417500-5056666 GCA_027924585.1 Larix kaempferi | reverse complement strand
TTCATGAAAACATATAATTCTAGCTTATGGAAGGGTTCCATGGGTTGGTTGTTGTGATTCTTCAAAAAATAGATGAAGGAAGTGTGTTAACTAATGATATTGGCTGATGAAAATGTTTTTTGATGGCGACATTAAGATGGATGAAGCGTTTTTTGATGGCGACATTAATATGGTAGAAGTGGTTATGGAAGATCATGCATCGATGATTCATTACCATGGTAGGAAGCTTGGTGAGAGTTCACGTTTTCAACTAAAATGGGATATTTCCACACAAGTTGAACACCAAGTAAGAAATACCTCACACAAACAAATCAGATATCAATTCATTAATGTACGGTGAAGGTCCAATTTGGTAAACAATGACAATGAATAATTGATATTAGCGGTTGGTCAATGATAGTTAGTGGCTACAAACTAGGGTTTCTAGGATTTTGAACACAAAGTAGGCTCTAAGCTACCAACTAGGGTTTCTAAGGTTTAGAATTCAAATTAGGGTTTAGGATAAAAAATAGGGTTTCTAGGATATAGGTTTAGAATACAAATTATGGTTTCTTGGACTAGGTTTTTTGGCATGGTTTAGGTTTCTATTGTTATGGATTAGGTTGCTAAGGTTATATTTGTGTTTCTAGGGTAGACTAGATTTCTAAGGCTAGATCAGGTTTCTATGTTTGTGGTTTGGGTTTATAGGTTTCTAAATTATGTATCTAACGATTATATTTGTGTGGATGATGGATGAGAATATTATGGTGAAAAAGGGGATGGTGATGGTGACAACATGGGTAGGAAGAGCACGATGCTGATGTTCATGGTGGCATGGTGATGGAGACAACGACCATGGGGATAATGATAATGAGCATTGATATGGTGATGGTGATAGTGAGCATGAAAATGGGCATGAGGATGCAGATATTATGGTTTACTTAGATGGGAGAAAAAAATAAAGAAAACAAATCCATGACGAAATTTGTGCAATTTATCAAGTTGTACCAAGTTTATGAAATTTATCAATCTATCAAGCTATCAATGTTTGGCTAGGATTTATAGGCCCATTTAAACTCTAGGGAAAATGTGTTCAACCTCTATGATTGAATGGGGAGGATGGCCCTATTGAAATAGATGTATTGCAACTAATGTCGTGTCCTTTCAATGCACAATTTTCATTTCATGCCTCCAATTGCATTTAGGTCAATTGTCTCAAGGAGAGATGGAAAATTCATCCTTGGGAATAATAAACAAACCAAGCAACAAAATTGAATGTTGTAATTTTTGGAAAGTGTGTTTGGGAGAGACTAGCATGAGCGCATTGTCCATAAACTCTCATGCAAACTTTTTATGAATTTGACCTTTTAATGCAAAATCTTCTTTGCCTCTTAATTAGAAAAACCCTAGTTGGATACGGGTTCCAATAAGATGTTTTTTACTCCACATATGGATACTCATGCCTTGGCCATGATCATGGAAGGGAAACAATAGACTTAGGTCCTTGAACATGCTTAGAGAATGGAACCAACAACCTTAGGACCTAAATATAAATTCTTAGGATAAACCTTCATGAATGTGTCATTAGACCTCCACATAGGACAATGAATGCATTGTGGGGCCTTATCCATCATCAAGTGATGAAACAAGTGATTTATGATCATATTAAATTTTCTAAATCTTAAGGGCATTGGAAAATTCCTTTAACTAGAAAATGAGAACTTTGTGGGGGGGTATTTAACATCTAACTAGGATACAAGTGCCATTAGTAGGTTTTGTCCACTATAAATAAGTGTTGAGGAATAAACATGGTTGGGGGGGGGGTAATGTATTAATTAATTCCAAACATAACATTATTGAACTCAAACACCATGACACAATCCCTCTCCAAGGAATATTTGGAATTCAAGTTGAATATGGACACCATGATCTAGTCTTGGGTGTCTTGGATAAGTCTCAAGTCCTTAACTCTACTTTGGTGAGGGAAACAAGAGCATCAAGTATTAAACCTTCCTTCTCATTTGAAAGAACCATTTATGAATCCCCAAATCACCACATTAAACCTATATAGGTTAATAATCACATCCAAGGATGTTATTTCCACCATGACTAGTTAATTTGTGAACCAAGAATGGGTCTCGAGGTGTACCAAGTGTAAGTAAGGAAAAAAAGGGGCACATTCCCTAAATGACACTTCTTAGGCTCAATCCCCATGAAAAATATCTAGAATCTACAAAACATTCTCATTCTTGGGGATTCTTTAGTGGGTATTAGGTCTTCAGTAGCATGGATGGGTCTTGAGCCCTTTGGAATAGCTGAGATGGAAACAATGGCCTCTCATGCTAAACCTTGCTTCTTAGGATAAAGCACCATGTACGATCCCTTGAACCATATGTGTATGTTAATTATCACTTGCAAGGGTGATATGGGTACCATGACTACATTACTTGTGAACCAAGAGTGCGTCTCTAGGTCTACCAAGGTTAAGGGAGGACAACAAGGGTTTTGTTTCCTAAATGCTACTTCTCAAATTCAATATCCATGAAACACACCTAGAATCAATACAATATTTGTTAAAGATGCATTAAGGGGTTTAGAATACAAATTATGGTTTCTTGGACTCTTGTGCATATTTGTAGCACAATGGTTTAGATACAAGTGGATGCACATGAATATATGAAGTTTTTTTGGCATACATATATTAGGATTAGGTTTCTATTTTTTTTTTTGGCATGCATAAATATTAGTATTATGACTAGGTTTTTTGGCATGGTTTCTAGGTTTCTATTGTTATGGATTAGGTTGCTAAGGTTATATTTGTGTTTCTAGGGTAGACTAGATTTCTAAGGCTAGATTAGGTTTCTATGTTTGTGGTTTGGGTTTCTAGGTTTCTAAATTAGGTATCTAACAATTATATTTGTGTAGATGATGGATGAGAATCTTATGGTGAAAAAGGGGATGGTGATGGTGACAACATGGGTAGGAATAGCATGGTGGTGATGTTCATGATGGCATGGTGATGGCGACAACGACCATGGGGATAGTGATAATTAGCATGGAGATGGTGATCGTGATAGTGAGCATGAAAATGGGCATGAGGGTGCAGATATTATGGTTTACTTAGATGGGAGAAAAAAAAAGAAAAAAAATCCATGACGAAACTTGTGCAATTTATCAAGTTGTACCAAGTCTATGCAATTTGGCAATCAATCAAGCTATCAATGTCTGGTTGCAATAGTCAAAATATTAATGTCAATACTCAATGAGACCACAAAACAAAATCATAGCATGAATGTACACCACACACCTATAACATAGTACACAATAAAACATGAAAACCACATACCAGATTACCTACCTATGGTCATTTGACTAGACCATCAAGATCACCTTGAATACCAAGGGTTTCCTTTAACCTATTGTGCTCGGAGTAAGGCAATAAGTTTCGTGCCTTTGATGAGTTCTTCCTTGGAATTGTTTGCAGGTGGAGGTTTGTGCCAATAACTAAGTTTGTGTAATGGTATACAATATCACCTGGTTTATAATCTTCATATGTATACCCTTTTCTATTTACTGAGTGGGAAACTCGGTTCAAATATTCTCCTTTTATAACCATCGACCTAATCGGAAAATCATTGGCCTCAAAGTCCTATAATGGGACATTTAGGGTTTTCTCCCCCTCTAAACAATGTGCTAGCCAATAGTTAATGCACCATGCATTGAGTCTCGGGGAAACCACTACGTATATGTGCCTTGGAGAAAATATAGTGCCATTATTTCAATCAACTAATTAGACACAACTAGTTGTCAAAAATATCAAAAATATAAAAATATTAATCGAACCTGGCTGTACGAGATCTGATATGTGGTCATAGTCTGGTGAAATACATTGATTGGTCCTTCTCCAACTGGGATAGTTCTGTAGCTATATATCGACCAATGGGGAGTGATACACGGTCCCAGCTATAAACCCAATCCATGGATTCACATTCGTCCCATTCACCACTAATGCATGGAGAACAAAAACATGAGAGTTTCCTTGTCCACATTTCAAGTATAGCATTGTCTGATGTTCTAACTGAATGAAATGCACAAGTTCCTTGGATGGTCTTGCACTCATATAACTGTGATCGATCTACATCCACCACCTCCCAAAAATATCTATGTACATGTGCTTTCCTGGTTGAGTGATCTTCCTTCCTTCTTGCTCCCTCCCTAATGATTGAAGCACACCATTCAACGCTGTTTTTTGCATATATGATGAGTGATACATTTGTGAAATTGATTTCTTTCCTGCGTAATGCAGTCTTGATGCATGCTCCTGCTCCATCATGTTCACCTTTTCTGTGTCTGGTCTCAAAATAGTTCCAAATATGTGGCACCTTGTGCCTTTTGTGGAGCATACACAACCATTGGAAGACACATGAATTTTTGAATTTCCCTACACAACCGTCAAACCAAATCCAATGTTGTTCCATCTGTATACTATTATCCTTAAAGTGATTGTAGAACATTTGAAAGTTGTGTAATACAAAATCCAGGTCGTGACACCTGTCGTCACTTATGTAGAAGTGATACTCCCTCAATATAACCATGTTGTCTTCAGTACTATATGCCCCATGTCTATAGGTGATATGGACCATTATGACGACCTGGTCTGAGTGATAGTATTGACTATGAATCTCATTTTGGGGTTGAAGAGTGTAGTTTTCTGCAAAATCGACCACTGACAAGATAGTCCCAATAGGAAATGTATCCCTGCACATTCTAAACTGCTCATCTTGCCAACGAGCCACATGTACATGCTTTACATACTGTTGTGTCTTTTCAAAGAATTCCTCCATGAAGTTGCAAACCCTACTTGGTAGATCAACAATAAAGACATATATCAATAGATTGTTACATATGAAATTGCAATTTGAAGAAAAAATAGTATTCAAGAACTCATTACCAACCTGAGAAGTGACCAATTGTATTTATTTTCTTTCGTTCCCTCCATCAATATCATACGTGAAATATTTGAATGACTACAAGTTCACCTCCCGCCTCCCAAGTTCATGCTCATCGGTCACATGCATGCATTTTTCCAATAATTCCAACCCACCACACCCTGGGATGTCCCATCTATGCAATTTTTTTGATAAAATGTGCAATCGTTTGGCCTTCTACACAAAATGCTATGAATAAAGTCTCTAGATGACATCGGTAGCAATGTAGCTGAACATTCATGCACAAGAGTGTTATGCAATACACGAAAAATATATGTATATGTGTCATAATATTAACCATACTCAATGTGGTATCGATAACAACATGTGTTACGAATTGTGTTTATTTATTTTTTTACAGTAATGGGTAAGAAGCTTTATATTAAGATAGGAAGGACTGATACAAAACTCGCGAAGAGTGAACCCAACAAAACGAGGGATGAAGACACCTCATAACCAGTCTTTACATTTCAGATAAACAGCTAACCGAACAAGGAAAGAGGACAGTCTGCTATATCAGCCGATTACATATTAAAGACAAGCATAACAAAGAAAATCCAGAGCTCATTTGTCTGTTGAGCGACAAAATTTTTTCTTGCTACCTGTAGCCAAATTCTTGTTATCTTCCATGCCCAGGATAACAGAAGGGCTATTGTTCTTGCTAGTTCCGATACAATCTACCTTGGCTTCGACGATCCTGAGACAGCTATGCATAGACTCCATTTTTCCAACCATACTATCGAGTTGTTCTTTCATTTTGTTGTTGGTTCTTCTAGCATCAGAGATTGAAATTTCAACAAGGGTGGCAAGGTGAGAGAGAGCTTTTTTCAATTCTTTATTTTCACCTCTCAACCAGCATACCTGATATTCTATGTCTTGTAGATGAGACAACACGCCAGGAGGGGGACTTTCCGGTCCTTGAGGTGAGTCCAGGTTCACAATACCCGCCATTTCTTCAACCAAATTCCAGAGCTTGCTAGTTCCGATCTCCCCGTTGCTGCCGTACATTTGCTACAGAGAACCATGTTGCACAGGAGCGCCTAAATTTGGATGGTACCAGCATCTGTGGGACGCCAATTCTTCCCATAACTGAGCTCATAACTATTGTGAACACCATTGGAAAGGTTCCCAATTCCCTATCCACCGTCCTGTTGCAACCACCCTTTTCCGACCTTAGAGTTTATAGGATGCCCACGACGGACATGCTTGATCTTGTTGACAAGGGAGCCGTGAGCATCTTTCTCACTGAGCCCATTCCCCTGCACCACCTCGAGGGCAGAGAGGTAACGTTGCATTCCATATCCTCTGAAATTAACCTAAATGTGAGTCTTGCATTGGCGGCATTGCAGTGCCGGGAGGCAGAGCCCAGAGTGACCACTAGTATTTCCACAATCCATGCTGCACTGTAATTCAAAATTCCTGAACCAGAACCATTCTAAAATCCAAAGAATGCAGAGAGGGAATGTATGATATATGCCGTCGCCTAGAGTCTTGAAATAGGAGCGGGGATCCCTGCCATCTGTCCACAATAAATTTTTGCATGCGAGACCGTAGGTTCCAGACAGTAGATGTCATCGCTTGTGTCTTGGGAATGGGAGATGGGATCTTGAAATGATCTTGAGATTGACCCTTAATAAATTCAACCAAGCTTTTGTGGAGGCCATTGTTGGCCCAATGAAACTATTGCAATTTAGATGTAAGGTGAGGATGCTAGGATAGCTAGGGTGATCCATAACGTTAAGGATCCCAATTATTTGCAATGGTGTGTCCATTTCTAACCATAATACTGCGGTTTAACCCTGCTCCTATATTTTACGTGGAGTCGGCATGTTTCTTGTTGTTCCTTAGAATGTGGTAGAGGGATATAGACCTTAGTTCCTTGATCTTGTGGAAGAAATGGTAGTGGTACTTGGAGGAGGGTTTACAGACCTTTTTAGCTAAGGCCCCAGCTTCTTGAATTACCAGGAGGGAGTCCCCAATGGCTACAAGGTCCTAAGGATTATTTTCCTTATCTATATCAATGCCTTTGAGTAAGGCAAGCCACTCCGTAGTATTGTTTGTCTGCCTTCCAATCCCCCATGCATAGTCAGTCAGCTTGTTTCCTTCGGAGTCCATAAGAACTCCCCCTGCACGTGCCAACCCTGTTACGAATTGTGTTTATTTTAACATACAATGGTTTGCATTTTTCAAAGGATATTTGGACCAAGTTAAGTTCGTTATGTTCATTCCTAAATCTTTCATATAATTTTGTGTGTGTCATATCATGAAAATGTTTAATGTGTGGTTCACGATACTTTGACCCCTTTTCAATATTAATAAATATTTTTTGGTTGGAAGAAGGTCTAGTGATGTCATGCCAAAAATATTGTACTAATCCCTTTACCGTATCAATGAGCTTCATATCAAAGCGTGGCAACCTGCCAATGAAGGTCCAAACATCTGTTTGAACGGTTTCAAGTTGTTCTCTTCTAACACAATACCTACGAAGTTTCTTCACATTCAAATTAATAATTTTGGAGGTAGGTTTAAGAAAACGAAGTTCCCTAGTGTTTCAAGTTGCACTAATCCCTTTACTGCATCAATGAGCTTCATATCAAAGCGTGGCAACCTGCCAATGAAGGCCCAAACATCTGTTTGACCGGTTTCAAGTTGTTCTCTTCTAACACAATACCTACGAAGTTTCTTCACATTCAAATTAATAATTTTGGAGGTAGTTTTAAGAAAACGAAGTTCCCTAGTGTTTTTGTTCATGATTGATTGTGACAACACACGACGAGACTCATTGTGATCCTTTGAGAGAGATTTATTTCTAATTGTACTAAATGCATCTACTAAACATTTAACAATATGAGAACTTGGTTCTAACTTTTTTATCATATTTATCCTTAACGTTCTTCTAACAACAACCATAGACCTAGATTTTAACAATGATAAAAATAATTTTCACTTGTCCCCATCACATTTAGAATAAAGAAATTTATCAAGTATTTTTCGAGTTGATGAGAAATAGCACGTTTAGACAACATACCTTCAAGTGAACTAATGAGAGTTTCATCAACTTGTACACGTTTCGGAGTTCTTCGGTGTGTAGTTTCTAATGGAGGTAAGGGTGTTGGAACTAGAGCATGTACAACATCACTAGGATGCTCCGATGTTTCAATAGGAGCCTCTTGTCTTTCATTCTCTTGTTTGTAGTTGGATGTGGTAAATTGGACTTTCTCTTGGACAGTCTCCATAACATTTTCTTCTTTCATTGTAAACCTCTCATTCAATTCTTCCCTTACATTGTTGCTTGTATAACCACAACCCAACAAGTCATTCGCTACCATAGTCTGAGGTTGACTTGATGTGGGAATTGAAACATTCCCCAATGAGCACCTACGTTTTACTTCTTGACTAGTGCCATGGGGTGCTTGTTCATCAAATGTTGTTGAAATTGAGGGCCCCTCTAGTGAATTTTTCTGTTTTTCTTGTCGTGGATGGGTAGGAATGACCATGGCATCATCTACGGTTGGAATTGGATGAGTTTCCATGGAATTCCTTCGATTCCACAAGTCCAATCTTTTATTTTCTCTAAATTCTTCCATGGTTTCTTGAGGCTTCTCTTTCGTTGCCAATTTCCTTGTTTGATTGTGTGAATTCCCTATATGACCACAATGAGCAATACTAAGAAAATAGATTCTAGAGGTGTGCTCAATTATTCAAATATCCAGATTATTTCTCAATTGTGAATATAGGTTCTTCAAGCTTGCTCAATTGTGAATATATATACTTCCTCAATTGTGAATATAGATACTTCCTCAATTGTGAATATCGATTCCTCAAGGTTGCTCAAATGTGAAAGTAACTTCTACCTCACTTGTGAATATAGAAAATTATTCATTTGTGAATATAGGTTCTTCAAGCTTGCTCAATAGTGAATGTATATTCTTATTCAATTGTGTTCATGTAGATTCCTCAATCTTGCTTGAAATTGTGAATGTAGAATCCTCTCAAATCTTGAAATTGTGAATGTAGAATCATCTTGAAGCTTTCTAATTATGAATGTGGAATCCTCTTGAAGCTTGCTAATTGTGAATGTAGAATATTCAATTCCCAATTATAACTGTAGAATCCTCTTCAAGATTGCTGATTGTGAGCATAGAGTATCAAGATTCCTCAATTGTCCTGATTGCTGATTGTGAACATAGAGTATCAAGATTCCTCAATTGTCCTGATTGCTGATTGTGAACATAGAGTATCAAGTTTTTATGCAGCGTTGTCGGGGAGAAAAAACATAAAATTTGGGTATGAAATAGGCAAAGTATTATGTTGAATTTTTGTAGAGAAAAAACGAGCTAGCATTATGGATATACAAAATGCGCTAGCGTTTCTTAAAACTATAACGCGCGCGCTTTTCTTCAATGTTAAAAAAATCCTAGGCAATTAATATGTTTGGTTCACGGCTAAATAACTTCTAGTGGCCAAAAATGCGTGAGCATTTATTCATCAAATAACGCGCGAGTGTTTCTTCATCAAATAAAGCACGGGTGTTTCTTCATCAATAAACAGGTTAGCATTATGGTAATCTACACAATTTGCATTTTCATCAAAACCTTATTTAATAGTTTCTTCCCAAGAAAATAAATTTCCACTATTTCCCTAGATCCCTACTTATATTGAAAGGTTTTGGGATTCATGTACTATGGGTTAGGAGGTTAAATAGGGATTTGGTGTTAAGGGCTAAAGGGTCAAGGGGTTTGGGGTCGAGGGGCTTACGGGTTAAGGGGTTAAGGGATTTAGTGCTCCATTTTTAGGGGGTTAGGGTTTTAGAGTTTAGACATTAAGAGATTACATGTTTTTGGATAAACTAGGGCTTCTAAGGGCGTTCAGTGTTAAGTGCTTAGAGATAAAGGGGCTTATGGGTTAGGGATTTAGGGGTTAAGGGATTGAGGGGACCAATGTTAGGGGGTTAGGGCTCAAGAGTTTAAGCATTAAGGGTGAAGGGTTTGGGGTCAAGGGGCTTAGGGTTTAAGGGATTTATAGGCTAAGGGATTTAGGGCTTTGAGGTTAGGATGTTAGCGTTGAGTTAAGGGGTTTAAGTATTAAAGGTTTGGGGTTTAAGGGCTTAATGGATTTTAGGAGATGAGGGATTGGTTTCTAGGAATTTATGGGTTTGGGGATTTAGGGATTATGGGTTAGGGGTTTTAGGGTTATGGGGGTTAACTAGGACTTAGGGGTGAAGTGTTCAGAGGTAATGGGATAAAGTAGTTAACAGGTTTAAATATTTAGAGGTTAGATCATTATTCTATGGCTCATTTAAGGGATCTGGGTTTAGGGTGTTAGGGTTTTATAGGTTGGACATTAAGGGATTAAGTGTTTGTGGATAAAATAGGGATTAGGGGCTTTAGGGGTTAAGGGATTGATGGCACGAAGTTAGGGGGTTATGGTTCAATAGGTTAAGCCTTAATGGTGAAGGGTTTAACTGTTAAGGGTTTGTAATAATTAAGGGCTTAGGGGCTTACTGGTTAAGGACATAAGGGTTAGGGTATTGGTGGTTATTTAAGAGGTGAGTCCTTCAAGGGTTAACAGATTTACAGGCTAAGGGTTTTAGGGATCTAGGGTTAGGATGTTAGGGTTGATTTGGTTAAGGGTTAAGTGTCAAGGGGTTAAAGGATTAAAGTATTGGGGGTTAAGGGCATAATGGCCTCTAGGAGACGAGGAATTATGATTTTCTAGGGGTTTATGGGTTTGATATTTAGGGATTATTGGTTAGGGGTTTTAGGGTTAGTGGGTTAATTAGGACTTTTAGGTGTTATGGGTTAAGAGTTTAGAGGTAAGGGCATAAAGATGTTAACAAGTTTAAAGATTTTTGGGTTAGGAATTTAAGAAGATAGGGGGTTAGGGGGTTTTATGGGTAATGGGAATTATGGTGATGGTTAGGGGGATAGGGTTTAATGGGTTAAGGCCCAAGAAGTTAAAAAGGTTTAATCGTTTCTAGGGTTAAGGGCTTAGGGATTTTTAAGTAATATGGGTTAGATTGTTTAGGGGTTAGGGGTGGACTATGTATTAGGGGTTAGGGGTTGTGGGTTATAGATAAAGTGGCTAGGGGGTTTAGGGGTTAGTGGCCTTAGGGGTTAATTGATTTAGTGCTCTAGGGTTAGCGTGTTAGGGTTTATGAGGTTACGTATTAATGGTGAAGGGGTTAAATGATTAAAGGCTTATAAGGGGTAAATTAGAGCTTAAAGAGACTAATGCACAAGCCCAAGCAAGAATGCAAAAGCTGAGAGATGATCGATCAATCTAGATGGAGAGAGCTCAAGCAAACATAAAGCTCTCATGCAAACGAATAGCACGCACATAAACATAGAGAGCACAAGCAAATGCAGGGAACACTAGCACAAGGGAGGTTGCACATGCAAACGTAGTGTAGAGGTAAAGAATTAGTTTACCTATATAGGATAAACTAGAGCTCAGAGGGATAATGGTTAAAGGATTATAGGTAAACAATTAAAGGAATTAAGGGGTTTAGAAGTTTGGGCTTTAGGGGTAAAGGGATTAACGACTCCATGCTTAGCAGTTTAGGTTTTAAGAGGTTAGGAATTGAGGTCTAAGGTGTTATAGTGTTAAAGGCTTAGGGAATTAGAGGATAAGGACAACATTGAGGGGAGATAAAGGGTTAATTAAGGAACTAGGGATTTAAGGAGTAATACCGTTATAGGTTAATGGATTTATGATCAATTATTAATGGGATAAGGGATTATGTGTTAAGGGATTAGGTGCTTAGGGGCATATGGATTTAGGGGTTTTGGGACTTAGGACATATGAGTTTAGGCCTTTAGTTTCCATCCCTTATCATTACTCTCCCCAAATCCTTAAATTTATGTTCCTTTCCCCCCCTCTCGTATTTCTCTTCTCTTTCTCTCATCCCCTTTATCTCCATTCAACATTTAAAAATATAATTTGTGAACTTCATAATGTGCACGTTTTATGTGAATAATAACGCTCGAGCATTTTGTATATAGAAAAACGCACGAGCGTTTCTTCTAACACCAAGCACGCCAACCAAAATATTTGAATTTAAATAGAACATGCATGTTTTCTTGAGCACCTAATAACCCCCTCCTCATGCGCCTGTGTGACATCTACAGTCCTATGTGGTTGGTTCAGACTTACCAAACCCATGCTATGGAATTTACTGAACCATAACTAATTAGAAATTTCCACCATTTTTCTCAATATGCTTGTTTTTCATCGCTCTCTACAGCATGACATACATGACCATTATTGAAAAAAATTTAGGCATAGATAACATTTTTTATGTAGATTCCAAATATGTAATTTTCTAAAAAAAATATTGATTTTTTCTATTTGTGTCCTAATTGTCTTGTGTCATCACTCCTTAGTCAAAAAACATGTTGTTAGTGTTTATTCCATAACTTTTTCATTTCAAAACCATTTAAAAAAAATTTGCATGCTGCACTAGTAGACACCAACCTCTACATGCTATAAAAAATCCAAGTCAAAATAACTGCATTAAGACCTTCAAATGCTGCACCCATATTTGACGTACCATTCTCGAGGTTTGATCACTTACATAATTAAAACAAATTAAAAATTAAACATTTAATTTTGGAAAAATAGTGCTGAAGTAGTGCTATGGGTTCTATACATGTATACCAATTTTTGTAGCCCAAAACCATAATTTAGGCACTCAAAGGCTGTACCCACAAAAACATATACCTTATCATTTGCCAAAAAAATAAAAAGTGACTGTTAGAAAAGATGAAATTTGACATAGTTATGTAAATTTTAAATACTTAAAACTTATATATTCGGAAACGTGACTCAATTTCCTACATTTCATCGTTTTTACTCAATGCAAGATATTTTGTGTAAGTATCTAAAAAAAACAAAGTAAGTTGAGGGATGCCTTATTTTTCAGTTTTCTATTGCATCTAACGCGCCAAAAGTGACCCTCATTAGCTTGCACATGCCCATATATTTTATATGGACATAAATATTTTTTGTGAAAATAAGTTTATTTGGGTAGGTAAAAGAGCATTTATACTGATATATTTTAGTAAAAGGAAACACTATAAGATTTATTTTCAAGAATTTTTGAAATGAAGATTTTGTGAAAGGGTTTTAAGTAAATTTTTTGAAAATAAGTATATATTTTCATATATTGGTGAAATGAAGTATTTAAAAATATTGGAAAAGTTTTTCAATAAGAAAAAATTGTGAAAAACCAATGAGATATGGGTAAGGAAAAAAAACTAAAGCAGTTTAGGAGAGACTTCAAATAGATCAAGAGAGAGAACATAAGAGAAAAATCAACATATTTTGTAAAGAAATATGGAGAAGTTTTAGTTGAAACAATACGACTAGAGAAAGAGAATGAATATGTATCTATGTGTGAAGTAGAGGATGCGATGTCAATATGCATCAACATATTTGGTAGAATATAGTGAATCCCAATGTGTAGAGTCACAAGTGGATGTAAATTATAATGATGAAGATGAAGATGCCAATGTAGCAGTATGTGATGGTGAAGCTGTCAATGAAGCAACCAATGGTTTAGTAAATCTAGCAAATATTTTTGATGAAGATAAAACTGGCCATGAAGCAGTATGTGAAAATGCATATGAAGCACTTGAACAAAAATATGATGAAGAAAGTGTTTTTAAATGAAAGATGGTTAATTGTGTTGCAACAAAAGAAACTCATAGATGTGATGCTTGGAGAAGGAAACCTACTTGAAGAAGATGGAAGAAGATGTACATGAATAAAGACATGAAGAATATGTACATGAATATGGACTTCCAACTAATACAAATTAAGAGAAAGCAACCATGGAAGTTGCACATGAAGTAATTGAAGCAGATGAAGAAGCCAAGAAGGAAAAGGAATATGTGCCATAGGGCGCAATTTATTTTACTAATAGGTTATTTGATGTTGTAGGCATAAAAGATGAATATAACCAAGTTGAAGATGTTGCAATATAGGAAGATGAAATGAATACATATTGTAATCTTCTTTTGAAAATCTTGTTGAAAATATCTTTAGGAGATGGAGTCTTAAAGAGATCCAATTTTATCAGTAGTTGTTGAGTTGTGACGAGGATGAAAATATGCAACATGATGAGAAAAACAAGTGGGTTTCTTGTATGATGTTTGGAGATGAATATTGAAGAAACAAGACTAAGCAATCTGATCAAATTTTGAATGTGAAGCTACAAAAGTAGAGGAAAAGGATGAAGTACGAAACCTTTAATATCAAGGAAAAAATGAATAAAATGACTAGAGTAGAACTATTTAGAGTTTGGAAGAAGAGAAAGAAGAAATATATCTCAGATGAAGAGTTGATGTTAATTTATTTTCATGTATTGTAAGCCTAACTGAGACAGAAACCAACATGCATTTGCCTTTAATTTTGTTGGAAGCCTTTATAGGGAATATGCATTTAGCAGTAGTATTATCGTTAGTTTAAACAACTAAGATTAAATGGGAGTGTTAAAGAATGTAATATCCCTATTTAAATTTAATTAATCCTCTGTGAGTATTGGTTAGTAATCAGTTGGTCAGTTATAATCAAACTATTAATGTAAATGAATAGTCAATGTATTTGCATATCCCTTTTAATGTGGAAGAGTACAAGATGCTCCATGTACTGTGACGTTTATTCTTCACTTCTTGTCTCTATATATTTTATCACTTCTGCACTCTTTTACATCATTTTGTATTGGAATCATCTTATATGTGTGCCAATTTTCTTCTACAACTCCTAAACCATTACCTTGCATAATTATTTCCACTACATCCTGATTCCTCTTCTCTTATTTCCACTTATGCACTTTCCCACACATACCTAGTTCGTTGATATTTCCCTGAACATTGTGGCCACCTTTGAGGAGTAATTTAATGAGCCATGATGCTATAAGACCTACCTCCCATATCAAACAGACAATTTCACCAAGTATTTTCCTTATTTTCCTGAATTTAGGAACCATGTTTCCGCATGAGTAAAATGTAAATCATAGAGGACATGTTTCCACTAGGTTTTATGTTTCACTTATGCATGCCACGTCTTTGAATTCCAGACTATATTTCAATTTGG
This sequence comes from Larix kaempferi, assembly GCA_027924585.1. NCBI lineage: Eukaryota > Viridiplantae > Streptophyta > Pinopsida > Pinales > Pinaceae > Larix > Larix kaempferi. The sequence goes on along the minus strand of BSBM01000361.1, from coordinate 5,041,601 downwards.
TTTCTTTTATGTCAATATGAAAAATATTCCTTGCATTAGGTTGGTAAGGGTCCCTACAAGAAGATGGTTCTCACTTTCATTGTAATGGAAGCACGTGAGTACTAAAAATCAACAATGTGCACATGCTTTCAAAACTACGCACATGCTCCTAGTCTAACAATTGTCGAACCTCCATGCAAGCAACCATGTTGATAAAGGAGCACACACACATTCTAAAAGTGCGTACATGTTATTAGTGCATGGATGTTCTCAAAGTGCACATGTGCTTATAACACATGCACATTTCTCTGTGTAATAAAAATAGGATGCAACCCATTTCCACCCCATTCCACCTTGTTTCCATGGAAAGTGAAGCTTCCATGGAAAGGGTAAATAACACGTGTGTGCCTTCTCCACCTACCAATCATCCCAACCATCTATCCATGTAATATTTTTATCAACATTAACATTTTTATTTGTTTTTTTGTGATTTAATAGAAAAAACTAGATTGTAATTGAATAATAATTTAGACAAAATCATTATTTTTAAATGCATATTGTCTCTCCTCCATCACAATTACAGAAAATCATGAACCAAACCCATAAGAAAACAACAACCTTGAGCATAACCCAAGCACACAAAACCCCAAACCAAATCTAGAAGTAAACATTAACCTTGAGGATAACCCAACCACATAAAACCAAATTAACCAATATCTAAACCAATTAAGAACCTTGGATCAAGATTTCATAAACATAAGGGAACCATCGAGACTATCCTTAGCCACATCCCTTAACAACATGATTACCTCATTTGACAATACCCATTATCAATTGTTGAGCATAACTAAGTATAGGGATAGGATGAGACATTACTATTCCAATAGTCTCAATAAAGAACAAATCAAAGATTTGAACATTTCAAAACAAACTATTGTTATTTTTTTTCATTGATCCCAACATAGAACAACTTCCTGATCCACACAAAAGTAACCTTTGCATGGATTGGTGCACATATGATCCATGGAAACAAAACTAGATGAGTTGATGGTTTATGGTTTTTGACAAACCTCCTTGCAACAATAGGGAGGTTCCACTATATTTTCTTCAGAAACTATATGTTGAGTTCGTGTTGGGTATCCATGTGAACTACTTTGACATTAGTTATTTTTAGGGGGTTGATATTGGATCTACCTAGGATCAATGAACCACTAGGCGTAACCCATTGAAAGGGACACCTGCTCCTAGGTGTATGACTAACCCCCCACAAACACCTCAGTTACTAGATCTCCCAGCTGAGACTGCCACTTCCTTATCACATCTTACACATAGTGTATTGCAATATAGTTCATTTGTGGCATCATCTAGGAATTACCCATCAAATCAGTATGGAGGACCCTTAGGTGCAAGTCCTTTAGTTTCCATTGATCATGGAACTTCCATGACATCTATTTAGGAAAAGGATTCTTTCGACAGCTGAGTATTACCCCATTGGTGCACTCACTACATGAATACTTGCCATGGTCCGACCGAGGATCCTGCACGAAGTAGTTTTTTTGTATGAAACGCTTATTTCATTAAACTTGGACTTATTCCAGTCCAAGTCACTTTGAAGATGGGGCTAAAACCACCTTTATAAACTCCAAAATCAAGCAAAATTTGGTTCCAAAACTGCCAAATTCAGGTTCCAAAAGTGCCAAAACCGGTTCCAAAAGTGCCAAGACCGGTTTTGAAAGTGCCAAAACCAATTCCAAAATTGCCAAAACCGATTCCAGAAGTACCAAATCAAGGTTCCAAAAGTGACAAAACCGGTTCCTAAATAGCCAAAAACCGGTTCCTAAATAGCCAAAAATCGGTTCCAAAAGTGCAAAATCCGGTTCTGAAAGTGACCAAACCAGCTCCGAAACTGCCAAATCCGTTTCCAAAAGTGCCAAAATCCAGGTTCCAAAACCATAATTTTTCTTTTGATATTTATGTCTATATAATATGATGGTCATTTGAAGTTGAATGTCATTAACCAACACCCCATTTTTGAATGAGGCTCGAGCTAAATGAATGAAGGGGCGGCTGACCCTTCTTCTGCCCATTATTATTTTCATTATAGTTCTAGACTGCAAGAATGGTGGTTCGATCCTTCTTGTGTTCACTATTCTGGATACAGGTGAATTGTCGGATATTTGTGTTCTCAATTATCTACTAAAACAAGGGGTGGCCGATCCTTCTTGTTGGCAGTCGGGATAAATATTGTTTACATGTTATAACATAGGCAATGTCCCGATCCCTGCCACATAATGAGGAATGCGGTAGTGGGGAAATGTTGTCCCAAACTTCGTAGATTAGTTTTTCTTCATTTCTCTTTTAAATGAAGGGTCGACTGACCCTTCTTGTGCTTAGTATTTTTACAGTCTTCGACATTCAGGATATACATGAATTTGCAGCATATACTTCGTAGGTTGAATATTTGCACAATTCCCTCATAAATGAAGGGGCAGCCGACCCTTCTTCTGCGCAATATTATTTCAATACTAGTTCTAGACCGCTCGAAGGGTCAACCGACCCTTCGACCCTTCTTGTCATTTATATTTATCCAGTATTGACCCTTATGGTTATACATGAATTGATCTCTATTTTGGAAGGAGAAAATCTCACACTTGTGAGCCTGAAAGAGAGAACTGATGCCATAGGAAGTGATGAAATAGCATGTATGATGACATGGCATCTATGATGATATGGAATGTATGATGATGACATGACATGTATGATGACATGGCATGTATGATGATGACATGACATTTATGATGACATGGCATGTATGATGACATGGCATCGAAAGACACATGATGGTGTTTTGGTGTTATCATTAAGTCAGTGTTGCAATGTGACATCATTCTGGAAAAGTATGGCAAGCTTGTGAAACTTTGGAAATTGACAAAGTATGGAAAAAAGTAGTCAAAACTGCATGAGAGAATGCCCGCCATAATTCATGGTTTCAGAAAATGCACGCACCATCATATCATGCTATAGCTTGTTGAAGTGGCTATCTATAGTTATACATGATTGCAGATTGCGGGAACTGTTTGAGTAATGGATTTGCGACATACGTTTCTACAACCCCAATTCGGATTGCAGATTGCGGATTGCGGGAAACTTCGGTTTGTTTTTATTTCGAGTAGCAGTCCCACAACCCGCAATTGCGGATTGCGGGAATGTTGTATATATTTTCAAACAATTAAACCCCCACAACATGTTTCCACATTCCCCAGATTAGATCTCAGCCATCGACTTGTCTTAATCTTACGGCCCAGAATTAAGCTGACGAAATTAATAATTATGTTGATTTTGTTTTTTTTTTTCCTTTTATTATTTTTCATCTTCGAAAATTACCTGCTGTGTGGATTTTACTGTCAAATCCAGGATCCAAAACCATACTTTTTATTTTGATATTGCCACTTTTGAAATTGGTTTTTGCGGTGTTCTGATATAATAATTATGACGGCCATTTGAAGTAGTAAAAAATATACAAATTATCGAATGAATCGGTGTCTGCATAATATGACGGTCATTTGAAGTTGAATTTCATTAACCGACACCCTATTTTGAATGAGGCTCGAGATAAATGAATGAAGGATCAGTCGACCCTTCTTCTTCCCACTATTATTTTCATAATAGTTCTAGACTACAAGAAGGGTGGTACAATCCTTCTTGTGTTCACTATTCTGGATACAGGTGAATTGTCGGATATTGGTGTTCACAATTATCTACAGAAAGAAGGGGCGGCCGATCCTTCTTGCCAGTAGTCAAAAGTCCCGAGAAATATTATTTAGATGTTATAACTTAGGCAATGTCCTGATCCCTACCATATACTACGAAAGTCGGTTGTGGGGAATTGTCATGCCAACCTTCGTAGATTTAATATTTTTTCATTTCTCTTTTAAATGAAGGAATGACCAACCCTTCTTGTGACGTTTTTATTTTTGCAGTCTTTACTATTCAGGATATAGATGAATTGACAACCTATACTTCATAGGTTGAATATTTGGACAATTCCCTCATAAATGAAGGGGCGGTCGACCCTTCTTCTGCCCAATATTATCTTCATACTAGTTCTAGACTGCAAGAATGGTCATCCGATCCTTCTTGTGTTCACCAGTCTTGATATAGGTGATTTACTGGATATTCGGATTTGATTCCCGCAACCCGCATTTACGGATTCTGGGAAGATTATTGTAAATGTTTGCGTTCTGCGTTTCCGCAACCCGCAATGGGGATTGTGGGAACAGTTCGAATAATGAATTTGCGATTCTCCTCTCAACATAGTTTGTCATTGCAGAGTCTTGATCAAATTCCTTGGTGGTATAGTGAAGAGGATCAATGGAGTTTTACGCATTCCTGATTTTGCGTGCAACCTAGTATTATTAAGAAAACTTATTCATGTTCGTGTCAAGTTCCTTTTATATAACAAAGGGTGTAAAATGGTCTAGTAATCTATGGTGTTTGCTAAGGGTGATTGTATGGGAACTCTATTCAATGTTGATGCATGTATTGTTCAATGTAATAGTTATTCAATTTCTACAGTGAACAAACAATCACTAGAATCTACAACCTCACAATTAGAACCTGTACATACCTTTAATGGTCATGAATTTTAGGTACCTAAACAATCCCTTGCTTCAGAAATGAAGTTACCTACAAAGGTGAAAAGTCCAATGTCTAAAATATTCACTCATTGTTTGAATAGCCAGTCAATCAGCTAAGTTATAACATATAAAAATGGTTTCTCCTGACTTCTGTTTTCCGACAAGAAGGATTGGCCGCCCCTTATTTTCGTAGTTAATTGTGAAAACATTTATCCAGCAATTCAGATATATCCATAATGGAGAACACAAGAAGGGTTGACCAACCCTTCTTGCAGTGTCAAACTATTATGAAAATAATATTGGGAATACGAAGTGTCGGCCAGCCTTTCAATTACGAGGCAATTTTCAAAATAGAACACCTTGGATGTTTTAACATATAAAAATGGTTTCTCCCGACTTCTATTTTTCGACAAGAAGGATCGGCCGCCCGTTCTTTTCGTAGTAAATTGTGAAAACCTTTATCCAACAATTCATCTATATCCATAATAAAGAACACAAGAAGGATCAACCGACCCTTCTTGCGGTGTGAAATTATTATGAAAAGAATATTAGGAATAATAAGGGTTGGTGGACTCTTCATTTACGAGGGAATTGTAACAATAGAATACCTTGGAGAAAGAGCGACCACTCTTTCTCTGAGAATATTTCCACTTGCCAACCAAACCTTTGAAGCAAAACGTCTATAAATTTTGTTGTTTAAATGTTGATATCTAGTATCCCAGGGTGACACGTGGAAGGATCATATTGTGACACGTGGCATATTTGATTTGGCAAATTGAGTATTAGAAATATAGTTTAATTATAGTATTGACTCGTATAGAATATTTTATCCTCTAAGCACCACTGAATCCATGCTACGTTTTATTCTCTATTAAACACTATGTTTTTAATATGCTTGGGCGAACTGCAAGAGGAAGTGAATAATTATAGTATCATTTGTGGTCTCACAGTATCACTGCCTCTCTAGCTGTCAGTACACCCTATTATCTTGGTCATTCACATTGAATCATCTAGATATTTGCAATCATTGAGACCTATGGATTGGAAATATTGACACCTAAATCCTCCAAAAACAAAGGTATCGAAGGCAAAGACCGTGTTTTGAATATTCTGTGCCTATGTTTCATGTTCTAATCGGCCATCAAACCCAACTGGTTTAATGCGCCTAGCTTATGATCCTGCCATACTGTGATAATTGCCATACTATGATAATTACCATTGACCCCAACCAGAGACTTTGTTGGTGACAAGACATAAACATTATATGGACTGAAAGCATGACGAGATTATTCACACGAGTGATACAATCCATCATTTACGGCGAATATTATTAATGCATTGGTAGCAGGCATGTTGGCCATTTAATGCGTTGGCAGCAGGCATGTTGGCCATTTAATGCGTTGGCAGCAGGCATGTTGGCCATTTAATGTGCTGGCAGCAGGCATGTTGGCCGTTGGATTTTCAAGGAATCGATTGGAGTGATACGTGTACGATTACTCCAACAAAATATGTAGTCACTACATATGATATCTTTGACCACCATGATCCCACCATACTATGATAATTACCATTCCCCATCCGTCCCAGACTCCCATCCCATTCAATCCATCAACACAGTGGCCACTTGCTATATATAGGCTAATCCATCAACACAGTGACCACTCACAGCAAACTGAAATGGAATTTTTCAGTTTGTTCGCCTTATATTCCCTGGGTATGCATGGATTTGTCATTATATTGTTCCTGCAACCAGGAGGGGACATAGGGAGATTAAGAAATGTTCTCATATAGGTAGATGAAGAAACGTTCTCATATAATGGATCTAATACACCATTTTCCTGTAGAGAAATTTGGGGAGATAATAGGTATCTTGAAATCATTGAAGAATCTTGATATCCATATTTCGAAGCCTCTTCCTCTTCTCAACTTATTGGAGCAACTTGCTAACCTTGAAAGACTACATATCCACAAAAGGTTTTTCTCGGTAAGAAATAATTTTTGTAGTCATTATTATACACGCGTCTAATTTATGTGTTTGCTTATCATTTGCAAAGTATATTTCATTGGTTGAATACCTTTGCTTCCACTAACTACGGTGTTAGGAGCTAACCCGTCTAAGTGGGATGCCCAGACCAACTATGTTAGGAGCTAACCCGTCCAAGCGGGATGCCCAGACCAACTATGTTAGGAGCTAACCCGTCCAAGAGGGATGCCCAGACCGACTGTTATGGTGCACTTGGAAATTTAGGAATAGTTTCTCTGTTTTTATTGTGCATGATGATATGTGTGCTCATGCATTGGCTGCAATAAAACGATTATTTTTGCATTTGTTGGAAATGGTTTCTTTTTACGGCAACGTGATAAACAGTTATTTGTTTTCTATGCAGGTATTTGAGAGACTGAGATGCAATACCACCGTGTCTAAGCTATCTTTGAATCTCTGTGCCTCCAGATCATGCTGTTAGCTTCTTCTAACCGTGCATAATTTGTTTCACTCGTTTTAAAGATGCACACCTCACCCGTTTCCACTACATTTTATAGTCAATCCCATGAGACAGTTGGAAATCTCGAGACTTTCTAGCTCCGCAGACTTTCTGTTTCTTCCTCGATGAATTTCAGCTCACCAACTTAAGATAGTAGTATCAGACTTAATTGAGACTAAACTTGGTGATGATGTAGTATCAGAGCTCAATGATCTAGTATTAGACTTAATAGATAGTAAACTTGTTATCACCATCACACATGTTTTGCACTATTCATCAACAAATAACTACATCTGGCTCGAAGAGCTTACCGGTCTTTGCAAGAATATTCCCTTTGTAGCTGAAGGTGGGAAAATCATCAGGGTAGGAGGCTTTCTAAAGTTTCTCCAAGCGCCTGCATCCAACAGTAACTAGGCCAAGTTAATGAGATGGAAATTGGAATCCTTGGATGACTATGGAATTTTCAACACTTTTTGAAGGTTACCTTATACTACCACCTTGTGTAGGAGGTATGATGTATTCAGTGAATGATTTGGTTTCATTCTTTCAAAGACACGTGCAGCAGTCATCGAATGTTGTTCCAGTACATTCCTTCATATTTGGAATGAGTCTAGTGCTTCTAAGTCTACAAGTCGAATCTCCAATAAAATTTTAGTCTTTTATTACTCCTTCAAAGGAGATGATCTGATTAAGGATAAGGAGAATCTAAAACGTTCAATGACTTTAAATTATTCTGAAGTTGAATTTAAAATAAAAAAATGTAATTGAAAAGGACCTTCTGAAAGTGGCAATATTGGCTTTGAAAAGGGTGTTTTTCTACTGGAATAGTGTGTTTTTTCATTACTTATGAACCTTAAATTGTAATTTGTTGTTATAAAACTATGAACTTCAATTCAAAAAGTGTGAATTTAAAATAAACAAATGCAATTTCTGATTTGAAAAGTGTGAATTTAAAATCAAATAATGTAATTTTTTATTTGAAAATTGCAATTTTCATTTGTAAATGTTCTAAATTTTAAGGTGAAAAAATCAATGTCTAAAATATTCAAGTCACTTTGAAGACGGGTCAAAAATTGCCTTTCTAAACTCCAAAATCAAGTAAAATCCGGTTCCAAAATCGCCAAATCCAGGTTCCAAAAGTGCCAAAACCAGATCCAAAAGTGTCAAATCAAGGTTCAAAAAGTGACAAAACCGATTCCAAAAGTGCAAAATCCGGTTCCGAAAGTGACCAAACCGGTTCCGAAACTGCAAAATCCATTTCCAAAGTGCCAAAATCAGGTTCCAAAACCATACTTTTTCTTTTGAACGAGGCTCAACATAAATGAATGAAGGGGCAGCTAACCCTTCTTCTACCTACTATTATTTTCATAATAGTTCTAGACTGCAAAATGGGTGGTTCGATCATTCTTGTGTTCACCATTATTGATACAGGTGAGTTGTCGGATATCGGTGTTCACAATTATCTACTAAAAGAAGGGGCGGCCGATTCTTCTTGTCAGTAGTCAGAAGTCGGAAATTTTTTTGTTTACATGTTATATCATAGGTAATGTCCCGATCGCCGCCACATACTGCGGAAGTCGGTAGTGGGGAAATGTTGTCCCAAACTTCGTAGATTAATTGTATTTCATTTCTCTTTTAATTGAAGGGTCGACCGACCCTTCTTGTGCTTAGTATTTTTGCAGTCTTCACCATTCACGATATACATGAATTGATAGCCTATACTTCGTAGGTTGAATATTTCCACAATTCCCCCATAAATGAAGGGGATACCAACCCTTCTTATGCCCAATATTATTTTCATACTAGTTTCAAACTGCCAAAAGGGTCGGCCGACCCTTCTTGTGATTTATATTTTTCCATTCTTGACCATTCTGGTTATACATGAATTAATCTCTATTTTGGAAAGGGAATATCTCACATGTGTGAGCCTCAAAGAGAGAACTGATGCCAAAGGAAGTGATGACATGGCATCTATGATGACATGGAAGGTGTCATGAGGCTGGAAAGACACAAGATTGTGTTCTGGTGCTATCATTTAGTTAGTGTTGCAATCTGACATCATTCACAAAAAGTATGGCAAGGTTGTGAAACTTTGGAAATTGAGAAAGTATGGAAAAAGTAATCAAAACTGCTCTGATAGAATGTCTGCCATAATTCACGGTTTCAGAAAGATGCACACACCATCATATTATGCTATAGCTTGTTGAAGTGGCTATCTAGATATACATGATTGTGGATTGCGGGAACAGTTTAAATAATGGATTTGCGACATGCGTTTTCGCAACCCGCAAGTCATCTTCTGCATTCCCCAGATTAGATCTCAGCCATCGACTTGTCTTAATCTTACAGCCCAGATTTAACCCAACGGAATTAATAAATATGTTGATTTTGTTTCTATTTCCTTTTATTATATTTCATCTTCGAAAATTACCTGCTGTGTGGATTTTACTACGAGTTTTTTCCAGGGGTCATTTTTGCCATTTTTTCCAGCTTTAATGAAGGGTCGGTCGACCCTTCTTGTGCTTAGTATTTTTGCAGTCTTCACTATTCAGGATATACATGAATTGACAGCCTATACTTCATAGGTTGAAGCAAAGAGAATTGGGAAGCTCCCCAGTAGACATGGAGCTCCCCAATAGACACGGAGCAGAGAGAATGGGGTTGCTAGTGAATGCGTAGAGGGCCAAGGTACCAGAGTTGTAGCCAGCTAGACGGTGAAGGGAGCTGCGAGCGAAGAATCGAGAAGGAGCCATAAAGCCGCACATGTGAGGGCAGGTAGGTGGAAGCGAGGGAGGTCGTATATTGCACGAGGCACGCATGCCATGTTACAAGCGCCTAGGTCGAGGCTATCCCCCACGTGCCCTCCTCGTGTCCGGCACGTGGCCCCTTGTGAGTCATGAGTCAGTCTGGAATTTGACATCGTACAGGACGTTTGTTTCATTTTAACACGTATTTGACAGATAAATTTCGAATGGAAACGTCGATTGTGACAGCTACCAAAATATGCAAAATGTCTATTTGACATCCATGAATTTACATTTCCCATCAGAAATTTTAATGCTAGTTGTACTATACCCTATACTTTGTACTTCTTAGTAATTAATCTTGGCCAGTATGTTGTGCCGCTCTTACATTGCTCGTTCAGTTTGGATGAAAATATTTAGTTTCCAAGACATAATGCCTTAATGTTTCTTGATTAAGACGTTATAGGCCATTAAGTATAGTACGACTGAAGAAACATCAAGACGTTATGTGTTGGAAACTATTAATCCAAACTGAACGAGCTGTGCAAGAGTGGCACAACATAATGGCCAAGATTAATTACTAAGAAGTACAGGGTATATGGTATAGTATAACAAGCATTAAAATTTCTGATGGGAAATGTAAATTCATGGACGTCAAATAGAACAATTCAGCTATATCCATAATGGAGAACACAAGAAGGATCGACCGGCCCTACTTACAATGTCGAAATATTATGAAAAGAATATTGGTAATCAGAAGGGTCAACCAACCCTTCTTCCAGTTTCAAACTAATCTGAAAATAATACGGGGAATAGGAAGGCTCGACCGACCCTTCAATTACAAGGGAATTGTAAAAATAGAACACCTTGGAAGTTATATCATATAAAAATGGTTTTTCCCCGAATTCTGTTTTTCGGCAAGAAGGATTTGCCGCCCCTTCTTTCCATAGTTAATTGTCAAAACCTTTATCCTTCAATTCATCTATAGCCATAATGGATAATACAAGAAGGATCGACTGACCCTTCTTGTAGTGTCGAACTATTATGAAAATAATATTGGGAATTAGGAGGGTTGGATGACCCTTCATTTTAAGAGGGAATTGTAACAATAAAACACCTTGGAGAAAGAGCGGCCGCTCTTTCTCTGAGAATATTACCACGTGCCAGCAAAGTATTTAAAGAAAAACATCTACAAATTTCGTTGTTAAAATGTTGATATCTAGTATCCTAGGGTGACACGTGGAATGATGATATTGTGACACGTGGCATATTTGATTTGGCACATTGAGTATAGCGAGGTTACTAATGTGGGTTTGACCACAACACAATGAGGAAATGAAAATTCACTCATAACAAGATTACCCTTTGGAAATTGAATAGCAACACTTTTTCTATGGAATATGACGACTAACAAATTTCCCATATTGGTCTTTGTGTTTAAGAAGAGCATTAAAGATCCCATAATGATTAACTGTAATGAATTGCCAGGCAATTGATTAGAACCTTTCAGTCTAAGAAATGCAATTATTACATCTGTAATGAAATAACATATAGCATGCGCCAACAAAATTTGGATTAAGATGAAGTACAATTTTAATTATATCACGTATCATGATTTGATGTCAAATCTAAACAACGTATAAGCCATATTTTGGACTGTTTTTTGACCTAGAAGGGCTAAGTTTCTAAATAGCTGAAAGTTTTTTATTTTTCTGGCAGAAGGATGAAATTCTCAGACTGTTTTTGAGAAATTATTGTAATTTTCGAGGAAGTCTTTTTGACAATATCTGGTTTTATTACTTCGGCTCTCTAGTGAGTCAAGTAACCTCATGGAACATACATGTACTATTTGTTCAATCTGTGGAATGAAATTATGTGTAAATAAATGTAATCCATGAATATGATATGTTAAGCCTGTTAAAAGGTTAATATGTATTCATGAATGAGGTTTATTTCAATTGCATAAGCTATCTGCTGTATTAATTTTGTATGTGAATGATGAATGGCTAAAATCCATTTATGTAATACATGTATGCTTATGCTGTCACAACCTCATTGATGGATGGATGCCTCTTGTATGTTCTTAGAATGATAGGCATAAGCCTAGTTATGAAGCTGTTAATTAGATGCTTAATAACTTAACTTAGAAAATTAACTTAATATGATGATATTAATAACTGTTATGTAATTGCAGAATGTGAAACAATATGAATCAAGTAAAGAAATTTACTGTTAAATTTTGAGCATTAATTCACAATACTTTAGGATCTTTGCTGAGAGAATAACATCTACAGTATATCAATGCATGACAATCACAATATGACAAGCATCACAAGAATCAAAAGCATAAAGACAAGAGACACAGAGTTTCCGTGGGGAAAACCCTAAGGTGAAAAACCCCACAACTTCCTTAGAAATAGAGAGAGCAATGGCTCAACCAAAGTACAACCAAATAACATTGAGATAGTCTCCTGATAGCAGATGATCCTCCTCCTCACTAGTGCGCCACTTTTCAAGTGAGAGTGAGTTACTTTTTCGAGTGCATAAAATAGAGATCTCCGATCTCTATTTATACTAACCTTTTTGCCCAGTGACCTTATGGGGCCGACTTGTCTATCTAGATACATCCACATTATATTATATATAATTCAGGGCCGATCCCACATGGTGGTCTAACAACCCATCGGCAAGTACACACACTTGCGACACTTGTCAATCCACATGACGACACTTCCTTATAGAGGAATAACACATCTCTTATAAGGGAACAATAAATATATATAAAATATACAGATGAAATACATTCCGAAGTTACATATACATCAACACTCCCTCTTAACTAGGAAGGTATTTCTCAACACAGATCTGCTAGACAAGTCTTCTTCTTGGGATCATCGTCATCATCATTGTCACTGCTGCTGCTATCTTAACCAATCTCTGACTCTACTCGTCATAGGAAGTTCTACAAAGCTAGTCCTTTTTCATATTGGATGTAGGCCCACCACCTGCAGGTCTTCATCATCACTAGCCATACTGTGGAATCCTCAGGACTCATTACGTGCGTCACAAAACCTGGCTGCAGCATCCCAGGCTATTACGAGCACATAGCTCTACCTGTAGGATCTCCCAGGAGCACATTATATGTGACCCATCACAAAACCTGGCTGAAGCATCCCAGGCTATTACGAGCACACGGCTCTACCTATCGGATCTCCCAGGAGCACATTACATGTGATCTCACCACAAAACCTGGCTGAAGCATCCCAGTTTGTTACGAGCACATAGCTCTACCTGTCGGATCTCCCAGGAGCACATTACATGTGGTCCACCACAAAACCTGGCTGAAGCATCTGAGGCCTTTTTCATCCTATCCAGATCTCCCAGGAGCAAATTACATGTGGTCATGGCAAAACCTGACTGAAGCATCTGAGGCCTTTTTCATCCTGTCCAGATCTCCCAGGAGCAAATTACATGCCATAGGACAAAACCTTGCAATAGCATCTACCAGATATCCTAGGGCACCGAATTACATGCCATAGGCAAAACCTCGAAAGACTATCTGCAGATCTCCCAGGGCACAAATTATATGTCCTCCCAAAGCAAAACCTTGAAAGAGCATTTTCCAGATGTCCCAGGGCACCGAATTACATGCCATAGGCAAAACCTCAAAAGACCATCTGCAAATCTCCCAGGGCACAAATTACCTGCACAACCTGATCCACGGCCACAAAGTATCATCTGATACTCACCATACATCATCCTGATGTACACATGATCATCCTGATCATCATCACTGCAACATCCTGCTGCATGTTATCTGGAGAAGCTCGTCATCCACGATCATCCTGATCATACAATGCATCCATCTGATGCACACCAAGTATCTACCTGATACATATCAACATATACAATGTATCTACCTGATACATACATAGATACATGATCCACACAATGTATCCATCAGCATACATGATCTACCTGATCATACAAAGATACATGATCCACACAATGTATCCATCAGCATCCAACATGATGCGTACATACATAAATGATCCAACTGATCATATCCAGCATCCAACATGATGCGTATACAAAATACATACACGTGATCCAACTGATCATATCCAGCATCCAACATGATGCGTATACAAAATACATACACGTGATCCAACCGATCATATCCAGCATCCAACATGATGCGTATACAAAATACATACACATGATCCAACCGATAATATCCAACATCCAACATGATGCGTACATACATATAAATAATCCAACTGATCATATCCAACATCCAACATGATGCATACATACATAAAAATGATCCAACTGATCATATACAACATAAACCAGAACATCATCCTGATGCTCATCATCCAGCGCTTACATCCACAGCCATGTGAAGGATCCCCCTTCCAACATGCTTGGAATGGCTTCAGCAAATGTGTCCATCACTTCTTCCTCGAAGTGTCCTCGATCTGAAGAATGCCAAGCCTCTCTCTGAAGTACTCGAACTTCACCCTGGCTAGTGGCTTCGTCAGCACATCTGCAATCTTCTCGTCCATCGCAACATACAGGAGCTTCACAGCTCCTCCCTGCACCATATCCCTGATAGAGTGATATTTGATCTCTATGTGTTTAGACCTATCATGAAACACTGGGTTCTCGGACAGCTTCACACAACTCTGGTTATCACAGAAGATACCAGTAGCATCCAACGGGAGATCAAATAACTCAGACAGTAGCTTCCGTAGCCATACTACCTCACAACTAGTTGAACAGGCTGCAACATACTCTACCTCAGCTATACTCAGTGCCACACAGGACTGCTTCCTGCTAAACCATGAGATCACACCTAATCCCATACTGAAGCAGCACCCAGATGTGCTCTTCCTATCTGCAACACTGCCAGCCCAATCTGAATCAACATAACCCTGCAGGTTAAACTTTTGATTCACTTCATATTTGAGCCCATAATCCACTGTACCCTTCAGGTACCTCAGAACATGCTTTACAGCAACCAGGTGAACACTCCTCGGATCCGTCAGGAACTGGCTCAATGTGTTCATAGCAAAGCAAATGTCCGGTCTCATGTTCATCAGGTACATCAAGGACCCAATCATCTGACGATACATAGAGACATCAACCGGCTCAGATGAAGTATCGCATAGAAGCTTCAGATTTGATGCCATAGGTGTGGCCATGGCCTTGCAATCCATCATCCCAAATCTCTTCAGGATATCTATTGTGTACTTCCCTTGACCAAGGAAGATCCCACCTGCACTCTGCCACACCTCCATACCTAGGAAATAGTGCATCATTCCCAAATCTTTCATATCAAATTCAGCAGCAAGCTTCCTCTTAGTATCTGCAATCAGTTTGTCATCTCCTGTTACAAATAATTCATCCACATATAGGAGTGGAATAATAGGATTCCCTTCCACAACCTTGTAGTAAAGGTTGGAATCCGCTTTACTCTTGGTAAAGCCCAAACTAGATAGGAAACTGTCCATTCTACCATACTAGGTTCTGGGAGCTTGCTTCAATCCATACAAGGCTTTCTTCAATCTGCACACATATGACTCCTTGTCATGTATTTCAAAATCGAGTGGTTGTTCCACATATACTTCCTCTTCAACTACACCATTCAAGAAAGTTGTCTTGACATCCATTTGGTGTATTTTCCATTTCATAGCTGTAGCCAGGGCAAGTACTATTCTGATGGAAGTATACCTGGCTACAGGTGCAAAATTTTCTTCATAATCTATTCCCTCTTTCTGAGAGAAGCCATGAGCTACGAATCTTGCCTTGTATTTCTCCACACTGCCATCTACAACATGCTTGATTTTGAAGATCCATTTAGAAGTTACAACAGACTTCTCTTTAGGTCTTGGGACAGCATCCCAAACATCATTCTTCATTATTGATTGGTATTCCTCAACCATGGCATCCTTTCATTCTTTCTTTTTCCGCTTCTTCTTCATAACTGGCAGGCTCTTTGTTCATAATGTCACAGAGCAAGGCAACATAGCTGGTCTGTGATCTGGTTCTCTTCTTTGCTCTGTGTTCTTCTTCTGGAATGCCAAATCTTTCTGCATCTTGAATGTTCTCTCTAGCCCATGCAGGTTTCCTCTTGTGAGAGTTATCCTCACGAAGTGGATCTACAGGTTCTTGTGGATCTTCAAACTCACAAACAACTTCTGGAATTGCTTCAGTCATGGTAGTGTCTTGAAATCTTGTTTCCTTAGGTTCTTCATAAACTTCGGTAGGTGCCTTCCTTGATTTGATGAATGATGAGTTTTCATCAAATGTTACATCCCTGCTAACATCAATCTTCTTGAACCCTGGAAAGTATATTCTGTAAGCCTTCGAGCTTTCACTGTAACCCACAAAGATACCCTTCTTTCCTGAAGGATCTAGTTTAGTCCTCTTTTCCTTTGGGACATGAGTGAATACTGGACAACCAAATATTCTGAGATGGCTGACTTCAGGTTTCTTACCAGAAAAGACCTCTTCTGGTGTCTTGTTGTCCAATATCTTATGGGGTGTTCTGTTCTACACATACATAGATGTTCTAGCTGCTTCTGCCCACAGATGCATAGGTAGATCCTGGTCATGCAGCATTGCCCTTGCTACTTCCATGATAGTTCTATTCTTCCTTTCTGCAACTCCATTCTATTGACGATTGTACGGAGCAGTCAACTCCCTCTTAATCCCTGAATCACTACAAAGCTTCTTGAAGTCACTTGAGGTGAATTCTCCACCATTGTTAGATCTGAATGTTTTGATCTTCTTGTCAGTTTGATTCTCCATCAAGGTTTTGAATTCCTTGAATTTATCAAGCACCTCATCTATGCTCTTCAAGAAGTATACCCAAGTCTTCCTGGAGAAGTCATTAATAAATGAGACATAGTAAACATACCCACTCAGGGAACTGGATGGCATAGGGCCACATACATCTGAGTGGATGATTTCCAGGATGTCTTTTGCCTTGCTTTCACTACTTGGGAAATCCTTCTTAATGTTCTTACCTTTTGCACATCCTTTGCAAACACCTTCATGTTTGGTATTGATTTTAGGAAGACCCTCTGCTGCCTTGCTTGCAATTGGAAGTGCTCTATAGTGCATATGAGCAAGTCTTCTATGCCAAAGTTCACTTGGATCCACGGATTCATGCACCATGGCATGTTCAGGTTGTCCCTTCAATTTATACAAACCTCCCTCTTGCTCTCCAATCACTACTGCATCATCTATGTTCTTTCCCTTTGGCCACATTAGGACTTGGCCATCCACAAATGCAACCCTCATACCTTTTGCATCAAATGCAGAGATGGAGAGTAAGTTCTTCTTGAGCCCAGGTACATAAAGGACTTCTTTCATCTTCAAAGATTTTCCAAAATCTAGGTTGTAGGAGGCTTCACCACTTCCTTTGATTGGGTATTGATAATCATCCCCAAGTTTCACCTTATGGGGTGATTCATGTTCAGATAGGTTCACAAAAGATTCCTTAAACCCAGTCATGTGTTTGGAAGACCCACTATCAATCAACCAATCATTACAACCATGGGAGATGGTACCTGTGAGAGCAGAGATCAGAACATACTCTTCTTCACTTGATGAGTCATCATTACTATCACTTTTTTCCCTAGCCTTCTTCTTTGGGGGTTCATCATCTTCGGCAGCATGAGCATGAAACCTTCTTTTGCCACCCTTCTTCTTCTTGTTGGAGATGTTGTTGTCCTTCTTGTTCTTGGGACAATTTATGGCAATATGTCCTTTCTCATTACAGGTGAAGCATATTCTTCTTTCTTTGAAGTGATGTGAAGATTTCTTGGAGTGAGATAGCTCTCTCTTGGACTTCCCTTTCTTGGTGTGAGCTGTGAGAGCTTGATCTTCATTTCCCATTTTTTCTTCTCGTGCCACAAGCCTTGCTTATTCTTGTGAGCATTCTTCTCATAGTCTACTGAAGGAGATCAACTTCTTCCTTGCACAAATTCCTTGGATAAAGGAATCCCATGACCTGGGTAGGCCATTTAGAGTGGTCATCACCACTTCACCATTCTCCACCATTTCATCCACTGCTTCTAGCTGCTCCTTGATCTGGGAGACCCTTGAAAAATAAGATTGAATGGTTTCTCCATTCTAAAATTTTACTCCTTTCAATTGGTTCCGCAGGGTCATCTTCCGATTCATGTTCTTCCCTCCAAACAGCTTGGTCAAAGAGTCAAACATTTCCTTGGGTGTCTTAAGAGAAGACACATGGGGTATGAGATGGTCTTTGATAGAATAAGCAATGATTCTCTTTGCCTTTACCAAGTTCTTCTTATGCAATACCTTGGCCTCTTCATCCTCTGGGATAGGGATGTCTTCTTTCACATATGAGTCCAACTCATTCTCTTCCAGGATTAACCCAATTCTATACTTCCAGGCTCGGAAGTTATCAGCCCCTTCAAGCTTATCCTCAAGCTTGGTGTGGAGAGACATCTTAAAGAGTACTTTAAATGGAAATAGAAAAGATTTAGATCTTATCACTTGAAGTGCTGAAAACTGGATCTGGTCCCGGATTAGGATTTGTCAGAGAAACCCTAAAAATTCAAAATGTGAATTTCAAATTTTTGAAAGGATAGAAAGATGCACCTTGGTGAGCTGATCAGCCTGGTGCATTCAGAATTTGAGATTAGCAAAGTCTTGCCCTTCAGAATTGCATTTTTGTCCTCCCGGGTTCACTAGGGAGAGCCCTGAATTAGGGTTTGAGTTTCCCGGAGATCTACCCAGCCAAAAATCTCGATCCAAAGCTCTAAACTTCAATTTTTGCAAGGAGCTTCCAGCTGTGCCTTCAGATTCCAGAAATTCCTATTTTTGTGGAAACCCTAATTTTTAGGGCCAAATCTGAAAATGCTCAGAATTGAATTCTGATTGGACAGATAGATGTGCCTTGATGAGTAGAGTCAATCTGCTATACGGATTTTCAAAAATATGTGGAGAGAAACCCAATAAACAAAAAACTCAAGCTTCCGTCACTGCAAAATGTCTTCTTCTCAGGTTAGCTCTGATACCATGTTAAATTTTGAGCATTAATTCACAATACTTTAGGATCTTTGCTGAGAGAATAACATCTACAGTATATCAATGCATGCCAATCACAATATGACAAGCATCACAAGAATCAAAAGCATAAAGACAAAAGACACAGAGTTTCTGTGGGGAAAACCCTAAGGTGAAAAACCCCACAACTTCCTCAGAGATAGAGAGAGCAATGGCTCAACCAAAGTACAACCAAATAACACTGAGATAGTCTCCTGATAGCAGATGATCCTCCTCCTCACTAGTGCGCCACTTTTCAAGTGAGAGTGAGTTACTTTTCCGAGTGTGTAAAATAGAGATCTCCGATCTCTATTTATACTAACCTTTTTGCCCAATGACCTTATGGGGACGACTTGTCTATCTAGATACATCCACATTATATTATATATTATTCAGGGCCAACCCCACATGGTGGTCTAACAACCCATCGGCAAGTACACACACTTGCGACACTTGTCAATCCACATGACGACACTTCCTTATAGAGGAATAACACATCTCTTATAAGGGTACAATAAATATATATAAAATATACAGATGAAATACATTCCGAAGTTACATATACATCAACATTTACTGGTGCATAACCTGCATATAAATCATATGAATGATAAATCAAGCACACAGATTTATATATTTTATGATTTAACAATACAATTTAAACAGAGTTACATTTTCGGAAACCAAACTCGACACTTTACAATAATTATAATCATAGTGAAATTGGACATACTAGTACAAACAAACATTCAAGTGTATTATTTAACAAAATACTTCCATTTTTATTTTATTCACAATTGGCCTCACATCGCTCATGCCATCCAGGTGCAGCAAGCAAGGCCATAATTTATCTAACAAAAATGTGTCATTGACATTGTCGGAATAATTATAAGTTTTTGTTATAATACATTTTCCTTCATCGTTAGAAATATATTTTTCTCTGGAGTCATTGACAATCACAGTATTTTTCTGATCCCAACCATGGTTCAAAGTGTCCCAAACTATACTTAAAGGCTTGCGATATACATTAGGATTTTCAACACCCTTAAAACCCTCTTTGGGTATGGAAGAACAATTTTCCTGTGTTAAAATTAATCTAAATTGTTCCCTTTTCAATCCTGTTCTTTGTAATAATCTAGGCAAGAACTCGTCAACGTTTTTTCATTGAGTAGATGTCCATACCCCAACCTCAAAAATACAAAAGCATTTTCCAAAAGATTCCCTTAAGCCTGGGCGTATAAAATAATACTTTGTTGATGTTTCGATGTCCGGTGGTTGTCGCAATCCGAGTTTCTATTTTGTATGTATTGTGTGTAACAAAATGCCATTGAAATAAAAAATGATCAATGGTTTTCTAGTACTATCTGCAAACAAAAGCACACACACACACAAACTAGTCAATAAAATATTATGGTTCAATGTGTCTAAGTATATTTCTTTCATGTTCAACAATTTTTTACATATTACTAGATACATGGTACGATGTCCATAAATAAGATGAAAACTGTGAAATAAAACTTACATCAATTAAATGTAGGAGTAACTGTAAAAAATATACAAATCACTAAATGAATTTGTTTGTACAATATGACAGTCATCTCAAATTCAATGTGTTTAACCAACACCCCATTTTTTAACGACTCCCAAGATAATTCAATAGAGCACACAACATTGTTTTTATAGTTATATCTCTCTCTTGTGAACTGTCAAATTTCCAACTAGTTGGCATTTTCAAGCAGTTTTCCTTGCTATTATCTGTTGATTAATATTTCCCTTCATCTATAAACAACATGTCCGTTTGTTTATATATATATTCATATTGGATAAGTACATCCTTGAAGGAATTTTTGTATATTATGTTCGGTACTTCACCAACATTATAGTATGCAGACATTGAGTGATTATAAATAGTACTAGGTTCACATTGCTCTCGACCCCAAATAAATACAAATTCTTCATTTTTCAACCATTCAAATACATCCAGGAAATTTTTAATTTCCATGTTGTCAAGCCAAGAAAACCACAGAACAACGTCGAAATGCTCCCTGGCAACACTGATAATTTTGTAGCTGAACATGCGTGTATAATAACGATAGCATTTATGGACAAAATGAGGTTGTTTGGAAGAATCTTCAATGTTGGATAACATCCGAACTCCAAAGAGAAATTCCTCTACTCCCAGGACCAATAGTTTATTTTGCGGTGATAATATCCTCACTGCATACAAGAACAGTGACTATATATATAACAACAACAACAATAGTTTGTTCATGAAGTTAATGATCACAATAGATTCAATTGATTTAATAAAAGCATCACACTGAACTAATAATATGTTACATTCAGACGAAAATAGCAACATCTCCGAAAAACAGAAAACACATTGAACGGTTTAAAATAGGCAATGATAGATTACATCTAGAAAATTTAGGCAATGATAGGTTACATTTGATAGTTTTTGATATTAGCTGATTCTTGCATTTTACTCAAATGCTGCCAAATTCCATGTACCAATTCAGTATCTGTCCGAAAGGACAATCCAATAAAGGGCTTACACGAAATACAGTTTTGAAATGGAACTGTTTTCTTAACATCACCCTCCCAAACAATCATTGATGTATTAATTTCTGAAGTTTGCATTGGGAACTCCTTCCACACACTCTCCATATTTTTTTGTGTATTTCCTTCTTGATCGGAGGTACATCTATCTCAAAACCAAATAAATGAATAAAAATTCTCATATGATTTATCTTTACTGCATGCCAACAAAAATTTTGTAAGCAATAGCTTCCCCTCAGTGACACCACATTTAGATGACCAAATACAAATATTGAATTTGGAACGAAGTAAATACAAAAATCGAATGGCATTTGTTCATGACTCATATGAAGTTTTTCTATGTTTAAATTCACCATTTATTAGAGTAGTCTCTTCCCGCTTTTTTACTCTTTCCCCTTTTTTATCTCTTTTGGAGTCATTTTCTGTGACTTTTTTGCGAAATAGAAAACCTTCCATTTCTAATATCAATAACATTTTTGTATGGGGAGATGCAAAGAAATATTATTTGTCATTATATATACTTCAGAATAAATTTGTTTTATCAATTTAAGTAGAAAATATTGTCTTTTACCTGTCAATGGTAGGCCAACATTTGACTAGTGAGTAACATCACTTGAGACATCGCATTTTGACACCAAGGCGCCCTCTCCAGGTTCAATACTAGCCAAGCCGTCTTCTTGTGCTGCATTGTTCAAGCTCTCGACTTGTTCATTATTGTCCAAGCTCCCGCCTATTCCCTTATTCTCCAATGTGACTTGCTAGCCAATCTCCAGGGACATTGTCGATGCCTGCTCTAGTTGTGGTTGATCCACATGTTGACCTGGAAATTTGCAGGTATACATGTTATATAATTTTTTGCAGGTCACTATCCCCTTTCATAATTTACTTAATTTAACCACAATCTGTGAAAAATAATTTTTTACCTTCTTGTCCTGTTTTGTAGTTCTTTGTAGATTGTCTATCACCTTCAGTTTCATCATCAGATATTGTAACTTGATTGGAGGATACCTGGAGGATACCTGGGTATGCTCTTTATTTGAAGCTGTAGTAGAATAAGAATTTAAAGAAGTTATTGAACATAACCGACCGAGAAAAGTAAAATTAAATCAAAGACATCTAAAATTTTTAATAGAAATACCTTGTTTGAGAAAAAAGTAAAATAAAATCAAAGACATCTAAAAATGTTAATAGAAATACCTTGTTTTATACCCAATTCATGGTAGAAACTGTTCATGAATAGATCTTGTTGTACCATCTCCACAATAGAAATAACTATTCTTTCTGGAGACCTGGTCAATGAACGAAGAAGCCTACCTCCTACATATAGCAAAAGAACTGTGCCTTTATAAGAGACCTGTCTAGAAACTATGTGATCCCAGAATTCCTGTGTCCTTTCTTTTGGAAACACATGTCTCCTCGCATTATCGCTATTAACATTCGGTTGAGGTAAAACAAGCATCGGTAGGCCCTCGTCTTTCCAATCCATATCGATTTCAGAGGTAGATAAAATATCCTCATCATTTCCAATCTGCCAACATTGTATAATAGAGAATCCTCTAAACAGGTCCCTGGAGAATTCTCTATATACTCCCATTGTAGGATTCGCCGTAACATGTTTTTTTTTATTTCTTGCTCCAACTTGTGAAAGCTTTAGAAATCATACAAGAGTTCTCCATATCAGCTAGAAAAATACAAGTACATTCCTCTTGATTTGTTTCAAGGTAGTACAAAAATGCCAGCATGTCTTCTTCTATCCATGGAATAGTAGAATTACACATATCCACATCAACAAATTCACAGCTGACGGTCGCACCAAAAAATGGAATTGTTCTAAGTGTGGTGACCAAAGAATCAGGGTAACAACATTGACAAACAAACTGTGAACTATTTTCGACATCTTCAATGGACATCCTCTCTTTATTGATAAATAAATTCAATATTTTCTGAGCTTCAATTGGTATTTTGGTACCAATATCCACTTCAAATTCGTTCTTTCTCTTTTTACTCGGAGATTTTGGTTGCTTTCCTGAGCATAAAATACTGCATAGTTGCTTGAGATGGTTTGGTGCAATTTCATATATTTCAATGACGTTATGGTCACTGACATTCTGTGATCGTTCAATTTGAACATCATTAAATTTGAAATATTCAACGATCGAATGCCTGGTTGACCTCTCGTCCTTTATTCATTTGCAATATTGACTTAAAGTTTATGCACAAAAATTTTTATCGACTGATGTGCTCAACCAAATGGATCCGTTGATTATATTTTCCCCCACAGCGGTCAATTCATCTTCATCAAGATCATGCAATGGTCTGAAAAAATTAGAGCCATAACTCTTTATTTTATTTAGAGAAAAATCAACCTGATAGATGCTCTTCGGCGAGCAATCCAAGCCACCACTTTTGTAAAGCTCGAATACAGACTGCCATTTGCTCCACAGTCGTTCCGATGTCAAAACAAGAGTTAGCTTGTCTTTAAGGCTCTCCCGGTTAACAAGAAAGATATTGATACATTGAGTTTGGAAAGACTGCAAACATATAAAATTGAATATTCCAGTTAATTTCCTAATTTCATAACACAATTAGCAATCTAAAGAATTTGATTGATAAGAAGAAAAATTCTATGCCATCCAAACATCACTAGGAGCGTTTCCCTTTCCCGGGCGGGATGGACAACCACACAATAACCATCTCTCCCTTGCTTTTTCAACTGAAGAAATGAATGTAGTGTTTGAAAATTCCTTGTTTGACAAGTTTTGTTGTTTGCATAATTTGTTGATGATGTCTCGAGGAATGTCTCTATGTAAAAGACGAGTTGTTCGATGCCGATACCTTTTATGGAGCTGTTTATATTGATCATCTACAATGATTATTTTCTGGGTAGAAATAGTATGTTTCCCATCCAATATATAAAAATTTACTGATGGTAGATCAATTTCTTTTTCATTTTCAGGAAGAAAGGGCAATCTGGTCTCCTTATTGAAAGGCAATAGAATAACATCTCTCAATGTTGTTGTAAGTGTATGGACAGGTGATACCACCATATTTTGCATGACCTCCTCATCAACCTTTCGATATTGTATGTGGGGAGGCGCAACAACACATCTTGTTATGTTAATGGGAAAAAATTTCTCATCGAACAAAAAGTATCTGATCTGATGTTGTTGAACTTCTTTTGAAGTTTCGAATCTCTTAGTCACTTTCTGCAGCATCACTTTAGAAGGACTTCCTTTGAGTTGTTTCAAGGTAGATCTTCGCACATCTTTTACAATATTTTGGAGAAAAGCTCTTTTTTGTACGTTAGAATCTTTTCATGACATACCGTTATCAGCCCCTTATTAATATTCATATAATGTAATACAGAGGAAGTTTTCCTAGCCAACATTCTTTTTCTCCTTACCAACAAAATTTATTTCTTCAAGGATGTCGTGGTATCAATTCCGGAGCTATTAGAAACAACATACGAGGGAAAATCCCACCCTTGCTTAGCACAGGAAATCGGATCTAGATCGGAACCATTTTTCATTAGATCTGGTCGATAATCAGAAACCAGAAGATCACACTGTATAAGGCAATACTTTTCACCAATCATTGCTGCAGCTTGAACTCGTAATTTTTTATTAGAATCAACGAGTTCCACATATGTCAATATCCCATCTCTAATCGGATTTCCCTTGAAATCCAAGTAGAATATATATATATCCGGGTACAAATTATCTGGTTCTTCCATCTCAACATACCATCCATTTGTGAATGGCGGAAGGTAGTGATATTTTGTCAATTCAAAGCAAGGGATTTCCTGGTAGTTATTGAGGCTCAACAAATCAGCCATGCTTTATCTGCAAAATAGTGAATATTAAGTAGTCAATATAAGAATGCATACAATGTCTATAATGATAAATTAGTGTTTTAATATTAGATGTATACTTGCAAATGTTCATGCTAATGATCGATGGTTAGGGAATGACCCCTCATTTTCAAAATCAATTGATTGATTAAGATCAAATCTTCTAGCATTATCCATGAGAGATAGAATGCACATTTTATAGAGTTGTTTGGGATAAGGATCGATCATAGAATGAGCGATCATCATAGAAGGGGCGGCCGATCCTTCTTGTATATGTGTATGAGTTTATCACATGCTTTTTATTCGAGTTTATGTGAGTTTTTGTGCTTAATTTATCTATATGTGAATGGTAATTGCACATTGATTAATTGGAATACAAGTACGTGATTGTGAAGAAGAAGCACATAGTTTGACGAATTTGTAGCAAACTGGTGAATACATTAGAGATTCAGCGTAGTTCTGTATACTACGATAGCTGCCAAGTGCGAAGTCATCTAGTGTTCTAGTTGATGTTAAATAGAATGTTATGCGGAGATGGTAATGACATCTGTGCATCGCCATGGTTAAGAGAAACTTGATTATGCAACCCCCATATTCGCTTCAAGTTAGACTTCAACCTGTTTACAAGGTGACACCGAAAGGTCGACCGACCCTTATCTCAGTCTTCTTCCAGTGTTCACCATCCTTCATATACATGAATTGACACCCTCGCCTTCGTAGGTTGAATATTTTTACAATTCCCTCGTAAATGAAGGCGAGGCCAAAAATTCTTGTACCCAGGACTCATTTCATAATAGTTCAATACAGAAAGAAGGGTCAGTCAGTCCTTATTCTGTTCACCATTCTGGATATGGGTGAATTCACAATTCTCTACTAAAGGAAGGGGTGGTCGATCCTTCTTGCCAGATGTTAGGAGTCAAGATGTGGACAAGGGCCAGATCGACAGTTGATAATAACTACGCAGATCCAAGGTGCAAGGAAGGAAGCGTTTGAGAGATTGAAGACTGCGGAAGGTCGTGGGGCTAAGCATGGAAGGAGATCAATGGTACCAGATCAATCATGCAAGATGGATGGCTCAAAGAAATTCCTTTATCCCTAGAGGTGCAAGAATGATAGGAAAGGATAGATAATATAAAAAATGGAATGCAAGGGGATCTGAGTACTGTTTTATTCGGTTGCCCCCTTCCTCCCTTGGTCGAGGTCAAAGGGGGAAAGTTAATTTAGATAGACTCAAATAGACTATAGCACCTTGGTGAATGCACATTCCATCTGGGACCAAGTCCAACAAAACTGATGCAATAACTAAACAACTAGCTCAAAGAAAAATTGAAAGAATCAGGTAAGAGAGCTACAATGGAATGGCACATCACACATATGGAACAAAGTTATATTCATTTTGACTCTTTGATATAATATAAGCAAAATTAATCTAGCTAAGGGGTTTAATATTGCTCCCATGCATATTGCAAGAAAATTTCCCACTTCCATAGGTATGTTCTTCCTCCATGAGATCAAATGAGCTAAGCCTTAAAATTGGACAAAAGTATTTGCAGGCCACCTGATAATTTGAAAAGATTTATGGTATTAAGAATGGAATTTAGCTGTATTGAATAGATGGAAACCTTAATTAAGATTGGACAATTATTGGACAACAAGCTCTACAAATCATACAAAGATAACAAATAAAAATGATTAAAGAGTATTGATTGGATTGTTTCTTATCTCTTCTTTCCCACCAGACCAAATCATTTTGACAGTAATTAAATGGCTACCTTGCCTTTGTTAAAAATTGCCATGCAATGAAGGGGTGGCCGTCCCTTCTTCTACCAAGTATTATTTTCATAATAGTTCTAGATTGCAAGAAGGGTCGGCCAATCTTACTTGTCTTCAACATTCTGGATACAGGTGAACTCCTGGATATAGGTGTTCACAATTTTATACTAAACAAAGGGGCGGTCGATCCTTCTTGTAGCCAATCTCTGTTCCCCACTATTTACAGTGGATGTAGGGAGTTGGGAATTGTTGTCCCATCCCGCAATCTACATTCCGGGTTGCGGGATAGCGGTATTGTTGGAATGTTTTAAGAAATCTAGGTATCCGCAATCCGCAACGTATTTGCGTCTTCAGTAAAGGCGATGAAATCCTCATGTGAGGTGCAAGAAGGATCGGTCGACCTTTCTTGTGCCGAGTATTCTGTTCAAAATAGTTCTAGGCTGCAAGAAAGGTCGGTCGATCCTTCTTATGTTCACGATTCCAGATACAGGTGAATTGTAACCTATAAGTGTCTACAGTTCTCTACTAAACGAAGGGGCGACCTATTCTTCTTTTCGCATGTTGGGACAAATATTGTTGATATGTGATAACTTAGACAATATACCGATCCCAACTATAATTTCATTATGGAAGTCGAAAGTCTGGAATTGTTGCTCCAGCTTAGTCGGGTTGAATATTTTTACAATTCACTCGTAAATGGAGTGTTGGCCGACCTTTCTTCTGCCGAGTATTTTGTTCAAAATAGTTCTAGACTGCAAGAAGGGTTGGTCGATCCTTCTAGTGTTCCCCATTCTGGATACAGGTGAATGGTTGGATATAGTTGTTCACAATTTTATAATAAATGAAGGGGCGATCGATCCTTTGTGTCGGAGGTTAGAAGTCGGGATAAATATTTTTTATATGTTATAACTTAGCCAATCTCAGTTCTAGGATGAATTCTGCATTAATTTGTAAGAAAGAACATTCACAATATTTAAATGTGTGGATCAGAGCATATAAAATGAATTATAACCCATGTATTACAGTCAACTATGAGGCAAAGCGATAAGATGGTGTAACACGAAATACATCCACAAAAAGAAATTAAAATACTGAAGAAAGTAAAAACATATGAATCTCTGTTTCGGATATACTTTTACTTCTATTCTTCATTAAAGTGTTCAAAAAATATTACGTCACTGTATTTTTTTCTCTTGGATCCAACCCCTATTACTTTGTAAAATCAAAATTTACACAAAACGATCTTTGAAATCGTTGCTAAAAAAAGAAATTTCAAAGAAATATCTCTGATCCAAACCCTATTATCTTGTTCAAGTTTGAATAAATTTTTCATTAATTTCAATCCTTCTACTGTTTGATGATCAAAATCCTTGTTTCCTTTTAGATGTCTCCTTTGCGATATAATTTGATGAGGATCATAATTCATCCTTTCAGCCACTTGGAAAACCATAATATTTAGTAATTTTTCTACTACAGAGAGGGATGCCTTATTCTTAATGATGAATGGACCAACTTTAAGGGGGAATTTCACATCAGAAGCTCCAGTAAAACCATACACCCTAATTATACTATGTTCTCTATACAAGAACCAATCACCTGTTTGGCCTTTTGGTGTAGGCTGCAAAGTTTCTTTTTCTTCTAACACTCGGGGCATTTCAGCATTAAAAATAATTCTGTAAATTTCTGCCATGATTATATGGGTGAACTCAAACATATTGACCTATTTATTAAGGTCATGAGAAAAGTTGGTACCAAGAAAATTGGATTTAAAAATGTTTGAACAATATGACTAATACCTGAAATGGTTCAATTGGTTTAAATCCACCAACTGGACATGAATCGCTTCAGCTAGGAATTCATCAAAATTAAAACAACACACCGGACTTGACTATGACTTTGGTGAAATTACTTAGAGAAGGAAACCTAACATAACATCCGTGATTCGACTTATCACTATCTAGACCTAAAATTTGACTCAACAAGGACAAAACTAACTGGGTATCTCGCTGAAACACATCAATACTCAATGGGAATGATAGGTTTTCATGCGACTGACCATCCATCTTTCAAGACTTGTAATAAAAACTTGTGTTTTTCTACAGGAATGTTGTTTCTATAAAATTTGCCAAATTTTCTTCGTTAAATGACTCAGGGCTTTTGGGAAATGTTTCAGGTAAACTTAGAACCTCATGGACAGTCCACGCATTTACTGGGCATAGAATTTTTGTCGTTTTTACATTAATGGTTACCCTTTTTCCCTGTGAATAATTTGCCGCACACCAACAAGCAAATTCAGGGAAGTGTAGGGTTTGTTCGACACAAAAATAGTACAGAAAAGAACAAAAAACATTAAATACATCCTTTCCCTGCGACTTAAACTCCATTAATTTCTCCTTAGACTGCAAAATACTACACAGACAAAACAAGGTCAAAAACAGGGTCAAATACAAGCTTCTCCTTAGACTGCGAAATACTACGCACAGACAAAACAGGGTCAAAAACAGGGTCAAATAAAAGCTTCTCGTTTTCATCTGAACTTTCATTGAAGGGATGAAGGTCTTGGGT
Source organism: Larix kaempferi (assembly GCA_027924585.1). Taxonomy (NCBI): domain Eukaryota; kingdom Viridiplantae; phylum Streptophyta; class Pinopsida; order Pinales; family Pinaceae; genus Larix; species Larix kaempferi. Next base: position 5,011,924 of record BSBM01000361.1, on the reverse strand, counting down.
TTTTTCCATTTGGGACACAAAATCTAAACACTGAGGGTTTTGAGCTACCTGTGAACTATGAAGTGAGCTTCTTGGGTGCTATTCCAGTTGACGAAGACAACGACGTGTTTCCCACGGACCGTTCTTTTCCTCCAGGTCATAAGTAAGCGACAAAAACATTTTTTAAAACTTCAAACAAACCTTTTATAGAACATATGCTTAGGTGGTTTCCGAACTTGCGATGATCGGTTTAAATTTAACCGCTTTTCATAGCGGACTCCACCAACATTTGCCACGTGTTAAGTGATTTAATTTTTTCTCTACCTTTTCCAAGTTTAACCACCGTGCACTTTCTAGCGTGGGAACCCATTTCCATCATCGATTATCTGGGTGTGTCTGCCATGTTGCTACATGTTTGCAACTTTGGTGTGAATCGCCCAATTTTTTAGCGCCTTTTCTACCTCTTCCCTTGGAGTGAGAGACCTTATAATAGTGACAATATTTTCATTGTTCCTCTCTATAAACATTAATAACCCAAGAATCCATATAGAATAAAATTAAAAAACATAAAGACAAAAATGCTAACAATATGAAGAAATCCCTTGTTTGATGAATAATACCAATTCTAGACATTGTTTGTAGATGGCTTTGTAGAAGATCTAGTGTAACATGGGAAGAAGTCGATGAAGAAGAGGGAGAGATGACCATAAGAGATAAGAGAAGTCTAAACAACAAGATCAATCTTCCAAGATGGCATTGATGGCATTGAAATTAAACATTAAATTAGGAAAAGAAGGAGAGATCACATGTCGTAGCAATAACATCTAAGGTTGTGTTGTTTTTTTAAACAACCCATTTCATATTAGCTCCATAATTATATTGTTCATGTTTGACTACTAATAACTTGAATGCTTCCAAATGGCTCCAAATGCTTTTGATTTGGGTCTCAATGTGTTTGAAAGGTATTAGGACATAAAAAGCGAAAACATTTGCATTGTTCCTCTCTACGGCTTTTAATAAGCAATGTCTAACCAAGATAAACCAAGAACCCACATAGAGGAAATTTTAGAAACATAAAAACTAACTAAAAATTTGAAAAATATTCATAACCATTGAGATTGAATTGACAAGTAATCAAACTTCTAATAAGAAAAACCAAGGTTGGATGCAAATGGAATACAATCTATACAATTTCTAATGAATACAGGGATCGATAAACACAAAAGAGGGATTGAATCTAAAAAATATGTTCATGAATACAAAAATTATTATCTTGAATCACGTCATTAACAAACGCCACTCCTTTGAATCCATTTGGAAACTTGAAAGTGGATGACAAAGTACAAAGGTAACATTAACCAAAGCTAAAGCTATAGCCAATTCGTGAGCCTTTAGATAGTTTTAGAAAGTGATTTTGAAAACTACGGGGTTTTATGCTTTTAGTAAGCCTTACTTTCTTGTGTTTTTCAACTGGCCTTTAAGGCATTCTTTACGTTAAATTCTTGTGTAATGTCCCCAACTTGGAACTTTTCCCAATTTGGTCAATGTTCAAAACTTGGACTAGTGAAGCCTCAAAATGTCCCAAATGATCCCAAATGCTTTCGAACTATGTCTAGAGTGGATTGTGTAATATGACACATTTATGCAGCTATTATAGGCATGGAAACTACCAATAGACTTCAACCACTTGCATTTACAATTAGAGAATGAAAGGAAGAATCACTAGGAAAATCTATGTTGAAGCCCCCAAGGGTAGATGGCTCCAAAAGACTCTTTAAAGGATTTCAAATTGGGTCTCAAGGTATATGGAGAGTATTAAGAAATAAAAAGGAACCTCATCGGTGATTATAGACTAATATCATAATACTTCTGCAACATCCATTTAACTTCAAGAGAAGTTGGGGAATTTTACTAGTCAAATCGAGGTTCAAAACCCCTAAGGGTATGGGACGAACATGGATTGTGATAGTGACATCAATACAATGATACATGGACAATGACATACAGGTACAAGGACATAGATACACGTATAGGTTGATGGCAACCATGATACAATGGCAGTGGAGTATTTTTCTTCTTATTCATATTAGGGTGGAAGGATCAAGCAAGGATAGGAGATTGAAGTCTCCTTTGGTTTGGTGCTTGTGATATCAGGGAGTTGGGGATTCCATCCAGTTGGTGCTAGTAAAAATATTGATTTGGACTTTACTGAGGTTTGGAGTCCTATCTATAGGTTGGAAATTATGAAAACCAAGGGGTTGTATCCTCGTTTTGTTAGCTTTTCATCATTTAATTCAAATTAATATGATCTAGGATCTTAACTGAGAGAACAACATGTACATCATGTCAAACACAAGAGAAAAGAGACACACAACATTTCACCTGGGATAACCATAAAGGTGAAAAACCCTGCAACTTCCTCAAAGTTAGAATAAGCACCAATACAAAAGATCACAAAAATGAAACCCCAAAAGATAGATGTCTCCAGCAGTTCTTCCTCCAAGCTCCTCCACTTGTGCACACTCCTCTCTCTCAACTATGCGAGTTGGATGTGTGAGTGAATGAGAAAATATAGTGGTGCAACCACTCTATTTATACTTTAAATTAACTTGACTTGCCTTTTATCCTAACTGGGTCGACCCCCTAGGGGAGTCTAATAACCCTTCCACTTAACGCATACTGAGCCAACCCCTCTAAGGAGGTCTAATAACCCATCAAATATAATTTACGACACTTAGAATAAAACTTGTGACACTTGCAAATACAAATGACAACACCTCCAGACGGAGGAATAAGAACATATCCGTCGGGGATACAATAAAGTACAAATGTAATACATACAATATAAAAGTGAATAGTATCTTCTGAAGTTACAAATAGTACATTAAGACTCCCTCTTAACTAGGAAGGTATTCTCTTGACACAGGTGTCAATACATATAGGCACAATTCTTAAATGCTAGAGCTGGATCATCAACACTGGATCACAGGAGCATCATCGTAGGTCTTCATCATCTTTGTGAGCAAGCCATCAAGTAGGTACATCTCAGGATTGATTACATTGTCTCTGCAAAATTTTGTGTACCCTAATGTCACCCCATAATCTTCAGATCATATAAGGATTTCTTCAGTTTGCACACATGAGTCTCCATGTCGTTTGTCTCAAACCCGAGTGATTGCTCCACATATACTTCCTCTTCCGCTACACCATAATGATTCAAGAATCCTATCTTGACATCCATCTGGTGTATGATCTTCCTTTTCACGATCTTCATTATCTTTTGGTTTTACTTCATTCATCGTTGCATATCGATTCCTTAGTACTTCTGGTTCTTCAAAGTCTTCTTCTTGACTTCATCAATCTTCTTGTTGAATCATCGTCACTTGTTCTTCGAAACAAGTCTCTCTTGTAGGTGATGGTACAAGGTCTTTCCTACGGGACAAGTTCAATTGCATGATTAGAAACATCTCATAGTATTCAGAACAAATTCTTACACATAAAGACATATGTCATACAGTCATGTAATTATCTTAGCCAACCATGCTTCAATACAACATTTATTAATCCCGTAATTTTCTAGATGCCTTCCATATCTATGAGAACATTGTTAAGAGTGTGCAAGTCTACTCCAACATGTCAGCACAGAGGTTTCATTCTAGATAAGTAGCAATGGAATGTTGTACAGTACCATCGACCACTAATACCCATTACTTGCATATAAGTAGTATCTTGTTCATTAATGCATTTTTTTTCTAACATCCTAATATACTCAGGGCCGACCCCACTAGGGATTCTGATAACCATATCACATACAATGATGACCTTTCCGATCGGAGGAATGAAACCTCTTCGTCTGAAGTACAATGGCATACGAATACAATATAAAATATACAAGTGAAATACATTCCAAAGTTACAAACACATCAACACTCCCTCTTAACTAGGAAGGTATTTCTCGACACAGTTCTTTAGCACAAGTATTCATCGTCGACTACACCATTCAAGAAAGTTGTCTTGAAATCCATCTGGTGTAATTCTTCCACTTCATCACTGCAACCAGAGAAAGTACCGTTAATAATGATGGAATTGTATCTGACTATGGGTGCAAAAGTTTCTTCATAATCTATCCCTTCTTTTTGGGAGAAGCCACAAGCCACAAACCTTGCCTTGTATTTCTCCTCCTCCACTTGTGCACACTACTCAATTGAGAGAATGAGTGAGTGAATGAATGAATAAATAAAGAGTCTAATAACCCTACCTCCTCCACTTATTTATACTTGTCTTCCACTTTCGTTTTACTCTACCTGGGCCGACCTCTCTAGGAGGGCTACATGTGAAATATAATGAACTAATAAAGCAGGTTACAGGTGAGACCTCCCTGCAGGAAGCAAAGCAATTCATTTGGGATGACATTATTGTGAAGGCAAATAAATTGAGGCCATATCTCGATTTCATTCTAGACAAAGAGGGTGTAATAAAGTTAGCTAGGCAAAGCCTAACAACAATCAAGGAAAAGTTCAACACAAAGCCCATGGACTATGCAAAAAAGGCCATAGAATTTCTGAATGGGCTGATAGACGATGAGGTGAAAAAAACTAGCATAAACTTAGGATAGATTGTCTAGTATTATTTGGGCAAAGAAGGTGGTGAATAAGTATCACCAGATGAACATAATTCAGGCAAGGATAGACAGTTTAGCACATCAAGTAAAACTCTTCAAAGAAATGTTTGATCCATTATTCAAGAAGGGACTTCCTATATTTTGGGAGGAGGATGGCACCACAAGGACACAGGAAGAAGAATATCAGGGCAAGTTGTGGGGATGTCGATTCAATTTGGATTATGTATAATTTAGGTAAATTTATTCTAATGTTTATGTATTGATTCATTGTATTTTTTTGCATAATTAATGAAATTTAGTCGGCTTCTCTTGGCCATCTCTTTTGGATATTAATTTGTCAAATTTCTTTGAACTATGTTTTAATTTGGCAAATTAAATGAATACATTGATCTGTAGGTTGGATTTCAATTAATATACGATTCATGTGTTATTATGTTTATGTGTTAAAAGAATTTATTCGTTAAATTAACTCATTTTATCTATAATTTTCTGCAACTAATAAACAACCACACATTTATATTGATGCTAGTAAGTGGAAAAGCGCTCTTACAAATCCAGTTGCTTGGATCTGCATTGGATAAAGATAAGTAATCTTATGCATTTGATTTTGATGACTTTTTAATTCATTCTTGCATGTTGTGATTGTGTAATTGAAAGGTTTTTAATTATGTTTTGATTGTGTTATTGAAAGGTGTTTTCCACTGTGCATGTGCAGGTTGACGTGGAGAAGCCACGTGGGCAGGAAGTCTGGCGCGAAGGAGACACATTGGTAGAAGCTCCGATGCGGAGGATTTGAGTGGGTAGAAGGTGTGATGTGGAATGACCACATCATATCCACACGTGCCAGTGACCGTGAAGGATGGGTGAAGGTGGTTTCGCAAATGGAGGACACTAGTTTTCCTTATTTCCCTTCCAACTCGTGAAATCATGTGGTGCTGCCACATGGAGAGAGGTTTCATATTTCACAACCACCCATCCCCTCATCCTAGCATCCATGTTGGGGATGTGGAATGGAAGTGGGACCCTTGATCTTCTGCCACCCCGATTGATCTTTTCCTTCATTTAAAATGGTTTGTACGTTGGCATGGAGGTGATCTTTTCCTTCATTTAAAATGGTTTGTACGCTGGCATGGAGGTGATCTTTTCAGCCATTTAAAATGGTTTGTAAGTTCGCACGGAGGTGATCTTTTCGAACATTTAAAATGGTTTGTACATTGGAATGGATTTGATCTTTTCCGCCATTTAAAATGGTTTCTACACCAATAATGGTAAATGATGGATTGTATCACTCATGTGAATAATCTCATCATGTTTATGAGGTGCCCGTTTATGATGGATTGTGTTTATGTGTCACGTCGTATAGATGATATTCCTCCACACTGTGATAATAAATGTCACAAACTTTTCTGCATCAATATCCCGCCACGCTGCTCTTCCCGCCCACAGCCTACATTGAAACTTAAAGTTCAAACTCTCTGTGTTTGATAGTTTGGAGCTCTATTTTCTCTGAGGATCAAGGTTTGCTTTTGCTGAGGTGGAACCGAGAAGAGTGTTGGTTGGGTAGAGCAGTAAGATTGGTTTGAAGAATCGACTGCTAGTTTTTCAATTGGAAGGTATTTATATTATTCAAACCATAAATCTAAATCTATAACAGAGCATGCTTATTCAGCCTCGAGGCTAAAAATCCATATCTTCCATGGTTGTCAAAAATCAATGCAATGACAATTTGAATTTTACAGTAATTTAAAGTCGTTGAACGTTTTAGATTCTTCGTATTTCCTTCCACCATTCAATTCCAGGTAGTTATCTTCTTACAGTTCATTAATATGAATTCACAACATTATATTTGCAAAATCGTGCGTTACTCATTACTGGGCTAAATTAACGGAATTAACAGGTTTAATGTCAATTCCTGCCAGTTTGCATACATTTTTTGTCTGGTGATGTAGCGTATCATTTTCATATATTCCATATTGTTTTCTGTAAATCCTCTAGCATTTGGCTAGGTTTGTTGGAAAAGATAACGAGAAATGAACTCGGAAAATTGAAACATGTTTTTTCTTTTTAATATCATTTTGCAGTTAATATTCACTATAGTATACTGATCTATGTAAACGTTAATACTTTATTTGAAATATTTGAAATTGATAATTTATGTCTTAATTTATATAATATTGATTACATTTCTTTTAATATAAATATATATAATTTAAGTATTTAATTTAATTGAATAAAATTAAGCAATCAAATACTAGCTTTAAACAATATTAAGGTATAATTGTTTGCCAATACAGTATCTTAGCTAGAAAAGTACCATGTATTGCGTAGTTGGATGCGGTGTATGACTCAAATTTTTGGATGCAATGAGAACACATGTGAGTCTTGCATACAATACCAAGGCATTTAGTTTTAGAGATAAAGCTGATAAAAATGTTCTTAAAATTTAGGCAAGAGACCGTGTTGGAAAATGAATTTAATAGTGACGACAATGTAGATAGTGATTCCATTAGTTGGAAAGATTATGACTGGGATTTAATAACCAAACAAACATTCTTTCATACTTTTGGGATGAGACTGCGGTGAATGATATAGCAGCTTCTACTTTGCCGAGTGTAGCATAGATAAATTTTGGAATAATCAAAGCCACGTGGCACAATCTAAACGTTCCACGTGTCACCTTGGAGACTAGATTTCGACATTTGAACGAAAAAATTTACAGACGTTTTGCTACAAAGAGTTTATCGTCAAGTCAAAATCTTGTCAATGAAAGCAAGGTCGCTCTATCATAAGGTTGTTCCATTTCGGGGTGTTGGAAGTAGATGTTGAGGAGAAAGAGCGTCTGCTCCTTTCTCCAGGGATGAGTTTTCGGAGTGGCTAAAGTAGATATTAACACTCTATACACATATTTCATAGGAACATTGCTTCGCACATTTTGCTGGAGAGTGGAAATATCCAAAGAGAAAGATCGACCGCTCTTTCTCCAAGTTCTATTTTTAGAATTCCCTCATAAAAGAAGGGGTGGACAATCCTTCTTCTTCCCAATATTCTTTTTGTTATAGCTTGAGACTGCAAGAAGGTCAGTCGATCCTTCTTCGTCTTCACCATTCTGGATATATTTCAATTTCTAGATAAAGGTTTTGACAATTATCTACTAAACGAAGGGGTGTCTGATCCTTTTTCTCGAAAAACAGAAGTCGGGGCAAACAATTTTATATGTTATAACTTAGCCGTGCTCAGTATTATTCCAGTGTTCACCATTTTATATATAGATGAATTGACATACTAGCCTTCGTAGGCTGAATAATTTTACAATTCCCTCATAAATGAATGCATGTCCGACCCTTCATCTGCCCAGTATTGTATTCATAATAGTTCTAGAATGCAAGAAGGGTCGGCCTGGATATAGTTGAATTGCTGGATATAGTTGTTCAGAATTATCTCCTATACGAAGGGGTAGCCGATCCTTCTCTTCAGAAAATGGAAGCCAGGACAAACATTTTTATATGTTAGAACTTAGATGATGTCCGAGTCCCTACTATTTACAGTGGAAGTTGGAAGCCGAGAATTGTCGACATAGCCTTCGTAGATTAAATATATTTAAATTTATTTCGTAAATGAAGTGTTGGCCAACCCTTGTTGTGCTTAGGATTATTCCCTTGTTCACAATTTTAAAAATACATGTATTGACGGCCTGGCATTCGTAGGTTGTGCTCATAAATGAATGGGCAGGAGATGCTTCTTCTACCCAAAATTCTTTTCGTAATATTTCTAGATTGCAAGAAGGGTCGTTCAATCCTTCTTGTGTTCGCTTCTTCTACAAGAAGGGGGGGATGATCCTACCATTTGGAAAATTGGAAGTCCGGACAGCCATTTTTTATATATTATAATCTATGTTGTATCTTTGTTTAAAATAAATATGATTGTTAATGTGCTCTTGTTATTTTATATTTCATAAAATGCTTATGAACTGGATTTTGGTTCTGAACAATGTGTGCTGCTATTTTATATTTCAGATATTGTTTATGAAATGGATTTTGGTACTCAACAATGTGTGGACCTACTTTTGAATGGATTGAAAGTTGCTGAAGGAATCTCGTTTCCAGAAAGAATTTTTTTGCATAATATCAGCATTAATGAAGGATGCATCATTGTAAATGTTACCAAGTCTTTGAATGCAAGTCTTCTATTTCCCTATTGATCAGAAGGTGTAGATACATTGTCAGCGGCTGTTGGTGGTTATATTCAATGGTCTGTATCTAAGATCGTTAATGTTCCTTTGGATGTTATACATTTGGAATGTTTTTGAAGAATGTCCTTTATAGATGGTCCTTCCAGATACTCCCCATTATGAATATACACATGTTAAAGGTAATCGAACAAGGCCATACAATTCCATAAATGAGATATCATAACAACTGAGAATGAGGTGAATGATATACCATCTTCTACTTCGACGAGTGTAGCACATATCAAAACAACTGAGAATAAATCTTCTTTTATTATGAGAAAATTTAATTTGTTACACTTTGGGTAAGGCGATTGTTGATATTTATCAGGGGTCAAATGCTAGTACTGTCATATTGGAACCGTCATGTTAAACTGTCACATTTTTTTCCAAAACTTATTTTTGATGGGCACTTTATTCTCTAAACCGTCATTAATTTTTGTGGGTCACTCTTAGCAGAATTTGGATTTACATTTTATAGCTAACCTTTCTAATTTCTTTTAATTTTTTTTCCATGATCATTAATTTGTTTGATGAGTTAACATAAACAACTTGGCATTAAAATAGAAAACTCCAAATTGTTAACTTGACATGTAACCATTGGACCTTTCTATGCATATCATACCTGGAAATAAACATACACATTGAAAATATTTTCAGCCATGAGCATTTGCTATATAGTTAAAACTTTTATTTTCTATGTAAATGTGAAATTTTAATCAATTTTAAAATATATATTAATAAAAAATTTACTATGGATAGGTAATTATTTTATCTGCTGAAGGGCAAAATTTAAACCAAACTGTTTTTGGACAAGGAATATATATACTTAAAAAATGCTTAGATAGACAAAAACAATGGGTTGTTAGTGTAGAAGAAAACATGAAGATCGATGTAAATAGCATCATATGGGCATGGTCACCAAGAAGGGCCTCACAGTAGAAAAAATTAGAATAAACGAGAAGGGCCTTGCAGCAATCAAGGCACAATGAGAAAATATGGGGAATAGTGTTCAGAGTGGTGGATGTTCTCAAGGGTTGATAGTAGACAAAATTGGTTTCTAAAACATTTTCTCTATGTGGTAGTTTTAAGCAACAAAATTGTTGTGTTTCTAAATTTCCACTTGGTCAACAAAAAGTTGTATTTTCTCATTTTCATTAAATTTTTATAAAAGGAAACTAATACAACATATAGCCATTGGGATTGATAATGGATGGTTATTTGTTACAAAATTGGATTTGTGATAAGTGTCGTAATTTGTGCACTAACTGTCATTAAGTGTTGTAATTGTGCTTATGAATAATTTTCCTTTAGAAGTGGTTTATCCGCTGCACCTAAAATCAAGTAATTATCCTCAGAGTAACTACCTAAATACTAAAATATGATCCTCTATACTCAAACTGCCAAATTCAGCGGTGCTCATAGGAAAAAATATTCTATACGAGCCAATATTCTATGCGAGCCAACTATATTTCTAATACTAAATGTGTCAAATCAAATATGCCACGTGTCACAATATGATCATTCTGCGTTTCACTCCGAGATATTAGATATCAACGTTTAAAAAACAAAATTTATAGATGTTTTGCTTCAAATACTATGCTGGCAAGTGGAAGTATTCTTAGAGAAAGAGCGGCCGCTCTTTCCCAAAAGTGTTCTATTGTTACGATTCCCTCATAAATGTAGGGTCTGCTGACCCTTCTTATTCCAAATATTATTTTCATAATAGTTTGATACTGCAAGAAGGGTCGGTCAATCCTTCTTGTGTTCTCTATTATGGATATAGCCGAATTGTTGGATAAAGGTTTTCACAATTAACTACGAAAAGAAGGAGTGGCCGATCCTTCTTGTCGGAAAACGAAAGTAAGGAGAAACCATTTTTTATAGGTTAAAACTTCCAAGGTATTCTATTTTTAAAATTGCCTCGTAATTGAAAGGTCAATCGACCCTTCATATTCCCAATATTATTTTCATAATAGTTCGACACTACAAGAAGGGTCACTCGACCCTTCTTATTCCAAATATTCTTTTTCATAATAATTCGCCATTGTAAAAAGGGTCGGTCGATCCTTCTTGTGTATTCCATTATGGATATAGTTGAATTGCTGGATAAATGTTTTCACAATTCACTATGAAAAGAAGGGGCGGCCAATCCTTCTTGTCGGAAAACAAAAGTCGGGACAAACGATTTTTATATGCTATAACTTAGCCGATTGAATGGCTGTTCGGAAAACAGAGATCGGGACAAATGATTTTTAGATGTTATAACTTAGCCGATTGTGGAATCTTGGTTTTCAGTTTTGATATATTTTCTTTCCGGAGCTTGCAATGCACAATTGCGGATTGAGGATTGCAGAAAAGAATGTATATATTTATGAAATAAAACCCTGCAACCCTTCTTTTCCTTCCGGCATGTTTACGTTTTAACCGTCGATTTGTCTTGATCCTGTGGATGAAATTACACCGGGTGATTAAAATGAATTTTAGCTTGCCCATTTAGCTTGTCGGTGTTAGCACTAGCGTTGTCTTGGATAAAACTGGGAGGTTCAATTTCTAAAAAGAAAAGAGAAATCCTCAGTTGTCTGAGCAAAATAGAATCATCTGGGTAGGCATTGATGGCCTCAAGGGTGAACTGATCAAATCCCAAGCCCAAAACTTTGCAAGGAGAATTAAATTGCTGAGGTCTGCCTACAGTTACATATCTGCGCAGATAAACGATCTAGATCAGCGGTGGTGAAGATCTACAGTCATGAGCATGCTTCGTGCAAAAAGGGTGAGGTGTTCTAGACGAAGGCGAGAGGTTTAGCCCACAAGCATCTTAAGTAGCATATCAACGGCCAATGGAGTAGATTGACAGTCAGGAACTACTTCTCTGATATGACATGCGCGGAGCAAACAAAATTTCGGATCCACGAACTTTTGGTAGAGGCCCATAGGTTTGGACGGCGCAGATCTGAGGAGGCCGAGATCTATGGCTGAGGTTTTGTTCATGGATCTAACTTGCACGAAACATCAACGCAAGCCAAATCTGCAAAGTTGGTAAAAGTCGCAGTGTTTGACGGTCAAGATTCGAGGCTACATGTGGCGGGATTCGAGGCCACCAGGGATTAGGAAAATGGACGACCAAGGAAGCTTCCATACTGCAGGAGATGTAGGGGTGATAGCAAAGGATAAATAATATAAAAAACTCTCCTACACGGAGAGCTGGATTCCTATTTTGCATTCGAAAGCGACAGGAGCAAGCTGTGAAGAAATAGACAGGTCAACCAGGGGCCAAAGCCAACCTCAAAAAAATAGGTAGGTTATCTGCTCTACAACAAACTATTTAATGGATGAATTGAGTGATAGAGAACCCATAGAAACACTGTTTACAGACAGAGACACAAAGGCATACGACACTATGATGACCGATGACCCAATGGAAACTATGAAAAACAAGTTGAAACTAGTTAGGGAGCAAGGTATAGATGTGCACCAGGTCCACCAGTCCTATTTCCATCTGTTTACAGTCAGCCAAACTCCTGGTTTTCCTGAATTTGTTGAATGGTACTCCTGTAACTACTCTTCTACCGAGAGGGAAATCATGGATGCTTCCAAGTCCAATATCCTTTGCAAAATCCATACACAAACCCGTAGAAAATCCCTGTCAATCCCAAAAGAGTTTTTCCAAAAAGCTATAGGGTATACCGAGGAAGCCCTAATCCGATTTTTTAGACAATCCCCTGTTGAAGTAAAACAGAATTTCTACAGGTCCTTTCTAAATCCTACTGTCCAAATACAAGAGCAAGATTTCCTAGCTGAAGCCAGACTATTCACAGAAGAATCCAAAGGTGTTATCACCATGATGAGCCAATTCCTAGGTCTAGACTCTGATATGTATGTCACAGAACCTATAATAAGTTTTCTTTTTGTCCTAGGCACCTGCCCCCTAGAATCAGATGACCCAAGCCAGTCTACCAATGTGCATGCCTCAGGTTTGATGAAGTTTTGGTTGAAGGTATACACTCCCAGCTAAAGAATTTCTAGGAAACAAGGATTTTTAGATTTCAGTCCTACTTACTAAAAATGTTCTTGGCATTCAATGAGGAAAACTTGCAAATGCCTGAGGTACTACTTACTCAGGATATGTACACTGATTACACCAAGTTCCATGACGAGCTTATGTCTGAGGTTTATCAGGTCATTTTCCAAAAGAAGCTGCCTAGAGTATTGCCAGAAATGCAGGAGTTACTATAGCTTTCTCCTAAGAATAGGGTCGGAGATTGGTTCCTTTCAGAGCATGGCACAATCATCAAGGTTTATGGGTTTGCTTATGCACCCTACGTGCTACCAGTTTTCTTGACACCTAGAATATTTGCATTAGAATTCATTAGACAAAAATTGAAGGCAGAAGCTGAGCACTTTCTAGATCATAGAAAGGGCTCTGATATTGTGTTTCCATGGATTGTAGGTCCATTCTTAATAAAAAACAAAGGATCTCTTACAGCCATCGAATCCAAGATAAAGGAGATGGGTTTCAAAATAGAAGCAGCTTTAAACTCTGATCCCCACCACATCATTTCCAATAGGAGGAAGGAAAGCAACCGGAAGGATTTTGTGCATTTCGAAATTCCAAGCATGGCAGAAGCTGCAAATTTATTGGAATGTCCTAGTGGGAGCCAGATGGAAATAGACACACTTGAGAACTCCTCCCTGCTGACACAAGGGAACAAACCCACAGTGTCTAGCTCTTCTAGCCTAGTCCTATCAGTGCCAGCAGCCATGCCTATGGCCATCAACTTAATAAACTCCAACAAGGAATTTGACAGTGTCCCTATGGACACAGAAGGGGAAGCTGAGAGAGCCCCAAAGAGGTAGAAAGCTGACGAATATGAGTAGCAGCTAGTACCAGTGGGGCCTCGTAAAGGAAAAAAGAAACAAGTGGATAAGCCACCGGCATTTGAGATCAAAGATTATGTGTTTAACCCAGCAGCCACTCAACCTGCTGCCTTAGGTAAGACTAGAGATGAGTTGATAGATGAATACAAGGTGGAGTCACGGGAAGCCTCAGAGGAGTCCAAGTTATATATTGAACTAAGGCAAATTTCAAGCAAAGAAGTGTCTCTAGTGACTAGCAAGAGCCTCACTCAGAACACCCTGGGTTTGGCCTTGGCCACCAAGAGCAAGGACACTGAGCTAAGGATGAATTTAGATGACATCCCTGTCCCAGATGTAATAAAATTGCACAAAGAAACCGGGGATGTTATTTATACTAAACTGTTGAGGATAGCTTTGGAGCTATCAAAGGTACAGGTCAGTAAGAGTAAGGTTTCCAGCCAGCTCAAGCAGGAAAATATGGAAAACAAATCTCACAAGGCAAAGATAAAAAAATTGCAAGGTGACATAGTGGCCACTGAGGTCCATCCTGATAAAAGAACCATTATTCAAAACCTACTCAACAAAAAAGACAACATCATTTGATCTGTAAAAAAGGGGCTGAAAATCCCCTCTACCCAGTTAGTAGCAGTCTCTGAGCTAACAGAACTAGAGGAAAATAAGGAGAAGTTGCAGACTAACTTGACAAACTGTAGGGCCAAGCTATTGAAGCTTGAAGCGAAGGAAAAATAATGGCAGATAGATATAGCCACTGTGGTGGCAAGCGAGAAAATCTCAAAGGCCAAAGTGGAAGAGCTTAAGAAGAGACTGCAATAGAAAGGCCAAGAAGTAGAAAGCATGGCCACTCCATCCATGGCTAGTCTGGAAGATGTGGAAATAACAAGATTAAAAAAACAGAATGTGAATCTAAAAACCCTGAAGGATAATGCAGAAAGAGAAAAGGAGGCTTGGGAAGCCAAGCACTAGGAGTTGCAGGGTAAATATGATGAGTTGGCAAGACAAGCTACAGGGCAGACTTCCTTGCTAGAGTCCAGTCAGGTAATCTGGGATGGCATTGTTGAAGAAGTAGGGAAATTGAGGCCCTTCCTCGATTTTGTCTTGGACAAGGAAACAATGATAAAATTAGCCAAGAGTAGTGTGACAGCAGCAAATTAGAAATTGAACAAAAAACCTATAGAGTATACTGAGAATGCCATCGAATTCCTGAACGGCTTATCTGAGGAGCAAGTCAAGACAACTGGTGTAAAAGATAGGGTTTCCATCATCCTTGGAGCCAAACAAGTGATGCACAAGCACCAACAGGTAAAGGCTATTCAAGCTAAAATAGATTTCATGGCACAACAGATCAAGTATTTCAAAGACATGTTTGACCCTTTGTTCGAGAAAGGGTTACCTCTCTTTTGGGAGGAGGATGGAACAATGCTCACAGAAGAAGAATATCAGAAGAAATTGGCAGGATGTAAAGTGCATTTCAACGATTTTGCAGGTATGGATCAGTTGCTATCAGGGAAGACAGTGGTGGAGAAAATGGCAAAGGATTTTGAGTTAAGCATGATGTTCAAGGAGGCTAGTGCACATCTATGAAGCTACTCTTATAGGGACCACACTGAGATCCAAGTCTTAATGAAGGAGTTGGCCACCTCAGAGCTACCAGCTACCGAGCTATGGAAGCTCGTTGAGAAATATGGGAAGGGAAAGCTGATATTGAACCGCTGAAGATTCGATGATCATGGGATAGCAGCATGGAGGAAATATTCGTTGAAGCATTTTGTTTAGTTTGTTAGAGTCTGTTGTCTTTCAGTAAAAATGCTCAATAATTTTGTAAAAGGAAATTGAGGCAGTTTTACCAGCATTGTCATTTTGTTGTAACTAATTCCTGAGGGTGGCGAACCTTTTTGAATAGTTGTCACCTACATTGTAACAACTTCCTGTTGAGGAAGCTCGAGCCGGAAGGCTCTGAGCATCTATGTAAGCAATGTAATAGAAGGAGAAAGGGTTGGAAACTTTTGTTGGACTCATGAATTCCCTGTGTTATTAAGCACTCTGAGATATATTTTAATAAAATCTGGCTAGGCCGAGAAAAGTTTTCTATCAGAGATTCCTGTGTTATTCGTCTTACAGTCTGTTTACTTCTTCTCTTGTGTGAATGTTTCTCTCACTGTTTAATTCATACTGTTATGCTTTTTCATGCTTGGATAAGTGTTGTATCGAGACAGAAGTCATAAATATTATGCTCTGTTGCTTTCATTTCAATCATCCACTACCATTTTCTGCGAAATTCGGTATAGAATTCATTATCATAAGCTCTATATTGATGGGTTGTTCATATCTTCTTATTTAATCACCAAACAAAATCTCTTTAATTAGCTATCCTGCCTCTGATTAGTTTTCTTTGCATAGCACTATCATGTTTAATCATATCCTGCCTGCTACCTTTGATTAGTTTGATCTACAGTTTGAATTTGTCTTTACTCATGATCTGTGTGTGTTTTATGTTTTAAGTGAATTTATTTAATTAGAACATTTATCTATTTCTGCAAATGATTAACATAAATTAATAAATTCATGTTAATTTTTCAATTAGCATTCCAGTTACAGGGTAATCTTGCATGTGCCTAATCCTTAAAACTACTGAGTGAATTTTCATTTCCTGATTGTGTTGTGGTTAAACCCCCATTAGTAACTTCGCTATACTCAATGTGCCAAATCAAATAAAAAATAGTAACCTCCCTATACTTGGTGTGCCAAATCAAATATGCAACGTGTCACAATATGATAATTCCATGTGTCACCTTAGGATACTATATATCAACATTTTAACAACAAAATTTATAGACATTTTGCTTTAAAGACTTTGCTGGCAAGTGGAAATATTCTCAGAGAAAGAGCAACCGCTCTTTCTCCAAGGTGTTCTACTGTTACAATTCCATCCTAAATGAAGGGTCGGTCGACCCTTCTTATTCCAAATATTCTTTTCATAATATTTCGACACTCCAAGAAGGGTCGGTCGATCCTTATTGTATTATCCATTATGGCTATAGCTGAATTCCGGGATAAAGGTTTTGACAATTAACAACAAAAAGAAGGGGCAGCCGCTCCTTCTTGTTGTAAAATGGAAGTCAGGACAAACCATTTTTTTATGATATAAATTTCAAGGTGTTCTATTTTTACAATTCCCTCGTAATTGAAGGGTCGCCGAACCCTTCTTATTCCCCATATTATTTTCATAATAGTTGGACACTACAAGAAATGTCCGTCGACCCTTATTACAAATATTCTTTTCATAATATTTTGACACTATAAGAAGGGTCGGTCGATCCTTCTTGTGCTCTCCATTATGGATATAGCTAAATTGTTGGATACAGGTTTTCCTAATTTACTACAAAAAGAAGGGGCGGCCGATCCTTGTTGTCGGAAAATGGAAGTCGATAAAAACTATTTTTATATGTTGTAGCTTTTCACCTTAAAATTTTGAACAATTACAAATGAAAATTGCAATTTTGAACACTTTTCAAATCAGAAATTGCATTTTTTTATTTTTATTTTAAATTGACATTTGAAGGTTATATATTCATATTCATACCTCCCTTCTAGCATGAAGGGCTTTAATTAAAAAATAATAATAACTAACAACACTTTTCATTCTTTTTATGAGATTTCATTTTATTTAGAAAAAGAAAAAAAGAAATAATGCTTCGATTTAAAAAAAAAAAGGAAAGAATGTTTCTATTTAAAAAAAAGAATATTTCTATTAAAAAAAGAAGAAGAAAGAATAGAATAGCTTTCGTATAATGCTACTACTATGATACTAATGTAAATGTGTAAAGTTACTTATTTACAATTACTTCCACAAGTAAATTTCAGTTCGAGGAGCATTATTCCCCGGCTACGGATGTCAGCATGATCTATGGGGCCATCCCCAAAGCACGTGGAGAGCATGAGGGGAGGGATCCTAATCTAAGTTAGAATCTATTCTAAGGAAGACTTGTTGTTTTGCAAATTAGTCTTGATGTGAAAGGAACAAGCATGTTTGCCAACTACAACAGAAATGTAAAAGATGCATTTTACTTGTTTACTTAAATCATCACCAATTAATGAAAATTAAAAGAGAATAATTCAAGTAATTTAAACCTATTCAAGATCAATCTATGATCACCGTGTCAATTGAAAAATTAACATTGATCAAATAGCATGTGAATCATTTGCAGAAATCAATAAAGAAAACTATTTTAATTAAAGAAATTCAACAAGATATTTTATAAATAGATCAGCCATAAGAGAAATCAATACAACATACCTGTGCAGTATTCATACATGCAAAAGGGATCACATGCTGTAGATGACAATTTGAGATACGAAATCAGGCGTTGTCACAGAAACTTGAACAATAAACAGGAAAAGATTCAATGAGATTACTTTACTATATTAATGAGTTCTGCAAACAAAATTACAAAGCTTCAGTAAGACAGAGAATCCCCAGTCATCTCCTGCTGATTCCCAATACCAAAATTATCCACTCCTTTTCAAAAGAGGCATCTGTCCAATAAGAACTACAACAGGGTACAAAAATGGAGATCCACAAAAAATAGGGATCCACAAAATAAAAAATAACCTAATGTCCTAGGACATCTTTCCATTTGCCCCAAATCTCTAACAGCTCATCTATCATAGGGTAATTTGCTAACTTGAGTCCCAACTGGGCATTGCATTCAAACGTCTCCATCTCATTCTTTGCCAGCTTATGCCATATACGGATGTAGACTTGGATCTTATGTTCCAGGGAAAATGGATTCCTAATCAACTGCTCCACATCATCAACCTTGACTTCTTCTAGAAGCTGAATTTGCTGCTGAACTTCATCAAACTTACGCTCAACTTCCTCAATCTTCAATTTAGGTGGACAGGAATCTTCGATGAGTTCCATGGCAGGAAACTGGAGAGCCAACATAAAATTATCTACTGCATACCATTGCCTGCTACAAATGGCTCAGTATTTTTTAAGAATATTTTCAACTGATTCGTTTATTTCCATCCAAGTATTCAACGCACCTCTGATCTTCTTAAATTGAAAACTACTAAGCATGGGAAATCCTTCTGGAATGTCTTTGTTGTACTTCTTCCATTCAACAATGTTATTATATGCCTTGGAAGCATCAAGCCTTTTACCTTCTTGCCTTTCAAAGGCACTAAGCATCTTGCCAAAAGTGATATGAGTTTCTCTAATTTCATCTAATGTGCAAAACAACTTTTCCAGGTATTCGTGATACTCTTTATTGACTTGAGAAGCCAAGTCCTTGAATTCCTGAGATGTCATGTTGAAGAAAGTAGAAGAGGCTGCACTTGCAATTGCATTTTCACAGTGTTTTTACAATAAAGTAATTTGCTGAACATTGGCAGAATTCTCAGCTTGTAACCTTTGAAGTTCAACCTGCAAAGATTGGCTCTTGCGCTCCTCATCTCCCAACTTATCTTCCCAAATCCTTCTAAGATCATCAACATAAATTTGATGTTCCTCTTTCTCCTTTTCCAGCTCTTCTTGAAGATTCTCCACTTCTTCCCTCTTCTAATCAATTTCTCTATTGAGAACATGTATTGAATCAAGGTTTGCTCCTGCAAATGCCCCTAGGGCTGTAGCTACCTCAATTTCCCCTATCTGAGGGTTACTGGCTTGTTGATCCCAGACTATCTGGTTATGAACATACACTTCTAAGCCTTTTTTATCAATGCTTCTCTTCTTACCCCTCTTTACCACTACCTTATTATCCTTACTGTAGAAGTAATGTCCAAGAGGGACTATTTCATCATCCTCCCATTCAGTTATTACTTCAGAAGTGACTGAAATAACATTTTCTGTTGAAACCAATGAGGGACTTTGAGTGGCCATGGCATCGGGCATAGGCATGGTAACTTGAGGAACAATCATAGGGGTAGAAAAAATTTGAGGAATTGACGAGAGCATAGTAGGATAAGGGTTTGAAGTGATAGCTTCAGAAAGGAGAACTTGGTCACCATTAGCAACTGATGGTAATGAAGAAGTAGTTGTGACCGAATCTCTGTCAGTGGGTAATGATGAAGTAGATGTGGGTAATTGCAGGAGGCTAGTCGAAGACTGGGCCTTTGCAAGTATAGAGGAAGGAATGGAAAAAGAAACTGAGTTACTAGGAAAAGGGGTGGCCCTATAAGTCAAAGTGTGAAAAAACTGTGAAATAGAGAGTGGTGGGATTTCCCCTGCAGGAAAAATAGAAAGATCCTGGATAGGTGGTAACAAAAGTGATGGAACTCTGATGTCAGGGTTAGTTGAGGTAAGTTCCAAAATTGGTTGATCAAGATCAGAATGGTCCATTTCAATACTGTCCAACAAGTCTGTAAGTGACTGTGAGTTTTTTGTCACTTCCCTAGTGACTTCTTCCACAACTTTGTTAGTTACCTTTTCAGGTACTTCTTTATTCACTTGAACTGCAGCTTATGGCTCATCTTCTACATCACTGTTAGTGAGATCAACAGTAGGAACTTAAGATGTGGAAACTTGAACTTTCTGTATCTTAGGAGGATTATCTTCAATCATTGTCGAGTCATCAACCAGCTGCGAAGCTGCAGCAGTTACTTGAACACTCATAGCAACCTAGGGTGATTCAACTGTCTTGGTACACAACACTGAAGTCAATTTTGCCAAATGTTACTGAAAATTCTGAGATGTTTGCAACAAGGCTTTAACCTGCTCAGTGGTTTTAATCTGAGGAGGTTCCTCCATGGGATTTTTACCTTTGTCTCCATCTATATAAGTAAGCATTAAGGCAGCATTGGCTAGCTGAATTTGCTTTTGTTCTCTGCTCCTTCAAACCTGTTCAGTGATATTCAACTCCAAGGTTCTTTGCCCATAAACCTGAGATTTTATTTCTTTCTGAAGTGCCATAATATGTTGCTGCTCATCCAAGCTCTTGGATCTTGCTAACACTTCAGGGAAGGTGTTCACCCCTCGATAGATAGATCCATCTGGAAAATCTTCATGGACATAGTCCATTTTCCTGTGATATTGCTTGAAGTGTGCATCCTAGAATTTCTTGGGATCATGCTTTCTTTTGGGTGCTTTTCCCAACTTCAAAAGAGCCAACTGATCACCAAGTACAACAGCCCAGGTTGAAGTAGGAATAACTAGTGGGCCAAGATTTAGAGAGAACTTAGGCCAGCCTCTCTTTTTAGGACTAGTAAGTTTCTTGTAGACTCCAGCAGTGACAGTCTGATAGGAAACTTCTTGAATAACCAACCTGTCAGGTACAATTCTGGGAAACAGGTGAACAGTGTCACTTCCCCAAATTCTGATATTTGCAAAAGACTCACGAACATACCAGTCCCCAATGGTGTTGATGAAGGTTCTGGCATCTGTTGAGAAGGCAGGAGCTTCCTAGTGAAATAATTTAAAATAAATGGTACCCATGAAGTGGTCACAAATTTCATAAAGCAAGGGTAGATCATTGCTTTCCCATAATGCAGAATGATATATATGAACTGGTGGAGCCTCAAGAGTCCAATTCCACCCTAAGTTAGGATATTGAAAGTCAATGCAGAAGACATCAAGGATGTAAGCTGATAGATAAAAATGTGGCTTCTTTGAGGCGGGTGCCTTTTGATAGTTTTGAATTTGTGTCTTAATTTTTTATGATAGGATGGATGCCCAGGGAAAGGATTCACCTGTTGTTAACACATGATGGGCTATGGGAGCCCATTCAACCTTGAAAACTGAACAATTGGGGAGACCAAAAAGCCTACAAAGAATGGCTGCGAGTAAAGAGTAAGGTCCTTGAACCAAATAATAGGATAGAGATCATCCACTTTGGGCACGAAACTATTAGGTTTCATCATCCAACATTTCATCATCTTGTCAAAATTATTTCTGGTCTTGGAGGATTGAATAAAGTCGGAACTCAGGGTTTGTATAGCTGGCTTGAGAGCGAAAGCTATGATAAAAACCTCTAGGTGAAAGGTAGTCAATTGTGAACTTGCGCAATCATTGAATGATCGGTCTTTGGTATTGGCATTTTCAACAATCCATTTTACAAAGTTTGTATAAGGTAAGATGGAAGGGTGAGTAGCAATGGCATGAATTTGGGAAGCCCTAATTTTTTCATAGGCTATTCAGTCTTGTTTGATGCTTGAAAGATCATGGTTGTCAAAGATTGAATAAATTTTTGCCCAATCCATTTGATAATCCTCAGTCACCCTCTCACTGGTGTCTGAGAAAATTCTGAAATTGGGATCCTTGGTCAGTGAATCCCTATATAGTGCCTTGGAATGGGTAGTTCGAGACATTCTGATGAAGGTTTCGGGAAATTCTGATAAATAAACAAACTAGAGTCAAAATCAACCCATAAATAGTAAAAGCGTGAAAAGAAGATGCAAAATTCACGACAAACCAACCTAATTTCAGCTGAAAACTATGCAGGTGACCCTGGTAAAAACTCCACAGTAAAATCCACATAGGAGCATAAAAACCGATAGTGAAAATGATAGTGAAAAATCAGAAAAAAATTGTTTATTTAAGGTTTTTTCGACCGGATGAGATCTAGACCATAGACCTAGGAAGAAACGAATGACCGAGATTACTCCTACGGGATGCAGGATTCGGGGTAAAGTTTCAAAATCTTGCTTTATTCAACGTTCCCGAAATCCGCAATCCGAAAATGCGGGTTGCGGGTTTCGAGTTCTCGAAACTTTACCAAATAAGCAATCAATAATCCACACTATCTATGAACATTGTTTAATTTTTGCAATCAATAATCCACATTGTTTATGAACACTATTTAATTTTTGCAATCAATAATCCATACATTGATCTACAGTTTGGATTTGTCTTTACTAATGATCTGTGTGTCTTTTATGTTTGAAGTGAATTTATTTAATTAAAACATTTATCTATTTCTGCAAATGATTAACATAAATTAATAAATTCATGTTAATTTTTCAATTAGCATTTCCAACTACAGGGTAATCTTGCATGTGCCTAATCCTTAAAACTACTATCAGTGAATTTTCATTTCCTCATTGTGTTGTGGTTAAACCAGAATTAGTAACCTCGCTATACTCAATGTGCCAAATCAAATATGCCACGTGTCTCAATAAGATTGTTCCACGTGTCACCCTAGGATAGCATATATCAACATTTTAACAAGAAAATTTATACAATTTTTGCTTTAAAGACTTGCTGGCAAGTAGAAATATTCTCAGAGAAAGAGCGGTCGCTCTTTCTCCAAGGTTTTCTATGGTTACAATTCCCTCCTAAATGAAGGGTCGACCGACCCTTCTTATTCGCAATATTCATTTCATAATAGTTCGATACTGCAAGAAGGGTCGATCGATCCTTGCATTCTCCATTATGGCTATAGCTGAATTGTTGGATAAAGGTTTTCACAATTAACTACGAAAAGAAGGGGCGACCGATCATTCTTGTCGTAAAACGGAAGTCAGGACAAACCATTTTTATATGATATAGCTTCCAAGGTGTTCTATTTTTACAATTCCCTCGTAATTGAAGAGTCGGCCAACCCTTCTTATTTCCAATATTATTTTCACAATAGTTAGACACTGCAAGAAGGGTCGGTCGACCCTTCTTATTCCCAATATTATTTCCATAATATTTCGACACTCCAAGAAGGGTTGGTCGATCCTTCTTGTGTTCTCCATTATCCATATAGCTAAATTGTTGGATAAATGTTTTCACAATTAACTACGAAAAGAAGGGGTGGCCAATCCTTCTTGTCAGAAAACGGAAGTCGGGACAAACAATTTTATATGTTATAACTTCCAAGGTGCTCTATTTTTACAATTCCCTCGAAATTGAATTCTCGGATGATCCTTCTTATTCCCAATATTGTTTTCATAATACTTCAACACTGCAAGAAGGGTCGGTCGATCCTTCTTGTGTTATCCATTATGGATATAGTTGAATTGCTGGATAGAGGTTTTCACAATTAACTACGAAAAGAAGGGGCGGCCGATCCTTCTTGTCGAAAAACAAGGATCGAAGACAAAAGTCGTTAGAAACCATTTTTATATGTTATAACTTACAAGGTGTTCTATTTTTACAATTCCCTCGTAATTGAAGGGTCGACCGCCCCTTCTTATTCCCAATATTATTTTTATAATAGTTCGACACTCTCAAAAGGGTCGACCGACCCTTCTTATTCCCAATATTATTTTTATATTAGTTCGAAAATGCAAGAAGGGTCGCTCGATCCTTATGCAAGAAGGGTTGTTTTAGATTGTGCTTGTCAGTCATTGAATGTTGGCGGCATATTTTATTCAGACAGATGCAGGCTTGTTTGAAGGGACAGTAGTGGAGCTACCGCATTTAATACTCTACAACTCAATGCTTAGCTTTCACCGCCTACACCTCTATCAACCATCATGACAGTACTATTCAGACAGATGCAGGCTGGTTTGAAGGGACGGTAGTGGAGGATGACACAAGGCAGGGGTCAGCCAGACGCCCTGTAACGTCATGCCTCCAATAAATTATGCCCTCAATCATTATGCTGATGTCATTTTACATAATTCGTTTCTATCATTGCTTCCTTACGCATAACTGCCTCCGTGCTAAAGGCAGTAATTCTAGTTGTACCGTGCTACCGAGTAAGTACTGCAAATTGATTTTCAATTGTACGAGATGGCCTTTTACATGGATTTTGAGTCATTCAATCTCTACAAAGCCATTAATGGAAATCCTCTCATATGTGTGGGCTTCTGTGAAAATATCTGGGAGTCAAGTTGGCTCTCCGCCCTGCTTTCCATAGAAATTCCTATAAATATTTTCAATGGAGTAGGCAACCTCCATTTGAGAGACCTGCAATTTAAAGCTTGGCTGAACTTCTGGTGGTTCAGTTTTTTTAATTGGTATATCATGGCTGCCCGTATGAGGGCGTGTAGACGTAGGGGATCCAGTAGGGGTGTAGGATCTTCATGACCTGGGGGGGAAAGTGTCTCTCAGGGAGAAGGCTCGTCTCAACAGCACATAATGGGGATGGAAGAGTTTTCCCTGCATACCTTCAATTGGGGGGCTCAGTATCTAGCAGAGATGCTTGCTCCGATAGAGGCGCAAATAGCACACCGCGAATTATCTCTTCTCCGGGAATACGAATCCCACTTGGGCTGAAAATTAATCTCCAACCCCTATTGGGCGGTGAGGATCTTTTTGGCTCGTGAAATTCAAGCAAGGAACCAACTGGCTCATGGCCTCCGTGAAGCCCTCCAAATTATAAAAGGCGGCCAACAAACTCATTCGGTCGGTGTTCGCTTGCTCAAGTCTACTCTGAAAGATTACATGGATAGTACCTCGAGGGACTTCCCTCATGAAGAACAAGTTTCCCCATGGGGGGAGCACCCTGCTCCCTGATTGGTCTTCCCAGTCTGCATTCGTGCCGGTCTTGGTGGTCACCATCCGGCTCGCTTGTGGCTCGCTATTTTTTCTGTGGATTTTTCGCTGGTGGCTCACTATTTTTTCTATGTATTTTGTCATGTCTTTGGATGTTCAGTCTCGGTGCAGACTCCAGATGTTAGCGTCGTTTTTTTAAGGGGGCTGCTCGATCAATATTAAATTGTTAGAATCGGTCAATATGGACCATTGAATAGCATATAAATAGAAGTGAACTGTAAGCCTAAGGGCAGATTAGAAGAGAGAGAGATAGTGGAGAAATCCTCTTTTTGGTCTAATTTGGATCCGCAACATTATGTTTTGACTGTTCCTGGGACGGGTTTACCACAGAGTTTAATGAATGCATGAAGATGTCCGATTATTGTTCTAATTCTGTGTCTGTCTGGTGGTGAATGTTGCATTATGTCCATTATGCTGTGGATTGAATGATAGTTGTTCATGCGATTAAGTAGAATGGATATGTTATTGTGAATGTTTACTTTATGTTGAATCTGCGAATTGCTTACATAATATGCAAATGATTAGTAAATAGTATGCTGTCAAGTTGATGATATCTGGTTAAATTTCTGTGATAAGAGATTTGTGGGTAAAGCATATTCTCAACGCCACTGCAGAAACTTGGTTCCTGTAGCACCCTCCGTAGGTGTTGCTAGGAAGGGTAACTCCTTTTCGGGCCGGTGTATAAGGGATTGTTGGTGCTTGTTGATGACAGTGAGAACCCCTGTCGAGAAGAGTTGAGTCAACATGGGTTTTATCTGTAGTTAGTCTGGTTGTATGCTCCACAGTTTGATCTACTCTGGATTTTTTACCATACTGAGTATGGCACAAGCTGCTGAGCGCTCGTTTATAATTGTATTCAGTAATTGTGTCTTCCATTTTGATTCTGGGCGCTCCTTTGTAATTGTATTCAGTAATTAAAATTTAAGCAGGATACTGTGTTGGAAAAGGACATTCCTAAATGACAATGCAGATAGTGATGCCATTAGTTGGAATGATTCTGACTGCGATTAACCAGACATAAACATTCTTTCTTTTTGTATTTTTTTTAAATAGAAACAATATACTTTTGGGTCTGCTGAAAGTTCCAAATCAAGTATGCCATGTGTCACAATATGATTGTTCCACGTGTCACCCTAGGATATCATATATCAAAATTTTAACAACAAAATTTATATAATTTTTGCTTTAAAGACTTTGCTGGCAAGTGGAAATATTCTCAGAGAAAGAGTGGCCGCTCTTTCTCCAAGGTTTTCTATTGTTTACAATTCCCTCCTAAATGAAGGGTCATCCGACCCTTCTTATTCCCAATATTCGTTTCATAATAGTTCGACACTGCAAGAAGGGTTGGCCAATCCTTCTTGTATTCTCCATTATGGCTCTAGCTAAATTGTTGGATAAATCTTTTCACAATTAACTACGAAAGAAGGGGCGACCGATCCTTCTTTTCGGAAAATGGAAGTCGGGACAAACAGTTTTTATATGTTATAACTTTTCACCTTAAAACTTTGAACATTTAGAAATGGAAATTGAAATTTACAAATAAAAAATTCCCCGTATCATTTTCATAATATTTTGACACTGCAAGAAGGGTCGGTCGACCCTTCTTATTACCAATATTCTTTTCATAATATTTCGACACTGTAGGAAGGGTCGGTCGATCCTTCTTGTGTTCTCCATTATGGATATAACTTAATTGTTGGATAAAGGTTTTCACAGTTAACTATGAAAAGAAGGGGCGACCGATCCTTCTTGTTGGAAAACAAAAGTCCGGATAAACTATTTTTATATCGTTCTTGTGTTCTCCATTAATATTGGGCATTGGTCATAAATGAATCCAATATCAATTTTAGCATAAGATTGGTGAATACTTAGATGTGGTAAACCAAAGCATAAACATATGAATTGTGATTTAATATTACTTTCATCCAAGCATGAAGAATAACACAGTGGAAAATATCTACTGGAAATAACAATTAATAGAGAAATGAAAGAAATTTACAGACACACATAATTTACTGCAAATAACAATTAACAAAGAAAGGAAGGAAATTTATAGATTGTCATTGCGGAAAATAAAAATTAGCAGAAAAAGGAAGGAAATTTACAAACTGTCATTACTGAATAGTTTTTCATCAGTGGTACAATTATATTCAACACATTCCATGTATAATTTAAAAAACAAGCAACTCATGCATGCCTTCCCAGACACACTATAATGCTAATTACAATTTAACATTGATTGACGCGACGGTTTGACATGTTCTCTGAAGTGGTCGAACAGAGGACCTAGTTGAGCAGCTAACCTAAGATCCTCCAACATCTCCCCCATGAACAATTTGTTTCTTCATCCTGAAGAAATCAGAAAATAATTGGAGTTGAATGAACAAAACGTTGCTGACTATGAAAGCATAGTCCTTCTACCTTCTACTTGGTGCAGTAAGAAGAAGTTGACAACATGGTCTAGTACTAAAACAACATTCAACGACTACTGCAACTGTTGACGACCGCATGTGACGATGGCTCCATGTTACACCTAAAATCTACCCATCATCATGATTTAGTGTATACATCCCTGAAGTCATCTGGACCAAGTATTCATTTGAGAGGATTTGTACTCAGTTTGTACAATCTTTTGAGAGGCCGTCGTAGGTTGCACACTAGCAACATGCGATGTCGTAGGTTGCTCCATAGCAAGGTGCGATGAAGTTTGTTAATGGGAAAAAATATCCATTTCGAGATCTTTCTCGAAGCTTTCCCATTTTGGGGCTTATCCCTGATCTCTTGGAGAGTTGGTACTCGACCCCTAACTCATTGGGAAGATCCCCTATCTCTCTCCTACCATCTCTCATCCTATCCTATCCATAATCTCATCCACTTAGTCCTATGTATATGAGGCTCACTACCATACCAAAGGGAGGAAGACTATGGTATCTACATGCTGGTGAAATCACTCTTAGGACACCTTCACTCACCTCTTGGAGAATTCATGCTTCCTTGGAAGGGATTGGAAATTGGCTTGTGTGGAGAAGGGCTGCTATGTTAAGTCATTGGTTGTAGTTCGATATCTCTATCATGTACTCCTCTATTTGCAGTAATACAAATGCTTTCCACCAATATCGTTCTTATGTGTAATGATGTTGTGTTGCTTACCTGCTTAACTGTTTACATAGATCTCTTATTGTATAGATGCTCTTTACTCGTTTCTCTTTTCTATGTCTTGACAGGTCTTGCAGCTTGGATCTGAGGACCGTGGGACGTGGATCAACATTCGGGAGAAAGGATAGTGAATCAAAGAGGTAAGACATATAGTACTTGATCCTTAAGTAGATCTAGGAAACTTGTTTGTAGTCTGTTCTATTTGTTCTAGACTCGCATTGAGCTAGGGAGATCCGGCTCGCCTCCGGTCAAGTGGATTGTCCGGTAACAAATCTGGTGACCATACTGGGGAGTATTCTTGTTTAGTGATCGTTAATCTGAGTCATTTTCAATTGATTACTTGTCACAAGCCTTGTTGTCATTTCTTTTGCCATTTTCCTTCTTAGGATTGATTCCATTGTTAGATCTTCACGTTGAAGATCCTGATCTTCTTCCTTTGAGTTTATACAACTCAGTTTCAAACCTGTTGGTGGTTCATTATTAGGAGATATAATTCATTTTTGAATCTAGAACTCGCCTGTCGCACCTCGGCAGTGAAAACAGAGTGACACTGTGTTTTTCTGAGTCTTTGTTCTTTGACTGTTGCTTGCTCATCGCGGCTTGTGCATTAGTAGACTGCGACATCATTGCAGATCTCGTGCAGGTAAACTGCGACGTCGCACTGTTTGCAAAGATAGAGTGTGCCGATCTGTCGATACTTAGTATACATGCATCCATCTTCTTGTTTGATAGTCTGAGCCTTGTTTTGATGTATGAACTCCCTCTGTGCTACAACATCCAGCCAGAGATCCCATTTTGATTCGTGTGTTGAGAGTTTGGTTTCATTTGGATTGATTTTGGGTTCCACTTTGGAGAAGTTTTAAATCGGTAAGCGAATACTTTTGTCTCCCCCACCTTCATCCATTCACTCTTGCATTCCCTTCCTTCCATCCCTGATCTGATCATTGCATTGGATTACCTTCCAGACCTCATCTACTTTTGTTTTGAGCTTTGCTTGCTCAGTTTGCTTGCTACCGCTTGATTTTGAGTTAAGATTGTCTTTTTGCTTGGTTGAGTGCTTGTCTTTTCTTGAGTTTTCTGAGTGTATGAATGTTGCGAGTATCATTTTCTTTTCAGTCATTTAGATCGGAAAGCAAAGTTGTCTTCAATTTTATTGCTTTGATACATCCATTGAAAGCTTAAAAGTGCTTCTTTCCCATTGTTTCTCAAAAATTATTGAAGAAAGATCATTGTGCATTGGAATGTTTTGGAAAAGATGAATGGAAATATAATTGATTGTGTTTTTCTTGAATTATGAATTATTCATCCTCTTGAAAAGCTTTAGTACATTTCATTTTTTTTCAAAAATTGTTTCCATGCTAGGGAAAGATAGGTGCATTTTTTTTTATTTTTGTTGCCTTTAGATCATTGAAAAGAGAAAGTGAAAAATCTTGCATTTTCCATTTCAGGATCCTCTCATTTCATTACTTAGTGTTGTTTTGATTTGAAAAAGAAAAGAAAAGAAAAAATACTTTGATTTGAATAGCAGTGTTGTGTACGTTTGTGTGTTTCGTTGAAAAAGAAAAGAGTACTTTCATTGTCAAATTTGTTTGCATTGGGAATTGTGTTGCATTGAGTTTGTTTGGCAATACCATTGGAAATAAAAGATTTCTCCTTACCATAGGTAGAATTCATTGAAAGAAAAGGATATTTTGTGCATGTAGCTAGGGCTTGCATTCTGTTTCGATTATGTACTCACCTCATGCATTCACCTAACCATCCAAGATAAAATTAACAGTAGAACTAGGTAAAAATTTTAGTAACTTGTGTGTAAGTTAGAGACGTGTTCTAGCGTTGTTAAGCGTGGTAGTTGTCGTTACTTGCCAACACTATAGTCCGAGGGTATTGTAGTCTTCCATGTACATCGGTATATTGAGCTACTTCACGTACCTACCAAGTACCATAATCCGTACTTGGTGTATATCGAAGGGTGTATCACGTACTCAACACGTATATCAGAAGGTCTCGTGCCAACGGTTGTGCATTAGACAGCACCACTATGGATTTGAGCTCCCACGTACCTTGCGTATATTGGGAGACACCATTAGGATTCTTGAAACCAACCGAGTTAACCATTTGGCCATCTTGGCAAAGCAATACACCGAGAATAGCACTCAGGGAGATTAGCACGCACATCCTGTCTAGGTAGTCGGGTATGCAGGCAAGGGTACGGTCCCAATCCTCCTTGTCCGTCATATTGTTGGACCCTGCAGTATATTGCGGTTTGCAATGCCTTGATACTCCCATGAGGTTCCATACTTTTGAATCCACTCTGTCACACAAGTTTGCTTGTTGCCTTAGTTTGAGTAGGTTTTCTTGGACTGCTTTTCTTTTAGTATACCTTTAGGAGAAACGTTGTTTCGGCCTTTTTTGGATGATTTTCCTGATACTCTGGCAGATTTTCCCTAGAGAAGGTCCCGTAGGATCTTGAAATTGCCACCCAAATTTCCCCTTAATCCGGAGGTTATTTCAAGGGTAAGAATGGATCAGCGTAACGCGGTCGTAGTTACTGAAGTAGGGAACCCCACTTTGAATATTGGCGAACATTTGTTTCCACCAGATTCACCTGCCTCTCATCCCCCGCAGGATGAAGAAGCACACACCCCCACTTCTCAACACCTTCCTCCATTCATCCTGGGAAAACCTGGATCGTTGGAATGGATAAACCGACCCCAGGACGACCCTACAGCAGCTGTTGGTCCTTCAACAACTTACTGGACATCTTCTACAGACCACCCAGTGGCTCATTTTTCCATCTCATCCCCACCTAACTGGACTACTCTAGAGTTCACTAGGCCTTACTATAGGCCTGACCTTGCCGAGACTTTTAGCCCCATCCATGAAAGTTTGGACCAGTTACGTGTTAAAGGTGATGAGCTTCAAAGACAAAGTCTCGAGCGACACTCTGAAGAGTTCCATAATCATCATTTCCAAATAAGACTTGACGACGGAAACATCCCAGTTCATTCGATATCTTTCAGATCACTTGAAGCATCCCACCATGCGACCACTAATGAGACTGGTCAACCCTCGCAGGAATCCAGTCCCACACCTCAAGTGAACCAACCGGTGGAAGGACAACGGTCCAACACACCTGTCACTACCATGGTTAATTTACCAGTTCCTCCCCCCACCTCAAAATTCACGGGGAGGGTATTCTATTCCTACAGATCATCTTGTTGGTAATGTTATTACCATGGTATCTAGTCAACAACCCATGTTGGTTCAACCTTTGAATAGTGGTCAGCCCATTGTGGCTGGGGGGCAACCCCCATTTCCTAACCAGAACATAGGTGGTGGAGTCCCCAACGGACCTTCTGTTGGACCTTCCCAACCCACTAGACCATCCACCACAGGATTATCTCATGTTGGAGGGCTGTCAAATGTAACCCAACCCCCATGGAGTCAAGTGTATCTAGGTTCTTTTAACCCTGTGCCGGGTCAACCTAATCCCGGAAACGCGCCACACGGGATACCTTATCCTGAGAATCCTTACACTCTATGGGGGCAACAACCTGTGTTGCAACACGGACCCCAACTGACTATCCCTCAAGTACCACCACCCCTGATCGGTCCTCCCCCACCTCCTGTTGAAGGAAGCGGGCCCCCACTTAACATTGGTGGAGACCCACCTCATTTTACCTACATTCCCCCTCACCCCTCAGGTGGTGGCGGGAATGGTCCACCACCTCCTCCAGGTGGAGGCGGCGACGGACCACCCTATAATGGTGGAGGAGGACATTTTCCTTCGAGTGGCGGTGGTGGTCCACCACCTCCTCTAGGCGGAGGCGACGGAGGACCTAATTACCCTGGTGGTGGTAGTGGTGGTGGAAACCCTCATCCTTCCAACAATGGAGGTGGTGGGGGTCCCCACCCATATGGCAGCGGAAGTGGTCCACTACCCCCTCCAGGCGGAGGCAGTGGTGGGCCACCTTATTATGGTTATGGACCTCCACATCCTCCCGGTGGTGGCGGCGGACCTCCACCCCCTCCCGGCGGTGGAGGTGGACCCCCACCTTATTGGAATGGACCACCTTATGGTGGCGGACCTCCTTACGATTCGGGTGGCACACCCCCCTACGGTCAGTTTTATCCTAGTACACCTTCCTTTCAGTTTAGTCCTTACACGCCATATCCATATTATCAATATGCGCAGCCTAATCCACAGCTACCCTTTTTGGCTACTTTGGACCTACCTGACCTCTCTCGTTTGACCAACGATCCTATTTACCACGGATCTAACTGGCCACCAATTTCGGTGAAACTTCCATCTGATATACCCAAGTTTGACGACAAGCCAAGTAAAGACCCCAAGAACCACGTGATGACATACCACTTATGGTGTTCATCTAATTCCTTAATGGATGATTCAATTCATCTTAGATTGTTCCAAAGGACTCTCATCAGTTTGGCTGCCAAGTGGTACATTGAGTTGCCACCGCACTCTTTTCCTGATTTTGGCTCTCTTGCTATGAACTTTTTGATGCATTTCCAACTGCCTATATGGTATGAGACTGGTACTGAGATTTTAACCTCTCTCCATCAGAATACCACCACTCACATTTCGGATCATATCCATGAGTAGCGAAGGAGACGACGTCTCATTAAAGCTCCCATTCTAGATCAGCTCTTAGCAGAGTGGTTTACTAAATTGCTCCTTCCGACCATAGCAAAAGATGTTGCCATGTGAGGTGCTGTCACCAAAAAACAAGCCATCGTAAGTGCTCATTTGTTAGACCTGGTATACACCTAGTCTGGCACTCTGTTCAATATTTTTCCTGACGCACCCCGGGATGTTAACGATCCCACAAAACCACATAAGGGACCCAAGCTGATGGGATCATAGGTTCCCTTACTACCCAGCCTATAGTTAGCACTATTGGATCATCCAACCCAACTCCGGCTAGCCACAACACTGCCAAGTCCACCACTCCTTCTGTAACTAAAGAGGTGAATTCTGTTCAATCAACTTCATCTCAGAAGTTTAATAGCAAAAAGAATAACAAGGGGAAACCCAAGAAGTATTCTGCCCAGCAGGAAACGAAGAGCACTCCTGAAGATACTAAGCAAAAAAGGAAACTAAAGTATCCTTGCTTACTGTGTGGAGAAGACCATTTCTCCAAAGAGTGTCCCCATAGAGACAAAGTACAAAAGTTTCTTCGGGGTAAATCGACTCCCGCAGTCCTCAACGATTAGTTTCCTACTCAAAACCAACAGATGATTGCTCAAACCCCCCCAACCCAGGGGGAACCATCCAATACCATGCATGTTCTCATGTTGTGTAACGAGGCAATCAATTTAACTACTCGCTCGTAATCTTACGAATAGGTCCCTTCAAAGGAACCCGCCAGAAGTAATGCTGAAAAAGCTTTCGACTCTTTACCTGATGTCACTGTACCATCAACCTCTCTCACCATAGAGAGACCCTCCTTAGATTCGATATTGCGTCCGCCCAAGAGTATGATTCGAAAATTTGTTTTCAATCCTAATGCTCGTGCGGCACAGAATTACAATATCATAGAAGACTTGGCCCAAGCTCCTTGCGCCATGTCTACCTTGGAACTTTTGCAGAATTGTCCCAATCAACGCAAAACTCTCCTTGTAGCTATTGGTGCAGTTGACCCGGATTCCTTGAACACCATCATGTTTCAACTTGAAAACCTTAAGTCAAGGCTCTCACACCAACTCGCATTCCAAGTTACTGCGAACCTTGGTGGGAAGATTGTCCATCGCACTCTTTTGGACGAAGGATCCTCCACTTTTGTCATGTCCATCGCTTGTTGGAGAGCCATTGGTTCCCCTGAATTGAATTGTTCTCCTACCACGTTGAAAGCATTCGACGGGCGTGGCTTTCAACCTCATGGGCTCTTACAAGCTCTTGCAGTTGAGTTGTGTGGAAAGACCGTAACCATTAACGTGGAAGTGGTCTTGGCCCCGTTAGATTATAATCTCTTGCTTGGTCGCAATTGGTTTTATACCATGCAGGCAGTAGCCTCTTCAGTCTTTCGCATAGTACAATTCCCCCACTAAGGACGAATTGTTACTATCGACCAGTTAGATTTTTGTACACCAGACACCACTACTCATCCTGGTGACCATGTTCCTTCCATTGGATAGTCGTCAAAACAGTATGAGAGTGTAGGGGTTGGCCTTTTGAAAGCTTCATCTCTCATGGGTGTTTTTCCAGCCGCGGAACCCCCTAATCATGTTGTTACGGTGAACGTGATCTCCACTGAGATTTTATCTCCCTCAAACGATGCTTGGCTTGTACTGAATGAAGCCACAACACACCTGTTTGGAGACATGATGCCTCTTTCACCAGCTGAATGCATTTATGAGGCTATCCAATCAGCTTTGGAGGACCATTTAACCATGGCCTCCCCATCTTGTTCTCTACGATGGACATCCTCTCTACCTGATCTCTTACTTCAGACTTTTCATTCAGACAAGTCCATCATGGAAGTAATGAATATTGATGACAGTCCATGGGATGATCTCCATCATAGGTCATCTTTTCTTCCTCCTTTGGAATACATAGAGAACAACATCCATACCCTCTTTTCACCAGATATCTACCCATCCCCTCAATTCCCCATCCTTACATGTCTTATGGACATGAAGGGAAACTTGGCCAACATTGATCCAACCACCTCGGTAGACATCTCGGTGAAACCTGGTATAGTGGAACACATTCGCATAGGCCAGAAGTGTTCCCCTGAAGAAATCGTTGTTAGCACGGCCTTGTTCAAGCAATTTTGAGACATGTTTGCTTGGTCCTATGAGGAGATTCCTGGGATAGACCCCGTAATTGTTTCTTATGAAATAAAAACCTATCTCGACATCAAACCTGTACGTCAAACGTTGCGATTGGTACACCCCCGGAAGACTATGGCAATAAAGGCAGAAATTGAAAAGCTCTTAAAGGTTGGCTTTATTT
Source organism: Larix kaempferi (assembly GCA_027924585.1). Lineage (NCBI taxonomy): Eukaryota > Viridiplantae > Streptophyta > Pinopsida > Pinales > Pinaceae > Larix > Larix kaempferi. The sequence continues at coordinate 4,976,667 of BSBM01000361.1, read as the reverse complement.
ATCCTATCCCATTGACGGATTGGGTCTCAAACGTCATTCCTGTGAACAAAAATGTTAGGAACCTATGTAAACCCTTCTCTTTACTATGTTAGTATATTGTTGTTGGACGCATATGCTTTGTAAGTCGTCCTGTAGTATTTGTTGATCCGTAGTTTATATTAGTCCATAGTATTGACCCATAGTATTGGACGCATATGCTTTGTAAGTCGTCCCGTAGTATTATATGTCCCATGGTTTTGACTCATGGTATGGGGCATAGACTTAGTATATAAGTGTGTGTTGAGGTCATTGAAGGCACCGTGAAGTTAATTGTATTGAGCTTGCTCAAAGGAGGTTGCCCCCTCGAAGTGGCCCGTGATCAATATAAAACTGATTATGTTCTGTTATTTCTGATATCTTGTGTATTTGCATTAATTAATTATTGCAGGTTCATCACATCTGGTATCAGAGCACTTTCCTTGGCACAAGTGGGAATTTTTTTTTTTCTTTCTTCTTTTTGGGTGGTGACTTTCAGATCAATTTCTGAAACTTTCTACATAAAATCAGAAGAAACTGATTGCATATCTGAATTCCTCTTTAAAAAATACGCAGTTTCAAAAAAAAAATCATCTCATTTGGAGTTCTAAAAGTGGAGATATCGCGGATTTAAAATCAACAATTTTTCAGAATTTTGGTGATGGCCGCGGAAATTGCAGCGAGAAAATCTTTTGACCGAGTGCCCAGATTTCTATTCCGCTTTCATGGATAGAAGCAGAGTGGTTGTTCCAGTTCCGAAAAAATGCTATAATAGTGATTCTGAGCAATATAGATCCAGTTTTTGAACATTGGGTGGAATTTCTGCCCAAATTTTTTCTGTTGCAGGTTCGGATCTGGGAATAATCCCTATCCGCTTAACTGTGGGAAGTACTTGGGCATAAGCCCTAAAACTCATTGTGAGGAGTACCACAGGAACCCCGAAGTAGCTGGCCATTGAGAGGACCTTCCAAGTGAAAAGGGCAACGACCCCTACCTGATTGACTAGTTCCCACCCGTGAGGTAAACCAAGAGCTGTCGTTTGTGGCTAAGCGGTTATCAATTTTACCTGAGCCATGGAGTGAGGGGTACTGCCCCAATACGCAAGCTGTCAGACAACATTGGTGGCCGAGTGAAAACCCTGAACTGTTAGGAAGCCACACATACCTGGGGTCCATATCTACTTTCAGCTGAACTATTGTCGATCACTGCTGCGCCGTTTCAGATCCATTTTGCAAGCCGTTCCAGATCCAGCCGTTCGGCGTTGTTCCAGATTCCTTCCGAGCCGTAGCCGCTCCAGTCTAAAAAAAAAAAAAAAAAATAAATAAATAAATAAATAAATAAATAAATAAATAAATAAAAATAAAAAATAAAAATAAAAAATAAAAAAAATAAAAAAAATAAAAAAAATAAAAATAAAATAAAATAAAATAAAATAAATAAATAAATAAATAAATAAAATAAAATTTCTCAGCCTCCATCTTCAGCATTCAGCCATGAACAATAACTGACAGCCAGAATCTTTTGCAGCCACCGGGTTCTTTTCTTCCAACAATTTTCGTGGGTCGAAGCTTGATTTTCCTCGCTTCAATGGTACTGATCCGACTGGATGGATATACCGAGCAGAACAATATTTTAGTATGCATAATACTTTTGATGTCCAGAAAGTTCCACTTGCATCCTTTCATTTGGAACAGGAAGCCCTTCAATGGTACCGTTGGTACATCAAAGCTCATCCCGAGCCAAACTGGACAGATTTTTTCCAACTCATTTTGCCACGATTTGGCCCTAGTGCTTTTGATGATTTCACAGGAGCACTCACTAAACTTCACCAAATTGGCACAGTGAGAGAGTATCAGACAGAATTTGAAAAATTGGCCAATCACATAGAAGGATTGTCTGATGAATTCTACAGGAGTTGTTTTATAAGTGGTCTCAAGGATGAAATTCGCTCAGAGGTCAAAATGTTTTGTCCCAACACAATGATGGAAGTCCTAGGGTTGGCTAAGCTGGCTGAGGACAAGATTGTAGCTCAACAACGCTCCAAACCCACCCTTGTTCCCTTCAGAAATATGGGTTCCCAACGACCTCCCATCACGCCTTCTCCTCAACCAACACCTATCAAGCATTTGTCTGAAATAGAAATGCAGGCACGCCGAGAAAAAGGGCTTTGCTATAATTGTGATGAGAAATTCACTCGGGGACATAGATGTGTTCAACAAAAGCTCTATCTCTTGGATGTGGATTCTCCGCCTGCCTTAGAACTTGGTGAAGAAGCTACAGATACAGTGCATGATCAGATTGACATTCAACACCCGCCTGTTGACACCCCATTTCAGGACGACCCACATGAGATCTCTCTCCATGCTGTAACCGGCGTCACCACCCCACAAACAATGCGAGTCAGGGGATACTTCAAGAAGCTCCCTCTTACCATACTCATTGACTCTGGTAGCACTCATAACTTCATTGACCCTCGGATTGCCAAACAGGCTGATTGTTTTGTCCATCCTTGCTCCAACTTTGAAGTCATGGTTGCCAATGGGGGCACCTTACCTTGCAAGGGGAAGTGTCACAATGTGCGTATCTCTATGGAAGATTATAACCTACGCTCTGACATGTTTGCCTTGCCCTTAGGCGGATGTGATGTGGTTTTGGGCGTTCAATGGTTACGCACACTTGGCCCCATCTTATGGGATTTTGCTGAACTTTGGATGCAGTTTAAAGTCAATGGGGCACAACACAAATTTATGGGCTTACAACCAGGGTCTCTCTGCATCATCAGTTCACATCGCCTGGAAAAAATCCTTAAGAAGAATTCACATGGTGTCATCGCTCAGCTCAATTCCATTCAGATGCACCCATCAACAGTCTCCACTACTTCCTTGGATAGATATGCAGGTATCTTTGCTGAACCAATGCGCTTGCTACCTTCACGAGACCTTTCCGGTAAGAATTTAGCCACATCTACCTCTCAGCAGGAAATGATGGCTATTTTGCATGCAGTACAGAAGTGGCAGCCATACCTATTAGGGAATTATTTCTGCATCAAGACTGATCTCCCGAGTCTGGAAAATTTTCTGGAACAATGGGTCTCCTCCCCAACACACCTGAAAGGGGTTATCCAACTCATGGGTTATCCCTATGTGATCACTTACAAGAAGGGTAAGGACAATATGGTGGAAGATGCTCCTTCTTGCACAATTGATGACCCAGTTTCTCTTACAACTCTTTCTCTGCTTGTTCCAAATTGGGTGCAATATGTTCAACAGGGCTCTCTCTTCTGTGAACTCCATGCTTCTTCATCAATAGGGCACTCTGGGTTTTGCAACATGTATGACCAAGAACAATGTAAATTCTTTTGGCAGGGACTAAAAATGACAATTCAACAGATGGTGGCTGACGATGATACTTTCCAAGTCAACAAGGGTGAAACGACACTCCTTTCGGGATTGCTCAAACCCTTGCCCATCCCTAAACAGCTTTGGACAACTATTTCTATGGATTTCCTAGCAACGCTTTGGTGGTACAATACCACATCTCACAGGACACCATATGAAGTGATCTATGGAAAAACACCGCTAGTTCTTCTTCCATACACCCTTAGCAGCTCCCCAGTTCAGGCAATTGACTCGGTTCTTCGAAACCGCGATCAGATTCTTCTCATTCTGCAGGACAATCTTCACATGGCCAGAATTCGCCTGAATCAACAAGCCGATCAGCACCGTTCTGAGCGCATTTTCCACACAGCTGACAGGGTTCTTCTTCATCTCCAGCCTTCCAAGCAATCCTCCTTGACACTCCAAATGTGTCAGTGGCCTGAAATGCAACCCGAGGATGCTACCGGGGAACCACTCCTTCAGCTTCTACAGCAATTTATCCAACCAAAGCTTTGAGGACAAAGCTTTTTCTAAGGGAGAGGGGATGTTAGGAACCTATGTAAACCCTTCTCTTTACTATGTTAGTATATTGTTGTTGGACGCATATGCTTTGTAAGTCGTCCTGTAGTATTTGTTGATCCGTAGTTTATATTAGTCCATAGTATTGACCCATAGTATTGGACGCATATGCTTTGTAAGTCGTCCCGTAGTATTATATGTCCCATGGTTTTGACTCATGGTATGGGGCATAGACTTAGTATATAAGTGTGTGTTGAGGTCATTGAAGGCACCGTGAAGTTAATTGTATTGAGCTTGCTCAAAGGAGGTTGCCCCCTCGAAGTGGCCCGTGATCAATATAAAAGTGATTCTGTTCTGTTATTTCTGATATCTTGTGTATTTGCATTAATTAATTATTGCAGGTTCATCACAAAAAAGCAGGGCACCATTCGCGTCTGTGTTGATTATCAGGACCTTAATCGAGCTTGTCCAAAAGACAACTACCCGACCCCTTTCATCGACAAGATCATTGACAACTGTGCTAGAAGAATCATCTTCTCATTCATGGATGGCTTTTCTGGTTACAACCAAATTGAGATCAACCCAGCCGACCAACATAAGACGGCTTTCATCTGCCCATGGGGTACATTCGCTTATCGCAAGCTCCCATTTGGCCTTAAAAATGCTGGCGCCATGTTTCAGCGGGCTATGTCGTATGCCTTCCATGATATTAAGGACTTTGTGGAACCCTACTTGGATGATTTCCCTGCTCATTCAAAGCAGTGCGAGTTCCACATTGATCATCTGACGGCCATTTTCCTTAGATGCAGACGATACAATATCCATCTGAATCCTCACAAGTGTATCTTTTGCGTTGAGTCTGGACGCCTCCTAGGATTTATCGTTTCGAAGGATGGGATCCGCATTGATCCCTTAAAGGTGGAGGCCATCATCAACCTACCACCCTCGACTGATGTTACGGAACTTCAAAGTCTCCAAGGGAAGGCGACTTACTTAAGACATTTTGTTTGTAATTTTGTGGAGAAAACTCAGGGCTATATGAGACTACTTAAGAAGGACATCCCATTTATTTGATATGATCAAGCTCAAAAATCCTTCAACAGTATCAAACATGCCATCAGGCATGTCCCTATGCTCCAACCACCTAATTATTATCGAGATTACATCTTATATCTCGCTGCTTCTGCTACCACTATCGCCATGGTTTTAGTACAAGAGGATCAAAACGCTCATGAACATGTGATATACTATGCAATTAAGGGTCTAGCTGACGCTAAAACTAGATATTCACATGTTGAAAAACTTGCTTTCGCAGTGGTCATCACCGTCCAGAATTTTCGTCCCTACATTTTGCTCCACACACCCACTATCATTGCCGACTCGAACCCCATGTACCACGTACTGACACGTCAGGTGCTTGGGGGCAAGTATTCATGCTGGATTGTGATACTGGAAGAATTCGATCTTCTTTTCGAGAAAGTTAAGTAAAAAAAGTCTTTGGTGTTTGCCGAGCTCATTTGCGACCTTCCCCGTCCTGATGTAGAAGTTGAGCACAATGACTCATTTTCGGATGAATCATTGTTTCTCATTAGTACGACTGACCCCTGGTATGGAGATATCCTGTTGTATCTTCAAACCCAATGCTTCGATCCTCAACTTTCTCACGACGATCGTCGTAAGATTCGCCACCATGCAAAGTATTATTTAATCATCAATGATACTTTGTATCGTCATGGCGTCGATTCAATCCTTCGACGTTGTCTCACTCATGATGAGGCTGAACGCGTTCTGAATGATTGTCACGCCGGGGCATGTGGAAGTCATCTCTCTGGGATGGCTACAGCCCAGAAGATTTTGTGCACAGGATATTACTGGCCTACTATATTCAAAGATTGTATTGAGTCCGTCAAAAAATGTCCTCCTTGCCAACACTTCCACATGAAGAAGCACACTCATCCTGCCCCACTACATCCGGTTATTGCCGTTGGCCCATTTGCAAAATGGGGCATCGATTTTATGCATTGTAAGCCTACCTCAGCCAGGGGGCATAGTTACATCATCGTAGCTGTGGATTACTTCACAAAGTGGGCTGAGGCTATGCCTACATACCAAAACGATGGAAAAACCGCCACACTCTTCATGTTTAACCATGTAATAGCGTGGTTTGGAGTTCCGCAGGCCATAGTTACCGATCATGGTTCTCACTTTCAGAACCATATGGTGGATGAATTGAGTGACAGGTTGGGTTTTCGCCATGAAAACTCGACACCCTACTAGCTGCAATCCAATGGAGAGGTGGAGGCAATTAACAAGGTCTTGAAAACTATGATCCAGAGGATGGTAGGGACACAAAAGTCCAACTGGCATAATTTGCTCTTTTCAGCATTATGGGCCTACCAAACTACCGTTAAAACCTCCACAGGCTTCACTCCATTCCAATTGCTATATGGATTGGAGGCTGTTCTCCTGATAGAGTGCAAAATCCCATCTTTACAGCTCATAGTCGAACTTCTTCCTAACACTACTCTTGAGGAAGAACATCTCTTACACCTAGCAAAACTTGATGAGTCTCGCCGAGATGCCGCTCTTGCTAATGAAGTGCATAAGAAATGCATCAAAGCGCAGTAGGATAAGTCAGTCGAACCTCGTATCTTTAATGAGGGTGATCTGGTCCTCACTTACGACCAAAAGCATGATAAACTAGGAGCTGGGAAGTTTGAGTCCATGTGGCATGGACCCTACGTTATAAAACGTGTGTTGGAAAAAGGTGCGTATGAGCTTGAAGATTACGACGGAATCTCTTTAGGTGAACCCTGCAATGGACTTTACCTGAAGAGATACTATGCTTGATATCTCATGCATAGACTTGCTTGTATATATTGTACATGGCGTGTTTTTGTGTGGTGTGACGCATTTCTTTCCAAGTGTCTTTTGATCTTGTTTCCGCTTCTCATACCATGTTCTGTCTGCATGTGCAGATGAAAACGTGCTATGGATTTGTGGACGGTGCCAGCTGACATACCCTTCACCTTGCTTCAGCAGCCTAGGTACTGTATTCCCCAACAAGTGAGCTCATTAGATCAGGAGGAAGTTGCCTAGGGTTCGCGACTAACAATGTCGCAGAATATCAGGCAGTAATCGGAACCCTAGCTAATGCCATTTCCTTGGGTATGAACCACATTGTCATCCATATGGATTCTCAATTAGTGGTTTCCCATTTGAACCGGATATACGCCATCCATGATCCCATCTTACTCCATCTCTTCAGACGAGTACGTCTCCTGGAAAGGTCATTTGAATATGTTCAATACCTGCACATTCCACGAGAGTTAAACACAGTTGCTGAATCGATGGCCAATTTCATTCTGGATTGGTACATTGCACACACATAATACTCATAATATGTAAAAGCATTCACAACATGTAAATATAATGTACAGAAGCAAACATATAAACAAGATCACATCACTAATCATTTGAAGAACACATAATGTATAAACCGCCGATAATGTATATATATATAAATCTCTCAAAAGTAGTGCTGGTACAAAATCTGAAGCATCATAGCTTTCAGTAAGTACAAAAATATGAGGCCTCTAAGCTCTCAGTACAAGTCTAAAAGTGCAATCAGGCTGGACGCCTAACCTATACACCCCTAGCTCTAACAGCTCTCTGATGCTGAGTGAGAAAGCAGTCTACAGTACGAGCAACCTTGCGGAGTAAGGAGTTGAAGCACACGGATGCTCCAACTCCAAATCTCTGCATGGGCCTTGGTAGGTCATCGATGACTAGCTCTGGTACATCCACAATCATCTTGGATAGGTTTCGGTACACCTCCTCCATCTCCTCGACGACAGGATGAGCACCGGCAGGAACCACTGCCTCTTCACCTCTGTCTCTCCTCGCCAGAAGAGAAAGACCTATTGGTCGCACGGGACCCACATCTACACACACATATAATGCACTTGTCAGCACTACATCAAAAAAAAATATAATTCACAAAACTAAAAAGTACAAGGGTTTTGTTCTTACTGATATCACCCCATGCTGCACCATATGGCAGCACTAAGTCAGGATCCTCCCGAAAGTCCGTGCCACTGTATGGAAAGTCCTCAACCATAAGTAACTAGCCTTCCATCCAGCTAAAGAACTTAGGACCAAAACTGATGATGGGACCCCCACCATGGCGGGTCATCACCTCTACCCACCTGAGCATGTGTGGATCTCTCAGATCCCTGTCATCCAGTACCACCTATGGGCACAAGAGAGGAACCCGCTCCAATAGGAATGATACTATGATCGATCCATATCCAAACTGCTTGAACTCCCCATGCCGACACTTGGTCAGCTGAGCTTGGATGTTGGCAAGGAGACCCTTGCACCAGTTGAACACCATGGGAGACATACAGTCTTCCGCATACAGCATCTGGGTCCGAGTAGCCTTATGTGGAGCTTGGCTACCCGCCACCCTAGTAGTAGTGAGCAGTATGGTCCTCAGTGGATGACTCACCACATATCTGATGAGTATCTTCCCGCTAGAAGGATGAGAAGAAGCAATGCAGTACTGTGCCACCATGTCCTCGACTGTACGATCACTGGCTCGTGTCCCAGTGAGTTGTACAGCATCCCCTCGTCGGGACAAACCGGTCAGAAAGTAGATATCCTCAATGTCAATTGTGAGGATATGTTCACCTATAACAAAGTATTGTTGGGCAGCATCCCAACTCTAGAGCATGTGTGTCAAGAACGAGATCTGGGCTCTCATCCCTTATATCTCGAAGAATTTGAGCAACCCACAGTTTCACAAAGCAGCCACACATTGTGGATCGTTTGTGGCTTGCTCATATTCCACTTCATGTTCTCTTTCTCGCCACTCTAATACCATCGTTGCTTGCTTGTAACCTACCAAAAGGAGCATTTAAAACATGTTAGGTCCTTTCCCAACTTGCACAAACTCATTTTTTGGGATTTTTTTTATGTTTGAGTTGTGGGTTTCCGTCATCGCACCTCACCTTCAACTACAGGGAGACGTCATCGCAGGTCCCATTTTTTAGGCTTGCGACGACTTAGGCTCATCACAAGTCCTGAAAGGGCAACTTGCAACGAGCCGAGGGCGCAATGGCCCCTCCCCAAATCATCAAAAAACTCAAAAAATGAACAAAAATTGGAAAACTAAACCACTACAAAGTTGTTGGATGAGATTTAGGCTCACCTGGTCCAGACAGCTGGTGAAATGGCATATCATAGCTCCCGAAATTGATAGTGGAAGTTTTGGCTCCAAATTGGTACTTCTCCACCCAAATTGGCAATTTGAACAATGTTTCTATTTTTGGCCCATATTTCTATTTATAGAATAGAATGGAATATTCCTTTTCAAATATTTTGATACTTTTGGGCCATTTACTATAGTTTCAACCATTTGTCATTATATTTGGGGCTATTTGACACTTTCTCTAGTGTACAGGAGTCGTAAAGTGGTCTTTTGTATCATTTCTTGCATTACCAACGGTAATTACAGGTATGAACACTCCTTTGAACGTTTTGTCATTATTGTTTTTGGTTAAGTCATAATTATTACATGAGGATGAGTTTACTCTTCGTTTGTTCTTGTACTCACCAAATCATGAGAACAAGTACCGAGTTATGATTTATCACTTTTCCGGGCTTGTTAAACTTCCATGGAAAAGGGCACCCCCACAGAGTCCATAGTTAAGCTCTTTTCAGACTCCCTAAAATTGAAAAGATTGCCAAGCAAACTTGTCGCGTTCACGCTTGTTAAATTATTTGAATGGTCATATCCCTGGTGATAGTTTACCCCTTTTTCAAACCAGGGGGCACTAGTTACGAAAAAGGAATACTCCAGCCAATCATGACTAGAAGAGTCCTCTCCCACGTTGTTTTACCCTTTTTCGGGCGATGAGGCTAACTTTACGAAAAAGGACCGTTGGAGTCTTCTTTAGTTCTTTTCAAACTCTCTAAATATGAAATGACGATCGAGTTTTCCTTCTATGGACTCATTAAATTTTCACATTGAAGGGCCCGTCATGGGACGAACCCCTCCTATCCCAGGTTCGGAAAATATTTGGGATTGGACTCATCTATGAGGTGAGCTATACCGAGCATCTAGTTACCCTCATAAAGCTCATTAAAAAACACATGAGGCACTCATCATTCATGATGGGGAAAAAGAAAAGTGCTTGTGTTACATACTTTAGTGGCATTATATAGTCATTCTTCAACATGGCACTCATCTACATTTGCATATCGATACTTGGGTCATCTGTTTGTCTATGAGTCCCCGCTTACTTTCTGAGTCTTGTTACTCCTCTGAGTCATTCGGAGAAAGCTTCCACTATCAATTGCATTAGAAGTTTGCATCAGTCTCATGTCAATACTGCCGAGTCATGCCATGCCCATGTTCAATAACACATTCATCACTCATCATTTTCAATCAGTACACACGTCGTCATGCCGTTGTTACTTTGAGTCAGTCTCACATGTTACTGTATCGTCCGATCCACTCTACACATCTTTTGTCGTGTTTCGTGTCGATTGATGGGGGATTCATTATGGCCCTCCTTCGACCGATTCGTCCTTGTCGACTTCAACTCATCATCCAAGGATTGAATCTAGAAACCAGTCAAGTACCTTGGTCCTGCATGCCTCAATGGCAGCTCACCTCGCTTTCATCATGAGTTTACATCATTGACTCTTGATTGAAAGATTTCATCTTGCGTTCGACGTCAACTCATTTATTCACGCTTGATGATATTTACTGTGATACCTTGGGAATCATTGACATTAATGGTGATCTCCCTTGCACTCATTAACGGTTTACATCAATGACCGGTAATCAAGTGGTTTCTACCATGTTCGACGTCAAGACATTTGTAATCACATGGATAGATTCGTATCATTGCGGGTTCAGGTTGAAGACCCTAGGGATTCATGTTTTACCCAGGTTGCGATGGATTTTGTATTGAGTCATATTACACGAATCCACTTTTGTATTGGTCATGGCTATGTTATCATCTCATCATGGATCTACGCTTGTGTCTAGTAGCCATGATTGTGTTCATAGTCAGTTGTACTGTAGCAGCATCCTTCATCCAACAAGTCTTTTTCCATTATTTCTATCAAAGCACTTCACCTGTACATCCTTAACAGCTTCATGCTTTGGGGGGCATTCTGTTACACCTAAAATCTACCCATCATCATGATTTAGTGTATACATCCCTAAAGTCATCTTGACCAAGTATTCATTTGAGAGGATTTGTACTCAGTTTGTACAACCTTTTGAGAGGTCGTCACAGGTTGCACACTAGCAACATGTGACGTCACAGGTTTCTCCATAGCAAGGTGCGACGAAGTTTGTTAATGGGAAAAATTAGCCATTTCAAGATCTTTCTCAAAGCTTTCCCATTTGGGGGATTATCCCTGATCTCTTGGAGAGTTGGTACTTGACTCCTAACTCATTGGGAATATCCCCTATCTCTCTCCTACCATCTCTCATCCTATCCTATCTATAATCTCATCCACTTAGTCCTATATATATGAGGCTCACTCCCATACCAAAGGGAGGAAGACTATGGTATCTACATGCTGGTGAAATCTCTCTTAGGACACCTTCACTCACCTCTTGGAGAATTCATGCTTCCTTGGAAGGGCTTGGCAATTGGCTTATGTGGAGAAGGGCTGCTACGTTAAGTCATTGGTTGTAGTTCTATATCTCTATCATGTACTCCTCTATTTGCAGCAATACAAATGCTTTCCACCAATATCGTTCTTATGTGTAATGATGTTGTGTTGTTTACCTGCTTAACTGTTTACATAAATCTCTCATTGTATAGATGCTCTTTACTCATTTCTCTTTTCTGTGTCTTGATAGGTCTTGCAGCTTGGATCTGACGACCATGGGACATGGATCAACATTCGGGAGAAAGGATAGCGAATCAAAGAGGTAAGACATCTAGTACTTGATCCTTAAGTAGATCTAGGAAACTTGTTTGTAGTCTGTTCTATTTGTTCTAGACTCGCATTGAGCTAGGGAGATCCAGCTCGCCTCCAGTTGAGTGGATTGTCCAGTAACACTCCATCCCATCTACATCCATCTATCGCAAATCTATCTCACCGGTCACAGTTTCAGGTCGAATTACTGCGCGTCATCACATGTATTGTTCCATAGTTGCATATTCTTGTTGGATTTCAGTGATTATAAGTTTTGCGGGCGAATTTAGATCCTCTGTTAGAAAATGATGGCTCCATTCCATCCATATATCCATCAATGGTAGACCTACCAATCTCTTCTGGTCATGTTGTCAGATGGCTAACATTCCAAGATCAGCATTTCTGTGTACAAATGATGGTTCTTAATAGAGATGAAAGGGGTTACTTCGCAACTACGTTAAGCTTTTCGTTTAATGAAAAATCCATGTATTGGGACTTGGCTCAAAATTCCCATATATCAACTACGGGAAATAAAATAAACGAAAAGCTTAACGTAGTTGTGAAGCAACCCATTGCATCTCTGTTAGGAACCATCAATTGTACACAGAACTGCTCATCTTGGAATGTTAGGCATCTGACAACATGACCGGAAGAGATTGGTAGGTCTGCCATTGATGGATATATGAACGGAATGGAGCCATCGTTTTCTAATAGAGGTCCAACAAATGCTCCATCGTTCGTGAGAAAAAGTTATAATCAACTATGGGCAATAAGACCAATACATGTGACGACGTGCACTAATTCAACCTGACAACGTGACTAGTGAGATAGATCTATGATAGATGGATGTAAGGATGGGATGGAGCCGTCGTCACATGTGGTTTTCAACAATTGCAGCAGTCATCGAGATAGATAATTAAACGAAATGCTCCATCGTTCGTGGGAAAAACTTATAATCAACTACGGGCAATAATTAAACGAAAAGGTTCGTGGGAAAAACTTATGATCAACTATGGGCAATAATTAAATGAAAAGGTTGGAGGTAAAAATTCATATATCATGAGGAGAACTGGGGAGCGATCATAAGACTCAAGCATTTCTCTTAAAACAACAAAGGAAGTAAAAGAAAATTCCATGGCTTCCCGGATGATTTCAGTTTGCTGTGATATGTGGCATGGTTAGCCTATATATAGTGAGTGGCCACTGTGTTGATGGATTAAAAATATTTTGCTGGATTAATCGTACACGTATCACTCCAATTGATTCCTTGAAAATCCAACGGCCAACATGCCTGCTGCCAGCACATTAAATGGCCTACAGTAGGCTCCTACAACAGGCTGAATAATATTCGCAGTAAGATTCAACCTATGTGAATCAAGTATACCATATATATTAAATTATGCAATTACTTCCCATGATTGTTTTTAAGAAAAAAAATTGTTTATGTGAATCAAGTATACCATATATTAACCCTGGATGCAGGCATCACCATTATACAAGGGGCCATGTGTCGGACACGAGGAGGGCACGTGGGGGAGGAGCCTCAACCTAGGCGCCCATAACATGGCACGCGTGCCCCATGCAAGATACCATCTCCCTTGCTTCCACTTGCCTACCCTCACATGTGCGACTTTATGGCTCCTTCTCGATTCTTCGCTTGCAAGTCCCTTCACCGGCTAGCTGGCCGCAACTCTGGTACCTCGACCCTCTACGCATTCAAAGCATCCCTCACCTTGGGGCAGATCCATGTCTACTAGGGAGATGCCCCATTCTCTCTGCTCTGTCTACAAGGGAGCTTCCCCATTCTCTCTGCTTTGTCTACTGGGGAGTTGCCCCATTCTTGAGGAATAATGGGGCAGTTGAACTATTATCAATTTAAAACTGACTTGGAGTGTATCAGTTTTAAACTTCGTTAAGGAACTTCTACTGATTTGGAGTTGCCCCATAAATTCCTTACACCATCTTCATCTCCAACTACTTCTCATTTCTCCACAAACTGCAAGCTATACTTCTCATTTGGACCTCGGTCATATAACATCCTCGTTGCTGGTTCAAAAAATGCAGGAGGTTAAAATAGTCTCCAAACATTAAATGGTACCATTAATTTCCTTAATATTCATTTAAACAATCTTTAAACTAATTTTAAAAATCAAATATTCCACGTGTCACAATATAAGTTCCACATGTCGCAAAATTTATAGAAGTTTTTCTTTAAAGACTTTGCTGGCAAGTAGAAATATTTTCAGAGAAAGAGCGGCCACTCTTTCTCCAAGGTGTTCTATTGCTACAATTCCCTCCTAAATGAAGGGTCGACTGACCCTTCTTATTCCTAATATTCTTTTCATAATAATTCGACACTGCAAGAAGAGTCGGTCGATCTTTCTTGTATTATCCATTATGGCTATAGTTGAATTGATGGATAAATGTTTTGACAATTAACTACAAAAAGAAGGGGTGGCCGATCTTTCTTGTCGTAAAATGGAAGTCGGGACAAACCATTTTTATATGATATAACTTCCAAGTTGTTCTATTTTTACAATTCCCTCGTAATTGAAGGGTTGGTCAACCCTTCTTATTCCCCATATTATTTTCATAATAGTTCGACACTGAAATAAGGGTCGGCTGACCCTTCTTATTATCAATATTCTCTTCATAATATTTCAACACTGCAAGAAGGGTCGACCGATCGTTCTTGTGTTCTCCATTATGGATATAGCTGAATTCTTCGATAAAGGTTTTCACAATTATCTATGAAAATAAGGGGTGACCGATCCTTCTTATCCGAAAACGGAAGTCGGGACAAACTATTTTTAGATGTTAGAAATTCCAAGGTGTTCTAGTTTAACAATTCCCTCGAAATTGAAGGGTCGACCAACCCTTCTTATTCCCAATATGATTTTCATAATAGCTTGACACTGCAAGAAGGGTCGGTCGTTCCTTCTTGTGTTCTCCACTATGGATATAGCTAAATTGCTAGATAAATGTTTTCACAATTAACTACGAAAAGAAAGGGCAGACAATCCTTCTTGTCAGAAAATAGAAATCGGGACAAACTATTTTTATATGTTATAACTTAGTGGATTGACTTGTTATTGTAACAATGACTGGATATTTTAAACATTGAATTTTTCACATTTACAAATGAAAATTGCAGTTTTTTTATTTGAAATTCACACTTTTCAAATCTGAAATTGAATTTATTTTTTAAATTCACATTTTTCAAATCAAAATTGGCATTTTTTTATTTGAAATTCACACTTTTCAAATCAAAATTTGCATTTCTATGTTTTAAATTCACACTTTTCAAATCAAAATTTGCATTTTTTTATTTGAAATTCACTTATTTTGAATTGAAATTCATAGTTTCATAACAAAAAAATTGCAATTTTAAGGTTCATAAGTAGTCCAAAAACACACTATTGGAATGGAAAAACACACTTTTCAAATCCCATATTGCCACTTTCAAAACCCATTTTTTCACTTTAGAAAGGTTGATATTGACATTTTCAGAGTCTAAATTCACACATTCTTAGTCCAAAATTTGCCTAATTTGTCCAAATTTAATGAAATAAGTGTTATGAGGTTAGTATGATTTATAAATGGTGGTAAATCATTAAGTACATTTTTAACTGCACATTTAACAATTATTATATAAACATTATTTAAAGTATGTATATGTAATTGATGTTTTTTGGCATGTACAATTGTTCTAAGATGAAACAACTATATCAAGTTGGGATGACATTACTCCTCCCAACCTTGATTCTGCCATGGAAACAACAGAGGATATTGGACTACCTTACATATAGGTATTCAAATGAGTGTATGATTGTAGGATTTAAAATTGATTTAGTTGCAATTGTGAACGATCTTTATGAGAAATCAATATTAATGTTTTCATGTTTCCACATGTTCTTACTGAAGAGATAGAGCACAGGTCTCCACCCGGGCTAAGTAGATCACCCCTCACCCAGGTAACATGTATGAAATTAATTATATATTTGATTTGAAATTCATTGTCTTTGTATGGTTAATTTACATGTTTTTTCTACTAATCAAACATATTCCATATCTTTTTCTACTAATTTACATATGTTTATGCAAGTGCCATTTTCCACCATCGCATCACCATACTTCCCTATCTTCTACCTAGTCCATTTTTTCCACAGTTGATGTCAATTCTTGTGATTTGGAACCCTAACCATATGATCAACATACCCATTCCCACACCTAGGGTGATTCCATCCATTATACAACCACCGGGGTTATATTGCCACCCACACCCATCCCCTCTTGTGGTTCCCCCACATGTCCAACATTCACCTACCCACCATCACATCCCTCCTTCGATTTCACATAATAGTGTAGCCCCATCCCCTACACCCACATTGGATCCATCCATTACACCTACATAATCCCCCACTCATGTAACTACATAATCCCATTCCCATGTAACTACATCATCCCCCTCCCCTATAGTTACATCATCCCCAACCCATGTACCTATATAAGCCCCCTCCCACATTATTTCCTTAGAGAAAGTTGTCTAATCCAATGCTCCACTTCCTATCCAGGAAGGGAATCTCCCACAATGCCTCATATATTCATGGTGAGATTTATAAGTTCATTAAAATATTATAAAGCATGAATGAAATTCATAAAATAACGCACTTTGATTTTTATGTATTAATTTATTTTTATAATTGTTGTAGGGAGACATTGCTGACATGATTGGATCGAGGAGACATGAAACCCCATTGCGATATGTTGTCTCGTATCAGGTGATTAATCAATATTTGAATTCTAATTGTATTTTTTTAAGTGTACTAATTGATAGAATTGTGGGAAAAATTGATATGTTGTTTTTTCCCTTTTAGAGCCCAGAGAGATAGTCTACACCCAGACACAGGAATGGTCAAGATTCCTCCAACTCAAAGAGGAGGAAGGTTGATTTTGGAGATGATCCTGGGTGTGTCAAGGGTGGCTAAGGTGATTGAGACACCCACTATGTACATTAGCCATGATGTGGAATTTTGGGCAGGAGATGTTTATTTGTGCCTAGGAAACAAGCTTCCCTTATTCTATTTTTGGGCATGAGCATCCATTATATTTATTGGGAACAATGTTCCATTTTGTATACAAATGTATATATGGACATATTTCCAATACAAATACATGGCTTCCATCTGGTGTATATGACAACATCTTTATCCATTTTTACATTAATGATGTGGATTTGATCTTATATATTATGAATGTTACATTGTTCATGGTGAATGTAATGATTTCTTCTTAGTTTGATTAAATTAATTTATACACTAATATATACTAATGGGAATGAATGTATAGGAGGATTATAAAAGGTATAAAGACAAAAAAACACACATGTTATCTTGATAAATTACTCATGTGTTTAAGAAATTTATTTAAGGAAAGACAACTGAACCCACATGTTTGCTTAGAAATCACTCATATTTTAAGGAATTCTACAAGTAGTGTGTAAAGGAAGTCTTGGTATAGTGTTGTATACTCATTCAAATATACTTTATACAAAAAAAGTAATAAAACTATAATTGAATTTGAGCACAAGTACATGTTCCATATCTCTAATATGAAATAAAAGAAGTTATTGATAAATAACCCTTGCACAACTGCAACTGACTACACATTAGGTTAGATAAATAAACCAGAGGATAACAAATACTTCTCAAGGCTTGGCACGATGCATCCCATGTAGTGATTGCATGTAGTTGTGTTTATGGGTATCCTATTAATCTTTAAGTTTGACATATATTTATAGAAATTTTTGGTGAGACCGCCACCAAGATTGGGAAAGTCCCTCTAAATGGTTACATGCATGGTGGTGTTTCTCTTTGGTCATATCTAGGTAGAAGTGGAAGTAGGCGGCGATGTTGTGGATCCAAGAATCCAAAAATACTTTTTACATATCACCACCATATTTAGGTAATGAAATTATGGTGTCTAGCTAGAAGCTGCAAATGGAAACCAAAGGTTGAATTTTAATGGATTCAATGAATGCACATGACAATTCTTGTACAATGATTTGTAGACTATGTTCTTCATTCTTGTATTAGTTATTATTTCTAGGAGCCATTAAGAGGTAAACATTGTGTAAAATATTAAAGGAGGCAAAAAGAAACCCTAGGTTATGGATATGGTTAGGGTTCTTGGAAAGAAGGCTTCCTAAGTACTAAGGAGAGTGGCATATCCCTAGGAAAATGCATGATATGGGAGGGTAGGGTCCATAAAACAAACAAGGTTTGTAGCACAATGGAAACACTTAGAGTGTGATGGAGGCCTCCAAAAAACCCCCAAAATGACTAGATTTGGGTGGACATTAAGCCTAAGGAACTAGAAGAAAAGGTGTGTTAAATAATAGTCCATTGTATAGAGAAAATGGATAAGACAACTAGTTGTAGAAGATAGATGGGTTAGAGGCTGAAACTAAAAGAACCCAAACACTTGATAAGTATGGGTTAAGAAAGAATAATAGGGTGTGGGGGGTGGGAGGGTAACCTCCACAAAACTAAACTACCGATACATCTAAGTGAAAAGGAGGCCAAATATATTATTACTCTAATACAAAGTGATTATAAGAAACATCCTACTTACAAAAAATATTGAGAGATAGATGATGGATGATATTTTTGGCCTTTCCTTGGTCTCTAAGTTTGATATATATGTTGACATTCCATATAATAAAGGAAATGTCCCAACCCCTATGCCCTAAAATAAACTTCTAAGCATCTAGGACAAATAGTGATACCTAAAACCACCACATGTGGCCTCCCAAGGGCATCCTTAGGCCCTAAAGGAAGCATCTAGGTATCTAAGGAAAATAAGGACACCTCTAAAAACTAGACTTTTCCTCTTGAGGGTATCCTTGATCTGTAATATACCCAATTAAAAATTATGAATATTATTTGCAAGGTTCCAACTTTAATTATGTTGATTTTCAACTTTAACCAAACAATGGCTTATGTGGTCTTATGAGATGCTCTTGTTCAACAACAGAGGAATATATATATAATTTTGGATGTGTATAATGAGGTGCAGCCCATAAAATATGCTTTAGACCACTTTAATATGCTCAAATAAGATCTGATATGAAGTTTGGATGGGTGATTTATAAGTCCGGTTCATGACTTTCTTCGAACACTTTGTGTGCTACCCATTTTTCATTAAGGTTGAAGTATGGAAAGTACAAACTCCATAACCAGATGTAAAGGAATATTTATTGTACTGATATGACAGCAGGAATTGACTTATACTTTATATTTTATCAAACATGAACAACTCCATAAGCATCAATTCGAATCTAGCAAGACTACCTCGAATCCTAATACAAAATTGTCTAGTTTTACAACTCTTTCCAAACACCTCCAAAATGACCCAAATCCTTCCCAAACATATACAAATCAGTACAAACACTCCCAAATCAACCCAATTCATTCACTAACATACTTTAGGGTACTTTAATGAAGGTTTAAAATACATTGCATTGATATTGCATCACCATACTAGCAAATTTGCACATACATCTACTGAAAAATTGAACATGGAACACAATAAGGAGAAAGAAACTATAAATATTTATTAATAATGCATGGAAACAACAATAATACTAATCACAACAATATATGTCTCTTACAACATCTCGAAATACAATAAATAACCAGATGGAAATGTATAGGTGTGCCCCTCTTCCAGAAGAGATACCAAATAGAGTAGATATGGTCAAATGAGTGTATCTCGGTCACCCAGAAACCTTTTTGAGTGAAAAAAAGTGTTTCCCACTATAAAATATTCCATGAATGCAATGGAATAGGTTTCAAATCTAAAAAATTCTCAGAAGTATCGAAAATAGAACCACCATTTCGTCCCACCAACACTGGTCCAAGCTCTAAATCGATAGAAAGCAGCTCCAAATGATAGGAATTCGACCCCACTACTATAGATGAACATAAAAACTGAAACAAATATCTATATAGAAATATGAAAGTGTTTTATCCTCTCAATAATCAGCTGCAATGAAGCACAATGAAGAGATCTGTATGATCTCCTCCTACCTACTAGTTAGGGTGGAATCTTTCACCATCGAAACTAGTTCACAAATGCAAGGGGCACATTTCCCAAGATGGAAATACACACAATATTTACAATTATAAATCAAATTGCCAAACTATATCTCCCAAGAGGCTTGGATTCTTTTTATAAAATCCATTTTTCCCTTTCCCCCTGATTATAGAATTCTCTCACAAAATATTAATAAATGTTATTTTCATGAGAGAATGATATCTTGGAACTCATTTACTTCCTCTCTAATGTTATTTGACCAAATATTACCTTCATCTTCCTTGGAAATTCAAATTAGAGAGGCTTAGATTTCTTTTGGGGGAGTTACACTATCATGTGGGCCCACCTTCTCCTCTAGTGCCCTCCTTGGATAAATTTAGGACCTACAACCTGTCATAATCCATCATAAGTTGTCATAGGACCTGATTCTTGTCATATATGTCATAGATTTTCTATTTTTAGCCCGGGGAGTTACAACCCTTGAGATTCCTTCATGAGAGGATTCCTTCCACCTTGGATGGGATTTACACCACATATTTGGACTCATTCCACCACTAATGCACCCTAATCCAAATTATCTCAAAATATTAATAAAATATATTTTTAGGACAGAATGATTCCTTGCTCCATAAATTTTTCCTTGGACCTTAGTTTTCCATAGTGCCTCATGACCCCAATCTACCACTTTACTATTCTTCTTTAATTTTTCCAAGTGACTTTAGACAATTGAATTCCCTATTCCAATGGAGTGGTCCATAGTGAAATATTGGGGACATTACAATACTTCCCACCCAATATTACTTGTCCTCAAGCAATTTGAATATGGGTGGTAGTGCCTGTTTTTTATTCCCAAACTTATGCACATTAATTTCTCTGCCTCCTCCCTTAATGATGACTGCTTATAGGGATGCAATTTAAAATGGATCAAGTCATCAACTCTATATCCCACAAACTAAAACACACTAAGGCATGAAAATAATTTCATGGATACAACCCAATCGAAAGGAGGTGAAGTATACTCTGCTCAATGTATGGTCCTACAAGGTACTGACATAGGAAGCCTTCTGACCATTTCCAATAAGAAGAGTAACTCTACACTGCAACCACTCACACAAATACCCAATAGAATATTCCACTAATAATATCATCATATGAAAGTCAAAACTGACTCTCACCTCTAGGATTACTGTTGGAAATATACCCTGCACTGTAACTAAAAGATCCCCAAACAATCTCAAAAAGGGACCGCCATGCCGTTGATGTTCCACTCCAATCATAACCATCCCACTATCATACTCTGACTGCATTCTCCTCTCCTAAAATGTAATTCTATTCTGATCACTGGTCACAACTCTTGGCTTCTCATGAAATCCCATCATCTCCTCAAGAGATAGCTCTATCTCGTCTACTATCCCATCCACAACCCTACTGAATAAATTGAGTCCACGAATGATCCTAGGGTCCCAAATGAACCTGAGAAATGTAGAGTTCCTATTGCATCCACCTCTGCACTACCAAGGGCCTCCTGTAGTCTCCCAAGCCACCAAGTAGGGAAACATTGTATGCCTCCATCATAAGGAATCCCACCTAGGAAACTAATCCATTGCTCCACATGGATGGGATCTTGAAAGAGATGGTTGGATCTACCTCCTATGCCAGCTACTAAACTGTTGAACCAAGTAATACTAGGATCCCATTGTCTATGTTGCACCCCTCCTATCATCACTGTCATCTACAACAAGATACCACTCTGAAGGACGCCTAGATCCCACCACCAAATTGGAAGTTCATCACTCCCAATGCTCATTCAAATATCTGTGAGCCTCCCTAACAAAATATGAATCTCCTCTAGTGCAATTAGCACACTAGTCCCATAGCTCACATCACTATCACCTATCCCATCCAATTGAATCATGTAGAACTCCCATGTCCTGCTATATGTTTCTATATCCCATACACTACTGGTATAAGATGAACCTATATCCCAGTGTGACTCAATATCTATCATATAACTATCCACCCAATCCATGGATGCATATGCTCCTCTATTGGTTGTTCCATATGGAATGCACTCATCTACCTCCTCCATATCTAAGTCTCTCTCCCATAGAGGTATATCATGATTCTCCATATGCAAAACAAGCACATGTCCAAAATCCTCCATGGCAATCCTCTCCTCAAGCACTTGCAAATATAAATGCTCCTCATTCTCAACCCTCACATGAGGTTCCTCCATAAACTCATGTATTCCATCAACCATATACAATTGACTACTTGTAGTTTAGGAATAAAGATATGATCCACCCAACTTCTCACGAAGCTGCTCGACCTCCATTACCTTGTCCTCAACAAGCTTGAGAGCAAGGCCCATGTCCACCAACAAATGCAAGTAATCTAATTTCATTCTCTACAATTCCTTCTTAATGATGCATAATTGGTCACTAGTGACCCATACAACACATCCTTTATGCCTCTCCTCAATTTGAGTCCTCCACATAATATCTTCAAAAACATTATGTGCACCATATGTTCTTGTCAATACTTACAATATCCTCTCTTTTTTGACTAAGATTTGGCTCTCTAAGTCATGAAATGTCATCATTTCAGTATTGTGTATGTTGTCACATAAGGGGTCATCCAAGTCATTGGGATCCTTTAAGCTCTCATATATGGTTTCAACCCTTACATTGTCTTCCTCTAACTCCACATCCTTAGTATGGCTAGTTTCTTTCTTAATTTCTGCCCTTTCTTCATTTGGAAGAAATTATGGTTGGACATGGGTTTTCTTTTTTTGCATTGTTTGGGCTTCCAAAAAAATTTCCCTCATAGCTCTATGTAACCACCCATGTCCCAAATGTTGTGTTTTGTTTACATTTTATAATGGCTGATATAAAAAATCAGAATGCTTGTGGCATGGATTCACAGCACATTCTTCATTCTTAACTTCAAAATATAAAATGCCAACATTATAATACTCTACAAGACCATCATTCTTACATGAGATGTCTGCTATGTCATGACAATGCAAGGAAATATGACTGCTGTAAAATTCAAAATTGTTTTCATACCTTTGTGTTATGCTTCCATTCTTTGTGCAACTGATATTAACTAAGATGGGGAATGGAAGCCTATTTTTTTTCTTCCATCAATGGAATATATCTATCCTCATTTTCATATGAAGGATTTATATTTACAATGTCTTTACTTCCCTGTAAACAAATCTTATGATAGGAACCTTTGGATGCTCCTTTCCTAGAGAAACCAAACATCTTCTCCACACGTTTTGATGTAGAGAATTCTGGTCGTACTTGACACTGCTGCAAATTATTATCTAACTCTTGTTGTTCCTTATCAAAGTGATTCAATGACTTATCATGGCCCTTCATTACCCTTTCCCACTCAATATTTTCCTCCTTAATGGTCATTGTAGGAAGGAAAATGGGTAACATTCCACCATCTACAATTCTAGCCATTGAAGAAGCTTCCTCTTCAACTATGTATATGTTGTCACAAAAGCAATCATCCAACTCATATGGATTATGCAAGACTTCATTTATTATTTCAGAATCTTCATTGTCTTCCACCAAAGGAATGAAACCATCTTCAAGAATTGATTCTTCCCATGTTAAGCTCTCCTCAAGTTCCCATGCAACAAGTTCCAACCTCATCTCTACAAACCTTCTTCCAATTTTTTAAAATTTCTTCAAGGTTCCTATTAGTTCCCACAACTGTTGAGGAACATGATCTGATACAACTGTAATATCCCCAATCATAAATTAGGAATACTATCTCTAAGGTTCCAACTTGATTTATGTTGATTTTCAACATTTTCCCAAACATTGGCTTATGAAGGCTTATGAGATGTTCTCATTCAACAACAATGGAGTGTATGTGTATTTATGATGTTTATTAAAGGTGTGAATCTTATTAATGTGTTTAGAGTCCATTGATATGTTTCCCAAATCATATCTGATATAAAATTGGAAGATGGTAAATAAACTAGGAACACTAGTTCAATTTTGGCCACACCGAACACGGGATTTCCAACTCTTCCCAAACACTACCAGAGCGACTCACATTATCCCAATATAATTTTAATGGAATCAAATAGAAACAAATAAAACTATCTTACCAACTGATAGACTCCATATAACTTCCAAACAAGTATGAAAGACACCCTCTCAAGACTAGTGAAAAACTAGCTCAATTTCCCCCACATAGGAATACTAGTTTTTCAACTTGAGCCAAACACCTCCTAATCAAATCTAATCATCCAAAAAAGATTCAATAAGACTCAAATACATCCAAATATATATAAATGAATCAGTAAGATACCTTAGGGGACTTCTATTAAAATTTATGACCGGTATTGTAAATTGCATAACCATATGAGAAAGATTTAAACATGGAATCACCGGTTACTTAAATATGAACACCATATGAGGAAAAAACTTCGATATTTATTATTGAGTGTATGTTAAAATTAATTAAACTAATTACAATATTACATGGCTCTTACACAGCTCTAAACTCAAGAAATACTCAATTACAATTGTACAAGTTCGAACCTCTACCAGAAGAGATACAAAACAGAGTAGATATGATAAAATAGGAAAATATCGGTCATATGAACACCTTTTTGAGTGAAAAAAAAGTGTTTCCCATTGGAAAAAATTCTATGAAAACAATGGAATAGGTCTTGCATCCCATATATGCTCAAAATTTTTGAAACTAGAACCACCATTTCGGCCCTCCTTCACCGATCAAAGCTCTAAATCAACAAGAAACACCTCCAAATGATAGAGAAGCATCCCCAATTGTGCCCTGTGCCACATAGAAGTAATATACTTCCAAATAATGATATATTCAAGTGAAAATCCAATAGTGTTCCCTCCTCAAGCAAGAACCCACAACTCCAACACTAAAATGCTTGGAAAACACCATAAACCGTTGCTGCTACAACTTGAAATTCCAAACACCTGTAGATGATTTCGAACCAAAAATAGAACAAGATCTAAACCTGCATCAACTAAATCTTACTTAAGAATTCTGAGTGATTCCTCCTCACCTCTCATTCACATGAAGCACAATTGAGAAATCCGCGTGATTTCTCCTCTCTTGATAGCTAGGGTGGAATATTTCACCACTGAAACTAGTTCTGTATCTAGGGGCACATATCCCAAGATTTAGAATCTCAATGAATATCCAATACAAAATTCAAATGAACAAAATCCCCTTCACTTGTGTCTTCACCCATTTTATAAATCGTCATGGAGCATTTCCCCCTCATTCTAGAATTCTCTACAAAGATTTAATAAAATATTAATAAATGTTATTTTTATGAGAGAATGGCACTTTGGGACCCATTTAATTCCTCTCTAATGTTACTTTTCCAAATAATATATTTATCTACCTTGCAAATTCGAATTTGATAGGATTAGCTTGATTTTGGGGGAGTTACATCCTCACGTGGGCTCACTCTACCTCTAGAGCCCTCCTTCTCTAAATTTAGGACCTGGTATTAAGATTCAATATGCTAAGACAAAAAATATCAGCATTACATTCCATTTCACAACAATAGCATATACAGGATCATTGAAAGAACAACAAGCACAGCGTAAACACAAGAGACACAGATTTATCCTGGGAAACCCTCATGGGGTAGAAAACCCAGCAAAGCTTCCTCAATATAGATGACCAGAAATTACAAAGATGTAAACCCTAAACATGAGCTCCTTCTCCTCCATAGAAGATATCTCCCTCACCTATGTGCCATTCACAAGTGAGTGTAATGTGTGTTAAATGAGGAACACACCTCCTCTATTTATACACAACTCCGACTTGTCTTTTACACAAGCTAGGTTGGCCCCAACTTAACCACTTTACATAATGTGACAGGGCCGACCCCACTAGGGTGGTCTAATAACCCTTTAACCCACATAACACATACAGGGCCGACCCCCACTAGGGAAGTCTAATAACCCAAGTTACCACATTATCCACGGAGAAATAAAACATCTCCGGATATACAATAAGGTCTTCACGGAGGATTGAAACATCTCCAGAATAATAAAGTACAAATATAATATTCTTAGAAGTTACAATATTTCAACACTCCCCCTTAACGAGAAGGATATTATAACAACATCTATAAGAGCAAGGGGGTCATCAACATCATACATGATACATCTATAAATCATTGGAATCTTTCTTTATACATCATCAGTAACTCAACCAGTTACTGGAACATCTTCAAGATCTTAAATACTAGAACATCAACATCTTCAGTATTGAGTCTTCATCTTCTACAGCACTCGAACAGCTATAGTAAAATCATCATCTGGATCCTCTCGATCAACAGCATCATCATCACATGATCATCAGCATCATCATCACACGATCATCAACATCGTCATCACATGATCATCAGTATCGTCATCACACGATCATCATCATCGTTGTTAATTTTTCAGAATTTACTTCAATCTGATCTAGGATCTTAACTGAGAGAACAACATGTACAACATATCAATCATGGACACAATAATGCAATCACACAAGAGACACAAAGTTTAATTGGGGAAAACCATAAAGGTGAAAAACCCCAATAACTTCCTCAAAGATAGATAGAACAATGATACAACCCAAGCATAAGAGATAGACATCTCCTAGCAGCAGCTTCTCCTCCTCCACAAGTGCGCCACTCTCCTGAGAGTGTGAGAGAGAATAGAATGATGAAATAGAGTGCCTCCCACCTCCCGCACTATATTTATACTTGACTTGACTTGCCTAATAACCCTTACTAGGTCAGCCTTAACTTAACCACATAACATAATGCTGACTGGGCCGACACCCAATAGGGTGGTCTAATAACCCTTTGACCCACATGGACGACCCCCAATAGGGTGGTCTAATAACCCTTCGACCCACATGACTTATACAGGGCCGACCCCAACAAGGTGGTCTAATAACCCATCAAGTATAAGTTACAACACTTACGATATAAATGACGACACTTCCGTATAGAGGAATAATAACATCTCTATAGGAATACAAACACTTCCATATAGAGGAATAATACCATCTCTATAGGAGTACAATATACATATATGAAATACATTCCGAAGTTACATATACATCAACACTACCTCTTAACTAGGAAGGTATTTCTTGACACAGATCATCTAGCACAAGTCTTCTACTCTGGATCATCATCAACGAATCATCGTCATCATCACTGCTATTGCTATCTCAATTAGTCTCTGAATCTACTCGTCATTGGAAGTTCTACAGAGCCAGTCCTTTTTCATACTGGATGTAGGCCCACCACCTGCAGGTCTTCATCATCACTGGCCATACTGTGGAATCCTTAGGGCTTATTACGTGGATCACAAAACCTTAAAAGAGTCTCTTGACTAGCAAGAACCCTAAAGAGCATCTAAGGCCATTTTCATCCTGTCCAGATCTCCAGGACTTATTACATGTGACCCCACCACAAAACGTCGAAAGAGAATCCCAGGACTGATTACGAGCACACGGCTCAACCTATCAGATCTCCCAGGGCACAAATTACATGTGATCACCACAAAACCTCAAAAGAGCATCCCAGGACTGATTACGAGCACACGGCTCAACCTATCAGATCTCCCAAGGCATAAATTACATGTGGTCATGGCAAAACCTCGAAATAGCATCCCATGACTGATTACAAGCACACAGCTCAACATATCATATCTCCCAGGGCACAAATTACATGCCATAGGACAAAACCTCGAAAGAGCATTTTCCAGATATCCCAGGGCACAAATTACATGCCATAGGAAAAACCTTGAAAGATTATCTACAAATCTCCCAGGGCACAAATTATATGTTCTCCCAAGCAAAACCTTGAAAGAGCATTTTCCAGATATCCCAGGGTACAAATTACATGCCATAGGAAAAACCTCGAAAGACTATTTGCAAATATCCCAGGGCACAAATTATATGCTTATCTGCACAACCTGTTCCATGGCCACAGAGTATCAACCTGATACTCACCATACATCATCCTGATCATCATCGCTGCATCGTCCTCATGCATGTTATCTAGAGCAACATCCTGAAGCTCGTCATCCATGATCATCCTGATCATACAATGCATCCACTTGATGCATACACAGTATCTGCCTGATACATATCATCATACATGATCTACCTGATCATACAATGTATCCACCTAATATATATACAAATACATGATCCACCTGATCGTACCTTATACATATCAACATACATGATCTACCTGATCATACAATGTATCCACCTGATACATATACAGATACATGGTCCAAGCATCCAACATGATGCATATACAAAATACATACAAATGATCCAACTGATCATATCCAGCATCCAACATGATGCGTACATACAGAAATGATCCAACTGATCATATCCAACATCCAACATGATGCGTACATACATAAATGATCCAACTGATCATATCCAACATCCAACATGATGCATACATACGTAAATGATCCAACTAATCATATCCAACATCCAACATGATGCATACATAAATGATCCAACTGATCATATTCAGCATCTAACATGATGCATACATACATAAATGATCCAACTGATCATATAGAGCATAAACTAGAACATCATCCTGATGCTCATCATCCAGCGCTTACAGCCATATCCATGTGAAGGATCCTCCTTCCGCCATGCTTGGAATGGCTTCAACAAATGTCTCCATCACTTATTCCTCGAAGTGTCACCGATCTGAAGGACACTAAGCCTCTCTCTGAAGTACTCGAACTTCACTCTGGATAGTGGCTTCGTCAGCACATCTGCAACCTACTCATCCGTCGCAACATACATGAGCTTCATTGCTCCTCTCTACACCATACCCCTGATATAGTGATATTTGATCTCTATGTGTTTAGACCTGTCGTGGAACACCGGGTTCTCAGACAGCTTCACACAACTCTGGTTGTCAAAAAATATACCAGTAGCCTCCACGGCAGATCAAATAACTCAGACAATAGATTCTGTAGCCATACTGCCTCACAACTAGCCGAACAGGCTGCAAAATACTCTACCTCGACTGTACTTAGTGCTATGCAGGATTGCTTCCTACTAAACCAAGAGATCACACCTGATCCCATACTGAAGCAGCACCCAGAAGTGCTCTTCCTATCTATAGCACTACCTGCCTAATCTGAATCAACATAACCCTGCAGGTTAAACTTTTGATTCACATCATACTTGAGCCCATAATCAACTGTACCCTTCAGGTACCTCAAAATATGCTTTACAGCAACCAGGTAAACACTCCTCGGATCTGTCAGAAACTGGCTCAATGTGTTCACTACAAAGAAAATATCTGGTCTCATGTTTGTCAGGTACATCAAGGACCCAATCATCTGACGATACATCGTGACATCAACCAGATCAGATGAAGCATCACACAGAAGCTTCAGGTTCGATACCATAGGTGTGGCCATGTCCTTGCAGTCCATCATCCCGAACCTCTTCAGGATCTTTACTGCATACTTCCCTTGTCCAAGGAAGATTCCATATACACTCTGCCACACCTCCATGCCAAAAACAAATAGTGCATCATCCCCAAGTTCTTCATCTTGAACTTGGCAGCAAGCTTCCGCTGTGTGTCAGCAATCAATCTATCTTCACCTGTAATAAACAGGTCATCCACATACAAAAGTAGTATCACTGGATTGCCTTCCTTAACCTTGTAGTAAAGGTTGGAATCCGCTTTACTCTTGGTAAAGCCCAAACTGGATAGAAATTTGTCTATCCTACCATACCAAGTTCTGCATATATATGACTCCCTATCATGTGTCTCAGAACCAAGTGGTTGCTCCACATACACTTATTCTTCAACTACACCATTCAAGAAAGCTATCTTTAAATCCATCCGGTGTATCTTCCATTTCATCACCGCAGCCAGAGCAAGTACGGATCTAATGGAAGTGAATCTGGCTATAGGAGCAAAAGTCTCTATGCTACCACCTGCAGCATGCTTGATCTTGTAGATCCTCTTGGAAGTCACTATAGACTCCCCTTCAGGTCTTGGGACTGCATCCCAAATATATTCATGATCAACTGGTACTCCTCGATCATGGCATTCTTCCCAGATCCTGGAAACTTCAATATCTTCAATATTTTCAATAGATAACTTTGTTGTTGAACAAATGTTGTAGTCCTTCTTTTGTAGGTGATGGTATACGATCTTTCCTACACAACAAGTTAAATTGCATGATTAGAAAACATCTCATAGTTTTCAGAAAAAAATTCTTACACATAAAGAAATATGTCATACAGTCATGCAGTTATCTTAGCCAATGCTTCAATACAACATTTATCCATATCCCGTAACTTTCTAGATGCCTTCCAATCTCTACCAGAACATTGTTAAGAGTGTGCAGAACTCCCAACATGTCAGCAAAGAGGTTTCATTCTAGATAAGTAGAAATGGAGTGTTGTACAGTGCCATAGGCCACTTACCCATGTATATTAGTAGTATATTGTTCATCAATGCAACTATTCTAATATGCATAATACACAACCTAATTCTAGGAACATGAGTATATTATTGAACAATATTATTTAAACAATAAAATATGCAAGGAATGATAATTCAAATACCTATCTTTGTTTTTTTGTTGGGTTGACTCCCTCTCAGTCTTTGCTTCTTTTCTGCAATTCCATTCTGATGTGGATTGTGAGAAGTGGTCAACTCCCTTTGAATATCTGCATCCTTGCAGAAACTACTGAAGTGTGCTCCTTCTTGATCTTTGCTTCCTTGAAAGAACAACTGGAGTGTGTTCCCTCTTGATCTTTGCTTCCTTGCAGGAAAAACTGGAGTGTGCTCCCTCTTGATCTTTGCTTCCTGGATTACCTATCCTTGAACTTATATCCATCACTATGCATGCTTATTAGTATCATCATTGTGTTATCCTTGAGGTCTCATACATAATCACACATTCATTAGTATAATCTTAATACTATCAAAACACAATAATCTTAAACATGTATAGTCATGATCATTTCAAACACAGATAATAAACATTAGAATTCAAGGACTCTTATGGTTAGTCATATCATAAATTAAAGTAAGAAACATAATATTCCTAAACCGGTGATTACTCAAACCTATAATTTCATGACTCTTCTAGTTAGTCATATCATCAATTAAGGTAAGAAACATAATATGCATAAACCCATGATTACTCAAACCTATACTTTCATGACTCTTCTGGTTAGTCATATCATCAATTAAGGTAAGAAACATAATATGCATACATCCATGATTATTCAAACCTATGAATAATCATTATCAATCATGCCATGTATACTTATATAAGAGATCTTATCACAAGGTAGGATTCTAACTTGATATAGGAAAAACATACCTGGATTAATATGTTAGCTGGTTATTGTCTAACATACCCACATGATGTCTTCGTGACTTGTGCTAGTAACCTGCATATCTCATAGGTTAACCATTATAGAACCAAGTTATACATACCTCGTAAATAGATCTTCTAAGTGATCCATGACAATGGATGAATCTTTGTCTTCATGTCACCATGATCATATGTTCTTGTACTAGAACATGATTTGTCTTTCTTGGTGTACCTTTCATGTTAGCGGATAACATAAACCTCATACAACACCATAATGCATTAGCACAATCATAAGTGTCAACACCCTAATCAATGAATATCTTCTATCATGCATTCATAATTGTATTAAGGTGATACGACAAGTCTAAATTTAATCAAGATTGTACTAACTGTAATAACATGAAGACAAACATACCATAAACTTAATCATGAACAAATCTCGAAACATACCTGGATGAGTCATACCTGTCGAGATTGCTTGTAATATTCTTATGTAAGGCCTTAGCCTCATCTCCCTCTGAAACAAGAACTTCATCACTTATGCAGGTGACCAATCCATTCTCTTCTAGGATTAAACCAATCCACCTGATTTGCAAGAACTGGATCTGGAGTTGGAATAGGGTTTGTCAGAGAAACCCTAAAAATTCAAACTTTGAATTTCAAACTTCCGAAAGGATGGAAATATGCGTCTTGATGAGTTGATCAAGCTGGTATACTCATAATTTGAAACTGCAAAGTTTCACCCCTCAAATTTGCCTTTGAAACTTCCAGATTCACTCAACATGACCCCGAACTAGGGTTTGATAAAGCCTAGCCTTCTGCCCAACCAAAAATTATGATCTTGGTCTCTAAATTTCAATTTTGATGAGGGGCATTCAGCTGTAGTCTTCAATTACAAAAATTCCAGCTTTCTCCGAAACCCTAAATTTCAGAAGCCATGAATGAAGGTGCTAAAAAATAATTTTGTTTTGATAGAAATATGTACTTGATTGTTTCTGGTGTAAATCTGAAATTTTCGATCCACAGCGTCTGAAAATGTTTCTTGTGATAGCCCAACCTATCATCTTTCCAACCTCACAGATCTGACCTCAAATAGATTCTCTGAGAGAGAGTTATTCCAAGTGTCACAACGTGACCTGTTTATGGGATAAAATAGGAGAGCGAACTTGTACAGCATGCCACATGTCACTGGTTCCATTTCGGCCACTAAAAACACTACCTGAGAAAGTAAAGTCCGTGTACTACTTGTCACTTTTTACTAAATTTCATTTGGAGCTTCCTAGCTCAAGTTATGAACTTTTTTCCAATGTCACATGTTAATGACTAAGATCTGGAAGAGGCAGAAACCCAATATTGTCCAGATCATAAATCACAAAGTACAACGAATTAGACATTTTCCTTTGGACACAAGGTACATGGGGATATTAGATTTTCCCTGTACGATTTTCAGACCCTGAAACCACACCAAAATTTATTTATAACAAAAGTTCTACTATGACTGGTTTTTTCTATATCAAGCCCTAGCTTCGCAATTGCAACAAGAGTCATACATGCCATACCATGCCTTCTTTCAATCTAGCTCTGATACCATGTTAATTTTTCAAAATTTACTTCAATCTGATATAGGATCTTAACTGAGAGAACAACATGTACAACATATCTACAGCATATCAATCATGGACACAATAATGCAAGCACACAAGAGACACAGAGTTTACTTGGGGAAAACCATAAAGGTGAAAAACCCCAATAACTTCCTCAGAGATAGATAGAACAATTATACAACCCAAGCATAATAGATAGACATCTCCTAGCAGTAGCTTCTCCTCCTCCACAAGTGTGCCACTCTCCCGAGAGTGTGAGAGAGAATAGAATGATGAAATAGAGTGCCTCCCGCACTCTATTTATACTTGACTTGACTTGCCTAATAACCTTTACTAGGTCAGCGTTAACTTAACCACATAACATAATGCTGACTGGGCCGAAACCCAATAGGGTGGTCTAATAACCCTTTGGCCCACATGGACGACCCCCAATAGGGTGGTCTAATAACCCTTCGACCCACATGACTCATACAGGGCCGACCCCAACAAGGTGGTCTAATAACCCATCAAGTATAAGTTACAACACTTACAATATAAATGATGACACTTCCGTATAGAGGAATAATAACATCTCTATAGGAATACAAACACTTCCGTATAGAGGAATAATACCATCTCTATAGGATTACAATATACATATATGAAATACATTCCAAAGTTACATATACATCAACAATCATCATCTAGATCATCACGATCAACATCATCGTCATCTAGACCATCACGACCAACATCATCGTCATCTAGATCATCACGATCAACATCATCGTCATCTAGACCATCACGATCAGCAGTATCATGGCAGCATACCCTGCAATACACATGATCCATTTAAGACACCATAACATGTCTAGGGACGATGCAGTCCACTTGTCAACTTAGACAAAGTCTAAGGACCTATTTTTTGAAGACATATGTCTATGGATCAATTTAGGGACTGAATTCCGAGGATGATGCAATCCCTTCTTGTCCACTAGGTACCACTTCTCGGAGACATATGTCTACGGATCAATTTAGGGACCGAAGTCCGAGGATGATACAATCTCCTCTCATCCACTAGGGACCACTTCTCGGAGACATCTGTCTATGGATCAATTCAGGGACCGAATTCTGGGGATGATACAATCCCCTCTCATCCACTAGGGACCACTTCTCGGAGACATCTTTCTACAGATCAATTCAAGGACCGAAGTCCGGGGATGATACAATCCCCATCACATACATTTTGAACTAGTGGTTCTGGGATGATGCAATCCCCATCACATACATTTTTAACTAGTGGTTATGGGATGATGCAATCCCCATCACCTACATTTTGAACTAGTGCTTCCGGGATGATGCAATCCCCATCATGTACATTTTGAACTAGTGGTTCCATGATGATGAAATCCCCATCACGTACAGTTTGAACCAAGCGTTCAGGGACGATGCAATCCTGACCACAGTGCCAGTCCTTTTTCATACTGGATGTGACCTAGATTAAATCTAGGATTTTATCACCTGTGAATGATCACCTGCTGCTGTACTGAGAAATCCAGGAGCGAACATTACATCATTACAAGACCTGTGAATGATCACCTACTGCTACACTGAGCAGTCCAGGAGCGAACATTACATCATTCCAGTCAACCACAGAGCTAGTACTATTTCAACTGGGGTGTGACCTAGATCAGATCTAGTATTTACAACCTGTGAATGATCACTTGCTAATCCAGGAGCAAACATTATATCATTACAAGTTTTGTGAATGATCACCTACTATTATGCTAAGCAGTCCAGGAGCGCACATTACATCATTCACTAACATATTTCTCGAAGACAAGAGTCTACGGATCTGTTCAGGGACCTAAGTCCATGGATGATACAATCCCTCCTCGTCCACTTAGACAAAGTCTAAGGACCATGCATCGACCTCATCATCATAAGCAACAACCTCATCATCGGAACAGGTAACCTCGTCATTGATACAAGTATCCACATCAATATAGTATCCACATCATCGATACAGTATCCTCATCAATACAGTATCTACATCAACGATACAGTATCCTCATCATTGACATTACCGTCAATATAGGAAATCTCATCATCGATACAGGTATCCACATCGATACCAGTATCCAAATATTATCATCGATCATATCACTCCCCCTTTCAAGGAGGTTCCTTTTGAACAACACCAAGCTTGTCTCGGAAATACTCAAACTCTTCTCGAGACAGAGGTTTGGTCAATACAACAGCAGCTTGTTCATCAGTGCTCAGATACTCGAGCTTGATAGCTCCTTTCTACACCATATCCCGTATATAAAAATATCGGATCTCTATGTGCTTTGACTTATCATGGAACACTGGATTCTTTGCCATATTGATACAACTCTAGTTGTCACACAGGATTACAACGGGGTCCATCTCTAAGTCAACCAATCCTAATAACAACTTCCAAATCCATATCACTTCACAACTAGCAGAGCATGCAGCTATATATTCCACTTCAGCTGTGATAAGAGCCACACTATACTGCTTCCTGCTAAACCACAAGATCATGGTATATCCCAGATAATAACATCCGCCCAGTGTGCTCTTCCTGTCTGATACACTTCCTACCCAATCAGCATCTGTGTAGCCATACAATATGAAGTCATGATCTCCAAGATAATATAGACCAAATTCTATCGTACCCTTCAGGTACCTCATCACATGTTTTGTAGCTATTAAGTGTACTAGGTTCCACTAGATACTGACTCAAGGTGTTCACATCAAATCATATATCTGGCCTAGTGTTCGTCAGATACATCAGTGACCCAATAATCTGTCTGTACAACGTTACATCCACTAACTCTGATGATTCATCAGCTAACAGCTTCAAATCGGAACTCATGAGAGTGGCCATGGTTGTACATTCCAACATATCAAATCTTCTCAAGATTTCCACTACATACTTTCCCTAGTTGACAAAGATTCCTTCTGAGCCTTGCCATACTTCCAGACCTAGGAAGTAATGCATCAATCCGAGATCAAATTCTGTAGCTAGCTTCTTCTTGCTTTCCATTATCGATTTCTCATTCCCTATCAGAAAGAGATCATCCACATACAGTAATAGTATCATCCATAACCTTAAGGTAAATTTTAGGATCAGCTTTACTTCTGGTAAAGCCCAAGCTTGTCAAGAAACTGTCAATTCTCCCTCTGTGACTGAACATCATTCCCACTCTGAGTGATCTTCTGCATATATATCCATGCCCTCTCCCGTCAGATGGTTCAACTGGTATGAGCCTCAAGATCATTCGAACTCTATGATGAATTCCTTCTTGCATCCATCTAAGAGAAGAATGTCATCAATATATAGAAACCATCTTCAACCTTGTAGCAACGGTTGAAATCCACATCACCCATGGTGATCATTAAGCTCATCAAATGACTATTGATACTGGGTACCCGTACAGAGCTTTCTTCAATTGAATCCTGGGAGTTTTCTCGATTCACACTTCTTCTTCAATCACACCATTGAGAGAACAATATTATCTAGCTACTTGGAGCAAACATCTCGACATGATCTTCTTCCACTTTCTAAGAGAATCTTCTAGCCACGAGCCTTCTATAGTATGTTTGATTTGTAAGTCTTCTTGTTTGAACATCCATCACTTGTTCTTTGGAACAGGTGTTCATCATCCTTCATGGTATTTCTTACAAATCAAATTTAATTACATGATTAGTAATACTTCATAATCATCAAATCATGTTGACATGATAACCTATTATGCATATAGATATGATTCACATAGTTATGAAACTATCTTGACCAATACTTTGGCACAACACTTTTCCATATCCCATATGCATACAGTGGCTATCTAGATGCCTTCCATCTCTACCAGAACATACTATCAAGAGCGTGCATAGCTCTCCGCATGTCAGCAAAGAGGTTTCATTCTAGACAAGAAACAATGGAATGTTTGTCCAACTTACCAATCATATCCATATTAGTGGTATACTGTTCAATGTTATATGAATGCTTACACTATGCATGATATATTCTAGGAATACAAATATTCATACAGCTATTACAAGAAATATCATTACTATTTCAAAGATTCAAATAACAACTCAAATACTTATCTTTTATGTTTGTGTGGTTGCCTCCCACTTTATATCTATATGTATTTTGAACTTCTATTCATTTTGTACCACTATGCATGCTTAAGTGTGCACTAGTGTCATCCTCATGATCTCATACACAAACATACATTCATTAGTATAATCTCAATGTTATCAAAACATTATAATTCTAAATAGTCTTAAGTATGTATGGTCATGATCATTTCATACATAGGTATACTTACCTAAGATCCTAACAAAGTAGGATTCTAACTTGATATAGGAAAACATACCTGGATTATCAAGCTTGGTTATGTCTTAACATACCTAAACAATATCTTCTTTATTCTGTTCAATGATTTAGAGACCATGTGCTAGAACCTGTATATCTCATAGGTTAACCATAGTAGAATAAGGCCATACATACCTCCTAAGTAGAGCTTCTATGTGATCAAATATTATGGATGAGTCTTTGTCTTCATGTCATCATGATCATAGAACTTGATTTGTCTTTCTTGATGTACCTGTATCTTGTTAGCAGACAACATCATCCTCATACAACACCACAAGTGCATTAGTACAATCATAAGTGTCATAACCCTAATTAATGAATGTCTTCTACCATTCACATGCATTCATTATCAAACAATCATAATTGTACTAACCTAAATAGCATGAAGACAAACATATCATAAACTTAACCATGAAAAGATTTCAACACATACCTGTCTCCTCAAGTCATACCTGTCAGGATTGCTTTTAACCCAATCCACTTTGATTTGCTGAAACTGGATCCGAAGTTGGATTAGGGTTTGTTAGAGAAACCCTAAAAATTCAAACTTTGAATTTCAAACTTCTGAATGGATGGAAAGATGCGCCTTGCTGAGTTGATCAAGCTAGCATACTTCAATTTTGAAATCTCTAAAATTTGACCCCTCAAAATTGCCTTTGAAACTTCTGGATCTTCTAGACAGGACCCCGAACTAGGGTTTGATAAAGACCACCCTTCTACCCAATCAAAAGGTTTGATCCAAATATCTAAACTTCCATTTGTTTGAGGAGCTTCCAGCTGTGGTCACAGACTTCAAAAATTCCAACTTTTGCAAAAGCCCTTATTTTCCACCTTTCCGATCAAAATCCCGAAATAGGGTTTGATCAAGCCCAGCCTTCTAACCAACCAAAATTTTTGATCTTGGTCTCTAAATTTTGATTTTTCTGAGGATCATTCAGCCGTGGACTCTAATTCCAAAAATTCCAACTTTCTCCGAAGCCCTAAATTCCCGCAGCAGTGATAAGCCAAGAATGAAGGTGCTCAGAATCCAATTCTGTTTTGACAGAAATATGCAACTGATTGTTTCTAGTTCATCTATAAAATTACAAATCCACAGGGTCTTAAAATTATTCCCGTGGTATCCTGACCTATCATATTTCTAACCCCACAGGTCTGACCTCAATTGGATTCTCTAAGAGAGATTTATGCCAAGTGTCGCAACGTGACTTGTTTATGGGATAAAACAGGAGAGCAAACTTGTACGGAGTTCCACATGTCACTGGTTCAACTTCGGCCTCTGAAAACCTTACCTGAGAAACTAAAGTCCATTATCTACTTGTCACTTTTTACGAAATTTCATTTGGAGCTTCCTAGCCAAAGTTGTGACCTTCTTTCCTAGGTCACTTGTTTATGACTGAGATCTAGAAGAGGTAGAAACCCTAACTTGTAATGATCAGAAATCACAAAGTACAACGAATTAGAGGCTGTCCTTTGGACAAAAGGTACATGGGGATGTTATCTACGACCTGTAAAGGTTTTCGATCCTAAACCTTGGCCAAAATGGATTTATAGCGAAAGTTCCATGACGACTGGTTTTTTCTATATAAAACCCTAACCTTCAAATTGTCGCAAGTGAAGCAGGTGTCGTAAGTGCAATACATTGCCTTCCTTCAGGCTAGCTCTGATACCATGTTAATATTTAATATGCTAAGACATAAAATATCAGCATTACATTCCATTTCACAACAATAGCATATACAGGATCACTGAAAGAATAACAAGCACAACATAAACACAAGAGACACAGATTTATCCTGGGAAACCCTCATGGGGTAGAAAACCCAGCAAAGCTTCCTCAATATAGATGACCAGAAATTACAAAGATGTAAACCCTAAACATGAGATCCTTCTCCTCCATATCATATCTCTCCCTCCCCTATGCACCATTCACAAGTGAGTGTAACGTGTGTTAAATGTGGAACACACCTCCTCTATTTATACACAACTCCGACTTGTCTTTTACACAAGCTAGGTCGGCCCTAACTTAACCACTTTACATAATGTGACAGGGACGACCCCACTAGGGTGGTCTAATACCCCTTTAACCCACATAACACATACAGGGCTGACCCCCACTAGGGAAGTCTAATAACCCAAGTTACCACATTATCCACAGAGGAATAAAATATCTCTTGATATACAATAAGGTCTTCACGGAGGAATGAAACATCTCTGGAATAATAAAGTACAAATATAATATTCTTAGAAGTTACAATATTTCAACATTACTAAGCTGTCATAAGTTGTCATAGGGACCTACAACATGTCATAAGTTGTCATAATATGTCATAGATTCCCATTGGGATTTACACTTCCACAAGTGCACCCTCCTTTACTATTCTTAGCCCCGGGAGTTACAATTTGACAAGATGCCTTCCACCTTATAATTCAAATTTCCAGATGCTTGGCTTGATTTGGGGGAATTGAAACTCATATGGTGCCCAACTCATCCTCATATGCACCCTCATTGTCCAATTTTTTTCTAATGTTGAATTAATCACAAATATTGGACATTATACTATACAAATTTGCGACCCATGCCACCACCTTAATAACTTATCATGAATTTACCAAGTGACTTAGACATTGAATTCCCTATTCCAATGGAGTGGTCCATAGTGAAATATTGGGGACATTGCACAATAGGCTAGGTCAAAACCAAAAACTATAATACCATGTTGGGAAACATACTCCAATTGAAAAATATAATAGAAAAGAAGAATAACAGAAGGATTAAATAATCCAAGAAGATGGATGGTGTCTAAAAACACTGTTACATCACTTAAGCACAATGCATTGTGATCAGAACATCAAAATGCATTATTCAACTCATTTCAAATTGACATCAATACAACTCACAGGGTCATTCTTTTATAGTCTCTAGATGTAACAAACTCCCTTGAAGTTAGGATGATTTGGTCCAAAAATAGTGGCAATTGGTTCTACCATTTCCACGAAATCCACAACATCCCATAGATTAGTTGGATGCTCTAGTTGATCTGACCACTGCCTCATTGACCATTCATTCGACCAATCATTTGATTGCTCAATCAAGTATCCAGTCAACTTCTTTGCTTGTCAATTGTTGCCTTCGACTAACTATCTCCATAATATATATAGGTGTGATGAATCTACATAACCTTTGGTTCCAACAAGCACATGTCATGTTGACAAGAAACACATTTTACACCATATTGGTTGTCTACAGACAATGCACAAGTAACATATGACACATATTCACATTAAGGAGTTCTTTGTAGACCAATATATATTGTATACTACAAGTTAGGAATCTAGTTTGACCTATATAAATCCTCAAATTTTAATTAAAAGGTAGCAATTGCCACATGTTCTCATTCATAATGTTTTATATAACTATATATACTATATACTATAAATATTTGTATTTTCAAGTTTATCATAATGATGCTTTTTTCCACATAGGGAAACATAATATTTTGTTTTAGTAAACTATGCAATGAATAAAATCAATACCCAATAGTTAGCTTAAAACCATCTATATCAAGTTTAAGACACCATGAAAATTAGTTGTATCTTTTTTATCCATGGAAAAACATTTGCAACTTTATTTTCAAGTAGAAAAAGTTACATTTTGCAGTAAAATACATAAAAGAAAGCTCTTAATCTATTATATCCAACTCATATGTACTATAAAAATAAAAAATAAAAAAACAAAAAGGGTTTTTACATTAAAAAAAAACCATGTTATGAGGCCATAAAGAAGATGTTTGTTACATAATCAACATTACATAAGAAATATCCCATCACCAACATTGAGTAAAATTTCCACATAAACAATATTGTATCTATTTGTCCCTTAAGCAACATTACATGAAATGTATGCCAATTCATTAGAGGTCCAAAAACAGACCCAACATTAAAAAGAAATTGTCCCATAACTAGTGTTTGATCGCATTGTTCCCTAACCATCATTGCAAAAAAACTATCACGTCTTTTCTCTATAAAGATTCAAAGAGACAAAATAAATTTGTTGTTACAAAGAACAACTTTTTCAAAATGTGGACAATTTTTTTTTAAATTTAAATCTAAACATTTCCCTTTCAACATGGAAAAGGGAACTAGCTAGTTTTTTGGGTCCATCCAAATATTGAAAGGAGATCCCTATTTTGCATCCAATGTAAACATATATAAATAAAACTATATTGCTTTTCACGATTTGCTGTAACACCAATGCAAAATGTCCTTAGGTTCAACAGGTTTTGGCCTTTAGTATTCTATTAAAGTAGCTTCTTATTCCTAGGTTTTTACAAATACAAATTATTTATTCTTTTTTGCGGAAATATGCTTTGTATCACTTTGTGGATAACATGCCTTTCCTCAATCTAAGAGTATTGCAACTAGATGTTTCTACATTACAACACTCTAGAAAGGTCCCATTTGATGAGAAGGTATGGGCTGGGGACATCTATTCCACCCAATTCACCTAGGACATGGATTTTGTAACACCCCATGTTTTTTATCGTAGTATGTGAATGTGTATGTACGTATGGAGTATATATTATGTATTTAATGAAGTATGCAATGTCTTCTAACTCTATTAGAAAATTCCTTTTCATCCATAGTCATAGAGCTTCAGTAATTGATAGGTACTTCTACTTTCTTATGAACTTTATTACTTGGTTTATGGTTAGCAATAGGTAGTCATATCTCAATTTATATTTTCAATTTTAACTTGAATTTTGTAAATTTGTTCTTCTCTTTTATTAAATTCCCGATGGATTTGTTTTTTGGTAGGGGACACTTTGATTTGGGGAATTGACACTAGATAAATTTCCCTTACGACTAATCGTTCAAATTTGTGTAATCGACATTGCATTCAAGGTTTGTACAACTTCCTCATGTGGATTTCCTCCATTAATGTACATATTTTTCAAATGAGTGAACACTATACTTTCCTATAGAAAATTTGATCTTTTACTAGCCATTATGCCTAGTAGAATTTTGTAGAGCTAGATAGTCCATATTGGCCATTTAGAACAAGTTAGTAGCCAACAACCTTGTCTTGTCTTGTATTGGTTGTGATCCAAGGAGGTGTGAAAACAAAGACACAAACATGAAAACAAGATTTAGGAATATCAAACACAAAGCAACAATGTTTGATGTCCATTGTGAACCTAACCTTCATAATGTTTTAGAAGCTCATGGGTTGTTTCGTCTAGACAATTTTGTGTATCTTGTTTGGGATTGTTTGTTTGAATCTCTCCATATTCTATTAAACTTTAGGTACACATCAATAGAAATACGGGAGGGAACCATTGCATATTTTTTATATTGTTTGGAAGCACAACATCCTAAAGCAATAACATCCTATGAAAATGAGTTAAACACACAATCATTGATTGAGATGCAAAATTTCATTGACCAGGACATTTATTTGGAATTCATTTCAAAATCAACTTCACCTTCTATAGAAACACAAAAATGAGGGCTGTGGGGAGTCATATTTTGCATATATTGGCTACCAAAGTCGCTATACATATCAATACGAGTTTGTTCAAAGATATGGATGAGGAGTTACCTACATTTCAATTCAAATTTATGCTAGCACACATATGACACATTGTTTCATGACGAAAATCCACTTACTGGACATTTTGAACCCCTATTATGTAAAAGAGAAATTAATGTCAATGATGGCCATGTAAAACTTGCAGCTACTCAACGATATGAAAACAAAGATTGGATGCAATTTGAGACTAAGATGCTACAAGAGGGATTTACATGAGTCCCTGGTTTCAAAAAAAGTTATGGTGAAAGTGATTTCACAACAATCTCCCATATTAAATTGAATGAATTTTGTGACTTGCTTGCATCCTATAGTAGCACAAATGCTCTATAATGCACTCAAGCAAGGTGATCCTTTTTCATTTGTATACGTATAGAAATATATCACAATTGACATAGTGTCGACCACCTTCAACATATAAAAATGGCAAACATATATTGTGTGCTTGGCATTTCCATATGAACATGGCCATATAGATAGTGGTATGTTTGTATTTGCTTGGTTATGCTACAATTTGAATATAAATGTGTGCATATGGTCTGCTGAATCAATGAATGTTCTACATCAGTTGAATTCAAGGAATGAACCATTGCATAAATTCATTGTCATATAGTATTATTCTGATACACTACATCCATACTTTGAACCATTGCGACGAATACAAATATTGTTTTGATAAAAATGCATCCATTTCTTCCAACACCATATATATTGTAGAAATATTTGCTTGTTCATCGAATCAAATAAATGATTAGAGATAAGACTATGCTAAAGGATGACATAGTCATACTTGATGTACACATTCCCAAGAAGAGTTTTAAATAAATGGAATGCCA
This sequence comes from Larix kaempferi, assembly GCA_027924585.1. Classification (NCBI taxonomy): domain Eukaryota; kingdom Viridiplantae; phylum Streptophyta; class Pinopsida; order Pinales; family Pinaceae; genus Larix; species Larix kaempferi. The sequence goes on along the minus strand of BSBM01000361.1, from coordinate 4,932,881 downwards.
CATTATAAAAGGATATAAAAATGAACTTATTTCTAGAGACAATAAGCCTTCTAAATAATCCACCATCATAAGCATATCAAACATAAGGCTATCTATGTGTTAAATAAAAAAATATGATTAGAAATAGGACTACACTAGAGGATGAAAAATTATGCTTCATGCACATGTTCCTAGTGATATATTGAAAGCAGAAAAAATCCACATTAGAGAAGAAGAAAATATGAAACTTCTCTATATAGACAGTAGCTCTTCCAAACAACCCAAGAAAAAATAATGAAATAATCATTCAAATGTATTTGTTGATGATTTCCAAATATTGAAAGAAGAGATTAGATATCAAAATGTGAGAAAAATAAAATCATAATCATTGCAACAAAAAAACAAAAACAAAAAATAGAATTTGCATTTCTCTCCCTTTCTAAGAAAGAATACAATAAACAAGTTGAATACATACCCATTTATGACTGTACCATATGAAATGAAACTTGATTTAGGAAGAATGTAGTTGAGAGTAAATTGTTTCAAGTACAACCACCTGAAACTGAGCTAAGCCAAAAAAGTGCAAAGTGTTGCATAGATGGAAATATGCAAACTAGATGGATTTGCAACATTTTTCGAAAAGTATTGTCTCTTGAAAAAATCCCAAAGTTTGTACTCCTGAGACACATTAGATGTAATATTTGTATAAAGAAGGTGAATAAATTACAAGAACTAGAAGAGATGGTTGCAGTATTAAGGATACTATTACTACAAATAAGAGAACTAGACCAAAAGTAAAAAAAATACAACTAGGCTTAACACAGGGCGTTATCAATGTGCTTGCTAACACATCGCATATACAACTTGCCTTTTTGTGACACAAAATATTTTTACATAGTTGAAGTTGGAATTAAGAAATGACTACAATACAAGAGTGCATATGCCATTGGCCAAATTTGAGTACACATGGTCATGAATACTTTGAAGTGATTATACAAAACAACACTCTATAAAATGGAGAAAGTTGTAATAAATGATGTTTGGAAATAAATGTTTCATGAGTACACATCTACAGATCCAACTGATACCACTATCGACAATGATGACGATGATAATGATATCAATTATGAACCCATAAAAAAACACTATTGCATGGTTTTATTGATTCCTACATAATTTATGATGTTGAAAACAACCAAATAAACATTGATCTAGGTGAAGGTTACCTTTTGTTGGGAATTTTACAAGATAAATATTTAGGGGAGATGAGTTTCCCTATGATATTTTATGGAGAGAAGAGATAAGATGACATTACACATAACTTTACTTATCAAAACATTGCTCAATGGGAAATATTACACAAATACCATGACTTTGCTTAGCATATAACAAATATTTTTTACAAAGCAGTGCACATTATTCTTAATCAAGTGATATAATGTATTTGGATTAGAACAAGAAAATATTAGTTAAAGGGATGAAGACTAGTAGCTAAAGTGTTAATGGATAATTCTCTCTCGTGGACAAGTGAAGCCTCCCTTAGATACTCTCCCTTGATCCAAGATAGATAGGAGGGTATAGAAATGTACTTTTAATCCCTATATCCAATATTCTATCTCCTATATCCAATCATTCATTCACATTCCCACTATGAGAAGAAAAGGAAGAAGGGGGACATACCTTGGCTTATGAAGAGTCCTTTAGTGTAGAACTGATCCAACTGCTGCAGATCTAATAGAATTTTCTCTAGCTCCACCTACTAGATCCTACACACAAAGAAGAAACCAAATACCTTTCCTCAAAACCTTCTAGCATATAGAATACAACATGTAAAGGAACAAAAAATCATAGATCTAAGCAATATATAGTCAGATCTAACCTGGTCTACTCAAGCAAGATCATATCTACTATACAACATCAATTAAATGGATAGATCTAAATAATATACCATTCATAACAACATGATGTATGAAAGGGAAGAAATATACATGTCTATATTATGTAAAATGAGAAGAGTACGTCAGATAGAAAACCTTGAGTGAGACTATGTAGATCTCCTCTAGGATCCCTGATCCAAGCCTTCCTTGACTCAACCAAGATGTTCACAATGTCTATAGGATGCACAAGAATCCCAATAGAATGACAATACTATGCAAACAATATCTCTATAATTTTGGCAGAGTAATAGCACTCTCTATATTCCTCCAATTTCTCCCTTGAAATGCCTCCATTATGTAGATGAATGGAGGAAGAGAATGAAATGGATCTAGACTCTTAGGTATTCTAACATTTAGATTGGATTAGGAGTTCCTAGATTAACACATGTCGATCCAAATCATTCCTCAAATTTCCTCAATAAATAAGGAAAAAATGAGGCTTCTAGAGGTTATCATTCCCCATAATGGAATAATAAGTGACTCTATCCCTCTTTATAGTGGTGTAAGCAGTGATATGGGTCATTTTTACTAGGAAAATCAATTCAAGGGTTATAAAGGTATTGTTTGGCCATGATAAATAATATATGTCCCCTCTAATCTCTAAGGATGGAAAATAAGGATATAACCTAAAGATGTAAAAACAAAACCTAACTTGGATAGTATTTTGTTATCAAACTTTGGGTACATGGATTTGAGAACAATTTGCACATCCTTAGACTACAATCAACATTTTCGTAATGACTTGTATGCAATGATATGACAATTAGGGACAACAATATTCTGTGTATCATTTAGTAGCATTGAACATCATTAGAAACCATTAATCAAGGAACTAAAACAAATTAGAATGAAAAAACTTGTGCCTAGAGAAAAAAAATGGAATAAAATGGATTTATGATCTTGGTTAGAAATGATCTAGTCACTTATGTGTGCTATTATAGAAACATGACCAATGCTTTGTGACATATAATTTCTCATGATGAAAAATACTACGGTGAAGTTACAGATCATTTCTCCATAACATAGCTCCTAAATAGAGGAATCCAACATCACCATTGGTTGTTGTGGATTAAGAATGCACTAATATATGGAAAAAACACAAATGCTGAAATATAGAGATTTGTGGACAATCATTTGACTTGTGATTCAAGAACCCCTTCAAAAATTTTTAAAACAATTCATCATCATCATCACACAACAACTTTCAATAAAATTAAACACGCGCAATGTAGATTCAATTTTCCAATTTCACCCATGAGAAAAACAAGAATACTTAAATCCATCATAGTTGAGAATGAAGCAACAAAGAAAAATGCAAAACACATATTTGGCACTATGCAGTATGCTACATATGATGACACATGCACATTTGATAGTTTCTTAGAGAGATTGAGATTGATAGAGGATGACTACATCCATGCAATTTAGTGTAGATTAAATAGAGCATCGCTAATTTTGGAAAGGAGACCAACATATATTTGGATTAATAGCTTTGCTCAACATATTCCAACAATTTAGGATGCAAACATAGATTCCCAATTTTTCCTAGATGCATATGATGTGGCCACATATTGTAGCTCCTACATGACAAAGATATACAAGACAATTACTTCGACATTTAAGCATATTAGATGATCATCAAAGAATATATGCTAATAAAAGTGAAAAAATTGGGAGGCTTGAGAAAGATTTTTTAAATTTGCAATAAATGTTTGCGCAACAAGATGTATACATTGTTTTGTCCTCTTCATTGAACAATTCAACAAGAAAATGTATATTCATCAACACCTACCCAAAAGAACACCAGACATTTATATTGAAAATGCCAAAGCAATTGGAACAAGAGGCTGATGATTCATTAGACATTCTATGCACATTAATCATTGATTACTATTTTCAATTCCCATAGTTAATCAAAGAAATAAGTTTGGCGGAGTTTATTCAAGCTATACAAAAAGGAAAGAAACAAAAAAATAGTGATATACCATGTGTCATAAGAAGTGTACGCTATAATGAACATAGAGACCCTCTAATATCCCAAAATCCCTCATCACGTACTAGAGGGAATGGGGTGAATTTATTTATTTATTTAACATACTTGGTAAGTATAATTATTTCTAGAGTTGACCTATCACATTCAAAGAGTAAATGAAACATTAGTCTCATCATTGTGACATAGAAGTTGCACAAGACAATCATTAGTTAAGAATAAACATCCATATATCTTAACTCATCCTCTAGTATAATCAAATATACCTATCTTATACAAAGGTCCTTGTTGATGTATATGTAACTTCGGAATGTATTTCACCTATGTATTTCATCTGTGTATATTGTACTCTTATAGAGATGTGTTATTCCTCTATAAGGAAGTGTCATCATTTGTATTGACAAGTGTCGCAAGTGTCATAACTTGCCAATGGGTTATTAGATCACCATGTGTGGGGTCGGCCTTGATTAAGTTAACCATGGGTTATTAGGCTAAGCTAGACAAGTTGGCCCCATTAGTTTATTGGGAAGGATGGGACAAGTATAAATAGAGATCGAGAGATCTCTATTTGGACATCTCATTATTCACTTGTACATCACTCAGAAAGTGGCGGACTAGTTGAGGAGGAGGAGGAGATACTAGTAGAAGACTATCTCTTGTACTTTGGTTGTACCTTGGTTGTATTATTGCTTTATCTATCTCTGAGGAAGTTGTGGGGTTTTTCACCTTAGGGTTTTCCCCATGGAAACTCTATGTGTCTATTGTCTCTTATGTTTGCCTCTTGTTGTGATTGACATGATTGACATGCTTGATATGATTGATATGTTTTACATGTTATTCTCTCAGTAAAGTACTAGAGTATATTGAATTAATGCTCAAAAATTAACATGGTATCAGAGCTTCCATGAGAAGAAGACATTGTGTAGTGGTGGAAACTAGGGTTTCTTGTTTATTGGGTTTCTCTCCACAAATTTTGGAAAAATAGTAAGTTAGATTGACTCTACTCATCAAGGAGAATCTATCTGTCCAATCAGAATTCAATTCTGAGCACTTTCAGTTTTGGCCCTAAAAATTAGGGTTTCCACAAAAATAGGAATTTATGAAATATGAAGACATAGCTGGAAGATCCTTGGAAAAATCAAAGTTTAGAGCTTTGGATCGAGATTTTTGGTTGGGTGAAGCTCCGGGAAACTCAAACCCTAATTCAGGGTCCTCCCTAGTGAATCCCATAAGACTAAAAGGCATTTTCGAAGGGTGAAACTTTGTAGATGTTAAATTCTGAATATACTAGGCTAATCAACTCATCAAGGTGCATCTTTCTATCCTTTCAGAATTTTGAAATTCACATTTTGAATTTTTAGGGTTTCTCTGACAAACCCTAATCTGGGACCAGATCCATTTTTCAGCAAATCAAGTGGTAAGACCTAAATATTTTCTATTTTCATTTGAAGTACTCTTTAAGATGTCTCAGCACACCAAGCTTGAGGAATAAGCTTGAAGGAGCTGATAACTTCTGAGCCTGGAAGTATAGGATTGGGTTAATCCTGGAAGAAAATGAATTGGACACCTACATCAGCTCTGAGGTCCCTATCCCAAAGGATGAAGAATCTAAGGCATTGCATAAGAAGAACTTGGTCAAGGCAAAGAGAATCATTGCTGATTCTATCAAAGACCATCTCATACCACATGTGTCATCTCTGAAGACACCCAAGGAGATGTTTGACTCTTTGACCAAGTTATTTGAAGGGAAGAACATAAATTGGAAGATGACCCTGCGGAACCAATTGAAAGGGGTGAAGCTTCAGAATGGAGAGACCATTCAATATTATTTTTCTAAAGTCTCTCAGATCAAGGAACAACTTGAAGCTGTGGATGAAATTGTGGACAATGGTGAAATTGTCATGACCACTCTGAATGGCCTACCTAGGTCATGGGATTCCTTTATTCAAGGAATTTGTGCAAGAAGGAAGTTGATCTCCTTCAGTAGACTGTGGGAGGAATGTTCACAAGAAGAGGCTAGGATTGTAGCCTGAGAAGAAAAGATGGGAAGTGAAGATCAAGCTCTCACAGCTCACACCAAAAGAAGCAAGCCTAAGAAGGAGCACTCTCATTACAAGAAATCCCCTCACACCCATCAAAAGAATAGGAAAGATATGAGATGCTTCACATGTAATGAGAAGGGACACTTTGCTGCAGATTGTCCCAAGAACAAAAGGGACAACAACTTCAACAACAAGAAGAAAGGAAACAAGAAGAGATATCATGCTCATGCGGCTGAGGATGATGAACCTCCCAAGAAGAAGGCTAGAGCATAAAGTGATGACTCATCTACTGAAGATAAATATGTTCTAATCTCTGCTCTCACAGGTACCATCTCTCATGGATGTAATGATTGGCTCATTTATAGTGGGGCTTCCAAACACATGACTGGGTTTAAAGAATCCTTTGCTAATCTATCTGAACATGAGTCACCCCATAAGGTGAAACTTGGGGATGACTACCAATATCCTATTAAAGGAAGTGGTGAAGCCTCCTACAACCTGGACTCTGGAAAGTCCTTGAAGATGAAAGATGTATTATTTGTACCTGGGCTCAAGAAGAACCTACTCTCCATATCTGCATTGGATGCCAAAGGCATGAGGATTGAATTTGTAGATGGCCAAGTCCTAATGTGGCCAAAGGGTAAAACTATAGATGATGCAGTAGTGATTGGAGAGAAAGAGGGAGGATTGTACAAATTGAAGGGACAACCTGAACATTGCATGGTACATGAATCCATGGAGCCAAATGAACTTTGGCATAAAAGGCTTGCACATGTGCACTATAGAGCACTACCAATTGTGAGCAAAGCTGTAGAAGGTCTTCCTGAAATCAAGACAAAGAATGATGGTATTTGCAAAGGATGTGCAAAAGGAAAGAACATTAAGAAGGAATTTCCAAGCAGTGAAAGCAAAGATAAAGGGATCTTGGAAATAATCCACTCCGATGTATGTGGTCTGATGTCATCCAGTTCTCTGAGTGGGTATGTATACTATGTCTCTTTCATTGATGATTTCTCTAGGAAGACTTGGGTCTACTTCTTGAAAAACAAAGATGAAGTATCTGACAAGTTCAAGGAATTCAAAACCTTGATGGAAAATCAAATTGATAAGAAGGTCAAGACATTCAGATCCAACAATGGCAGAGAATTCACTTCAGGTGATTTCAAGAAACTATGTAGTGATTTAGGGATTAAGAGGGAGTTGACTGATCCCTACAATCCACAACAGAATGGAGTTGCAGAAAGGAAGAATAGAACAATCATGGAAGCAGCACAGGCAATGTTGCATGATCAAGGATGCATATAAGTTCAAAGACAGGTAATCTAGGAAGCATAGATCAAGAGGGAGCACACTCCAGTAGTTCTTGCAAGGAAGCAAACATCAAGAGGGAGTCCCCCGTACAACCAAACAAAGATAAGTATTTGAATTGTCATTGTTCAATGATGTGTACACTTATGTTCCTATACTTAGGGTGTGTATTATGCATATTAGAATAATTGCATTAATGAACATTGTACTACTAATATGCATGTGATGGGGAAATGGCGTATGGCACTGTACAACATTCCATTGCTACTTATCGAGAATGAAACCTCTTTGTTGACATGTTGGGAGTTGCGCACACTCTTAACAATGTTCTGGTAGAGATTGGAAGGCATCTAGAAAGTTACAGGATATGGATAAATGTTGTATTGAAACATTGGCTAAAATAATTGCATGACTGTATGACATATTTCTTTATGAGTAAGAATTTGTTCTAAAAACTATGAGATGTTTCTAATCATGCAATTTAACTTGATTTGTAGGAAAGATCGTATACCATCACCTACAAAAAAAGGACTACAACATTTGTTCCAGCAACAAAGCTATCTATTGAAAATATTGAAGTTTCCAAGATCCGGGATAAAGGAATGGAAGAATACCATGATCTGTCGATCATGAAGAAAGATGTTTGGGATATTGTCCCAAGACCTGAAGGGAAGTCAGTTGTGACTTCCAAATGGATCTACAAGATCAAGCATGCTGCAGATGGCAGCATAGAGAAATACAAAGCGAGATTTGTAGCTCGTGGCTTCTCCCAGAAAGAAGGGATTGATTATGAAGAGACTTTTGCTCCTGTAGCCAGGTACACTTCCATCAAATCAGTACTTTCCCTGGTTGTAGTGATGAAATGGAAGATACACCAGATGGATGTCAAGATAGCTTTCTTGAATGGTGTAGTCGAAGAGGAAGTGTATGTGGAGCAGCCACTTTGTTTTGAGACACATGACAGGGAGTCATATGTGTGCAGATTGAAGAAAGCCTTGTATGGCTTGAATCAAGCTCCTAGGACTTGGTATGGTAGGACGGACAACTTTCTATCCAGTTTGGGCTTTACCAAAAGTAAAGCAGATTCCAACCTTTACTACAAGGTTGAGGAAGGCAATCTAGTGATACTACTTCTGTATGTGGATGACTTGTTTGTTATAGGAGAAGATAGTTTGATTGCTGATACCAAGCAGAAGCTTGCTTCCGAGTTTGAGATGAAGGACTTGGGGATGATGCACTATTTTCTAGGCATGGAGGTGTGGCAGAGTGCAGATGGGATCTTCCTTGGACAAGGGAAGTATGCAGTAGAGATCCTGAAGAGGTTCGGGATGACGGACTACAAGGCCATGGCCACACCTATGGCATCAAACCTAAAGCTTCTGTGTGATGCTTCATCTGAGCTAGTTGATGTCACTGTGTATTGTCAGATGATTGGGTCCTTGATGTACCTGACAAACACTAAACCAGATATTTACTTTGCGGTGAACCATTGAGCCAGTTCCTGACGGATCCCATAGGTGTTCACTTGGTTGCTGTAACGCATATTCTGAGGTACCTAAAGGGTACAATTGATTATGGGCTCAAGTATGATGCGAATCAAAATTTTAACCTGCAGGGTTATGTTGATTCAAACTGGGCAGGTAGTGCTGCAGATAGAAAGAGAACTTCAGGGTGCTTCTTCAGTATGGGATCAGGTATGATCTCTTGGTTTAGAAGGAAGCAATCCTATGTAGCACTAAGTATAGTCGAGGCAGAGTATGTTGCAGCATGTTTGGCTAGTTGTGAGGCAGTATGGCTCCGGAAGCTACTGTCTGAGTTATTTGATCTCCCGTTGGGGGCTACTGGTATCTTTTGTGATAACCAGAGTTGTGTGAAGCTGTCCAAGAACCTGGTGTTCCACGACAGGTCGAAGCACATTGAGATCAAATATCACTATATCAGGGATATGGTGCAGAGAGGAGCAGTGAAGCTCCTATATGTTGCGACGAACGAGCAGATTGCAGATGTGCTGATGAAACCACTAGCCAGAGTGAAGTTCGAATACTTTAGAGAGAGGCTTGGTGTTCTTCAGATTGATGACACTTTGGGGAATAAGTGATGGACACATTTGCTGGAGCCATTCCAAGCATGATGAGAGGAGGATCCTTCCCATGGCTGTGGATGTAAGAGTTGGATGATGAGCATCAGGACGATGTTCGAGTTTCTACTCTGTATGATCAGTTGGATCGTTTATATGTATGTATGCATCATGTTGGATGCTTTTTATGATCAATTGGATCATTCATATGTATATGCATCATGTTGGATGCTGGATATGATCAGTTGGATCATTTGTATGTATATGCATCATGTTGGATGCGGGATATGATCAGTTGGATCATTTGTATGTATATGCGTCATGTTGGATGCTAGATATGATCAGTTGGATCATGCATATGTATCTGTGTATGTATCAGGTGGATACATTGTATGATCAGGTGGATCATGTATGTTGATATGTATAAGGTATGATCAGGTGGATCATGTATTTGTATATGTATCAGGTGGATACATTGTATGATTAGGTAGATCATGTATGATGATATGTATCAGGTAGATACTATGTGTGCATCAGGTGGATGCATTGCATGATTAGGATGATCATGGATGACGAGCTTCAGGATGTTGCTCCAGATGACATGCATAAGGACGATGCAGTGATGATGATCAGGATGATCATGTGTACATCAGGATGATGTATGGTGAGTATCAGGTTGATACTCTGTGGCCGTGGAACAGGTTGTGCAGATAAGCATATAATCCAACCTTGGGAGGTTTGCAGATAATCTTTCGAGGTTTTTCCTATGGCATGTAATGTGGCCCTAGGATATCTGGAAAATGCTCTTTCGAGGGTTTGCTTTGGGAGGACATATAATCCAGCCCGGGGAGATCCTATAAGTTGAGCCGTGTGCTCATAATCAGTCCTGGGATTCTCTTTCGAGGTTTTGTCCTATGGCATATAATCTAGCCCTGGGAGATCCTATAGGTCGGAGTTGTGTACCTGTAACAGCCTGGGATGCTCTTTCGAGGTTTTTCCATGACCACATATAATACAGCCCTGGGAGATCCTATAGGTCGGAGCTATGTGCCCGTAATAGCCTGGGATGCTCTTTCGAGGTTTTGTGGTGACCACATATAATACAGCCCTAGGAGATCCTATAGGTTGGAGTTGTGTGCCCGTAACAACCCTGGGAGATCCGACAGGTAGAGCTGTATGCTCGTAACAGCCTGGGATGCTCTTTTGAGGTTTTGTGACGCACGTAATAAGTCCTGAGGATTCCACAGTATGGCCAGTGATGATGAATACCTGTAGGTGGTGGGCCTACATCCAGTATGAAAAAGGACTGGCTCTATAGACCTTCCTATGACGAGTAGATTCAGAGATTGATTGAGATAGCAGCAGCCGTGACGATGATGATGATTCGAGGATGATGATTCGTTGATGATGATCCAGAGAAGAAGACTTGTGCTAGTAGATCTGTGCACAGTGTTACTTACCCATAATTTCATTCAACTCTTCTATTGCACCCATAAGTATATGCTCATTCTCCAGACACAAGTCTAATATATCATGAATGCAAACACATCATCAAGATAACAAAATGGTGAAACCATAAGCATATGTATGATACTATTCATCTATAAAGTCACTACTCATCTATTGAAGTCTCTTTTTCAACTAAATGTAAGAGTATCTTCTCATTGACTGTATACCAAACAACTGTAAATAGATACATAAAGAAGTAAACATAACAAAATATATGCTTTACTTTACCAGAAATTTATTAGAGATACAATCAATTGAGTCAATATATATCAATGATAATGATAACTTTACAAAGCTTACTTTTCTTACCAAATTGGTAGAGCTGAAAGAGGATTTTATCCTCATCTTCTTCTACCTATATTCGTCATACTTGTAACATTTATTAGTACTACAAAATGTACTCTAAAAATCTAGATGCCTTTCCATTATTCATGATATATCTAACTGATTTACATTCATAAATATTTACTAAGGGGAACTATTTTTGGCAATGCAACGCTCCACCCAACCGTAGGCTCTCCAACGACTTCTACTCAGTCCGTCTAGAGTGCCACCCCCGAGATGAGCATGGTGATCCACAAGTAGGATAGGGAGTTTTATGTCTCATCGCTCTAGAACAAACCACACACAACCTTAGTGGGAAATGCAATATCTCCCATCTGAACACATCTCGTGTTCTAACCTCTTACATGGCTGTGGCATTGTCTTTTGTTGGCCCAAGTATGTACTCCAGACTTGACCTTCTCTGTTGTATTGCATATCCAGGTGTTTAATGATTTGAGTTTCAGGGGTAAAATAACAACCACTAAGTAATAATACACCCTACTATTACTATCACAACTATCAATTTAAATGTTTACAGGAATTGTTTCCCTTAACCCTGTGCCATTAAGCAGATGCACATGTATCAATATATCAAACAAGTGTATGCAGAGATAAATCTCTTTATCATCTACGTAATTCTTCAATGACATGAAATTATATATATAAATACAATGTGAACTCCCAGGGATTCATCCCAAACTTTAAAAGAACATCTATATATTTATATATAGAAAACAAGCCCGCACATACACAAAATAAGTAGGCATATCTCATTATTCCCACATGTATTATAACAAACCACGCAACACCCAAGAAGAAGTGTGAAAGTAACAGAGGGTCATATGTACTAATTTGATCGAAAACCCTAGTCTCTACGCATAACAATGTATACAACATGCAGCATGTGAATGTATTAGCATCCTATGTAACACACAAATGCATACAACATGCATATATAAACATAATAGCATCATAATAGAATACCCAACAATGCATACCACATGCATATATAAACAGAACAACATGATTTCAATTGGAACTTATGTAATGTAACCAAATAGAACCACAATTCTACAGGAAATTCTGTAATGCGACCCAACAGAACCACGATTCTACTTCTGTAACACAATATGTAACACATATAAGGGATATATATAATTTCCCCCAAACACATGCTACATGTAGATAATACCAACAAATATCTACATCTTATGTGTATCATTTAACTTTTAATCACCGAAAAGAGTATGTATATATATCTACAGGGTTTTTGCGTAGCATTCAACATTTACTCAATAGGAAGTAGTATATATATTTATATATAGCTACTGGGTTTTCCCCAAACTTCCTTCAACTCATGCTACATAATAGAATAGAAACCATCCATACGCAGCATGCAATCAATAGAGCCACGACTTCATTTTCTACTGGAACCTCTTACTATTTTGCACGAGTAATATAACCGATGCATCTGTCCCACAATTTAGGTGGCAACAAAGGAACTATTCCAGATTTCCCATCAACAACAATGGCATTCAAATACCTAGCAGTAGCATAAAAAAATACAAAGTCAGAGCCACGCCATATGTAATGCACAAACGGATCCCAGGGCTGCGCCCTCTCCATTATTTATGTAATGCACAAACAGATCCCAGGGTTGTGCCATCTCCATTCTTTTGGCAAGATCCATCAACCGCATAATGAATAACCACAATGCAGACAGGGTCCATGACATATGTGACGCGAACTTACTAGCGATAAATATAATTCATTAAAAAGTATATACAATAGAATCAATGATTATGGCAATCGCAGAGACAATCCATCAAATAACAATAGTGTAAAGATGACCTGATTCAGTGACAGCATAGTGTTTTTAATATCTATTGCGCATAGAGACATAGTTTTCAATAACATGGGGCAGAATAAATGCTATCACATAATAGCTACCTCAATCTAGCTATTACTCACAAAGACTTAATTTTTAAACAACATGGGGAAGAATTCTATCACAGAGAGAGTTCAAGCTATCTCCAACATTCACGCCCAAACCATCAAAGAATGATAGCTTATACACTACAAAAAACTTCACAACAACACAAGCAATATACTCTACAGAAAGGTAGATAATAATTAACAGTAGAACCTGAGATCATTGGAGTACTTTTCACATAGGAGCAGAGGTTCGACTGCATTCCTCATACACAAGGGGAAAGGTTGACTCTCCACCAAAAATAGAGGTCGAGCTCCTCTATCTCCACCGCCCTAAAAAGTAGAGGTCGAGCTCCTCTATGTCTCCACTGCCATCCTTCGCCCCTCCTTTCTTTTCCCCATTCTTCCATGGCTTTTGGACACTCTCGTGGGAACTCAAGCAAAACTACCCTCACCGAATGGCAGAGCCATTCCTTGTTTTGGTTAACCAAGGGTCACAACCCCCCCCAATTAACTATGTTCTCCATGCCAAACACTTTATAATGTAAAGTCAATATATGGGCATAATAACGATTTCTTTTATCATAAATACATTTTGCAATTGTAAATACACTATAAACATATTAACTAAAAAAATGTAACACAACACTAACCTTATGTGTAATATTATTTTTATATTTCCTTCTCTAAAATTATATCATAAATATCATAAAAAGAACATATATATAAAAATTATGCACCCCTATATATTTATAAATCCTTATATAAAACACACACACACACATATATATATACACACACGCACACACACACTAGAGGCAATACATATACATATGTATTTAGATAGAAAAATAGTTATCAAGCTTTTAATTAAAAAAACCAACTAAAAGTGATAACTCTTCAGGTATATTTGTATATACAAATATAGCATAAATAAATTAACTTAACTCATGTTCAATAGCTAAACCAAGCCAAAGAAATATCGCGACTTTATTGACTTTAAAACTCTCCCCCTTGTGGTTCACCGTGCCCTTTTTCCACTCTAGGTTGCATTGTCGGATTTAGTTTAGGTCTTAGGTCATGTCGTTATATAAAATAGACAAAATTGAGTAACTAAGAATCTTACCAGAGATGGGGACGTTACAATACTCTCCCTCTTGGAAGAACATCGTCCTCGGTGTTGTGCCTCTTTTCGCACTACTTCACATGTTCATCCTCCTTCCCTGCATTTCTACTATATGCAAACACATCCTCTTTCCAATATATTAAAGACACAATACTCTTATAACACAAGCATTATAAAGATAGTTTTTTTTTAAAATGCAATACTTATCTCCTATATTGCTCTGCTCCCTATCTTGGGCATTGCTAATGTTTTGCAATTTTGGTACTAGCTCTACCTAGTTCAAACATTAGTTGCGTAACATAAAACATAAAACTTCGGAGTTATTTGATCCTATATACTTCGGAGCCCTTTGCTCCTATATATAGCCATTTATTGTTCACTATGCTTTTTCCGTTTTACCTGCAATGTCTTGCTAGCATTTCTGCATATTAGTTTACAATATACAAACCTGCATGTGTATTTACCACAATACATCATGCCCATTTCAAAATGTTTCGGAAGTCCAACACTATATTTCTAAGCAAATATCTTTCTGCACATGTGTTAGCATTTACAAGAGCAAGAAAATAAGCAATTTCAAACGTTTACCTATCTTGCAGGGTCCTCCTCCTGTACTCTTGTAGTGTACCACTATCTTTCTTTTTAGCTTTAAAAATTTTCATCCTTGCTTTTAATTCTGTAGCATGTGCATACATTGTGCAATTCACGAATCCCACACCGAGTGGTCTACGAGTATGTAGACATTGATTAAGAGATATTTCATAGTCAACAAGTAATTAACACATTTAAATGAAAACTTAACGATGCGCTAGGTGCCTACCACACATCCAATGTGAAATAAAAAGGGAAGTCACACATCTCGTGTTTTTAAGTACTCCACGTACTATTCCCATTCAAAGCACTTCCACATGGCTCTTCCTACTGTAAGTCTTTTCATTCATTTCATAAGCATAGAATGACCACATTATAACAAATATTTTTCATTATATATAATTATTCAAGCCATTAATGACATCTAAAAGCATACTACAAAAGAGATTACATCAACTCTCTTTTATCAAGAATCATAGACCGACTTCCGTAAAAAAAAAAATTATTACGCTAAGAATTTCTTGTATGATACATTATTTCACATGTATTTTCAATGCAACTTTCTTTCTTGGATGCAATTCTATAGAAATTTCAAAGATGACAAGGTATATGTATCATGTTCGTAACATATTGGATGCATGCAAATATCATTTCAAAATACCTACGAAAGCCTCTGTAAGTTTCTCCCAAAACTTGGTTATAGATTTAAGGCACTTACAGTTTTTCTAACCTGTAATGGTGAATAACACACCAAAAGCCACTTCGAGTGCTTGTAGCTTAACATGCATCATAATTTAACCAACACATCTAGTGCCAGTAACACACTTATAGTGTGAAAAGAACAACTGATACATACAGTAATGTTATCTATATACCGAATATCATGTCACACTGAGTTACTATACTATGCAGTAACATTTAATTGAATAACAATTATATTCAAGAATCTCATTATTTCATTTGAAACCTAACTACATTCTCAACAAAAATACATAAATTCAAATACACACATATTTGCTACAATTGCGTACCTATGGTATAACCATACCATTGCAGCATCCTTCACATGCGTCAACAGGTGATCTTCATTTTTTTCCCCACTCAATCCCTCTCGCTTGAATTTCAGAAATTTATTCTTCCCCTCAAGCCTTCTCGCTTGAGTCCAGGAACTCGTTTTCCCCTCAATCCTTCTCGCCCGAGTCTAGGAAAACCTTTTTCCCCTCAAGCCTACTCGCTTGAGTCCAAAAAAACCTTTTTCCACTCAAGCCTACTTGCTTGAGTCCAGGAAAACCTTTTTCCCCTCAAGCCTACTCGCTTGAGTCTAGGAAAACCTTTTCCCCATCAAGCCTACTCACTTGATTCTAGGAAAATTTCCAAGCCTTCTCGGCATGCACCAAGCACAAAATTGATACTCAACACCTTCTCAGTGTTATGCCCCTCAGGGCATGCATCACACACATGACGATACCAAACACTCACCCAGTGCTCATGAGTTACAAAGTGCTCCAGGGAATTTTACGTCACTAAGAACATGGAACCAACTCTAACAGCTCTTCAGGGTATTGCAATGGTCCTACATTAAACTAGTAGTAATCCTACCCGAACACATCTCGTGTTCTAAACCCAACTGTAGGTGTTCCTTTCTGTCCCAAATCTGTGCTCCGGACTTGGCCTTCTCTTCTTCATTCTTCTTTCTTAGATTTATTTTAATTTAAGTTAATCTTATTTTTAAGTTGGCTTTATTTTAATTTGCAGGGCACCTCCCTCACCCTCTTTCTTATCTTATTAATGTGAGGGTTTTATTATTGTATAGTTATCTTTTATTTTCTCTTGATGCTCTCAAGATTTCCACTTCTCAAATCACATTGTCTCATGTGCATGCAACAATGTCTCATAACATTGCATTAGTGAACTCTTGGTTTTCATTGTGGCTCTAATGCCACTATCATGGCCAGCCTGCTTTACCATCACAAACTTTAATTTGATCCTTCTACACATAACAATCTATTAAATTTAACAACCATATAGAGGCATTCACTTGCAGTGATTTTTGCGAAATCCTTTTGGTTTAGCGATTCTCTCGTTGTTAATTAGCTTTGGTTCCTAAATACCAAGCCCTTACATTTGTGCGGTCAATTCCTCGCACACATCACCCAATTATGTATATTAGTTAAAGCCTCATGGATGTCAATAGTCAATCACAGAAAACATAACCATGATGGTTTTTTATGTAATCACATAACACTTTACATAATTCATATTTTCTTACAACTCTAAATTTCTGTTGCATCATTAGTCGTAAATGAGCCTATAGATCCTAGAGTAACAACCTTCTCTCGGATACCATATATAATATCCCAAAATCACTCGTCACGTACTAGAGGGAATGGGGTGAAATTTTGTTTTTTTCTTTAACATACTTGGTAAGTATCATTCTTTCTAGAGTTGACCTCTCACATTCAAAGAGTAAATGAAACATTAGTCTCATCGTTGTGACATAGAAGTTTCAAAAGACAATCATTAGTTAAGAATAAACATCCATATATCTTAACTCATCCTCTAGTATAATCAAATATACCTATCTTATGCAAAGGTCCTTAAATTCCTCATTCTGATATTTACAACATAAATTTACTTTACCATAATTGAATAACATTTAGATCACTTGTGTCACACCTTTATTTCACCACATATAGATGTCACGTCCTCTTAACACACCTTCACAAGAAGCAACTAAACATTAGAAGCATGCGAACTTACCACTGATCTCATCATACGTCAAATGCAAACAAGGACATACACTTATCTATCAATATGATGACTGATATTGAAAGGTGTAATTATAACTTAAGGGGATTTAGTTGTGCTAAATTAATTGTCCTCCTTTACATCTTTCACAAGGTGAAATTGTTTAACGAGTCTCTTTCGCACATTCATTTACATGTGTCGCCATTCATGCATACATAGTGCAAGGGACCAAGTTTGATAACCCAATGATAATAATTTATCATTATATATATACTTTCATACAAGATATTGAATCATTCTTAAGGTAACTATTTACCTAGTAAGGCATGCCCATTCCAAATAATATTCCACATTATAAGAGAATAGATCTAACTTATAAATACCTACTCATATACTTTGCATCACTTAAAATATTCCATGCAAGGTATAGAATGATCCCACATTCTTATTACACCCGCTTTCAAGCATGGTTCATCAATCACTAGTAAGATAGTTAATTACGTTCATACATGCTCATCATTGCTTTTAGTCACTTGGACCATAATAATCAAACATCAATGTTAACAAATTACATAACTGGATGAACATATAAACCATTGTACACATAAGAATTCTCAATAAGATCTGGTAGAGTTTATAGAAGTCACTTTACTAAGAGTCCTCTTACTCTCTTATAATACAATAGCCTAACTATGTCTTTACTCTTTATCCTCATAAGACTTAAACATTATTTATAGAGAACATACAAGTGCACAGTGTTACTTACCCATAATTTCATTCAATTCTTCTATTGCAACCATAACTATATGCTCATACTTCAGACACAATTCTAATATATCATGAATGCAAACACATCATCAAGATAACGAAATGGTGAAACCATAAGCGTATGTATGATACTATTCATATATAAAGTCAGTACCATATTGAAGTCTCTTTTTCAACTAAATGTAAGAGTCTCTTCTCATTGGCTATCTGCCAAACAACTGTACATAGATACATAGAGAAGTAAGCATAAGAGAATATATATTTTACTTACATTACTAGAACTTTATTAGAGATACAATCAATTGAGTCAATATATATCAATGATATTGATAACTTTACAATGTTTACTTTTCTTACCAAATTGGTAGAGCTAAAAGAGGATTTTCTCCTCGTCTTCTTCTACCTGTATTCGTCATACTTGTAACATTTGTTAGTACTACAAAATGTACTCTAAAAATATAGATGCCTTTCCATTATTCATGATATATCTAACTGATTTACATTCATAAATATTTACTAAGGGGAACTATTTTTGGCAATGCAACGCTCCACCCAACCGTAGGTTCTCTGAGGACTTCTACTCAGTCCATCTGGAGTGCCACCCCCGAGATGGGCATGGTGATCCACAAGTAGGATAGGGAGTTTTAAGTCTCGTCGCTCTAGAACAAACCACACGCAACCTTAGTGGGAAATGAAATATCTCCTATATGAACACATCTTGTGTTCTAACCTCTTACATGGATGTGGCATTGTCTTATGCTGGCCCATGTCTGTACTCCAGACTTGACCTTCTTTGTGGTATGGCATATCTAGGTGTTTAATGATTTGAGTTTCAGGGGTAAAATAACAACCACTAAGTAATAATACACACTACTATTATTATCACGGCTATCAATTTAAATGTTTACAGGAATTGTTTCCCTTAACACTACGCCATTAAGCAGATGCACATGTATCAATATATAAAACAAGTGTATGCAGAGATAAATCTCTCTAGCATCTGTGTAATTCTTCAATGACATGCAATTATATATATAAATACAATGTGAACTCCCAAGGAGTCATCCCAAACTTTAAAAGAACATCTATATAATTATATATAGACAACACACCTGCACATACACAAAAGAAGTAGGCATATCTCATTATTCACACATGTATTATAAAAAACCACGCAGCACCCAAGAAGAAGTTTGAAAGTAACGCAAGGTCATATATACTAATTTTATCGACAACCCTAGTCTCTGCGCATAACAATGTATACAACATGCAGCATGTGAATGTCTTAGCATCCTATGTAACACACAATTGCATACGACATGCATATGTAAATGGAATAACATCATAATAGAATACCCAACATTGCATACAACATACATATATAAACATAACAACATGTGAATGTATTAGTATCCTATGTAACACACAAATGCATACAACATGCATATATACATGGAATAGCATCATAATAGAATACCCAACAATGCATACCACATGCATATATAAATAAAACTGCATGATTTCAACTGGAACTTCTGTAACGTAACCAAACAGAACCACAATTCTACAAGAACTTCTGTAATGTGACCAAACAAAACCACGATTTCGGTTTGCAAACAAACATAACCATGATTATACTTATGTAACGCAATATGTAACACATATAAGGGATATACATGATTTTACCCAAATGCATGTTGTATGTAGAGAATACCAACAAAGATCTATAGCTTATGCGTATCATTTAACTTTTAATCACTGGAAAGAATATGTATATATATCTACAGGGTTTTTGCATAGCATTCAACATTTACTCAAGAGGAAGTAGTATATATATTTATATATAGCTATTGGGTTTTCCCCAAAATTCCTTCAACTCATGCTACATAATAAAATATAAACCAGCCATACGCAGCACACAATCAATAGAGCCACGACTTCATTTTCTATTGGAACTTCTTACAATTTTGCACAGGTAATATAACCGATGCATCTGTCCCACAATTTAGGTGGCAGCAAAGGAACGATTCTTGATTTCCCATAAACAACAATGGCATTCAAATACCCAGCATAAGCATAAAAAACTATAAATTTAGAGCCACGCCATATGTAATGCATAAACAGATCTGAGGGTTGTGCCCTCTCCATTATTTATGTAATGCACAAACAAATCCTAGGGTTGTGCCCTCTCCATTCTTTTGGCAAGATCCATCAACTGCATAATGAATAACCACAATGCAAACAGGGTCCACGACATATGTGACGTGAACTTACCAGTGATAAATATCATTCATTAAAAAGTATATACTACGGCAACAAAGATTATGGAAATCGCAGAGACAATCCATCAAATAACAATAGTGTAAAGATGACCCAATTTGGTGACAACATATCGTTTTTAATCTCTATTGCACACAGAGACTTAGTTTTCAACCACATGGGGCAGAATAAATGCTATCACATAATAGCTACCTTAATCTCTATTACGCACAGAAACTTAGTTTTTAAACAACATGGGGTAGAATAAATGCTATCACAGAGAGTTTTCAAGCTATCTCTAGCATTCACACCCAAACCATCAAAGAATGATAGCTTATACACTACAGAAAACTTCACAACAACACATGCAGTATACACTACAGAAAGGTAGATAATTATTAACAATAGAACCTGAGATCAGTGGAGTACTTTTCACATAGGAGCAGAGGTTTGACTACATTCCTCATACACAGGGGAAAAGGTCAACTCTCCACCAAAAATAGAGGTCGAGCTCCTCTGTCTCCACCGCCCTAAAAAATAGAGGTCGAGCTCCTCTATGTCTCCACTGCCCTCCTTCGCCCCTCCTTTCTTTTCCCCATTCTTCCATGGCTTTTGGACACTCTCGTGGGAACTCAAGAAAAACTACCCTCACCGAATGGCAGAGCCATTCCTTGTTTTGGTTAACCAAGGGTCACAACCCCCCCCAATTAACTATGTTCTCCATGCCAAACACTTTATAATGTAAAGTCAATATATGGGCATAATAACGATTTCTTTTATCATAAATACATTTTGCAATTGTAAATACACTATAAACATATTAATTAAAAAAATGTAACACAACACTAACATTATGTGTAATATTATTTTTATATTTCCGTCCCTAAAATTATATCATAAATATCATAAAAAGAACATATATGTAAAAAGTATGCACCCCTATATATTTATAAATTCTTATATAAAACATATATATATATATATATACACACACACACACACACACACACACTAGAGGCAATACATATACATATGTATTTAGATAGAAAAATAGTTATCAAGCTTTTAATTAAAAAACCACCTAAAAGTGATAACTCTTTAGGTATATTTGTATATACAAATATAGCATAAATAAATTAACTTAACTCACGTTCAACAGCTAAACCAAGCCAAAGAAATACCGCAACTTTATCGACTTTAAAACTCTCCCCCTTGTGGTTCATCATGCCCTTTTTCCACTCTAGGTTGCATTGTCGGATTTAGTTTAGGTCTTAGGTCATGTCATTATATAAAATAGACAAAATTGAGTAAATAAGAATTTTACCAGAGATGGGGATGTTACAAACCCTAATAATTTTGAATGAGAACAATTGATGCTCTATTATCCCCATCAACAAGATGTGAGTGTTTTCAAGTAACAATTCACGACTTGGAAATATTATTATTTGGAAATGGAAAAAAAATATATAATGAAATGAAAGGAATTACACATATAGAACAAGTATTGCATCGGGAGACCTCATCGATGCAACAACTAGAATTGAAAGTAGTGAAGACCAACTATTTAACATATATCCACTTGAAGAATAACAATCACTAGGGAAGTTCTGCAGGGGTGTATCTCGACTGGAAAATGAAGTGAAATGAGATGACATGTTGTACAAGAGGTCACAAGTTCAAAACATCATTACTTTCCCATGCCACATGCTTCTGGTATGTGTGGGTACACCTAGGGGTATAGTGGTAGTGGAAAATAATCAAACCCGTGTAACACGAGTATGCACACCACCCTAGTTTCTGAACACCCTAGAACAAAAAAAATAATCATTAGGAAAGAACAATTCACATCATGATTGCAAAATTTATGAGGAGTAGGACATAACTATCAATCTTCACTATTTCCAACCTAGCAAGAAGATACAAACTTTAGTGGAAATACCTTACCAAATTGTAAAGTAACTATTGGAAATCTTATTAATACTGAGAGTGGGGGTGAATGAGTATTATGTGAAGTTATGAACAATTTTCACTTTTACCAAATATAAGCAGTATTATATTATGCATTCATCATAAACAATATCATTCATCAACACATGCACAATACACAGAACAAAAATATTTAACGTGGAAACACAAACGAGAGAAAACCACAGAATGATTTCATATATAATAAAGATTACATTTATGGGAAACATCAACTTCCAATATTCTCCAGCACCGACCGGAAAGAGGATCAAACTCCGTGATTTATAGGCTACAACCTGGAGGAAGAATCAATTCCCTGATTTACTAGCACCAACTGGAAGGAGGCACCGACACCCTGGATTTACAAGCTCCGACCTGAAGGAAGCACCAAATCCTTGTTCCTTGTCCCATGCTGCCACCCCGATATGACTATAGAATATTCTTCTTTGTTGTTCTAATGATCCACGCACTCTTCAAATTTATTGTGATACTTTTCGTGAGCACACATTCTATATACTATGTCCTTTACAACTATTGTACTATAACATCAGATCAATTCATACTTCACGTCATTGCATCCATATTGTATACTAGTTTTCATGCTTCATATACTTCCACAATCTGTGCATTGTTCAACATACTGTTCTGGTTCTACGCATATGCATAATCAACTGATACTACACATCTTCCTCTTTTCTGTTTTTTCTATTCTTGTGCGTCTATCTCAAATAAACTATCACCTCCTACGTACCATCTACGATATTGCCTTTCGATTTTCACACACTTGGCCCATATGCTATATCATCCTGCACATCATTTGTTGTGTTGGTATTTTATCCTTGCGCAGTTGTCTTCGATAAATCACATCATTTCACGTGTCATATGTTGTGTTGCATTTTTTTTCTTGCACATCTAGCTGTCTGCTAGATTATGTTGTTTTGAATAATGAGCCATTGATACCCCAATAATTCAAAGCTTTCCAAATCATATTTCTACAACTTTTTCATCTTCAAGCTTACTTTCACTCACCAACTTGGATTCTTATTTATACGTGACTTGTGTAGACCATATTTCTGTTAGGATATTCCTATACTCCATCCTAGTCCTCCTAGCATTTCTGCCATTTTCATTTTCAGTCATGCATGCAAAATTGGGGTTTGCATGCATCCTAGTCATCAGTTCTAGCACCTAGCCCTCAGCAAACTAGCCCTTGGAGCTTCTTTCAGATCAGTTTCAACTCTCCTAGATCTTAGTGCACCCTCCTTTTACCTACTGCATGAGAAGGGCACCTTTCTTCACCTACCAGTCCATTTTAGTTCAGTTATCTTCAGTTCCTTCCTTGATTTAAGGATTAACTGACTCCTAACTGACCTTACCACTCCAATGGACCTCCAGTGTGACTAGACAACCTATTCTAACTCTAGTTAGCTCTATCTGCGCCCTCCACTGAGCCTCCTTCACTACATTACTGCTTCCATGTGCCAGTTACACCAACCACACTCAGTTAGACTCAGTTTGACTCCCAATTGACCATTACTTGTGCATTGATGACTTCACTGATGAGAAGGTGGAATCCTAGTTATGCATTGATGACTATCCATTGATTATGGATCTGTGCATGAAGGCCAATTCAAATTCCACCTAGTGAATTCGAATCCTTATACTCAGCATTGTATATTTACCAGTTTATTATTCTGTTTAATGTAACATGTGCAATTATTCTGCCTCAATCAAAGTTTATTTGGATCTAAGTTCTATTGCTTGTATCTTCTTCTATTATTCCTAAATTCTTTCATTGTGAGGTTTACATCATCTCTTTGGATTTTATGTGGGCAATTTCACATGGTATCAGAGCCATTTGAGAGTATATTCTACCTCCATTCTTGAGAGTTTTTTACAGGTATTTCGAAGTTCCAGTAGCAGATTCAGCAGTTTCTATTTGTACTTGTTCAAGCAATCAAGATGAGCAATTCGAATGCTTCTCCTCCTTCTCCTTCTCCTATAATCCTAATTCCTTTCAATTATTTCGAATGGAAGAGTAAGATGAAAATCCACTTGAAGTCAAAAGGGTTCTCTAGAATTGTTGAGGAAAGAGATGCCATACCACATCAAACTGTAGAGAGAATCAAGCATCTAAACAAAATGGATGAAGCCTTTGGATGTATTTGCCTTCATATGTCTGAAGATCTGTTGTTTCATGTTGAAGGAATGAAGTCTCCTAATGAGTTATGGACAAAATTGGAGGGTCTCTTTGGTAAACAAGATGGGCTAAGAGGCCACATTCTCGAAAATGAATTGGTTGCCCTTCAACCTAGCAATTTCGAGAGCATCCAAGAATTCTTCTCAAAATTTCACAATTTGAATTTACAATGCAAGCACTATGGCATCACTAAAAGTGATGAGCAATTGGTACTCTCCGTATTGAGCAAACTTGGATCTCAATTTTCTGTCTTTGTATCTACCTTCCATTCTGTTCGAATGTCAATCCCTGGATGGAATTTTCCCACTTTACAAGACTTTGTTGCAGCACTCACTCACAAAGAGGGCAAATTGATTCAAATGGGGGCCATCAAAACCTCCAAAGATCTAGCTCTTTTAGCTGGTGAAGCAAGTGGAGCGAATGCAAAAGGGAGGCAAAAAGACAAAGGAAAGCAACCTTCAAGATCCAAGAATGACAAACAAAAGAGACCAAATTGTACCTACTGCAAGAGAGGAAACCATCCTGAGAATGCTTGCATGCACAAGAAGATTGATCTTCTAACCAAGCTTCTTGAACAAAACCAAATTATTGTTCCAAAAGAAGCAAAGATGTCTAATTCTGGAAGTGGATCTGATGATTGTCATTCATTGATGGCTGGTTTTTCAAAGACAAAAGCCCTCCTCATAGATTTTGGAGCCTCCAACCACATGATTGCATCTGAAGAATCCTTCTCCTCTTTGGATCTCCAATATGGGCCTACCATTCACATGGGAGACAACTCTCAGATTTCTA
The DNA here is from genome assembly GCA_027924585.1 of Larix kaempferi. Taxonomy (NCBI): domain Eukaryota; kingdom Viridiplantae; phylum Streptophyta; class Pinopsida; order Pinales; family Pinaceae; genus Larix; species Larix kaempferi. The sequence goes on along the minus strand of BSBM01000361.1, from coordinate 4,907,334 downwards.
CCTAAGGATTGGGAACAGTTCATATGGAGCATGGTAAGTTCAAAAATGTTTTATTTGTTCCTTCTCTTACAGCTAATTTGTTGTCAGTTTATCAAATGACTCATACAGGATCACCAAAACAAGTAATTTTTGTTCCAAACACAGTAGAGATTACAGAAATCTCTATTGGAAAGGTTATAGTGAATGGGATTGCTAATCATGCCTCAAAGGCATATGAGTTCTCACACTTCATGCCTTTCTCTCCAACTATTCCTTCAGATTCTGATGAATATCACAGTGACTACTCTTCTAATGAAGAAGAAGATCAAGATTTTGATGTTGAGATCATGGTTCAAGAAGATTCAGATATAGAACCAACACCTATTCTCAGTCCAAATTCAAGGTCAATATGGGCTCACACAGTCCTTGCTACTACTGAGAACACAGTTGATGATTTATCTGTTCACAGAACTACTAGACTTCAGCATCATTCCAACCTTGCATTATGCCATCCACCTCTCCATGAGAGATGCAGCATGATGATGGGGTTCTCTCTTCCATATTTTGGGAAGACTCCTCATGTTCCATTCACTCCAAATACAGAAAGAGTTCCTGAAAGACTTGCTTCCTCCAACACATTCTCCACATAGTGGGAGACCTTCCTACAGGGTATAAACTTGCCAAGTCTTTTGCAAAAAATTTCACTGATGAAAGCTTCTTTCTTTTCTGCATAGTATTATGGTTCTTTGAGTTATTTACTATTCTTTTGAGGGGGGGTATTTTTCCCATGAGGTTTTCCCCATTTCCTTAGTTTATGAACAGTTATTTATTTTTCTTTCATTTCATTTGATTGTATGGGTGACCTTTGGTCCTAGTTACCAGGGCCCAAGATGGATTAAGGGGGGGTGTTAGGATATTCCTATACTCCATCCTAGTCCACCTAGCATTTCTTCCATTTTCATTTTCAGTCATGCATGCAAAATTAGGGTTTGCATGCATTTTTCATGCATCCTAGTCATCAATTCCAGCACCTAGACCTCAGCAAACTAGCCCCCGGAGCTTCTTTCAGATCAGTTTCAGCTCTCCTAGAGATTAGTGTGCCCTCCTTTCACCTACTGCATAAGAAGGGCGCCTTTCTTCACCTACCAGTCCAGTTTAGTTTAGTTATCTTCATTTCCTTCCTTGATTTAAGGATTAACTGACTCCTAACTGACCTTACCACTCTGATAGACCTCCAGTGTGACTAGACAGCCTGTTCTGACTCCAATTAGCTCTATCTACGCCCTCCACTGAGCCTCCTTTACTACATTAGTGCTTCCGTGTGCCAGTTACACCAACCACACTCAGTTAGACTCAGTTTGACTCTCGGCTAACCATTACTTGTGCATTGATGACTTCACTGATGAGAAGGTGGACTCCTAGTTATGCATTGATGACTCTCCACTGATTATGGATCTATGCATGAAGGCCAATTTGAATTCCACCTATTGAATTCGAATCCTCATACTCAGCATTGTATATTTACCAGTTTATTATTCTGTTTAATGTAACATGTGTAATTATTCTGCCTTAATCAAAGTTTCTTTGGATCTAAGTTCTATTGCTTGTCTCTTCTTCTATTATTCCTAAATTCTTTCATTGTGAGGTTTAGATCATCTCTTCGGATCTTATGTGGGAAATTTCACAATTTCCACAAGTTGACCGTAGGATTTATTCTTCCTTTCTTCACAGTCAAGTTGACTTACGCATCCGCCACTTGTCTTGATCTGTGCAACTGAGGTATCATGCCTTGCAGGACTTGCGCACACGTGGTTCTTAGCATAGTTGGACTTGCGCACTTGGGAACCACTACCCATTTGGTCTTGCACCCTTGAAGCACCATCGCTTGGTGGGTCTTGCGCACTTGACTTGTCCAACCACCTCCTGCTTCCAAGACTCTTCCACGATTTCGAGACTTGTATACTTTTTCCTTTTGGTGGATCTTGCACACTTCCATGATTTGTATCACTTGGTGCGTCTTGTGCACTTCCGAGACTTGTCGAACCATCTATTTGAAATCACCTTTGAGGAGCCATGAATTAGATGGATCTAGAGACTTTCACACACAGTCTTATGTCCTTATTTAAACTATATTTTTTGTTTTACTTCTTCAAACTAGATGTACTTCATTAACCTGGATGTATTCCTTTTATATACTTCTTCAAACTAGTACAAGGATACTATGTCCTGTTTGAAATCATGGGTACTAAATCCTATTTGAAATCAATGAAAAAAAAGTTTAACAATATCCCCCTTTGACATTGATGTCAAAACCTTATGAATCTATGCTCTCCTGATCATGAATTCCTCTGTTCTGTTTGCACACAACACAATACTCCCCCTGTGTTATTTCCAGTTTGAACCTTTTCTCTTATGCGCGATCTGATATCAATAATTATCCATTGTTTTTCATTTATGTGAAGTTCACTATCACTGATACATGATTCATGATATTTCTCCGCTTTCCCTGATGCATGCTTCATGGTATTTCTCTCCCTTTGACATCAATGTCAAAGAGGTTCTTTTCATGCACAATTTAAGGTTCTATTTTCTTCAGATTTGTGCTAGCCTTAATGCAGATGCTTGCTTCATTATCCCCCCTATCTTCATGCTTTATTCTCTTTCCTTTTGTTGTTGCTGGTGTGCAGAGCTTAGTCGCCTTGCAACCTTTACATTTGTCACTATCTTTGTAGATGTCTGAGTTAAGGATATGCTCCCCCTGTATGGTTACCAATTTTTAACTTGATCTTCTATTCCTGTCACATATCACTCTTTCTATATTCATGCTTCTCTATTTATCTTCCTGTCACACTTACTATGCACAATCTATTGTTCCTTCTATATTTATGTAGTTTTTTTTAGGCTCTCATCATGATGTGGACCAGGAAAAAAACCTAGTTTCTATTTGAGATATTCCAATGTGTTTCTTGGGAGAGGTTTTGTAAATATATCTGTAATCTATTATTTGGTGTCGACATATTCAAATCGAACATTATTTTCAGTGACCTATTCTCTCACGAAATGATATTTGATAGGAATATGTTTAGTTTTGGAGTGCGCATGACAAGATTTTTTGAAATGTTAACTACACTTTTGTTGTCACATAATATTGCAAGTATGGGATGATCAAGTTTCACTCATAAATCCTTTAGGATTTGTTTCATCCACAGAACTTGAGCACAACAGGTTGTTGCTGCAATATATTCAGCTTCTGTTGTAGATAGTGCTATTGATGGTTGTTGTTTGTTAATCTAGGATATCAGGCAATTTTCTAGAAAGAATCCATCTCTACTTGTGCTTCTTTTGTCATCAACATTACTTTGCCCAGTCTACGTCTATATATGCTACTAAGTTCATATCATTACTTCGTTGATACCACAAGCCAAAATTTAAGGTCCCTTTCAAATATCTAAAGATCCTTTTTACTACTTGGATAGGTGTTTCCTTAGTTGTTGCTTCAAATATTGAAACCAGTCCCACATCTTGCATTATATCCGGTCTTGAGGCTGTTACATATAATAAGCTGCCAATAATTTATCTGTAGATTTTTTTTTATCTACTTCCTTTTCTTCATATTATTTACTTAATTTGCAACCAATGACCATGAGTGTACACACTGGTTTACAGTCCTCGAATTTTTTTTTATAACATTTCTTTCTCATATTTGGTTTGAGAAATGAAGATACCATTATCGTTTGAGATATTTGGAGTCCGAGAAAAAAATACAGCTCTCCGAGCATAGACATTTCAAACTCCTTTTGCATGTACTTAACAAATTTTTTAGTCAAAGTGTCATCATTGCTTCCAAAAATGATATCACTTACATAGACTTCGACAACAATCATCTTTTCATACTCCATTTTTATGTAAATTTTATTGCATACACTACCCCTTTTGAAACCTTGTTGTTGCATATATTTTTCTAATATTGAATACCAATCTCTAGGTTCTTTCTTGAGTCCGTATAGAGATTTCTTCAATTTGCAGGAATAGTATTTATTATTTCAAAGAGAGAATCATTTCCGCTATTCTATGTACACTTATTCTTCTAGATCTCCATTTAAAAATGTTGACTTTACATCCATTTGATACACTGTGATGTCACTAGTACAATATGAGAGATAAATGACCAGGCGACCAAACAAATTGGTCACCACAATTTTTTTAGGGATAAATGACCAAACTTGATCAATTTTAAGTGAGACAACTAAAAACGACCAATTTGGTCATGGGATAAAATATATGACCAAATAATAAGTAACTAAACTAAAAATGAAAAAATAACAATAACATTAAGAATATGGATTGATTGTTATTTGGTTACTTTTATTTGTGTCACTCCAAGAATGGAAAATTACAATTTTGACAATGAATTTGTACAATTTACTAAATTTTAACAGTGGAAATGGATTCAGAGACCCATTCAAAGACACGAGCTAGTGTCAAAACATGATGCCATAGGAGAACCTATTGAACTTTTTTGCAAGATCATTTCATCTATACCGTCACATCCAATTCGATGTGCTTATCATGTCCATATCTTATTTCATCATTTTTTCTTTTGTATTATCCCTTCGACAGATCCACCAAGTTAATGCATCATGTGGATCATCATGGTAGTGTGGTTGAATTGAGTCTTGGATATTTATTGTATTTCCCTCTCAACATTGTCATGTCATGAAGTTGGTTTCATTGTGTTTGGATCATCATACTAGTCATGCACATATTTTTTTTGAATGAAACCATCGTTGTTTAACCCTTTTGACAATCTATTAAAGTTTTGACAAGTTCATGTATTTTGAGTCATGTTAGCTAAAAATTGTCAATTTCACAACCTCCATTAATTCTCCATATGCATCCATTCATCAAGGTTCTCCTCGCACCTGAGTTTGGAAAGTTCTAAAGTTCCCCTAGAGTCTCCCCCTTGCAAAAAATCGCCAATATCCTCCATTTTGAAAAGAAAAAAAGATCCTCCTTTTTTCTAAAATTCCTTTTCCAAAAAGAGTTACGGCCATGATTCTAATATTTCCTCACATTGACATTGAATAAATAAATTGTTAATGGTGTAAAATAAAACTCTAAAAGAGAAAATGGATACACAACATTATATCAAGGAATAAAAAAAAAAACATTCAATTAGAAACTATTCCTCCCACCCATCCACTTATTTTCAATTAGAAATTATTCCTCCCGCCCATCCACTTATTTATCTTATTTGTATTTTTATCTTTTTTATTTATTCCTCTAGCTTTTTTTATCTTTTTCAGGGTCATGTGTCCCTAGCTCCCATAACACCTTCCCGTCGAGTAACACAATTTATACATATTTCATCGTATATATATATATTAATATTGGAATATATGTGTTTATATATAAACGATATAAAGTAAAACCAAAACATATAATGTTATTAAAACATGTTTATATTATAATATTGTAAAAAAATCAAAAAACAAAAAAAATCATTACACAATATGATCGAGTACCAAACAAAACATTTGGAAACTCGCCAATTCCAGAGGAATATGACCACACGGGGGAATGATACCGACCATAAAATCCTTAACATGGCTCGATCAGTGGAGGATTTAATGGTGAGGAAACATACTCCTTTAGGTAGTGTACACCACCCATTTTAACTCTTGGGCCACACAACAATTGGGGCTACTAATAGATTCCATTAAAACTCCTAGACACCGAACACAGAATGAGAATTATCATAATAGAGACCCGGGAGCCCGTGACTCAGCATTCCAACTTCTCGTGTAGAACTGCTTATACCATGCACATTAAATGGGCCTTGGGATCCAAATATGAAAATCTTACCCAACAATTAACTCTCCCATAAATCCGCACTACCTGAAATAACCGAAGAAATACCCAAACAAGCGAGAAAGGAGAATCCTCACTATACCATGTGCAAGAGCCAAATCAACTAGAATTTTCCCACTATCATATCCATTTAAATCCCAAATAATTCGCTTTATATACCATTTTCCTCCATTGTATCCTAAATTTCACACATGTCTTCGAACTATACAACTATCCACTCACACATTTAAGCTAGACGCCACTATCATGATAACATCGTCCAACCTTCTTGTGTGGCTCCAACCCATGTGAACTAAGGAATTATAAATTTTCAACCCAGGGAAGTCTAGTTATTTCAAAGGCAATCAAGCAAAATATATGCATAAACACTCAGTAACTGATTCAATAAACTATTACTCACCCAATTCATTCAAGAAATACCTTGCAACTTACTTACTAAGTATGTACTCTAATCACCGATCAATCAACTTCAAATGCTAATTAAATCCTCAAGAATCAAAATATTTCATCATCATAAAACAATCCTTCAAATTATATCAATTCTGGAAATGACTGCTTCAAGAGAATAATAACTATTTTACTTTTGCAAGAAGTTAAATCCTAATTTACCAGTGCAAGAAATAAAAGATTATATTCTACAGTTTCAACATACAATAACATTTCTATCAGTTTCAACAATTCATAAAATAAAACAAACATAAATGAAATTCAGTGACCGAGCACAAGTGTAACAACGATCATTTTGCGTTTCAATAACACACTTCAAAAAGCGGAATCACACACCATACAGTCGAATGTTTCAACAAACCACACTTCTAACAATAAGCTTGAAGTTAAATCAAATCACAATTCCACACCAAAGCAATCTAAAGAGACTAAAAATTGTAATTTAATCCTTCAAATTATATCAATTCTGGAAATGACTACTTCAAGAGAAAAATAAATGTTTTACTTTTGCAAGAAGTTAAATCCTATACCAGTGCAAGAAATAAAATATTATATTCTACAGTTTCAGCATAAATAACATTTCTACTTGTTTCAACAGTTCATAAAAGAAAACAAACAGAAATGAAATTCAGTGATTGTGCACAGGTGTAACAACAATCATTCTATGATTCAATCACACACTTCAAAAAGGGGAATCATACACAATTCAGTTGATTGTTTCAACAAACCACACTTCTATCAATATAAGCTCGAAGTTAAATCAAATCGGAATTCCACACCAAAGAAAACTAAAGATACTAAAAATCGCAATTTAATCCTTCAAATTATATCAATTCTGGAAATGACTACTTCAAGAGAAAAATAACTATTTTACTTTTGCAAGAATTTAAATCCCATTTTACCAGTGCAAGAAATAAAATATTATATTCTACAATTTCAGCATACAATAACAGTTCTACCATTTTCAATAGTTCATAAAATAAAACAAACAGAAATGAAATTCAGTGACCACGCACATGTGTAAGAGCAATCATTTTACGATTCAATAACAAACTTCAAAAAGGGGAATCACACACCATACAGTCGATTGTTTCAATAAACCACACTTCTATCGATAAGCTCGAAGTTAAATCAAATCGCGATTCCACACTAAAGAAAACTAAAGATACTGAAAATCGCAATTTAATCCTTCAAATTATATCAATTCTGGAAATGACTGCTTCAAGAGAAAAATAACTATTTTACTTTTGCAAGAAGTTAAATCCTAATTACAAGTGCAAGAAATAAAATATTCTATTCTACAGTTTCAGCATACAATAACAGTTCTACCAGTTTCAGCAGTTCATGAAAGAAAACAAACATAAATGAAATGCAGTGATTGCGCACACGTGTAACATCAATCATTCTACGATTCAATAACACACTTCAAAAAGGGGAATCACGCACCATACAGTCAACTGTTTCAACAAACCACACTTCTATCAATAAGATCTAAGTTAAATCAGATCACAATTCCATACCAAAGCAAACTAAAGATACTAAAAATCACAATTTAATCCTTCGAATTATATCAATTCTGGAAATGACTGCTTCAAGAGAAACATAACTATCTTACTTTTGCAAGAAGTTAAATCCTAATTTACTAGTGCAAGAAATAAAAGATTATATTCTACAGTTTCATCATACAATAACAGTTCTACCAGTTTCAGCATTTCATAAAAGAAAACAAACAGAAATGAAATTCAGTGACTGAGCACAGGTGTAATAGAAATCATTCTATGTTTCAATAACACCATACAGTCGACTGTTTCAACAAACCACACTTCTATCAATAAGATCAAAGTCAAATATAGTAAAGTAAAATCAAATATAGTACTGCCAATTTCATTAATATTGTAAAGTCGGATATAACATTCCTTCACTCATACTAAAGTCAAATACAACATGCCAATTTGCATGTTGTCATGCAACAAATTCTAGTGAATCTGAATCTGAATCTGAATATGGGTCAAAACTTATTCTATGGAAGTTGGTGAGATTGAAGGAGGATTCTGGATTATCTCCCTTGTTGATGTATCCCTTGCAATCAACTAGCTCTTCCCAACACTTCTTCTCTCCCTTTTTAGTCAACTTATATACGTTCTTGTACTTCTTTTCAGGAAACCATATAAGAGGAAACCTAAATCTCAATCCCATCCAATTCAATCCAGAGGTTTGAATGCACTTAACATACCTAGGAACTCAAGATAAGGCATATTTGAGATTTTCAAAACAATGAGGATCCCTTGTTCTCATAGGCTCAGAAGAATATTCCCATCTGGATTTACTGCCTTCTAATGCATAAGTGTTTTGTTGTGATATGATCCTTAAACATGTATATATAACCTCCTGCTGAAGTACTTCCATCTGGTTATCCCTTCGTGGAGATCAGAGATATACTTTGTGTCCATCAATAATAGTAATAGGGGATTATGGTTTCCCTCATATCCATAGAGTAGAACCATCCTTGTTTATTTGAATGGTCTGAGAGGCATTCCACCAATTCATCTGGTTAGTGACAAAGGAAGTAAATTCCCTTAGGTGTACATCCCTTGTGAAAGGAACATGATTAAACCTAACATTCATGAAGCAAGCTAACTCATGTAAATACAATTCACATAATATATTTTAGTCAGAAAAATCACTCCGAGCAAAAGTTTCCAAGAATTGATCAGTTGTAACCAGCTAATGAGGCCTGCCTTCCTTAAGAGCCTTCATTTTAAAAATGGTTAATTGCTAATATAGGAAAACTGAATAAGAAGGTGATGGGCCCCTGCAACTTAGTGACTCCTGGACAAGTGCATACATCTGCTCCTTTTCTTTCTCCATGGCTTTAAACTTATTCATTTCCTTCAACTCTTCTTGCAATTCCTCCCAGCGAAACCTTTGGAAATTCAATTCTTTAGCCCATTTTTCTCTAAGTTCCTTAATGACATTCCTATGTGTAAGCAGAGGAACCATCCCATCCCCATACAACATAACCTGATGTTTCCATTTATTTATCTCATCCTTCAACATAGAGATTTCTTCTGATATCACCTAATCCTTTTCATCTTCTTCCTCAAATTCAATAACCTCCAGAGGCTTATGAACCTTTGTATCATTCGACCTCCCTGGATAGAGCTTGATCCTGAGTTTCCGGTTCTTGTTTTACAACAACTTAACTTCATGTTTCAGCATATTTTTTCAGTGCCACATGCTCGGGAATCTTAGCAACTTATTTTGGTGCCTCTGGTTCTTGTGTTTCAGTGGTTTCTTTCTCTTTTTTTTGTCACTAATTCGTGTTGCATGGTGGCATTCTCTTGAGTTACTGGTTCTTGTGTTATAGTATCTCCTTCATGTGTCACTGATTCTTGTTGCATGGTGGAATACTCTTGAGTTGTTTGTTCATGTGTTACAGCAACTAAACTTTTTGTTTTAGTAGATTCTTTATGTGCCACAAGCTCGGGAATCTCAACAACTTCTTTTGGTGCCTCTATTTCTTATGTTTCAGTGGCTTCTTTATCTTTTTGTGTCACTGATTCTTGTTTCATGGTGGCATTCTCTTGAGTTGCTGGTTCTTTTGTTACAATATCTCCTTCCTGTGTCACTGATTCTTGTTGCATGGTGGCATTCTCTTGAGTTACTGATTATTGTGTTACAATATATCCTTCCTGTGTCACTGGTTCTTGTGTTTCAACGACCCTTATATGTTGAGGCAACTCTTCCTTCATAACAATATCCTCAATCTTCTTACCTGATAGCTTTTTATTATTAATGGTTAAAGGATCTATTTCCATCTTTTGATTCTGAACATCACCCACCATTGGTTTGTGTGGGTCATTGGAAATGTCTACTTTTACTGCTCCACCCCTTTCTTGTTTCAATGACACGAGTCTCCATGTTGAGGGTTCCATGAGAGTAACCCTATACCCTGCTTTCTTGAAAATATATCCACATTATGTGCACAGGTACTCCTCGTGCTCAACATCTTCTAAAATGGAGGGTAGGCTTCCAACCTGATCATCAACTCCATCTAGAGTACTTAATATACGATTTGCTTGACTCCTTATCCTTTCCTTGAATACTTGTAGCTCCTCCCTAAGTATTTGCACCTCCTGTTTCAGCAGGTCGTTTTCTAGAAGTAGTGACTCCAATTGAACTTGACTATATCCTACAGCAGGTTCTTGTGGATCGGCATACCTTGGTATTGGAATTGAGCTGCTTCCTGGTTCTTTTGTTACAAGAGCATCCCCTTTCTCTATATTTACTGTAATATCCTTGGGAACATTCAACCAAGATATTAACTCAACTTCAAAAAATTTATAAATTTTTACTAGTAAAATTTTCTGTCAATTCCTTTGAACCGTGCAGGAGTTAAGTGAGGGGTACTGAGGTAAGGAATGAGGATGGTGGGATGAATATTTAATTCTGGAAAATGTATGAGGTTAGGTGTAGCAGCGGGTAAAAAGGTGCAGATCGGTGATGTCCTATGCACCATGTACCAGTACCTTTCACTTTTCAACAGTATAGCTAGTCTATTGCCTACTTTGCGGCTTCATGGGTAACTGGCATATGCATACTAGACAGGTGGGGGTTCTGGGAGTTAAGGACAAATTTTATATCAGTCGAATGATTTTTGGTTATGTTCAGGAAGTATTTTTGAATACTTGGGAGATTTTGGAAATAATTGGGGTTTTTGGGCTCTCTCGAGATTGCAGAGCTAGTATTTTTCTTAAATTTCCAAACAAGGTCGAAAGGCTTCCAAATTCTGATTTTTAGGACTGATATGGATACTATACTGAGTTAAGGACCTGCTCCAACTGACAAAATGTAAAAATAGTTCTTATAATGGATTTGGAAATGAAAGTGGTGAAACTAGTCTAGAATTGGCATCAATCTAGCTAGTCTTGTATTTTGAATTGATAAACTACATTTATAAACCATAAACTATGTTCTAATGATTATTTAACTCTGATATGAGATTTTCCATACATAAAACACAAAATATTTCATTCATAACATTCCTCCTTTATTTTACTACTTGCTCTTCAAATGGTAGTGCCTCATAGGTTAGTTTCTTGTTACAACATTGGGAGAATAGAGAAGAGAAGGAAGAAGTTACTTTGGATCTGTAATGGAGGTAATTATTAGTCCATATACTGATTAGATGGCTGAACTTGGTGCATTCTGAACATGCTGGTCTTCAATGGGCGCCATCATCCACCAGTTCTCTCCTTTAGGGAAATCACCTCCAAAACTGGTTGAGGGAGGAGTAGGAGTAAGAGAAGAGTGGAAAATCGATCTGATCTTGAATTCTAGAATATAGCAGAAACTTATCTCTGCAACTTCAGCTGATAGACTTCACTGGAGGTCCTAACAACATCTCTCCATAATTATATTCTTCCACCAATGTTCTTCCACCAAATCTAGCTATGAATCTCCTCCAATGGTAGCCTCCTCTTCAATCTGACATTAGATCTTCATGGATGAACTATAATGACTGTTACTGGTTGTATTATTGCTCTCTGGACTGCATATCACTCATAGGAAACGTACAAGGCCTTGGGGCACATCACCCAAGAGGAATAGTTGAGGCACAACACTCAACAATTGAGTAGCTCGGAGCTCTCATTCACAAATTACAAATGATCAAAAGTTGTCAAATGGAGTTGGTTGGCTTCTTTTATAAAATTCATGATGACCTGCTGAGAAAGTTCTTGGCTTGGTGACCTGTGAGATTAGGTTACCCACTTTCCCATTCTACTCCAAATCCATGAGGGCACATTTCTTGAGGAGAATAGCAACTTCTGAGCTTTCAAACTATCTTTCCTTCACCTGCTTCACTGAATTTGTCCAAGTGCGCTTTACGTAGCTTTTCTGGTTGTTGCTATTTTCTTTCTAAAAACTTTTTTGAATCTTTCCACTTTCTTTACTTTCCTCTTTTCTGCTTTTGCCAGTTTTTCTGTTTGCTTTTGTCAGTTTCCATTTTGTTTGCCTTGTCTTCTTTCCTCCATTAGATTCCTTGCCTTTCCTGAGATTTGCCACTAAGGAAAAATTGATCCTCTTGACACCAATTCGAATTTACTAAGAACATCATCACCACTTGCTAATATTTATTAGCAACATTTATTATTAAAATATTACCATTTTCAGAATTAATTCAGACTTTAGAATTTAATTAATTAATTCAGAATTAATTAACCATTATAGTAATTGCCTCAAAATTTCCCCATTAATTAAATTCTCATTTAATTAATCACTTAGACTCAGTCATGTGGTTAATAACTACATGGGGGGGGAACCTTGTCCATTTAATTCCCAAATACAACCTTAAGCATCTTCAATAAGGTAGTTTCCATACTTGCTCATTAATTAAATAATTATTGCCTAGGTGACTTAGGCCAAAATTACCCCATGGACCATAGCAAAATTTGGGGACATGACATTTACACCCTCTGGTTCTTCTGTTACAGGGGGTGACCGAGGTTTTAAAATTGGAATTTCAATGTTTACCTAGTGCACTTGTAATACCTCTACTGCAATAGAAGATCATATCCTCATTATTTTTTATGGACAAGGTGACTGGACTTGGGTACACAACCTCTTCTTATTCCTACGTGGAACAGGGGGAATGAATTGCTCTGTAAGTAATTCGACTTCTTTTGGGATATGAGGAGGGGGATCATCCTTTTGTGATGATTCTCCTTTTAATCCTATGATCTCCTCATGTTTATTAGAAGGTCCAGCTTCCTGAGTCACTTCTATCGGACTCTCAATCTACTCCCTCATTTCTTTTTCAATAACTTTTGTCAGGAGTCCTTCCAAGCCATATTCTTTATTGGTTTCATGAGGATTTTCAGGAATTGTTCTTAATTCATCATCTCTGAGAGGAAATCCCTCAAAAACTTGAGCCCTAGAGTTTCTTCAAAACGTTTTTCTACGTTACATTCTTAATTGATTCCTTGAAAAGTTTCAAGAATTGTCCCTTGGCTATCTGTCTGTTGGAAGTGGGATTTCAATTGGCTCCCAAGGGTTTATATTTTGAGGACACTCCACAGTTGCAGTCTCCACCATATTCACACCTTTACCAATCTCTACTCATCCTTTTTCTCTATCATCCCTTTATGTGTCTGACAGGATTTGCTCATCCTCCTCTTCCATTTCACTGTCACTTTCTTCCACGACCACAGGGTTTATTGCTTCCTCAACAATGAATTGCACCCATGGTTGATGTCTCTACTATAGTTACCTTAATATTATTAATTTAATAAGGATGTGGTTTGTAACAAAATCTTGGGGAGAGCAGGAACTCCTCACATAATGTGACATATTTTGCAGAGACTTCAAAAGGTAATAGGGCATATTGATCAATATGCCATGATGCAGAGGGATAGTAAAACCAAATCATAGATATAAACAAATCGGTACCTACCTTCATAGGTGATGTAATTTTTCAGGAACATTGCAACATGATCCCAAGGGAGAGACAAGGATTCCAATGTTGTCCCTCGTCCCCTCAATTGAACATTCTCCCCTGTTGCGAGAAAGTCTTCTTTTGCATTCAGAACAACCAGCTTTCGGCCAAACCATATCTTCCATGTCCTGGGAAAACATGTCACCTCTGCTATCACTTGTTCAGAAACTTCAATCCTTAATCCCCCAACCTATGAATTATTTTTCATCAAATTTTGTGCGAACTACAATGAAGTATCCTCGTCGAACCCATTCAAACTTCGAAAATAAGTTGTCCATCCCGCTTCCTCTAAAATTCCAAAGACCTCCCCGTTCCGGTGCAAGGAATCCATTGTCTCTAGTTCATGGTGAACTACAAATCCTCTCATGATGTTCTTCTTTAGCAATCTCAGTTGTGCAAAAGATTTTTTTCCTCCCAAATTTGGATACCGGAATTCCAGCATGCAGAAATAGCAATGTATAGTGGGAAATTCCATCGACTATTTTTAGAAAGATGGTATAATTATGGAATAGGATCATGGTAAAAGACATTAGACTAATTGGGTAAGACAACGACGGTTAATAAGTATGAATGAATAAAGGACTTGACTAATGTCATGTCCCTTCCCTAGTGGCCTTGGTCAAGATTTGGATCCTCCCATCCCTAAGGGGGTCTAGGAAGAATAATTAATAGGGGTAAATTTTGGCACAAGGACTATAGTAATTAATAAATTTTAATATTCCGAGTTTTAAATTATCTTTTATAATAAATGCCTTATCCTTATTAATTAAATTTTTGGAAAGCATTAATGATGACATGGATAGGAGGGCGCATAATGTCAAGGTGGACCTCACCTACCCAATTGGAAAATTTTGAAACATCAAAGAGTCAGCTAAAAGCAAGGTAGCATCATAAGAAAATGGAAACTGGTAAAATCAAGGAAAAAACAGGCAAAAGCACAAAGAAGGAAAGTGCATAAAGCAACTAGTTTGGAAGAGCAGGAAACATTCAGAAAAGTTGAGTAGGGCGCACTTGCTAATTCTAGTGGAAAGACACAAAACAGGCAAGTTTTGCAAAGCAAGATAATTGTTTATTCTCTCAAGGAATGTGCCCTTCCTCTCTCACACATTTGGGTGACTTGTCAATGAAACTACCTCAGCTATAAAAGGAGGTTAGGGCACACCTCTCACATCTTTTTTAATTAATTTTTGTATTGAGAGCATCTTGCCACTTAGAGTTGAGAGATGTGCCTCAACCAATGCTTGGGAGATGAACCCCAAGGTATTTCATGTTCCAGTCTGCACTTGATCATATCCATAGCCATGGAATGTTGATATAAATATCTACATCAGCCAAGTCTTGAAGAATCTTAAGCTTCCAGAGAGTCATCCTCGGTCAGAGTGCCATTGGAGAGAGTGTTGGAAGATTTCATCAGAAGGAGGCATCCCATTTCGGAGAAGGAGATCAGTGCAGCTCAGAAGTATCAGTGTTCCCATCATATACATCCATCAGCCCTAGTTTCATCCTCTTATTAGATCCAGTACATAATTTCATATCCTTCTTCTCTTCTCATACTTATTCTCTCAATATTGCAAGATTCTCTATCATTGGAGATCCATTGAAGGACTGAATGTAATAATCTCTTTAATATTTGTTCAATACCTCTGATTTCGACCTTTTTTTGTTCAATAAATTATATCAGAACCTTCATTTACTCCAAAAGTGGAATGTGTAAGCCTCTAAGTAAATTTGGATCAAGAAAATGGAAGACTAGCTCTTTATGCATCTTTTAATGACTAGTTTTACCACTTTTTCCAGTAAGATTTATGTATGAACTTAATTTCTGATATGATGGTTGTTTGAGACTCCTAAGACAATATTAAAGCATCCCAAAAAAAAATTCTGAGAATTCAAAGACACTTTATCCTGTTTGGGAGAGTTTGGAAAACTGCTAGTTGAGTAGTCCTACTTAGCGAACTTGACCCTTTGGCTCCCAAATTCACCCAAAGCCTCCCAATTTCCCTGAAAATATTATCCATCATTCAATAGTGAGTTTAATTCCTGACATACAACACTGGTTTCATTCAAGTGTGAACATATGAGTCTAGTTTGCATATGTTGGAGTGCTCAGGAAGCCTCAAAGTAGACATCAGCTCCAGTTGACTGTTTAAATGTAAATAGCCCTAGTGCTTTGTGCATAGGACTTGGAATTTGGCCCTATTTCTGTCATATTGGATGCTTCACACACCTTCATACATTTTTCATATCCTAAATTTCCTAAATTAATAATCCTGCAGTCACCTAATTGTGCCCTAGACCAGTCCATTTCTAACTAGTTTTGTTAACTAGTTTTTGCTAGCCAAAATTGTGTTGTTACATTTTAAATTTGGTATAAAATTGACTCCAAATTGATTAAGGATATTACAGTGGTATCAGATCATGGTCCTATGAACCTGATCTTAAAATATTGTGATGATTCCTAAGATATTTCCATTCCCCAAAGGAAAGAACCCTAAAGAATCTCGTGTTGAAGAAGCGGTGGAATCTACTGGAGGAAAAATACGAGGAAAGGACATGTCTTACATAGATGAGAAGGTAGAGTTCATACTCTTTGTGCAAAGTATGTTAAAAGGGATGCATTCCATATCTAATAACATCATTCAATCTTTTCAAGACACCAGAGAATTCTTGGCTAAGCAATTAGGAAATAAAGATGGAGAAGGGAGCAATAGTGGCTCTCAAAATGAAGAAAGGAAGGTCACTGATGGATCTATATTTTCAAATATTGGACCTCATAATAGGCCTAATGAATTCAAAGAGGAATTCAAGGATCAGCCTTGACATACCATTCCCAAGTTCCTTGAGGAACACAAGGATGATCATGAAGTAATGATTAAATCAGTGGCTTCTTGAGAGGAGCAGTATGTAGAATACCAAACCTTGAGTGAAGAATGCAAAAGGGCATTTCCTTTCAAAGATTGTTGTGAAGCATAGTATAAAAATAATCCAAGAGGATTTCATAGGCTTCCAACACACAATTTTGAGCTGATAAATTCCAACGGTAAGATCCAATTAACCTTCTTTGATGGGTACTCAAAGTATATTGCTAGCTCCTGGGTGTAGAAGCCAGACACCTATTTTCAACTGAATCCCGTGGGTGAGAGAGATGCCATTAGAATGGAAACCTTTCATTTGGAAGGAGAGGAAAATTACTGGTGGTTCCATGGCATGAAAAACTTGGTCCATGATCAAGTGACTTCCTATGAAGATTTCACTAGGAAACTAGTGGAGGTTTAATAGAAGAGACCCCAAAATCTCTTTCAGGGAGTTGGCACATGTGAATCAAACTGAATCCTGTGGGTGAGAGAGATGCCATTAGAATGGAAACCTTTCATTTGGAAGGAGAGGAAAATTACTGGTGGTTCCATGGCATGAAAAACTTGGTCCATGATCAAGTGACTTCCTATGAAGATTTCACTAGGAAACTAGTGGAGGTTTAATAGAAGAGACCCCAAAATCTCTTTCAGGGAGTTGGCACATGTGAAAATCCCGGAGCATACATTTCAAAATTCCAAAAGCTTTCAATGATGGTCACTGACATATTTGAGGTTTGTTTGATCCTCATGTTCATGGAAGGGTTAGCAGATCCATTGAGAGGACTAGTAAAGGCATACAGACCATCCACCTTACAACAAGCAGTGAGAAGAACAAGGGATCTGCAAGATTCCATCCCAAGAACAAGGTATCCTCCAAAGTTTAATGTGCCTACAAAATTTCAGAATCAAAGACCACCTTTCAGGAATTTGGCTTCCCCAAACAAGAAGAAATACTCATACATAGATTAGGATGAGTTAAGAAGGAAGAAGATCTGCTTTTCTTGTTAGGAACCTTGGGTTCCGGGCCATAAATATGCTAAGGGGAAAGCACAGTACATTAAGGTATTTTTAGAAAGTGAGGAGGAATAAGCAGAAGGATAAGCACCTGTAGATGACGGCTATGAAACAACAGTGTAAGAACAACCCCCACAGCCAGAAAGAAAAATTGTAGTGTTGAGTGGAGTTCCCCGCTTCCATACCCTGACATTCAAGGGGGTTGTGCAAGGACATAAAGTATCAGCTTTGGTCAATGGGGGTTCCACCCAAAATTTTATTGATGCAGCCATGGTAGAGAGGAGAAATATACAAACATAAAAATTTGGAGGTTTCACTATCATCATTCCGGGCAACAACACTATGGAGTGTAACTGATGGATTCCAAAATTGCAAGTGACTATTGGAGATCATACAGTGACTGACAGCTATTTTGTTGTCAATGTGGCTGATACTAATGTGGTGTTGGGATTGAAGTGGTTGTACTCCATTGGGGAGAATTCTGTGAATTGTACCAGATACCCCAAATGAGCTTCAAAGATGTTGAAGGTAAGCAAGTAGTTTTGAAGGGTGTCAACACCTACCCAAAACAAGTAATTTCTGCACACAGTATGAGGTTAGTATTGAGTGTTAAATTTTGAGCATTAATTCAAAATACTCTAGGATCTTTACTAAGAGAATAACATGTACAGTATATCAATGCATAACAATCACAATAAGCATGACAAGCATCACAAGAATCAAAAGCATGAGAGACAAGAGACACAGAGTTTCTGTGGGGAAAACCCTAAGGTGAAAAACCCCACAACTTCCTCAGAGATAGAGAGAGCAATGGCTCAACCAAAGTACAACCAAAATAAATTGAGATAGTATCCTAGTAGCAGATGATCCTCCTCCTCACTAGTGCGCCACTTTCTGTGTGAGAGAAGTGTGAGTTTCTGAGTGATCAAATAGAGATCTCCCGATCTCTATTTATACTTAACCTGTTTTCCCAGTTACACTATGGGGTCGACTTGTCTAGCTAGGTACATCCACAATATAATATATATTTTAGGTCCAACCCCACACATCGTGGTCTAATAACCCATCGGCAAGTTCACACACTTGCGACACTTGTCAATCCACATGATGACACTTCCTTATAGAGAATAACACATCTCTTATAAGGGTACAATAAATATATATGAAATACATAGATGAAATACATTCCGAATTTACATATACATCAACACTCCCTCTTAACTAGGAAGGTATTTCTCAACACAGATTTGCTAGACAAGTCTTCTTCTCAGGATCATCGTCATCGATGCATCGTCATCATCATTGTCACTGCTGCTGCTATCTCAACCAATCTTTGACTCTACTTTTCATAGGAAGTTCTACAGAGCCAATCCTTTTTCATACTAGATGTAGGCCCACCACCTGTAGGTCTTCATCATCACTAGCTATACTATGGAATCCTCGGGACTTATTACGTGCGTCACAAAACCTCGAAAGAGCATCCCAGGCTGTTGCGAGCACATGACTCTACCTATAGGATCTCCCAGGTCCATATTATATGTGACCTCACCACAAAACCTCGCAAGAGCATCCCAAGCTGTTACGAGCACACAGCTCTACCTATAGGATCTCCCAGGGACAGATTATATGTGGTCACTACAAAACCTCGCGAGACCATCCCAGGCTGTTACGAGCACACAGCTCTACCTATAGGATCTCCCAAGGACAGATTATATGTGTTCATGAAAAAACCTCGCAAGAGAATCCCAGGACTTATTACGGGCACACAGCCCAACATATCGGATCTCCCAGGGACAGATTATATGTCATAGGACAAAACCTCGAAAGAGCATCTGCTAGATATCCCAGGGCCAGATTATATGCCATAGGAAAAACCTCGAAAGACTATCTGCAAATCTCCCAGGTCCAAATTATA
Organism: Larix kaempferi; assembly: GCA_027924585.1. Lineage (NCBI taxonomy): Eukaryota > Viridiplantae > Streptophyta > Pinopsida > Pinales > Pinaceae > Larix > Larix kaempferi. The sequence continues at coordinate 4,887,758 of BSBM01000361.1, read as the reverse complement.
TGTCCTCCCAAAGCAAAACCTCAAAAGAGCATTTGCCAGATATCCCAGGGCCAAATTACATGCCATAGGCAAAACCTCGAAAGACTATCTACAAATCTCCTAGGGCCAAATTATATGCTCTTCTGCACAACCTGATCCACGGCCATAGAGTATCAACCTGATACTCACCATACATCATCCTGATGTACACATGATCATCTTGATCATCATCATTGCAACATCCTGCTGCATATCATCTGGAGCAACATCCTGAAGCTCGTCATCCATGATCATCCTAATCATACAATGCATCTACCTGATGCATACCAAGTATCTACCTGATACATATCATCATACATGATCCACCTGATCATACAATGTATCCACCTGATACAAATACAAATACATGATCCACCTGATCATACATGATACATATCAACATACATGATCTACTTGATCATACAATGTATCCACCTGATACATATATAGATACATGGTCCAAGCATCCAACATTATGCATATACAAATTATCCAACCGATCATATCCATCATCCAACATGATGCGTACATACATATACATATAAATGATCCAACTGATCATATCCTGCATCCAACATTATGCGTACATACATATACATATAAATGATCCAACTGATCATATCCTGCATCCAACATGAAGCGTACATACATATACATATAAATGATCCAACTGATCATATCCAGCATCCAACATGATGCGTACATAGACATATAAATGATCCAACTGATCATATCCAACATCCTCCTGATGCATACATATACATATAAATGATCCAACTGATCATATCCAGCATCCTCCTGATGCATATACAGAGCAGTAACTGGAGCATCGTCCTGATGCTCATCAATCAGTGCTTACATACACAACCATGTGAAGGATCCTCCTTCCAACATGCTTGGAATGGCTTCTTCAAATGTTTCCATCACTTCTTCCTCGAAGTGTCATCAATCCGAAGAACACCAAGCCTCTCTCTGAAGGACTCAAACTTCACTCTGGCCAGTGGTTTCATTAGCACATCTGCAATCTGCTCGTCCGTCACAACATACAGGATATTCACTGCTCCTCTCTGCACCATATCCCTGATATAGTGATATTTGATCTCTATGTGTTTCGACCTGTCATGAAACACTGGGTTCTCGGACAGCTTCACACAACTCTGGTTATCACAAAAGATACCAGTAGCATCCAACGGGAGATCAAATAACTCAGACAGTATCTTTCATAGCCATACTACCTCACAACTAGTTGAACACGCTGCAACATACTCTGCCTCAGCTATACTTAGTGCTACGCAGGACTGCTTCCTGCTAAACCAAGAGATCACACCTAATCCCATACTGAAGCAGCACCCAGATGTGCTCTTCCTATCTGCAGCACTGCCGGCCCAATCTGAATCAACATAACCCTGCAGGTTAAAGTTTTGATTCGCTCCATACTTGAGCCCATAATCCACTGTACCCTTAAGGTACCTCGGAACATGCTTTACAGCAACCAGGTGAACACTCCTTGGATCCGTCATGAACTGGCTCAATGTGTTCACCGCAAATCAAATATCTGGTCTTGTGTTCGTTAGGTACATCAAGGACCCAATCATCTGACGATACATAGAGACATCAACCGGCTCAGATGAAGCATCACATAGAAGCTTCAAGTTCGATGCCATAGTTGTGGCCATAGCCTTGCAAACCTTCATCCCGAATCTCTTCAGGATATCTACTGTGTACTTCCCTTGACCAAGGAAGATCCCACCTGCACTCTGCCACACTTCCATACCTAGGAAGTAATGCATCATTCCCAAATCTTTCATATCGAACTCGGCAGCAAGCTTCCTCTTAGTATCTGCAATCAATCTGTCATCTCCTATTACAAATAAGTCATCCACATATAGGAGTAGAATCATAGGATTCCCTTCCTCAACCTTGTAGTAAAGGTTGGAATCCGCTTTACTCTTGGTAAAGCCTAAACTAGATAGGAAACTGTCCATCCTACCATACCATATTCTGGGAGCTTGCTTCAATCCATACAAGGCTTTCTTCAATCTGCACACATATGACTCCCTGTCATGTATTTCAAAACCGAGTGGCTGCTCCACATATACTTCCTCTTCAACTACACCATTCAAGAAAGCAGTCTTGACATCCATCTGGTGTATTTTCCATTTCATTGCTACAGCCAGGGCAAGTACTATTCTAATGGAAGTATACCTGGGTACAGGTGCAAAAGTTTCTTCATAATCTATTCCCTCTTTCTGAGAGAAGCCACGAGCTACAAATCTTGCCTTGTATTTCTCTACACTGCCATCTGCAGTGTGCTTGATTTTGTAGATCCATTTAGAAGTCACAACAGACTTCTCTTTAGGTCTTGGTACAACATCCCAAACATCATTCTTCATTATTGATTGGTATTCCTCAACCATGGCATCCTTCCATTCTTTCTTTTCCGCTGCTTCTTCATAACTGGAAGGTTCTTTATTCAAGATGTCACAGAGTAAAGCAACATAGCTTGTATGTGATCTGGTTCTCTTTTTTGCTCTGTGTTCTTCTTCTAGAATGCCAAATCTTTCTGCATCTTGAATGAGCTCTCTATCCCATGCAGGTTTCCTCTTGTGGGATTTATCCTTACGGGGTGGATCTACAGGTTCTTGCGGATCTTCAAACTCACGAACAACTTCTGGAACTGCTTTAGTCATGGTAGTGTCTTGAAATCTAGTTTCCTTAGGTTCTTCATAACCTTCGATAGGTGCCTTGCTTGATTTGATGAATGTTGATTTTTCATCAAATGTTACATCCCTACAGACTTCAATCTTCTTGAACCCTGGAAAATATATTCTGTAAGCCTTCGAGCTTTCACTGTAACCCACAAAGATACCCTTCTTTCCTGAAGGATCTAGCTTGGTCCTCTTTTCCTTTGGGACATGTGTGTATACTAGACAACCAAATATTCTGAGATGGCTAACTTCAGGTTTCTTACCAGAAAAGACCTCTTCTGGTGTCTTGTTGTCCAATATCTTGTGGGGAGTTCTATTCTGCACATATACAGCTGTTCTAGCTGCTTCTGCCCATAGATGCATAGGTAGATCCTGGTTATGCAACATTTCCCTTGCTGCTTCCATGATTGTTCTGTTCTTCCTTTCTGCAACTCCATTCTGTTGAGGATTATAAGGAGCAGTCAACTCCCTCTTAATCCCTGAATCACTGCAAAGCTTCTTGAAGTCACCTGAGGTGAATTCTCCACCATTGTCAGATCTGAATTTTTTAATATTCGTGTTAGTTTGATTCTCCATCAAGGTTTTGAATTCCTTGAACTTATCAAACACCTCATCTTTGTTCTTCAAGAAGTATACCCAAGTCTTCCTGGAGAAGTCATCAATAAACGAGACATAGTAAACATACCCACTCAGAGAACTGGATGACATAGGACCACATACATCTGAGTGGATGATTTCTAGGATATCTTTTGCCTTGCTTTCACTGCTTGGGAAAGCCTTCTTAATGTTCTTACCTTTTGCACATCCTTTGAAAACACCTTCATGTTTGGTCTTGATTTCAGGAAGACCCTCTACAGCCTTTCTTGCAATTGGAAGTGCCCTATAATGCATATGAACAAGTCTTCTATGCCAAATTTCACTTGGCTCCATGGAGTCATGTACCATGGCATGTTCAGGTTCACCCTTCAATTTATACAAACCTCCCTCTTGCTCTCCAATCACTACTACATCATCGATTGATTTACCCTTTGGCCACATTAGGACTTGGCCATCTACAAATGCAACCCTCATGCCTTTTGCATCCAATGCAGAGATCGAGAGAAGATTCTTCTTGAGCCTAGGTACATAAAGGACTTCTTTCATCTTCAAAGATTTTCCAGAATCTAGGTTGTAGGAGGATTCACCACTTCCTTTGATTGGGTATTGATAATAATCCCCAAGTTTTACCTTATGGGGTGATTCATGTTCAGATAGGTTTACAAAAGATTCCTTAAACCCAGTCATGTGTTTGGAAGCCCCACTGTCAATTAACCAATCATTACAACCATGGGAAATAGTACTTGTGAGAGCAGAGATTAGAACATACTCTTCTTCACTTGATGAGTCATCATCACTATCATCACTTTCTGCCCTAGCCTTCTTCTTTGGAGGTTCATCATCCTCGGTAGCATGAGCATGGAAATTTCTTTTGCTGCCCTTCTTCTTCTTGCTGGAGTTGTGGTTGTTATCCATTTTGTTCTTGGGACAATCTAAAGCAAAGTGACCCTTCTCATTGCATGTGAAGCATCTTAGATCCTTCTTATTCTTTTGATAGGATCTCTTGTAGCAAGAGTGTTCCTTCTTGGGCTTGCTTCTTTTGGTGTGAGTTGCGAGAGCTTGATCTTCACCTCCCATCTTTTCCTCACGAGCTACAAGTCTAGCTTCTTCTTGAGAGCATTCCTCCCACAGTTTACTAAAAGAGATCAATTTCTTTCTTGCACAGATTCCTTGAATAAAGGAGTCCCATGACCTAGGTAGGCCATTCAGAGTGGTCATAACAACTTCACCATTGTCCACTACTTCATCCACGGCTTCAAGTTGTTCCTTGATCTGAGAGAACTTGGAGAAGTAAGATTGAATGGTTTCTCCATTCAACATCTTGACCCCTTTCAATTGATTCTGTAGAGTCATCTTCCGATTTATGTTCTTCCCTTCAAATAGATTGGTCAAAGACTCAAACATCTCCTTGGGTGTCTTTAGAGAAGACACATGGGGTATGAGATGATCTTTGATAGAATCAACAATGATTCTCTTTGCCTTGACCAAGTTCTTCTTATGCAATACCTTAGCCTCTTCATCCTCTGGGATAGGGATGTCTTCTTTTATATATGAGTCCAACTCATTCTCTTCCAAGATTAACCCAATCCTATACTTCCAAACTCAGAAGTTATCAGCCCCTTCAAACTTATCCTCAAGCTTTGTGTGGTGAGACATCTTAAAGAGTACTTCAAATGGAAATAGAAAAGATTTAGGTCTTACCACTTGAATTGCTGAAAACTGGATCTAGTCCCGGATTAGGATTTGTTAGAAAAACCCTAAAAATTCAAAATGTGAATTTTAACTTTCTAAAAGGATAGAAAGATGCGCCTTGATGAGCTGATCAGCCTAGTGTATTCAAAATTTGAGATCAGTAAAGCTTTACCCTTCAAATTTTCTTTTTTGTCCTCCCGAGTTCACTAGGGAGAGCCCTGAATTAGGGTTTGAGTTTCCCGGAGATCTACCCAGCCAAAAATCTCGATCCAAAGCTCTAAACTTTGATTTCTGCAAGGAACTTCCAGCTATGTCTTCAGATTCCAGAAATTCCTATTTTTGTGGAAACCCTAATGTTTAGGGCCAAATCTGAAAATGCTCAGAATTGAATTCTGATTGGACAGATAGATTCTCCTTGATGAGTAGAGTCAATCTACTATACTGTTTTTCCAAAAACTATGGAGAGAAACCCAATAAACAAGAAACTCAAGTTTCTGTTACTATAAAATGTCTTCTTCTCAGGTTAGCTCTGATACCATGTTAAATTTTGAGCATTAATTCACAATACTCTAGGATCTTTACTGAGAGAATAACATGTACAGTATATCAATGCATAACAATCACAATAAGCATGACAAGCATCACAAGAATCAAAAGCATGAGAGACAAGAGACACAGAGTTTCCGTGGGGGAAACCCTAAGGTGAAAAACCCCACAACTTCCTCAAAGATAGAGAGAGCAATGGCTCAACCAAAGTACAACCAAAATTCACTGAGATAGTCTCCTAGTAGCAGATGATCCTCCTCCTCACTAGTGCACCACTTTCTGAGTGAGAGAAGTGTGAGTTTCCGAGTGATCAAATAGAGATCTCCTGATCTCTATTTATACTTAACCTGTTTGCCCAGTTACACTATGGGACCGACTTGTCTAGCTTGGTACATCCACAATATAATATATATTTCAGGGCAAACGCCACACATGGTGGTCTAATAACCCATCGGCAAGTTCACACACTTGCAACACTTGTCAATCCACATGATGACACTTCCTTATAGAGGAATAACACATCTCTTATAAGGGTACAATAAATATATATGAAATACATTCCGAAGTTACATATACATCAACATTGAGGCATGGTGATATTGAGTTGGATGTTGAATGTTTCATTACTAATCAAGTAACTTCCATATATGTGTCACACCATCCGGAGGACATCCAAATGCTGCTACATAAACACAAGAAAGTGTTTGAAGATCTCCTCAAGGAGACCTTCCTCATGGAAGGTCTCCTGACAGAGGAACTGGACATTGGATTGAACTGGAAGTTGGCACACTTCCTATCAAGATCCATCCTTATAAGAATCCTAAGAGAATCAAGGATGAGATTGATAATACTAAAAAGAGATGATTGAGATGGTATTCATAAGACCAAGCTCGAGTCCTTTTGCATCATCAATGGTCCTAGTCAGAAAGAAGGACGGGACAATGTGCATGTGCATTGACTATAGGGCCTTGAAAAAGAAGACCATCGAGAACATATATCCTATCCTAAGGATTGATGAATTGATGGATGATATGCATGGGTCAAAATAATTTTCTAAGATTGAGCTTCGTTCCATATACCATCAAATCAGAATGAGAGAAGAAGACATCAAGAAAACTGCTTTCCAGTGCCATTATGGAAATTTTGAGTTTCTTGTCATGCCTTTTGGATTGACCAATGCACCGACCACATTCCAATCCTGCATGAACATATTTTTCAGTAAGAATCTACATAAGTATGTCCTTGTGTTATTTGATGATATTCTGATTTATAGTAGGACCTAAGAAGAGCACTGTGAGGCACCTGCAACAATTAATTAACAAGAATACGCGAAATAGCAGAAATGACAGAACTCAGAATCACTTTTGTATTGATCACAGGCCACTTCGAGGGGGCAACCTCCTTTGAGCAAGCTCAATACAAATAACTTCACGGTGCCTTCATAGGTCTCAACACACACTTATATACTAATTCTAGGCGCCAATACTATGGGTCGAAACCATGGGCCGTTACAAACTATGGATCAACAATACTACGGGCGACTTACAAAGCATATGCGCCAACAACAATAACACAAACTATTGATCAACAAATACTGCAGGACGACTTACAAAGCATATGCATCCAACAACAACATACTAACAAAGTAAAGATATGGGTTCCTAACATCCCCTTCCCCTTAAAAAAAAGCTTTGTCCTCAAAGCTTTAGATGTGGAAATTGTTGTTGAATCTGAAGGAGTGGTTCCCATGTAGCATCCTCTGGTTGCATGCTGTGCCACTGAATTAAGACCTCTGTGATAGAGCGAGAGCGAAGCTGACGCGTGCGCCAATTGAGGATGGCCTCTGGCTCCAAAAGGATGGATCCTTCATTATCCATTTCGGGTAAAATCATTTGGCCGCTGATGTTGGTGCCAAGAACTTTCTTCAAACAAGAGACATGAAAGACTGGATGAATGCGGGAAGAAGGAGGAAGTTCCAATTTATAAGCAACGGACCCAATCTTCTGAAGAAACTGATATGGCCCATAGAACTTTGGAGCAAGCTTACGACGCCCTTTGAGTTTCAAGGAGGATTGTTTGTACGGCTGGAGACAAAGAAAAACCATATCGCCGACTTGAAAAGTGTGCTCTGAACGGTGCTGATCCGCTTGTTGCTTCATGTGATTTCTTGCCATGTGAAGATTGTCCCGCAAAATGCGAAGAATCTGATCGCGGTTGCAAAGGACCGTGTCAACTTCCTGAATTGGTGAACTGATGGGGGTGTATGGAAGAAGAGCTGGAGGTGCTTGACCATAGACTGCTTCATATGGGGTCATTTTAGAGGCAGTGTGGTAAGAGGTATTGTACCACCATTCAGCAAGAGGGAGCCACTTTGCCCATTGATGTTGTTGTTCTAAGGTGAAGCAACGAAGATAGGTTTCCAAGCATTTATTGACAATTTCAGTCTGACCATCTGTTTGTGGGTGATACCCTGAACTCATCTTCAGTTTGGTGCCAGTGTGGCGAAATAGTTCTGTCCAAAATTGACTGGTGAAAGTCGCATCACGATCCGAGACAATGGAAGAAGGGATGCCATGAAGACGAAAGATCTGGTCCATAAAAATTTGAGCAACTGAGGAGGCTGTATAGGGATGACTGAGAGCACAAAAATGGCTATATTTGGAGAGGCGATCAACCACAACGAGAATCACTGTCTTCCCGCCAGATTTAGGGAGCCCTTCAATGAAATCCATAGAAATATCTGTCCAAATCCGTGTAGGTATGGGCAAGGGTTCAAGCAATCCTGGAACGAGTGTTGTTTCACCCTTATTGTGCTGCCAGGTATCACATTCGGCCACCATCTGTTGAATTGTCCTTTTCATGCCCTGCCAAAAGAAGTTACACCGTGCTCGTTCATATGTTTTGAGGAACCCAGAGTGCCCGGCCGATGGAGAAGCATGGAGTTCATAGAAGACAGCCTGTTGAAGATCTGTGCTCTGGGGAAGCACCAGACAACCCTTGTATCGCAGAGAAGCACCATCCCAAGAGTAATGTGGTACAGCAGAAGGGTTGTTGGTCAAGCGTTGGATGATCTGAGATAAGGAAGAGTCATTGACATAACGCTGTTGAACAGATTGCAACCAATTTGGAACAGGCATAGAAATAGCTGAAAGAGAGCCTTGGGCACCAAATGTGCGAGAAAGAGCATCTGCCACAATATTGTCTTTACCCTTCTTGTAAGTGATCTCATAGTCATAACCCATGAGTTTGCTAACCCATTTCTGTTGTGCCGGGGAGGAGACACGCTGGTCCAAGAAATATTTCAGACTCTGGTGATCAGTCTTGATGCAAAAATGATTCCCTAATAGGTATGGACGCCACTTCTGTACTGCATGCAAAATAGCCATCATTTCCTTCTCATAGGTAGAGGCAGCTAAATTCTTACCTGAAAGGGCTTTGCTGGTGAATGCAATGGGGTGTTCATCTTGAAGGAGAACAGCACCAAGTCCATTGCCGCAAGCATCACTCTCAATAGTGAAGGGCTTGGAAAAATCGGGCATAGCTAGCACAGGTGTAGTACACATAGCTTGTTTTAGTTTGTCAAATGCACACTGAGCAGCAGGTGTCCATGTAAAAGCATCCTTTTTCAATAGAGCAGTTAATGGAGCTGCAATCTTCCCATAATCCTTGACAAACTTGCGGTAGTAGCCAGTCAACCCCAAAAAACCATGAAGGCTCTTGAGTGTCTGAGGACGTGGCCAATTGTTCATGGTGTCGATTTTGGCAGGATCCACACGAACCCCTTGTGCTGAGATAATGTGCCCGAGATACTCAACTTCCTTTTGTCCAAAAACACATTTAGACTGCTTGGCATGGAGATGATGGTCAGAGAAAAGTTGCATGACAAGATCCAGATGCTGGAGATGTTCATCCCATGTTTTACTATAGATGAGGATATCATCAAAGAATACCAGAATGAATTTCCGCAAATAGGGTCGAAATATTTTATTCATTAAGGCCTGGAATGTGGAAGGAGCATTAGTGAGTCCAAAGGGCATGACCAAAAACTCATAATGGCCATCATGTGTGCGGAAAGCTGTTTTACGAATATCATCCTCATGAACCCGAATTTGATGATACCTAGAACGAAGATCCAACTTGGAGAAAAAGTGAGCCCCATGAAGCTCGTCAAGAAGTTCATCAACAACAAGAATTGGAAACTTATCCTTGATGGTGAGGTGATTAAGTGCTCGGAAGTCAATGCAGAGGCGCCATGACCCATCTTTTTTGCGGACGAGAATAACTGGAGAAGAAAAGGAACTAGTGCTTGGGCGAATAATACCTTGCTTCAATAAGTCCCGAACGAGCATTTCAATCTTCGTTTTTTGGTGGAATGGGTAGCGATAGGGCCTGATGTTGGGAGGAGCGCTTCCAGGAAGGAGCTGAATACGATGGTCTTCTAGACTGGAAGGTGGTAATCCCACTGGTTCAGCAAAGACACCTGTATATCGATCCAGAATTTGTTGTAGATCCAAAGGAGTAGTGGAGACCGCTGATGGTTGCATCTGGATGGAATGGATCTAAGCGATGACACCATGTGAATTCTTCTTGAGGATTTTTTCCATGCGATGTGAACTGATGATGCTGAGAGAACCTGGTTGTAATCCTGTCAATGTGTGTTTGTGTCCATTGAGGGAAAACTGCATCCAAAGTTCGGCAAAATCCCATAAGATAGGGCCGAGTGTGCATAGCCTTTGAGCGCCCAAAACCACATCACATCCGCCTAAGGGCAAGGCAAACATGTTAGAGCGCAAGGTATAATCTCCCATAGAGATACGCACATTTCGACACTTCCCTTTGCAAGGTAAGGTGCCCCCATTGGCAACCATGACTTCAAAGTTGGAGCAAGGATGGATAAAACAATCAGCTTGTTTGGCGATCCGAGGGTCAATGAAATTATGAGTGCTACCAGAATCAATGAGGATTATAAGAGGAAGCTTCTTGAAGTAACCCCTGACCCGCATTGTTTGGGGGGTGGTGATTCCAGCTAAAGCATGGAGAGATATCTCTGGCTGGTCATCCTGAGACAGAGGGTCAATAGGCGGTTCCTGAATGTCGACTGGAGCATCCAGTGTTTCTGGATCTTCGTCACCTATTTCAGAGGCAGGCGGAGACTCCACATCCAGGAGATAGAGCTTTTGCTGAACACATCTATGTCCCCGAGTGAATTTCTCATCACAATTATAGCAAAGACCCTTTTCTCTGCGTGCTTGCATCTCTGTTTCAGACAAACACTTAATAGGAGTCGGTCGAGGATCCTGCGGTATAGGTGGTCGCTGAGAACCCATATTTCGGAAGGGAACAAAAGTGGGCTTGGAGCGTTGTTGGGATGCAATCTTGTCTTCTTCCAATTTAGCCAACCCGAGTGCTTCCATCATTGTGTTGGGACAGAACATTTTGACCTCAGAGCGGATGGCATCCTTTAGACCACTGATAAAACAACTCCGGTAAAATTCATTAGACAATCCTTCGGTGTGGTTGGCTAGATTCTCAAATTTGGTTTGATACTCTCTCACGGTGCCAGTTTGGCGAAGTTTAGTGAGGGCTCCTGTGAAGTCATCAAAAGCACTAGGACCAAATCGTTGCAAAAGGAGCTGGCAAAAGTCTGGCCAGTTGGGCTCTGGATGAGCCTTGATGTACCAACGGTACCATTGAAGAGCTTCCTGTTCCAAATGAAAGGATGCCAACGGAACTTTGTTGACATCAAAAGTATTATGCAGACTGAAATACTGTTCTGCACGATAGATCCATCCAGTTGGATCGGTACCATTGAAGCGAGGAAAATCAAGCTTCGGACCACAGAAATTGCTGGAAGAAGAGAACCCATTGTCTACTGAAGACTCGGACTGCCGTTTGTTGTTCATAGCTGAATGTTCAAGATGGAGACCAAGAAATTTTTCATCCAGATCCTGGAGTTTGGCTTGGATGGCTGCAAGGGCTTCCTCCATGGTTTTTTCTCCTGCATGGGTGACAACCATAACCAGGGTTTTTTTTTTTTTTTTTTTTGTTAACTGGGTAGGAAAACAAAAACAAGAACTACTTCAGTAAAGGAAAATTTGGATTTGGGAAAAAATCAGAAGGGTAATTGGGGTTTGACTCATTTTTTGGACACTGTTGGATAGACAGGGAAGCAAAAATGAGGATTTCAGCAGCGGAGTGAAAGGATGGGAAAATTTGGCAGAGGGGAACAAAGAAGCAGAATTCAGAAAGGAACTCTGTGGTAAAAATTGAAGGTGATTGGGTGAAATCTGAGGAAGTTATGGCAAACCCTAAAAATAGACAAATGTGGGATTTCGAGTTGTAGGAAAGGGAATTGAGGATAGGGTCCTCAAGGATGAAATATGCAGAATGGAATGACAGGGGTTCCCTGAAATTTTCAAGGAAAACAGAGGTAAAACAAGGGAGTTTTTTTTTTTTTTTTTTTTTTTTACAGACTGGAGCGGCTACGGCTCTACTTGCAGAATGGGATCTCCGGTTTGAAGGATTCTGGAACAACGCCGAATGGCTGGATCTGGAACGGCTTGCAAAATGAATCTGAAACGGCGCAGCAGTGATCGACAATAGTTCAGCTGAAAGTAGATATGGACCCCAGGTATGTGCGGCTTCCTAACAGTTCATGGTTTTCACTCGGCCACCAATGCTGTCTGACGGCTTGCGTATTGGAGCAGTACCCCTCACTCCATGGCTCAGGTAAAACTGATAACCACTTTGCCACAAACGACAGCTCTTGGTTTACCTCACGGGTGGGAACTAGTCAATCAGGTAGGGGTCGTTGCCCTTTTCACCGACAGGTCCTCTCAATGGGCCAGCTACTTCGGGGTTCCTGTGGTACTCCTCACAATGAGTTTTAGGGATTATGCCCAAGTACTTCCCACAGTTAAGCAGATAGGGATTATTCCCAAATCCGAACCTGCAACAGATGCGAAAAAAATTTGGCAGAAATTTCACCCAACGAGCCCAAGAAAGTGCTCTAATACCAGATGTGAGGCACCTGCAACAATTAATTAACAAGAATACGCGAAATAGCAGAAATGACAGAACTCAGAATCACTTTTGTATTGATCACAGGCCACTTCGAGGGGGAAACCTCCTTTGAGCAAGCTCAATACAAATAACTTCACGGTGCCTTCATAGGTCTCAACACACACTTATATACTAATTCTAGGCGCTAATACTATGGGTCGAAACCATGGGCCGTTACAAACTATGGATCAACAATACTACAGGCGACTTACAAATCATATGCGCCAACAACAATAACACAAAATATTGATCAACAAATACTACGAGACGACTTACAAAGCATATGCGTCCAACAACAACATACTAACAAAGTAAAGATATGGGTTCCTAACAAGCACTTGCACCTTTTGGACAATGTCATGACAATTCTAACAAAACGGTCTTTTATGCCAAATTGTCCAAGTGTGAGTTTGGATTGATTGAGATCCTATACTTGGGTCATATCATTGGGAAATAGGTATTCAAGGTACGTATGGATAATATCAATTCCATACTTGAAGGGCCAAGCCCAAAGAACATCACTTCCTTAAGGGGATTCATTGGTTTGTGCGCCTACTACTAGAAATTTGTGAATGGATTTTCAAAGCTAACATCACCTTTGATAGATCTCACCAAGAAAGGGGCCTTTTGTTGGTCAGAGGAGGCTGAAAAATATTTTAACAGAATGAAAGAAGTAATGAAAAGCTTCCCAGTACTTGCACTTCCCTATTTCACTCAACCCTTCATATTGGAATGTGATGCCTCGGGAGAAGGCATTGGAGCAATTATGATGCAGAATAGGCATCCCATTGCCTATGAGTGCAGAATGTTGAATCCACATGAGAGGAATTATTCAATTTATGATAAATAGATGTTGGCCATCATGCATGCCTTGGTCAAATTCATACAGTACCTAGTAGGAGTCAAGTTCATAGTAAAGACTGATCACAACAGTTTGAGACATTTTCTAACCCAAAAGGAACTGAATGATAGACAATAGAAATGGGTAAGTAAGGTGTAGTACTATGAATTTGACATAGAATAAAAAAAATGGTAAGATGAATGTGGTAGTTGATGCCCTCTCTAGGAAACCTACCTTTTCTTTGCTACATGTCCCAACTAATTGGAAAATCCAACTAGCTATGGAATACTCTAAGAACCAGTTTGCTTGTGAAGTGATGGATACGTTGATTCAGGATGATGCATACAAATTCCTCAATGATAATATATATTACAAAGAAAAAAATTTCTAGTACATGGATCAAAATTAAAAGAAAATATTTTGGGGGATTCCCACAATGCACCAGTAGCAGGCCACCCTGGATTCCTAAAAACTTATCGGAAGGTGAGAGAGAGGTTCACTTGGAAGGGCCTCAAAAATGATGCTTTAAGGGATGTGAGGGAGTGTAATGCATGCCAACAAAATAAATTTGATCACACCCATCCCACTGGTCTCCTACAACCCATACTAATTCCATAACAGAAATGGGAAAGTGTGTCCATGGATTTCATCACAGGTTTTCCCAAAACCCAGGGTAAGGATAATATTTTTGTAGTAGTTGACAGGTTGACTAAATTTGCACACTTTTTTGTTGTTACAACAACTATTACTACCAATAATTTTTTTTCACTATTTTTTAAAGAAGTATTCAGATTGCGTGGTCTACCCAAGACTATGATAAGTGACTAAGATAGCAAATTTACTAGTGCTTTCTGGCAAACTTTGTTTGAACTAGTTGGAACTAGTTTGAATCTTAGCACAAGATATCACCCTCAAATTGATGGCCAAACTGAGAGGGTAAATCAATCGATGGAAGGTTATCTAATAAATTATGTTACCAAGAAGCAGAAAGCATGGGTCAGCTGGATACACTTGGGAGAATTTTGTTATAACACTACATTCCATCTTTCCATTGGAATGACCCCATTCAAAGCTTTGTATGGGTATGAATCTCCCACATTTGTAGATATAATTTTTGGGGATTGCAGAGCAAAAAAAGAAAAATATTGACCGCAAGAAACACAAGACATACTCAAAGCACTCAAATAAAACTTGCAGGTTGCACATAACCGACAGAAGGTGAATGCAGATAAAAATAGAATAGACCGAACCTTCCAAGAAGGTGATTTGGTCTACTTGAGGTTGCAACCATACATGCAATCCACCCTGAAATCAAAAGGGGATGAGAAACTGTTGCCAAGGTTCTACGGACCTTATAAGATCACAAGGAAAATTGGTGAAGTTGCTTATGAATTAGATCTTCCCTCAGGGAGCAAGATACACAATGTTTTCCATGTGTCATGCTTGAAGAAAGCAATTGGCCAATAAGTAACTGTTTCTGAAGAATTTCCTCCTCTCGATGATGAAGGAAATATGGTCTTAGAACTAGAAAATATTTTACAAGTTAGAGAAAGAAGGATGAGGAGAAGAACCATTAAAGAATATCTAGTGCAGTGGAAGGGGTTGCCTAGTGAAAATGCAACCTGGGAAGGTGAACAGATTTTGCAACATCCTGGATTGCAACTGCTTGAGGAGAAGCAGTATTGGGTAGGGAGGACTGTCATGTCCCTTCCCTAGTGACCTCGGTCAAGAATTGGATCCTCCCATCCCTAGGGGGTCTAGGAAGAATAATTAATAGGGGTAAATTTTGGCACAAGGACTATAGTAATTAATAAATTTTAATATTCTAAGTTTTTAATTAGATTTTATAATAAATGCCTTGTCCTTATTAATTAATTTTTTCGAAATAATTGATGATGACATGGATAGGAGGGCGCATAAGGTCAAGGTGGACCTCACCTACCCAATTGGAAAAATTAGAAGCATCAAGGAGTCACCTAAAAGCAAGGTGGCAACGTAAGAAAATGGAAACTGGCAAAAGCAAGGAAAAAACAGGAAAAATCAAAAAACATGAAAGTTTAAAAGAAGGAAAGTGCAGAAAGAAACTAGTTTGGAAAAGCAGGCAACATTCTGAAAAGATGAGTAGGGTGCACTTTCTAATTCAAGTGGAAAGACACAAAGCAGGTAATTGCTAATTCTCTCAAGGAATGTGCCCTTCCTCTCTCACATGTGTGGATGAATTGTCAATGAAGATACATCGGCTATAAAATTAAGTTAGGGTGCACCTCTCACATCTTTTGGTTAATTAATTTTTTTCTTGAGAGCATCTTGCTACTCAGAGTTGAGAGATGTTCCTCAACCATTGCTTGGGAGATGAACCCCAAGGTATTTCATGTTCCAGTATGCACTTGATCAAATCTAGAGCCATGGAATGATGATCTACATATATACATCATCCAATTCTTGAATAATATTAAGCTTCCAGAGAGTGATCCTCGGTCAGAGTGCCATTGGAGAGAGTGTTGGAAGATTTCATCAAAAGGAGGCATTCCATTTCAGAGAAGGAGATCAGTGCAGCTCAAAAGGTTTAGTGCATCCATAATCTACAGCCATCAGCCTTCATTTCATCCTCTTATCATATCCAATACATAATTTCATCTCCTTCATCTCTTCTCATACGTATTCTCTCAATATTGTAAGATTCTCTAGCATTGGAGATCCATTGAAGGATTGAATGTAATAATCTCTTTAATATATTTTCAATACCTATGATTTCAACCTGTTTTTGTTCAATAACTTATATCAGAACCTTTTTTTACTCCAGAAGTGAAATTTGTAAGCCTCTAAGGCAATTTGGATCAAGAAAATGGAAGACTAGCTCTTTATGCATCTTTTAATGACTAGTTTTACCACTTTTGCCAATAAGAATTATGTATGAAATTATTTTCTGATATGATGGTTTTTTGAGACTCATGAGACAATATTAAATCACCCCAATCCTTTTTTCTTATAATCTGAAGACACTTTAGCATGTTTGGGAGAGTTTGGAAAACTGTTAGTTGAGAAATCCTACTTAGCGCACTTTACCCTTTGGCTCCCAAATTCACCCAGATCTCCCCAATGTCCCTAGAAATATTATCTATCATTCAATAGGGATTTTAATTACTGACATACACCACTAGTTTCATTTAGGTGTGAACATATGAGTCTAGTTTGCATATGTTGGAGTGCCCAGGAAGCCTCAAAGTAGACATCAACTCTAGCTAACTATTGAAATGTAAATGGCCCTAGTGATTTGTGCATAGGAATTGGATGTTGGACCTATTTTTTTCATATTGGTTGCTGCACACACCTCCATACATTTTTCAAATCCTAAATATCCTAAATTAATAATCCTAGAGTCACCTAATTGTGCCCTAGACCAATTCATTTCTAACTAGTTTTTGCTAGCCAAAATTGTGTTGTTACATTGTAAATTTGGTATAAAATTGACTCCAACCTGATTAGGGATATTACAACTAAAAATTGTTGACAAGGATGAGAGAAGTTGGTATAATCCTAATTACTTGTCAATTCATGCTTAGTCATACCCATGGTTAGGATTCGTACCTTCACACTTACCGTGACAAAGCGTCAGCAATCCGAAGTCGCCCACCTTTGTTGTCAAATTGCTTTAATGAAGGTTTCCTTTATGACATGTCCTCATGAATGTGGAGACCCTCGTATATAAATAAAAATGAGTGTGTACATGTAAAAATTAACTATATATGTGAGAAAAGTTTGGCACATTTATGGCATTTGGAAAATAAATGTTGCAGGAATGGTATTGATTATTGAATTGGCATAGTTTCCAACCATCGGAACCTCCTTCAAATGATGACAAATTTCACAAATGGTACAAACTGAAAATTGGGAATATTGGCGGAGTTTCAGCAAATAGAGGAGAATTTGGTGGAGTTTCAGCAGAAGAAATAGCGGATTTTTGGTAAAAAGTGGACAACTTGGTGGATTTTCAGCTAAGGAAATGGCGGTGTTTTGATAGTGTCCAGATAAATTTCAATGGCCTTGATAGAAAATAGAAAATTTTCTTGACCGATATTTGTAAAGGAATGTTCCACAATTGGAAAGGACCACCAATAGTTCATGCAATGAATTGGGCCAACACGAATGCTCTTTCTTAACCAGGTCCTTCGCATATATCCCTGCACGCAATTCCTGTAAACAAACCAATCAAACTGAACTAATAGAAATCATCAATCAATCTAAGGAACAAATAAAATCAAACTAAAATCAAACAAGTTTATTTGTGTACAATTTTTGTGGAAAATGCGCAAAATATTTAAAGAGTTAAGGAAATAGGAGGGGACTCCTATTCTTCTACCAATAATACCAAGGTGAGTGAGTTGATACTGCAAATATATGTTCATCAAGAAAAGAATATTCATATTGTGAATTATCAACATTATTGGTTAGTTGAGAAAGGAGATCGACAACAACATTCTCTTTTCATGGTCTATCAATGATGGTGATATCAAATTCTTGTAATAACAACAACCATCTAGTCACCCGAGCATTAGTGACAGGATTATTCAATAGTCATCACATTTATTGTTGCACCCAAATCAAATAAGACATTAGGGATTTCAGTATACCCAATATACACTGTATAAGTGGGACTTCCTAGATCATCATAATTGGCCAAGGGAGATTTTCCCGTCATCAATTCAGATAACTTCCCGACCAAATGGAATGTAAGAGGATCCTTAGGATTCCTACCATGTTTCTTTACACATAAGTCCCTAATTTTTTTAGCATAGATATGCACATCATGGAGGGCTTGCAATAATGGGATATTAACATAAAGGTTTTTCAGTCCCCCTAGAAGATCGAAGCGGGGTTTCTCTACTGCTTTTTATAAAGCTAATCGCTCATGATATGGTGGATTGCTTGAGATTTGTACAGGGGTAGTTTCAACATGTGTTTTGGTAGATGTTTCAGCATGTGTTTCAACATCCTCAATAATGGGAGTTGAGCTCTCAACCTGTTTGTTTGTTTGTCCCTCAATTACAAGGGAAAGAACATCCTCAATGACAATGGGTTCTACCACCCTCTAAGATCGTAGGGGAAATTCATTACATGGAATAGGGGTGATAGAATCAACCATGTGTATTTTGTGGAGGACCAATTCTTAAAGTTCAAATTAAAGTCCAAAAGTGTACCTTTGAAGGATACGACCTTCTCAAGTCATGATCCTCCATCAAGTCCATTAGAAGGAGGGTACCTCATGGCAACATAGACATTTTAGGGATGGAACTACCACTATAATGATAGATTTGTTTCTAGCTCTTGGGAGGGCCATTATAAAATTCATGTAAAGGTTGGCCTAGATGGTGGCAGAGATCAAAATTGGTTGCAATACCCCAAGGTTCCTTGCTTCATTAAACTCACTCATGAGGTTAATAACCATGAGAGGATTGAGAAGGAGGGATATAAACCCAATATCAAGGAATAAATAAAGAATACAATCAAGGTCATAGAACTAAAGAGGACTTAATAACAAAGGAGCTAAGACATGTAGATGGAGCTAACACCTTATATGCTATTGGAGCCTTAATCTTATGGTATATAAAGCTAGGGTATGATCATGGAGAAATGATATTGATGAGTATTGAGATCAATGTCGTGCCTTGGTCAGAACACAAATTGGTTATTGTATCTTTGATGTTCCATAACGTCCTTGATGGTAGTGTTGGTGAAAGAGTTGTAGACATAGAGTTTAAGGAGTCACACCCTATGATGGAGTCACACCCTACGTAGTGTTTTCAAATAAAAGCACAAATCATAAGAAATATATGTGAGATTGTTTTGTCTAAAAATTGCATAGAGGTAGTTTTGAAATGAATCCTAAAATATCAAGCAAAATATCAATTTTGGGGAATTAAAATTCCTAATCTAAGACAATGTGGTCTTGCATCCATTTAAATAGTAGTTAAAACACACAAATCATAGCATTTTGATCTCCATTTTTCTAATTGAATGATGCAATCACATGAGGCAACCATGGGGCCAATCGGTAAGGTAATGCACAATTATCATGCTAATTTTTTTACCTTCATTTGTATATGATATTTCATAACCCAAAAATAAGGCGTTCCTGCTCATGTACATGATATTTAATGTACTGAATGGGGGCAACGTTGATTTTTTTTCAATTTGTGCTTGTATGGATTGAAATTTGGCATGGTTATACTAGACGCATGAATTGACGGTGTGGGAGGGTTTTCAAACTCAAACATGACTCACACAAACAATTCGATAATAAAAAAATAAACCTATAGAATAATAGTAATAAAAATATGAACTAAAGGTCAGGGGGTAATGAAACTAATGTTGGGTTTGATGATAGTGCCATTTGGTTCAAATTCAACCTACATAGGGATGTAAGCTAAAATATCCTTGTGTGATTCATGGGTGTAATATTTCAAAAGTAGGATCACTCAGCAGTAGTAGACCTCATTAGAATTTACTCGTGTAGTGTAGAAAGAAGAAGAAGAAACACTGAATCAATTAACACTCATTACACAGAAAATGGAGAAAAAATGTTGTATCATACATTAGCTATATGCTGGCACTCTGTAATGTGAATAATAATTGAATACAATCAATAACTGTCAATAGAATTCGAATTAACCAAGAGGTCATTCGAATCATCCTCAATGATTGGCTTGGATAGCATTGGAGATATCATCCAAACCAGTGGCATTGGTCATAAAGGTCAACTAGTCAGTCAAATGAGTATAACTGAGTCTAACTAAGTGCATGGCACTGATGTAGGGAAGGAGAATCCAATGTGGGCACATGAGGAGCTTTCAGTAGTCAGTGGATCTCAAACTAGTCTCAATAGGTGCCTATCGAAGTGCTTCAGTCAATTAACTAGTCAAACATCCCCTGAATCAAGGAATTGAGTCATCAACTAACTAACTAACTGAAGTAACTCCTAAATAGGTGGAAAAAGGTGCGCATGTTCTCTAGTGATGAAAACAAGGGCACATCAGTGGCTAGGAGGGCCATAACTGAGCAAAAACAGGCTCCTGGGGGCAGAAAAATAAGGACTAGGTGCTGGGAGACTACCATACTGATGACTGGATGCATGCAAATGCATGTAGATGATTAGATGCATGCAAATGCATGCAGATGACTGGATGCATGTAGAATTTCATGTAGGCATGCAAAATACAAAATGATGGTGAGAATATTCCAACAGTGGGAAGGATCATTACACTAATTTGCATCATGGGAAGGATCATTACACCAATTGGGAAGGGGTCAATTGCCTCATAAAACCATCCCATAAGCTACCCAAACATTATAAAACTACTTTGGTTGGCATAATTGCATTGATAATCAATGTAGAGCACAATCAAAGTCAATGGTATTTTGTGTATAGTTGTCCATAATGTGTTTAGATTTCTTCTAATCCAAGAGATTCTTATTTAAACATCAATATGGTGGAAATAATTGAAATGCCCTTTTAAACTTGGAGACTAATTGGGCATTATCTTCAAGTGAAATCCCTAGAAAACTAGAGGAGTTTACTATTTAAAACAAATATGAGACTAATTGGGCCTTATATTCAAGTGAAATCCCTTAGTTTGACAATGAACATTTGTCCATGCCAACATTTTTTTAACATTCTTTGAAGACTACATCTCTACTTATGTATTTTTCTTATTTGTATGATAAATCAATCATTATCCTTTAGATGTACTATTGTAACTCAAACAAATACACTACACTTTTTTCATCAATCTTCTTCCTCTTTTGGTTTGGAACATGGACTCCACATTAGTTAGGAACGTTTTAATGTATTTCTTAGTTTTAGTTTCTACAATAGATTTAAAAATTATGAAACATTGTAAGGTTTCAAAACTTCTCTTCAAGAAAAAATTCCAACATATTTCATAAGTAATCATCAACAAATAACATAAAAAATGCATGCCACTAAGAGACACATCAAAAGGTCAGCACAAAACATTTTGAATTAATTCAAGAAAAAGCTTAGCTCAGTTCAATTTTCCACAATTATTTTTCAATTTATGTTGCTTACCAACGATATAGCTAGAGCATAAATTTTATGTTTCCTCTAGAGGAACAATAACATTAACTTTGATTTGTAGAGGAATTAATCTCCAAGGAATATAAATTGGAGATCAAACGTGATCTCGATGAAGTTTTTGGTCCTTTGATATTTTGAAATATGAATTCTCTTTTGAATTAATAACCTGTTGGAATTTCGCTCCTTCCCGCCATAGCCACATTTCTACTCTCCTGCTAGAGCTTGCAAGGTCACCAGAGGTGTAGTTCACATAAGAGGTGGAGAAGGTTGCAGAGTTCACCATGGAGGTCACAAAGGAGGTCTATGAATTCGCATAGGAGGTCTAGGAGTTTGAGGAGGTTGAAGAAGTTGAGGAGGTCACAAAGGAGGTGAAGGCAGTCATCGAGGGGGTCGAGAATTCACATAGGCCGCAATGCCTCCAAAACTAGTTAGTACCCATTTCATTTGAATTTTTATTGATTGAATGCATGAACCCCATCCACACCAATGAACCCCAATGAGCCCCGGTTGGACGCCCCAATGAACCCCCACGTGAGCTTCATATTTGATAGAAATCATATTTTGGGTTTTTGGGCTTCATATTTTATAGAATTTGGGTTTCTTCTTCCCTACCTTCTCAAACCCTACCTATAGAATTTCATAACCCTACCTTCTCGGGTGAATTGGTATTGCCTAATGTGTTTCTATTTGTGCCTAGGTTCTTTTATCCATGTTGGGAAAGGTTAGTTGCTAGTTGGGCATGTTATTATCTTGTTTAGGGATATATGCACCTTCCCTCTCAATGTTTTCCTCTCTAGCTAATCTATTTACCTTTCATATATATATTATCCTTACTAATGAGACCCTACACTCCATTCTATTGAGGAATGTCTCTTTGAGATCATATTTAGATGTTGGCGGGTCTGTTACTGATTGTTGAAGATCATATTCACTCCAGATGTTGAGGATTGGATTTTTTTATTATACTTATGATAGTGGGGGAGTGTTTAATAATTAAATATTATTAATTAAAACTTTGGGAGAAATTAACTAATTTTGATTAAGTTGTTAATTGAAATTATGAAAGAGGGTAACGTGGTTCCTTTGGGACAGCCACATGGGAACCCAAAAAGGAGAGCGCTAGGGAAAGGGAAAGAACACTGAGAAAGGAAGGGGAATTATTTGAATAGTAGGAGGAAAATGAATGGATTCCGAATTCGCTTGCTGATATAGTTGCATGGGAAATCCTTGAGTGAAATTCAAACATTTGCAGTGAAGAGTATCACTGTGTGTCTTTGAATTTGCAGATGTGGAAGAAAAATTTGTTTTACAACATATGCTGACATTGTATCCCTTTGGTTGAATTGATCAGTCATTTGGCAATTTTTGTGTGAAACCCTGAGTTATGGAGAAAAAATTGTGAAAGATAATGAGGAATAAATGTTCAAATGTAAACAATGGCCTGAATTAGTTGCATGGTTTACAAATAGCATGAGATGAGTTATAAGTACCATGAATATTTTGAATTGGTTTGTTATTTGTAGTTTAAAGAGATGATTTAGTTAACCAAAGAAATACCATGAATTGGTTGTATGGTTTACAAAAACCATGGATTGGTTTATTTAAGAAAAGTAGACTATTTTTATAATTTGTTTATTCAAGAATGTGCTTTGGTAGTTAAAATAATGAAAGAATATGATAATGTGGAAGGATGTTTTCCATTTCTAAGAATGAATTTATTCTAAAGAGATAATTTACGAAGTTAGCAACGTATGAAAGTGATATTCACTAAGCCTTGTCATTTAATGATACAATTTCATATTGTTAATCTCTAAGTTTAATCCTAAATTGGAACTATTTGTTGTTTATCAAATTTAAAGTTTGTTAAGCAAGTTAGAAAGCTTGTTTCAAATTGAGTTTTGGATTAAGTAAAAGTTTTGAAACTAAATAATGGACTGTTGAAACTCTTATAGCATGTTGTTGAAATTCTTGTAGCATGCTACTGAAACTCGGTAGCATTTGTTGAAACTCCTATAGCATGTTGTTAAAACTCCTGTAGCATGTTGCTGAAACTCGCCAACAGTTGTTGAAACTCCTGTACCTTGTTTCTGAAACTCCTGTAGCATGCTACTGAAAATCCTCTGTGAATTCAAACCATGTAATGACGATGGAGTTGGTGCAGTTGATGAAACTTTCCTTGACACAAGTTTGGATTCAAAGGTGCAACATTGATTTCAACACTATTTAGCTGAACATCTATTGGATATAAAAACTAGAAACATATGTGTGTCAATTAACAAGAATATATAGGCATCTATCATTTTCAATATGTTGTATATGACAACAATGGTATTAGAATTATTTATTGTGACCCTAATTCAAAAATGGTGTTATAATTCTATTTATAGTGGCATTATTGTGACTACAATTTGGTTTTAAGCAAAGAGAAAATTATACCACAAGATAATCTACAAGTGCCACAAGTTTAGCAAGCAACCTATAAACACATGCCACAAGTTTGTAAAGCAACCTATAAACAACCCCCTCTGTCACCCTTCTATACAATGTCTTCATACTAGCTAGACTACATGTATCTACAATGGATAGCCCTCTTTGAACTCCAATGTGATTTTTGTTTGATTTGTAATGAAAAGTTAGGGCATACAATCCTTCTTCATATTGAGGCAACATGTGGAAAACTTGAACAACTCTTTGATTCCTTTAATGACCTCTTTCCTAGTATAATTTTTTTGGGTTTCTATAGGATGTTCAACATCTTGAATAATGGTTTCTATGATCTAGTGGCCTGTGAAGTTTATCATTTTTCCTTTGTCTATTGAGTATGGATTGGGTAGGGGATTCTTAGCCATCTGGTCGTGGAATTGCGATGGTGTTTTTTGTTCAAAAGAGAGTACATTATGGGTTTAAATTAGTGTTTTATACACCTCATCATTAATGTAAAATGCATGCCTTCATGCCTTGTAATTTTCTAAGATGAATTATGCATACCCGACAAGGTCCTATTTGAACTTTTTTCCCATGTTGTAGGTAGAACCAAATAGTTATTTGTCAGATCTATCTTCTTCAACAGAAGTTATTTTATGAATACTAGAGGAAAGTGAGACATCCAATAGGTATACAAGAGTTATATCAACTAGATGTCAAAATATCAGAAGAAAATTCCATAAATGCATGGAAATTTGTCTCGCTAAATGGGGGTCATGTTCCTATGATGATGAGACAATAGGAGACATCAAGGTGCCCTTGAGGTACAAAAATCTAGTGAAACAATGGGTACCCAAGGATCTTCCTGTAATGTCCCTTATTAGGAATTTTATTAAAATGACAAATTTTCACTTTTTTCTCTAGTTAGACCTTTGACTAGTTTTGAGCTCTAGGTCCCCAAATTGCTCTAATTGCTCCCAAATATTCTGAGAAGGTATATGGATGATGTTAGAACATAAATATGTATTTCAGGGATTCTCTTTGACCTTTAAAATAATTCTGCAAATCCTCTTTCAATTTTGGCCAAGGTAGGGAACTTTACTAGTAATTTCCCTTTGACTAGTATTGGTCTCTAGGTCTCAGATTGACTCCAAATGCCTTAAAATATTCAAGGAAGGTGTATGAATGAAATTAGGACTTGAATATGATGTTCAGGGATCATATATGGCCACCAAAAGACCTCTGCAAACTCTCTTAATATTATGAACCAAGTATGCAATTTTACTAGTAATTTGGGGTTCAAATCCCCTTGGGGTAAGTACTGAAAATGGCTTCCCAAATACCTCCAAACCCACTCAAATTTATGAACAGAGGTATGGAATGTATTAATTATTTTATTAAGGTATCATGTGAACCATTAATTTATTATTATATTTGTTCCAACCCTCTCCCATTCAACTGCAAAAATCACCAATTCGACCCTTGGGGAAATGGCACTATTTCTTCTCCCAATGCAATTAAACTGAGTAAAAATACTTCAAATGCTCAAGTACAGTACATGAAACTTGTAAAATACATCCATGGAAGTATATTAATCACAAATGTATCATAGAATCATCCATTCATTCGAAATCATCATCATTATAATGATATGCATCAATGTAGTGGGGAAATGGACATTGTTTGCTCATTAATCAACATTTTTGCATACAAACAGTGGGTATTTAGACCTGATACTTTATGAATATGAAGAACAGAGAATATTAAGCTATTACAATCATAAATACATCATGAGAAGCTCTCCCAATGAGTACAAGAGCTCACCAAAAATGCCCTCCCTCAAAGGAGCATGAATATGCCATCAAAACTGGAAATGGTTGAGAAGAGTGTCCTGCACTAGAAGAAACCATGAGCTGACCAATAGCTTACACCTGCAAATAAACACTCCATTGAATCTCCAAATGAAAGGTCTGAATGGCCTTTCCAATTACCAACTTGGATGGGAATCTATCACCCTCGAAATTGGCTAAGGCAAGAAACTAGTCATCCACTAGCTCTCCCTCTTCACAAATGCAATTGCAAATTTCTCAAATGATCAAAAGCTGGTTTCATCCATGGTAACCCCGCCGAACCACCCACCCAGCTTCCAACTATAGCCTCTAATAAGTTCAAAACCCTAGAATCTACGGAAGATGACCCGGAGGACCCAAAAAAGTGCCTCAGGAAAGATACTTCACCGAGGCAGGAAGCATCCCTAGCTGAGAAAAAAATTGTAGAATATCAGAGGGATCAAACTAATATCATGGAAGAATACCAATTGGATGAGGTTGAATACATGGACCTTGGAGAATTAGATCTAGATGAAATTGAGAAAGAATGCAGCAAGAAAGGGGAGGGTTATGTGTCGAGAAGACATCTTGAGCTCCTGAAGGAGGTCATCCTGAAAAACTAGGGCCATGCCTCAGCTAGGATTTGCTAAGGAACCTCAGAGTAGAAGTAAAAGGATGCAGCCAGAAGAAGGGGAAAGCAGAGGAATAAAAATGAATAAGCAAATAATAGCAGAGGTTGGAACCAAACTGATAGAATCAGGTCAATACCTGAAAATTAGGGCATCCTTCTCTGAGGTAAATAAGGTTCCCCAATGAAGGTTATAACCTGTAATATACGCGGGGTGAACCATCCACGCAAAATCAAGACTCTAAAACCAACTTTGGATCTGAAACGATGAAGGTGATAGGGAAAAAAGTGTGGAAAGGATGTGAAATGATGAATATTGATGCCCATAGAATGGCAGGAGGTATGTCCTTTCTGTGGAATCCTGAAAAAGTAACTCTTTCAAACTTTTGGGCTACAAAAGGACTACTCACCACTGATTTCCAAATATGCAATACCCAAACTATCGACACCATTACCAATGTCTATGGTCCTAGTATCTACCCGCACAAGCTTGCTTTCCAAGAATCCCTATCCTGGGCCGCTCCTTGGGTTGGAAACAAGCCCAAGATCATTGGGGGTGATTTCAACCTAATCACTTCCCTCGAAGAAAAAAAAGGGCGAAGACTAACTTTGGGAACAACAAATGATGCTTTCAAAAATTTCATTGAGGACAATAACATGGTCGATGTACAAACCGACAATGGTTGGTTCACTTGGAGCAACAAAAGAGAGGGGCACCACGTGGCCTCTCATCTAGATCGATTCCTGGTAACATAAGGGATTGTCAATAGTGGCAGATATCTATCTACATTGGTTCTCCCCTCTGCCGGCTCTTATCACTGGCCAATTTATCTGCAATGGGATGGACAGGGGCATCCAATCAAGCGCCACTTCCGCTTCGAAGAATTCTGGTTGGAGCACAAAGATTTCAAATCATTAGTCACTCAATGGTGGCAGGACTCCCCACTATCAAAGGGAACCAGGATGTACCAATTTCAACAGAAACTAAAATACCTTAAATCCAAGATCCGTACTTGGAATAAAGAATAATTTGGAAACATTTTTTAAGACAAAAAGAGGCTGTTAGAAAAACTGGAGGAAATTCAACGCAAGGGAATGAATACTAGTTATGATGAGGAGCTAAGAAACTTAGAAGAGTCTACCCTTCAACTCCTCAATGATCGTGAGTGTCAGGAGGAAATTTACTTGCAATAAAAGTCTAGGAATCAATGGCTTCAGGAAGGAGAACGCAATACCAAGTTCTTCCACCAATCTATTATCCAGAATAGACAAAATAATATAATCCATCGCTTGAAATTAGAAGACGGTTCTTATATTGAAAACAAGGAGGACCTGGAAGAATAATTGGTGGGATATTTTGAGAACATCTTGACAGAGGGTAGGGCCGACTAATCATCGTAAATTGCTTATATAACCTAGAACATCCCCTCTCTGGTTACTCCGGACCAAAATATGCTCCTAACCAAACCGGTTGAGATGACAGAATTCGAAGAAGCGGTCAATCAAATGGTGAATGGAAAAGCCACGAGCCCTGATGGGTTTACCACCAACTTCTTTCATAACTTCTAGGATTTTATAAAGAAGGAATTCTGGTTAATTGTGGAGGACTCTACATGAATCAGAAGATTTCTCAAGGTGTTCAATGCTACCTTTTTTACCCTCATTCCTAAAAACGAAGGGGAAAACTCTCCAAGTAAGTTCCAACCTATGGCTCTTTGCAATGTTATCTACAAGATCATTGCCAAGGTTATGTCCAATTGATTGAAACCCATTCTCCCATGCCTGATATCTCTGGAACAGTCATGCTTTGTGGAGGGGAGACAAATTATGGATGGAGTGATTCTGGTCCATGAGTTAATTCACTCGTTAAAGACCACCAAGGAGTCGGGTTGCTCCTTAAATTAGAAATCTCACAAGCCTATGATAAATTAAGTTGTAAATTCATGCGCGAGATGCTCAGCCTTTGCTTTATGCCAAGAATGTATTGAATGGAAGATGAATCTCACCTCCTCCACTTTCTTCTCCATTCTCCTAAATGGAACTCCCACTCATGGGTGAATTCATGAAGATGGGTGTCTATTTTGTGGGGTCGCGTGAGAAAATAAATCTGATTTTTTCATGTTTTCTAACTTTGGGCGAATAAAAGTGATATTTTTGTTTGGAATTTCACTTTTCACTAAAAAAATTTTTTTTAAAGAATTATGTTAGCTTTCTATTCATAATTTTTTCAATTTTTTATATTGAGATTTGATATGTCAATTTGGCAAATGTTTGACAGTGTGTTCTTATAAAATGAAAGGACTACAAAATAGCCATGTTTTGTCGCAAACGTAAAATCATTGTTAAACTTGTTTTTTTCAAAAACAAAATATGCTACGATAATCTACACACAATATACTACAGCATAACTATAAGTTTGTAACCAATGGATCTATATACTAATTATTATATTTTTTTGAATTTGATCAATGGGGAAACCTTGTCGATTTTTAACATGTTTTTTGTTGCAAAACTTTTCTCTCAACTGAATATAAAAGTAAAAAATCTATGAATACCCTTTTGAAGTAGACACGCCAATTAACTGCACGATAGTTTTTCAATTTTTTTGGTGGTGTATTTTTAAAGCTATGTATTTTTCATTTCACTGCAATTTGAAAGAGATGAAACCAAACTCGACACATGTTAAGAAAAAAATTAATTAAAAATATCAGATCTCACCTATACACAACAAAATCTATATATTCGGAAAGTAGATTCAATGATGAAACTAATGGTATCAAGTCCGACAGTCGCTTTGTAGTGTAAGAGATTTTTTTTGCCTTCCGAAAATGGAGAAACCTGAAAACTGTGCGGAAACGTGAAGTTTTCAGGTTTCAAAGGTTATTCGGCCGAATAACCTTTTTCCGCAACGGAGCCGTTATTTACAACAA
The DNA here is from genome assembly GCA_027924585.1 of Larix kaempferi. Lineage (NCBI taxonomy): Eukaryota > Viridiplantae > Streptophyta > Pinopsida > Pinales > Pinaceae > Larix > Larix kaempferi. The sequence goes on along the minus strand of BSBM01000361.1, from coordinate 4,858,388 downwards.
AGGTTATTCGGCCGAATAACCAAACGTAAAAATATTCCTTCAGCCGAAAAAAAAAAACGTCATTGTCTAAACTTATATAAATAAAACTAAGTACATTCACTATTTTCCCAACATCCTAAGTGGGCCTAACATTTATGAACATGTGCTTCCTCCTATAAGGTCATAGTTTTAAATATATAGGGAGTTAGGGTATGTACAACTCTGTAGACTTTAGCAGTAAAATCGCTATGTAGAGTAGGAGCCCTTGTCCCACAAACAAGGGGGTCTCATACACCAAATTGATGTTTGGCTGGATTGTGACCTTAAAAATATATTATTATTATTAAACGTGATGATGGTGGTGGAGTCATTTCCTTAATGTCCTAATTCTATGGGGATGAAGATGCATCGCAAATGAGACAATTCAAATTTAGAAACAATGATTTATACCAATCCTAAGAATATATACTAATTTGTATTAATAAAGCCTTTGCCAACTTGGAAACAAAGGGGAAGAATAGAAAACCCACAAATGAGGTCACTCAGATTTAGAAACTATGTTTTCAACCAATCCTAAGAATATATGCTAGTTGGTATTTTTAGAGCCTTTGTTGACTTAGAAAGAGGGGAAGAATAGAAAACCCTTTAATGCATAAAATTGATTATAAATAGACCTAGAAGATGTCAATTGGGTCTAGATCGGGTATGTGGGAGGAATGATTGTTATTCTCCCCGCCCAAGTTCAACCCCCACAAGTGACATGTTGAGTTCTTAAATGAGTATATAGTGGTAATGGCCTTGAGCCCTATGTTGATAAAGCCTCGAGCTTTTGTAGAATATGGTTTATCCCGGGTACCATCTTCGAAATGAGGGGGAGTACTAAGTGGTTCTCGCCAGGATATGTATTTCATGGAAAAAAGAAGACCTAGAACACGCATCTTTAGACATTGTTAAATAGTTTAAGTAGAACATGGTCATTGCTGAGCAAAATATGTAATTATGAATTTAGTTTGAAATAAATTTAAGTTAAAAGTTGAAATTTGACTCTAGATTTGAGGTGGCGAGAACCAAAATTCAATACCATCCCTCTCAAGGTTTTTGCTAAAAATAATTAAAAATGAATCCACTATTGTTTGAGTCATATGCTTAGAGTTTATATTAATATTATTTTCCACAACCCTTTTTTTTTTAAGAAATAACTTTCATGAACTCCCCTCCTCTTCCCAGAATTCCTGAATGGAAGGTGTTGCTAACCATAGACATACATGAGTCATTATAACCCTGGAAATGGATCTTGCGACCTCCCATCGACATTATGCTTTTGGCATTATGACCAAACTAATCAAGTTATCATTTGGGGCATTTATATTGATCTATTCTTTTTCTACGACATTTTTACATTTGTGTAAATAATACACATGATCAAATAATTTTATGTATATCCATTACTTATTGAACCAAATATTTATAGCAAAAGTTCACAACCAACTTCAACAACAAATTACTTTAAAAAAGTAACTCAATAACATTAGGCTGAGTCAAAATAGATTGCAACACATACAATCAACACATGAGATGTTAAAACTCTTGCCAAAGTATTGAACTTACAACTTATTAAACCAAACTGTTTAGTGAAGACTCATATTGAATCAATTTGAAAAATGGTTCAATTTTCATAAATTAATTCACGACGCACTGTAATGGACACACAAATATGATTAAACACAACCAATGTCCAGGAGGTCAAAGCTTTTACTCAAGATCTCACCTCATCGCTTATTGAATCACATATTTACACTAAAAGATCACAATCAACTCTCTTTTTACACCTAGAAAATGGTATACCTGATATTCCATTTAGAATCAAAGAATATAGTGTATGTTTTTAGAAGCGATTGCAACAGAGCATTCTTCTTCACAATTTTTCTAGCTACACTCCAAACATAAAGCTTTCAAAATACAAAAAACATCTTCTACCTCTACAACCCATGCGCTAGTTTTTCCATTTACATAGCGTCCCAAGGTGTTGGTAAAGACCTCTCCAAAAAGGAAAATGAAAAAATCCAAAGGAATACTGAACGTGCGTTGTCGTATCAGTAATTCAAATTCAAAAGAGAGGCATGGATCCTTGAGTTATCATGATTGATTCCATCCATTCCTCATAGAAAATAATGCCCTCTTTTGTGACAAGAGTTTTTTTTATTATAAATTGTCTGCTTTAGTGTTATATTCTTTGTAGACATGATAATACTGTAGCCTCTAAAAAGATGTTTACAAATGCTCGATCCTAGATTGCCACCATTCTAGAATCACTGCCTAAAGATTGCATTTGTGTTGAGCTCAATCTAATATAATCTTTGAATCACCAACGATTAGCATGCCTTAAATATTTTTCATGTAGGAAAAATATAATAGGATGAATAAGGGAAGCAATTCACTTCTTGTTTTAGTGACCCTGCCACAACCCATCAACATCTGGAAAAGGTGAGTAGTGGCCACTTTTAATACCATCCCATCCCCTGATACAACTCCTCCATCCCATGAGGCACCGTCGAAGAACCCAATAGGCATATGCTTCTGTAATAACGGGGGACGAATGTCCCTTTCTTGCTCAGTTCCTTTCACCTTATGAAATTCCTTGAAGGAATCCAAAGCCAATATACTTACTTTTAAATGATTCATGGGCTAGTCTTTAAAGAAAACATCATTCTAGTGCTTCCATATAGCCCAACTGATGAAAGCAGTAACTTTTGACCACCGATTGTTCATTGAAAACCAAGTTTGTAGAAAAGCCTCGAATGAGTCTACACCCCACCTTTTTGGCAGGTTTAAAATCCTAATCACTTCCCTCTAAACCAGTTGAGAGAACTCATGGAGAGAAAATAAATGATCAATGGATTCAGTCTCCTTCCTGCACAAAAAACAAAAAATGGGACCATAACCACCCCTTTTAACTATGTTCTCCTATGTTAGTACCTTTTTTATGGGATCAAACAACAAAAACATTTAATTTTCATTGGATAGTTTCGATGCCATAATCTCGAGTTTCGCCATTTTTCCTCACTATCCAACTTGGAAACAGTAATGGAGTCATAAGCCAGTTTTGTTGTAACCTGACCACTGCTCACATTTCGAGACCATAGTAGAGAGTCTTCTTCATTTGATAGTTGAATGCTCAAGTGCATAAGGGATTTTATGATTCCACTCATCTTCCAAGTCACCCATAGGTCCCAAATTCACCGCCAATTTTCATTTCTCACCCCCCAGAATGGCAGCTTCCATATCAAAAACCCATGCTAAAACAAAAATGACTTTTGCTCGGAGCTTTGTAATTAAGTTTTCAAATAAAAAAGAGTATTTTTCATTGCCAATGAGAGGATCCTTTCCAACTTTGATTTTTAGACCATTTCCAGGCCTCCAGGCCATCCAATTGGTCACAACATTTACAGACTTGAAGAGGCCACTCCAAATGTTCGAGCCTCCCACATATGTTTTAAGATCTTGGCATAGCCAATCCACGATAGAACCAATGAGCATGTATTTTTCCTTCATAATGACATTCCATAGTCCACCAAAAAAGAGACATATCCAAAGACTCTTAGCTCTCAAGGCTTTCCCAAAATAAAAATAAAAATATTCTTAATCCCCCAATCGCTCATACTTTTTTGGCAGGCAATTTTTTCCCACCCCACCAGGTGAAGTTTCTTGTGATTCTTATTCCTAGACCATAAAAAATGAAGCATCTCTTCTTAATCTATTCCAAAATGGATTTTGGAATTCTTGCCAACGATAACCAAAAGACATGGATGTTTTTGAGAATTGATTTGATAAGAATTAGTCTACCACCCAACAACAACCATCAATAACACTAATTCTCCAATATTTTTTCCACTTTCTTTAACAACCACATCCAATAACCTATAAGGTAACTATTGGGATTTAAAAAATAGCCTTAGCATTTTAGGCTTGATTCCAATAGTTCTACCTTGAAGGGGAAAAAATATTGAAGCTAGCCCAAAAATTCATCCCCTGTGCCTGAAGTGTAAAATCCATACTTTTCTGCACTAGCCTACATTTCTATAGCTTCACCAAAGGTATCTAGACATTCCTTAAACACTTGTCATTCACCTATGGAGCCTTTACCAAAAAGTAAAACATCATCCACAATAAACAAATGTGTTATCCTTACCACACCAGATATTTTAACTCCCATTAACCCACCCTCCAATATAGCATTTTGAATCAAGAGACTCAATCCTTCAATGATCAACAAAAATAACAACGGAGATAAAGGGAACCCTTGTCATAAGACATGAGTATTTCTAAAGAAATTGGAGGGTACACCATTCACTAACACAACAAAATTTGCAAGGATGTGCACTCCATAATCCATTTAGTAGCTTCAAAACTCAAACCAATATGCAATAAAACCAATCGGAGGAAACTCCAACTTACCCTGTCATACACCTTAACCATATCCACTTTTAAAAATGTTGCCTTCATTTTCTTTACCTTAATGGAATGCAAGCATTTCTGAGCCACTCCAACAACATCTAGTATTTGTACTCTATTGTTGAGAAAATGAAATTGCTCCTTTGATGTGAACTTAGACAAGATCAGCTTGATGTGATTGGCAATCATAGTAGATATGACTTATATACCAAATTATAGAGTGATATTGTATGGAAATCATTGAAAGAAGAGGAGTTGGAGTGTTTAGGTATCAAGGCAATGAACATGGCGTTCAAAGCCCCACTAACATGACCAAATAAAAATAGCAACAAGCAGATCAGGTCCAACTAGGTCAAAGAATTCTAAAAAGAACCCTATAGTCCACCCATTTGGGCCTAGACTCTTTGATTTGACAAAGTTGTATAAAAACTTTCTAACTTCTTCCAAGGATACCGGATCAACTACAACCTTTCCTTCTTCTTGTGAGAAATAGAAGGGAAAACAACGGATAACTTTGAGCTATCTTACAAGAGTATTCCCCCCTAGGATCTTTGAAGATGTTCTGAAAATGGATGGATGGCTACCCCTTCTTCCAAGTCTTTTTGGGCACTGAGGATCCTACCTTCAATGCCTTTCAACTCCCAAATCGCATTAGCATTCCTTTTATGCTCTGCATACTGATGAAAAAATGTTGAGTTATGATCTCCTTGAGAAATCCATATAGCCTTGCTCTTTAATCTCCAAGCCTCCTCCTCCAACTGAATTTTTTTTAACTTCCTTTCCTCTAGGGTCACAAGATTCACAATTTTAAGTGTATTTAATTTATTTAAGAGCTTTTTTTTTAAGTATGTAAAAAAGATAAGGTGGTTGGCAATTGTGGAGTGGAGTTTTTAACTTCCTTTCCTCCAGGGTCACAAGATTCACAATTTTAAGTGTATTTAATTTATTTAAGAGCACTTTTTTTTATGTATGTAAAAAGATAAGGTGGTTGGGTTCTATGTTGGAGTGTGGAAGATCTTTATGTTGGAGTCTGGGAGATCTCTGAGACAAAAGAATTTAATAATCATTTGGATAAGGATGACCTGGAACTTCACAAAAAGGGCACTTTGAGTTTGAGTGTGGGTCACACTTCTTTTAATGCCAATTTCATCTTTACTCAGAATAGATGCGGCAATGGATGAGGATCGAACATGGAACATGCCCCTCTCATTCATTGCAGCATTGATAAATCAGGCGCTGACAAAGCCTCATCCTCAGGAGGCAGAACCCTTCTGCGAAGTAAAAGCACGGTCACTCCTATCGACGTGGCAGGTGAGGCATCCCGTGCTATGGATAAGGTTGCCAAAAAACCGCCAGCTGGGAATGCCAAAACCGCTGGCCGGGGACCGAAAACCGCCTGGAAGAAGTTTTCGCCTCTTCTTGACATAGGATATGGCCCATGGCAAGAAAAGCTCTACCTGACGGTTCCACGTGGCGTGATTTCTATGGGAATAGGCTGAGAAGTTCTTATCGGCTGCAGCTACAAAATGCCCCAAGACGCCCGCTGGCAGCAGGAGAATTTCAGTTGTTGCAGAAGGACTTAAAGGAACGGAAATTCCGTGACAGAAATTCAAGATTGTCATAGATTTCAAAACCCTATTTTCCTTACGAGCAGCCATGGCTGAAGAGCGATTCATATCGACATGCGATTTATCTTCATCATCTTCTTCTTTTTCTATTTCTTCACACGATTCGACGGCGTCCTCGGCTTCCTCGGACGACATCACTGACAGCGGCAATTCTTCTTGGGGTTTCTCGCCTCCACCGATGCCCGATGCCAATGGCGGCCCTCTCTTCCACATGAAGTCTCTCAAAGCCAGCCTCCCTTCTCGCAAGTAAGTCTAAATCTAATGGCAACCATATATTTATTAAGAAAATCGCTCTGGAACGGGGGCTGCTGCAATCTTTTGTTGGTTTTGGCTGATTGTTTGCGTAATTTGCAGGAGGGGTTTGTCCTGTTTTTTCACCGGCAAGTCGCAGTCGTTTACATCCCTGGCAGATGTGAAATGCGTGGAAGATCTCGCCAAGCCGGAGAAGAAGCTAAGGAGTTCCCACTGCTGCCATTGCGGGGAATCGACGATAAAATCATCAGATAATAAGCAGGCCATTCGATCATCAATACTCTTGGCAGGCTTATCGGAATCCATGGAAATGGCCCGCAACACTTCCTTTGACCGTAAGATGAGCAAAAGAAGTAGCTGTTTAAAAATTTAATACCGTGCAGGCTACTGCTAGCACCTCGAAAACAAATTATATAAAGCTCATTGGGTGGCAGACCATACAATGATTTAGAGATCCAGTGCCCAAGAGCTAGTTCTGAACACTGTACATAATACTCAAAATGAGCCTCTTTTTATTAATTGTGAACTTCTCAAACCCTGACTGGTTTCGATTCGGGGACGGATGAAACCCCATCGGATGTAACGTATACTTCAGTGCCAAATCTTCAGAGGGGAGGGCTTCCAAATTACTCCTGCTATAATTGCAGATACAAGGAACGGAAGAAGGGAGGAACGAAGGAGAGGAAGATATATCTCCACCAGCATTGTTTTCTCTGAAGTGAGCGTTGTTTTCTCCCATTTTAGAGTTTGCTTGAAAATTCAAATGTTTATACACTCCATACAATAATATTAATATTTTATGGCCTTTCCCAAAGGGAGTTTAGGAAACTGACCCCAACACCCCAAGATCCAAGAATTGAATCCTTGGTCTCTGGTCTGCAGTGGTTTGTCAACTGGGCCAATCAAGTTTGTCAACTGAGGCCCAATCAACTGAGCCAGCTATTGAGCTCCTTCCACGTTGTATTAGTATACCCTTTGTTCATGTACCTATTAATTGACTTTAAATATTTTTATGATAGCTGACCTTCTTTAAATATTTACTATTATTTTTTCTCAATGATAGTTCACTTTCTTTAAATATTTTTTTTTTTTATGATAGTTCACTTTCTTTTGTCTAGATTTCTTTTATGCATTTATAGCATAGTATAAATCTCAATATACCTTTATCGACCTAAATAAATTTTTAGTTAATTATAAGTTGTTTAATTTTTTTAAATAAATATTAATTATTATTTTAAATTTAATAATTAAAAAATTATATTGTTAATATAAATAAAAATATAAAATATAAGTTAAATGGGTTTTATTAAATAATTGGAAGGAATATAAAGCATAGTAGCATAATTCGGTCGTATTGGTACGGATTGTTAGTAAACAATTAAATTTTGAAAACCAATTTTAAAAAAAAAAAATTCTTTTAATTATTTAAAAACTTTAAAATAGAAATACCATTCAATTTCATACTTTCTTATTAAAATAACTATGAATAAGTAGTTGCCGACTCTTACACTTCCATTAAAAATATTATATACAAGCAAGCTACTTCCGTATTTTAACCGTACTAGATATTTTCATTACATATTTTTTCCATATCGAATCGTATTCCAATCCGAATCCGTATTCGTACTCGAATTATGCTACTATGATATAAAGTATTGTCTTGAGTTTTTAACTACTATATTGTTCTAACCATTTTATTCAAAATAATGATAACCATGATAGACCTAAAATTAAGATGAAACTACTAATTTAGTTGTATGAACATTATGTTTCTTTTTGTTATATCTTTTTGCATCTTATTCTATATTGTTTAATCTCATTATGTAATGTAATTTATACCATTTTTTTAAGATACTTGATACAAATATTTTGTTGTTGTTAATTATTCTTTGTCACCACTTAAGCATGAAAGGAATCATATATATCTAATTCAAAGCACATTATATAAAGTTTTATTTTATTTTTTACTTTCAATTACTATATATAAGAAAACATTGATATTAAAATATTTTATTTAAAGTAAATATAGTGAAATTGTAATATCCCTTTTTCAAATTTTATTAAAATGCCAATTTTTCAACTTTTTCCCCAATTTCGACCTTTGACTAGTTTAACTGTTTTGACCTCCAAATCATACCAAATGCTCCCAAATCTTCTGTATGAGTGTATTAATGGTATTTAGACTTGAATATCAGGTTCAGGGATGTTTTATGGACCTCCAAATACTGCTGCAAACTTGATTTGTATTCTGATCAATATAGGTAATTTTGACTAGTAATTTGTGCATCAAATCCCCCCCGGGTAACACTGAAAATGGCCTTCCAAATGCCTCCAAACTCCCACAAATTTATGAACAGAGGTATATAATGTGTTAAGTATGTTATTGAGGTCTCATATGCACCATTAATTGATTTTTACTACTGTTATAACTCTCTCACATTCAACAGCAAAAACCCCCAATTCGACCCTTGGGGAAATGGCACTATTTCATCTCCCAATACAACTAAACTGAGTAAAAATGCTTCAAATGCTCAAGTACAGTACATGAAACTTGTAGAAGACATCCATGGCATTATATTGATCACAAATATATCAGAGAATCATCCATCCATTCGAAATAATCAACATTATAGTGTCATACATCAATGCATTGGGGAAATGGACATTGTTTGCTCATTAATCAATAGTTTTGCATACAACCAGTGGGTATTTCGACCTGAGACTTTCTGAATATGAATAACAGAGGATATGAAGCTATTACAATCATAAATATATAATGAGAAGCTCTCTCAAGAAGCACAAGTGCTCACCAAAAACGCCCTCCCTCAAGGAGCATGAATATGCCTTCAAAACTGGAAACGGTGGAGAGAAAGTGCTGCACTAAACCAAACCATGAAACTTCCTGTAGCTGATACCTCCAAATACAAAATCCATTAAAGCACCATGAAAGACCTGAGTGGCCTCTCCAAACACCAACTTGGATGGGAATCTTTCACCCTCGAAATTGGCTAAGGCAAGAAACTAGTCATCCACTAGCTCTCTCTTCACAAATGCAATTTTTCTCAAATCATCAAAAGCCATTCTCATACTTCATTTCTACATTTTATAACCAACATTAGCCTTCTAAGGGTCGAAATCCTCTCAATAGATTCAATAGATTTCCATTTAGGAATTATTCCACATTTGCCACTTGTCTCCTAGTTCCAACCTTCCATCTTCTCCCCAAATTCGATTTTGAGTCTCTTTGGCTTCTCCAACTCCCAAATTCGACTTCCTTGAGCCTATTTTTGGGGCTGACATGTCATAGTGGTCAGATGTCAGAGGTCAGGTCTGCAATTTGTCATATTTGTCATAGATGCTCCATCATTGGTGTCATAGGGGCTAGGGAATCTAGCCCAAGTGTCCACAAACTTCCACTTTGACTCTTTATCTTCCATGGAGGTTACCAATCCTTCCCAATTCGACCTAATATGCTCAATGACATGTGTTATGACTTACCAACTCACCCAAGAGTGTTCACATTCCCATTAATTCGAATTTGCAAAAGAGAGATACCATGTATTATGAAAAATCAGCCTAGTGTGGGTCCCACATCCTCCATATGTCTCCAAAACCATTTGTCACCTATGATTTCTCTTGAATTTCTTTATTCACTATATTTATTAAATACTTGAACCCTTATAATGTATAAACATCATTTATTTGCTTCCTTATTACCATTCCACATGTGCCCATCCAACCTAGGAAACTAGTAGGATTGATGGGATTGTCTTACTATGAAATTATTGGAATGGGGACATTACAGTCCTCCCCACCCAAGATTGCTTGCCCTCAAGCAATCTCAATTTACCATGCTGAAAACTTGTCCCTCCTCTATTAGGGGCCTTCCATGAGTAATGTCTCCCATAATATTTCTATTCCGGTGCTTCATGCTGTGGGAAGAAACTACCTGATTCGGATAGGTGTGTTGCCCTCTCACAATCCTTAGTACTCCTTTTGAATCTTGGAATTTCATTTCAGGAATTTTATAATTTACTGTATGCTCTCCTATTGAATACAACCATTGCACTCCCAAAACAACATTAGTATCAGCAATATCAACCACATAAAAACTATCAACAAAAGTATAGTTACCTACGGTGACTTGCAGCTGGGGAATCCATGTTTTGCACTCCATTGTGTTGTGACCGGGAATGACAACTGTGAAGCCATCAAATGGTTCAATAGGTATATTTCTTTTCTCCACCATCTCTGCATCAATGAAGTTATGGGTGGCTCCTCCATCTACCAAAACTGAAGTTCTTTGTCCTTGTACCATACCTTTGCATCGGATAGTATGATAGCGAGGTACTGCTGAAAGTACTGCCATTGTTACTTTGGTGGGAGAGGGATGCTTCACCTCTGGTTTCCCTTCTTCTGCTGTAGTATATCCTTCTTCTTGGGCTGAATTATTTCCTTCTTCCTCCATGCCCCCTTCATATCCCTCATCACAAAATACTTCAATGAATTGAGCCTTTCCTTTAGCACATTTATGTACAGGTACCCATGGTTGGAAGCATGAGTAACACAATTTCTTCCTTCTGAGCTCTTCCCTGCTTAGTTCCTCTTTCTTATCCTTTCCATATTCATCTTCTTGCCATGGCTTCTTATCAGGTGCATCTCTTTGCCAAGGTTTCTTTTCAATTCTGAAGTCAGGCTTGGGAGGAAATCTCGTTCTAGGAAGCACATTTTGGAGATCCCTAGTCAAGCTCATTGCATCTTTTAATGTAGTTGGCTTGTGGGCTTTGACCAAACCTTTTAAGGGTTCAACCAAACCTTCAGTGAACAGCAATACCAACCTTCCCATAGATACATCAGCCACCTTGACTGATAATTTTTGAAAGTCCAACATATATTCAGTAGGTGTCCCAGTTTGCTTCAATTGAGCTAATTCCTTGAAAGGCAATTCTGGATCTTTTTGTTCAAACCTCTCTAGTACCCTATCAACAAATTCTCCATATGTTTTAACCTGATCATGACCCAAGGTTTTCAAACCATAGAACCACCATTCATTGGCATCTCCTTCCAAATGCAAAATGGCCATTTTTAATGCATCCTCTTCCAACATAGGATTTAGCTGAAAATATACATCCAATTTTTGCACCCAAGTGTTAGCAGAATTTTGAGAAGAACCATCAAAAGTAGGAAGTGACATTTTTCCAATAGCACTATTCAATTCTTTGTTATGGAATGGACTCCTATTGTCTCCCTTCATTTTAATCTTTTGCATAGCATCAATGTAGTCACTGAGTGGTACACCTCTTTTACACTCTTCATTCAAATCATTCCAATCATTTACTAGTTTCTTGTAATCCAATTCAAGATTGGGCTCTTCTTTGGGTGTGAGAAATTTAGGTGCAGTATGCCTTTGTGTGCTTTGAAATTCATCAGGTCTATTATGAGGTCCTGTACTTGAGAAAATATGCTCATTCCCTTTCATCTTTTCCCCTGAGTATGAACCACTATTATCTCCTATCATCCCTTTGCTTTGAAGCTGGCTAATCAACAATTCAAATCCTCGCAACAATTTATCACCTATCCTATCCATGTTTGCTGAAAGTTTAGAGAAACATGGATCTAAGGTTTCAATAAGTTCCTCCTTATGTTTTAATTTGTCATCCTCCTCTCTACCCATGGTTTCAGCAAAACACTCCTCTTCTTCTACTACCTCTTCTTCAACAAAAACCTCTTCAACTACTGGTTCAAAGGGTGGTGGATTATTCTTTTGACTTCTTGTTAGGACCATCAGGTGCCAAGAACATGCTCTGATACCACTTGTAATATCCCTTTTTCAAATTTTATTAAAATGCCAATTTTTCAACTTTTTCCCCAATTTCGACCTTTGACTAGTTTAACTGTTTTGACCTCCAAATCATACCAAATGCTCCCAAATCTTCTGTATGAGTGTATTAATGGTATTTAGACTTGAATATCAGGTTCAGGGATGTTTTATGGACCTCCAAATACTGCTGCAAACTTGATTTGTATTCTGATCAATATAGGTAATTTTGACTAGTAATTTGTGCATCAAATCCCCCCCGGGTAACACTGAAAATGGCCTTCCAAATGCCTCCAAACTCCCACAAATTTATGAACAGAGGTATATAATGTGTTAAGTATGTTATTGAGGTCTCATATGCACCATTAATTGATTTTTACTACTGTTATAACTCTCTCACATTCAACAGCAAAAACCCCCAATTCGACCCTTGGGGAAATGGCACTATTTCATCTCCCAATACAACTAAACTGAGTAAAAATGCTTCAAATGCTCAAGTACAGTACATGAAACTTGTAGAAGACATCCATGGCATTATATTGATCACAAATATATCAGATAATCATCCATCCATTCGAAATAATCAACATTATAGTGTCATACATCAATGCATTGGGGAAATGGACATTGTTTGCTCATTAATCAATAGTTTTGCATACAACCAGTGGGTATTTCGACCTGAGACTTTCTGAATATGAATAACAGAGGATATGAAGCTATTACAATCATAAATATATAATGAGAAGCTCTCTCAAGAAGCACAAGTGCTCACCAAAAACGCCCTCCCTCAAGGAGCATGAATATGCCTTCAAAACTGGAAACGGTGGAGAGAAAGTGCTGCACTAAACCAAACCATGAAACTTCCTGTAGCTGATACCTGCAAATACAAACTCCATTAAAGCACCATGAAAGACCTGAGTGGCCTCTCCAAACACCAACTTGGATGGGAATCTTTCACCCTCGAAATTGGCTAAGGCAAGAAACTAGTCATCCACTAGCTCTCTCTTCACAAATGCAATTTTTCTCAAATCATCAAAAGCCATTCTCATACTTCATTTCTACATTTTATAACCAACATTAGCCTTCTAAGGGTCGAAATCCTCTCAATAGATTCAATAGATTTCCATTTAGGAATTATTCCACATTTGCCACTTGTCTCCTAGTTCCAACCTTCCATCTTCTCCCCAAATTCGATTTTGAGTCTCTTTGGCTTCTCCAACTCCCAAATTCGACTTCCTTGAGCCTATTTTTGGGGCTGACATGTCATAGTGGTCAGATGTCAGAGGTCAGGTCTGCAATTTGTCATATTTGTCATAGATGCTCCATCATTGGTGTCATAGGGGCTAGGGAATCTAGCCCAAGTGTCCACAAACTTCCACTTTGACTCTTTATCTTCCATGGAGGTTACCAATCCTTCCCAATTCGACCTAATATGCTCAATGACATGTGTTATGACTTACCAACTCACCCAAGAGTGTTCACATTCCCATTAATTCGAATTTGCAAAAGAGAGATACCATGTATTATGAAAAATCAGCCTAGTGTGGGTCCCACATCCTCCATATGTCTCCAAAACCATTTGTCACCTATGATTTCTCTTGAATTTCTTTATTCACTATATTTATTAAATACTTGAACCCTTATAATGTATAAACATCATTTATTTGCTTCCTTATTACCATTCCACATGTGCCCATCCAACCTAGGAAACTAGTAGGATTGATGGGATTGTCTTACTATGAAATTATTGGAATGGGGACATTACAGAAATACTTATTGCACCTTTACATCCTTCTAACTTAAAATTCAAAACATATATATTTTAAAAGTCTTTACAAGAATAAACCTCATAATAGAGCGAGGATTATAAAGGGCAATTTAATTTGAATAAAAAACAACAAACAACAACAATTCTTTAGTTTGGATAGGTAACAAATAAGGAACTTAATGTTGTTTGTGTAAAGAAGCAAGGAAAGCAACAATCATTTTGCGGTAGATTAAAAAATTGGAAGGAAACAGAGAGATCTACAAGGTTAAAAAATTGAGACATTAAGAGCTCTTCTAGCTATTATAATATGGAGCACATGGTTAGCCAGAAATAAAAATATATTTGAGGAAAAAAAAATCCCTGTGTTTTTTTTGTGTTTCACGGAGTCTAAATATTTTATCTTTCTTTCCACAAGAACTTAATCCTAAGAAACCCATGAATTTGGTGCCTATTGATTTTCCTGAATATCCTTATGCATTTTTTATGAAGCTTCCCAAGATTCAAGAAGCCAGAGCGGGGCTAGAGGTGTTATCATCCTTTCAGAGAAAGAAACAGTGTCTTTTAAAGCATGATTAGGTTCGAGATCAAATAACTATGCAGAGACATCAGCCCTATGGCTCCTCCTCAAGCTAGCAAAGAAGATTGGAATTAAAAAACTCAGAGTATACAACAATTCCTAGTTTGTCATAAACTGGATGAGAAAGGTAAGCAACTGTCACAATGTGCTACGTGGTATTCTTGTTGAGGAAATAAGCTGTATTAGAGACTCCTTTCAAGAAATCAATTTCACCCCGACGCACCCTGTTCTTTGGCAAGGTACGCCAGACTTAAGGTGACGTGCTCTGCACATTAGTAGATCACGTCGGTGACGCATGCTTACCTTGCACAAGGTGTGTCGTCCTTCCAATGGCGCGGGTTGTCCATGTGCAAGGTACGTCGTTGTTGGTTAAAGTGGATAAAGAGAAGCTTCGAGCAACTTCTCAAAGCTTGGGTGTCGTGGAGGATTATCCCTACATACCTGGAAAGGTGGCATTCGATCCCCTTAACCTAGTGGGGTGATCCCTTAAGCTTCTCCCCTAAATCCTCAACCTCTCCTATCCCTTTTGGCCTATATATATGAACCCCCTCTCCATTGTCAAGGGAGGAAGGATAAAGTACTTACATGCTGGTGGAATTTGGCTAGGAGATCCTCTTCATCCATAGAAGACTAGAAGGCTAGAAGGCTTTGATCTTTTGAGGCAAGATCATTTGAGTTGATGTTATAACGTCGAAGCATTGGCTGTAACTCTCTACTTTGTATTTGCTGCAAATTACATTTAATACAATTTCTCTCCATGAACTTATTGTCTTGATAATTTTTATGATTGACCTCTTTGATCGTTAATCTAGTTAGATTCATAATCATATGCTTTCATTATTCGTTTGTTTCCACTTGCTCTATCTTGTTTTGCAGCTGGAGATCGGTGAACTGAGATTTAGATCAAATGAGGAGAAAGGAGTTGCATCGATAAGGTAAGATTGTTTCCCAATTTACTTTGCAACTTAATCTATCTAGGAAAGGTAATTGTGCTATGTACATGTTTTGTTCTAGATCTGAATCATTCAAGCTAGAGAGATCAGTTTTTGTTCTCATTAACAAATTGTCTATAAACACACAACATGAAGGTAGACACACTATCAAAAGAAGGGGTAGCTATACACAAAGGAGTATGAATTATTTTTCAAAATGGGGAGCAAATTCAAAGTCATTTTTGAAAGTATGATGAATTAGGAAAATTGACTGATGAAAATAAAATGCAGCAGAAGGAAGAATGGGTGTTTTTGAGCCTCTTGATTGAGTAAGACACCAGAATGAGTTTTTAAGCTTTTGTAGCTCCTCATGTGTAAAACAAGGATAATAGAGAGGGTCGTTGGAGCAGGGAGAATCCTGGCTTGAAAGAAGAATGGGTGTTCACTACTATGAATAGGCCTTTCTTAGGAGCTATTTGTGGTTATGTCACGAAAAGGAATTACTCTTTTTGGATGAAGATAAACTTAGAGATTTCTGGAAAGTTATTTTTTGTGAAGTCTCAATGCTTGAAATTGTTGTGAAGCTTTATTGTAGTAGTAGAAGAGAGATCACTCGTGCATGAGAAAAAATAAAATAGTTAGACCTAAGCTTTTTGGAGTATGTGTTAGTGTCAAAATAAAGAGATGTTGGTTGGATAAAAACAGTTGTAATGATAACATAAATCCACATTTTTGGATGAAGTTTTCTTAGCGAAGAATGAATATTGTAAATTTTGTTTTTAGTGAAACTCTGAAGCTGGAATGTTTACTTTGTGAATGCAACTTCAACGATTATATGAAAAATGCTCTCAAGGCATATGCAAAATGTAATATCTATCATCAATAAATATTAAGAGTTTTTTTAATGGAAAAAATGTATTCTAATTAATTAAGATTAAAATAATTAATACAACTTGAATATTTTTTGTTCTTTTTTAGAAGAGTTCTTATATTATCTAATTTTTCAATTGATATCAACAAGTACAAGTTTGATTATGTACAATTAATTATTTGATATAGATACTATGGATTTTTGTCTATTTTTATCTTTTTGTAATTTATATGTTTTTTTAAATCATGATGGCATTCATCATTTAGAATTTTGTCTATTTTTATAATTTATATGTTATTCTTTAAATCATGATCCCATTCATCTTTTATAATTTCATCTTAATATTTTTTAAATATTACCTTTCAACTTATCTTAAACATCTAAAAAAATTACCCATCTTTTTTATAGTAAAATAAAATATTAATAAACAAATAAAATTATAAATTAATAATTTTTTAAAATTCAAATTCATAAAACAAGTAATAAAACACATTTAAAAAGTACTCAATTATTTTATAGAAACATAAATAATATTAAAACTATACTATAAATTTATATTATATACAACAAATTAAATATAATGACATAAATTTTCATTAAATAAAAAGTACAAATATATTTAAAAGTAAACAATATATTTACTTTAAATCTAAATCAATTTTCTAATGAATTATAAAATGAGTATTTTATTGGGTTTTGGTTAGAATCTAGTAAAATATTTTTTTGGGAAAATCTAAATTTTTACCTGTTTAAATTGTGCTTTTGAATCTATAAATAGATTCAACACCCTTAAATACCCCTTAGCACCCAAATTATGCAATTTCCATAGCTAATATTTATGATTCTAAGATTTTTTAAAGATTTCTACTAGAAATAGGAACAAAATAAAATGGAAAATATATGCTTGGAAAAAATTGAAAACATAGAATATTTAAATATACCATTAAATTAATATCTAAGATCACCCAATGATATATTTCATAAATATAAACAATAATATTATAATTAATATCAATAATTTTAGATAAAAATTTTAAATTTATTAAATTTTTATTTACAATTATGATATTATTATGAACAAATTTAGCCAAGGATCGTTTGAATACGTCTTTGAAATATTAATACATCAATAGCCAAAGAACTCAACCACATGAAAAAAAAATCAAAATTAAAAATCATTCCATAACAAACTTTCAAACACTTAAAGGTGCATTAGAATTTTATGAAGTAGATAAGTATTCCCTATAACAACAACCGATTGATTTAATAGGCGTTCTCTTACTCTAGGCATTCCCTTACTCTTTTCCAGCGCAGATGTGACAGAATATTATTATAAATTTATAATATTCTTCAAACATCTTATGTGAAAACAATTTATTATAAATTTATGATATTCTACAAATATCTTATAGTATAATACTAGTAACTGCTCTAAAAGAGCAAAGGAACGCCGAAAGAAAAAACATGGAAGTATAATAGATGCAATGAAGTGAAAAAGAGTAATATTTTTGTTGTGAATAATTACTAGTGCAAATTTCATCATAGTATCTACAATAAAATACCCATATATTGACAAAATCCATGAACAGATTCAGAACCATTTAATTGTTAAAAATATCAATATGATGAGCGATTTCATAATTTGTTTTGTTTTAGGAATATGAGAGGTTTTTTTAATGTAAGTGGAAAGTTTCTTCTATTGTATTATTCCAATAGATTAAAAGAGATTCATGAAATGTAGGCATATTTTTTGTTTTATAACCTTCTTCTATGTCTTTTGTACATGTGAACAATTGGAAGAGATTCATGAGTAATGTATCCACATTTTTCAGTTTTATATTTTCATGGTAGTTGGATGCCATGGTGTAAATTAGTGATTTCCAAAACATTCCAATAGGAAAACCTAACACATTAAAGAAACCAACATGCTATAAATTTGAAGCATTTACTTCCAAGGTCAAACAAAAGGGTGTACAAAAGAAAGTAAAACTAGGTTGTAATTGAAGAATACAAGGATCATGAAGTGTTGTTGAAGCTTATAAAGAAAAAGAATTTGAAAGAGACCAGGTCCCAACAATACCAAGTTCTTGGAAAACTTAAAAATAAGAGGCAAAATGTATTATAAGATTAACACTAAGAAAGGCAAAATGTATTATAAGATTAACACTAAGAGAGGCAAACCCATATGTTTTTAATAGTATTATCCCTAAAGAAATGTATTGGGCCCATTGTGCATGATGATGTAAGCATGTAGCACACAATTTGCAAAATGTTCAAATAACACCAGGCAATAGCATTTCAAATAAACTTCCCACACCATAGTAGTGAAAGCCTTTTAAACATTGGAATCATTGTTTGTCAAGTATTACAAGCAATGTAAAATGCAACCAAGCAAAATTATTCATATTCTTGGCATTTCATTATTTCAACGGATCATGGGTTTAATGAATAATGGATTATGGGTTGATACAAAGAGTTTTCCTCTTCCATGCTAAAGATGGATTAAATTTAAAATTTACGCAAGTTCAAATGAATGCCATATGTTTTCAATACTATGATGATATTATACATACTTAGGATGTATGCCAAGTCTTACATCATGTTTGATTTCTTAAATGAATATTGGGCCCAACATTCAATAGAGTTATTTATTAAATTCATGAAATATAAATCTAAATGTTGAATGTCATCTCTCTTAAATAATATATTGATATGACATATATGTAGGATGTGTGCCAAGCCTTGCATCATGTTTGATTTCCGTAGTGAACTTTGGGCCCAACATTCAATAGAATTATGTATTAGATTCAAGAAATATAAATATAAATGCTCATCAAAGCTCAAGAGATGCTAGCTTCATGGATTGAAGTTCCCTTTGTTTATGCAGGAGATCTATTTGGAATATCTCCAGCATTGTTTAAGGATACAACTATAGTTAAACATAAATAGCCTTGAAGGAAACATGTCACATTATGTAATTCCCAAACTCCAGGTGAGTTTCTAGTCCCTCCAGTCTTATCTAAAGTC
Source organism: Larix kaempferi (assembly GCA_027924585.1). Classification (NCBI taxonomy): domain Eukaryota; kingdom Viridiplantae; phylum Streptophyta; class Pinopsida; order Pinales; family Pinaceae; genus Larix; species Larix kaempferi. The sequence goes on along the minus strand of BSBM01000361.1, from coordinate 4,839,084 downwards.
AATACTGAATACTGTCTAATAAGATGTGACCTCACAGAACTTTGTAAAAATGAGATGATTCCATAAATCATCTTATAAATAGAGGCGTATGTGGCTTCACAACTCTATAGAATGAGATGACTCCATAAAACAACATATAATTGGAGGTGTGGGCGGGTGTATGATAAAAGCAAACAAAAGAGAATGCCAAAGAGTACAAGCGCACATATTCTCAAGACTAATTTGATATTACACAATTGCATATACTACAAAGCAGTGCCAAAGCTGTACACTGGATAAAATTTCCAAAACAATAATTGTACATAAAGATAGTTTAAGTCCCATAATAGGCCTTTATTTACATGATAATGCTAAAAATACATGATGGAAAAAAATTAAAATAGCTCATGTGACCAAATTAGATTATTAATGCCAATGTTTTTTTTTAACAGTAACAGAGTAAAGGATTATATTTATAAAGCTGTGCACAGCTATTCATTACAGACTTTCAAACAGAGTTTTTAACAGTGCAGAGATATCTGGACCAACTATCACTATAATGACTATCTGCATTACATTACAAGCTCTGAGCTTGGTCTTCCTGAAATTATCCAGCATAGAGCTGGAATAGACCTTAACAAACTGACTACAAAGGATTATACAAAAATGCATTAACCAAAATGAGCAAAATTTTTGAAACCTGGGCTGTGCTAAGTCCTAGCCTTTCTTCCTTAGCTGAGCAGAAGAGGCATCCACCATAACCTGGTTAATTTCCTGATTTACCGTTGGGTTTTCATGCACCCAGCTTCCCTGAGTTGCTCCAGTGAAAACGGCCATGTCTTCCTGCAACCTATCAACTTTCCCCATTAATTCAAATATATTTCGTTCCAGATCATCAATTCTGGAATCCTGGCAGGATAACTGTGTGCACACATGATTTATGTCCGACGCCATTTCTGCAATCTGCTTTACATTGGAGCAAACCGCGTCGTATGTATTATGGACTGCAAACTTGATGTCAACCAACGTTCTGCTCAAGGCGGCTATGGCCGCCCTAATTGACTGCATATTTTCCCAGTTATACGCCTGAGCCAGCAGGAGACGAGGAGGAGGAGTGTCGAGCTCGCCGAGGGAGAGGCGGCTCAGAGTTTCAGATAGATGGGGAGGGCGAGCCATCGCGGAGGGAGGAAAAGAGAGGACGGGTGGGAGAGTTAAGAGAGCCCCGTGGGAACTGACACCGAGGGAGAGAACGAGGTGACAGGTGGAGGAGCGAACGGTGTGGCATGTGGGTGAAGACTCGGAGGAAGGAGTGGGTTGAAGACCATAGTTTAATGAATGGTAAGGGTGGTCCCTCGTGACCAAGACCCTAACCAAAAAACCCAACATATAATCAATGAACCAAGGCATTTGGGCATTAGGGGATGTAATGAAATTCCAATACTCCATTATGATCCTTGATTTGCCCGTTTTCGAGCATGATTCCTTGGTTCGCCGCTAAATCATCCATCCTGTTGTTCTCTCGGAGGATGTGAAAGAAGGATGCCTTTGAGAGGATTGTATTGGCTTTAATTCTTTGCATGTATCTGTCGGCTTTTGAGCCTGGCGAGGCATATCCTCTTCGCATGATTTGGATGACGTGCCTGGAGTCTCCGTAGATTTTGAGATTGTCTATGCTGTAGTTGGAGGCCATATCTAAAGAGAGAATGAGAGCTAACCATTCTGCCTCATTATTTGTTTTCCTACCTAGTCCCCATGAAAAGGCTGCGATTTTAATTCCTCCGGGATCAAAAAGAATCCCACCCGCACCTGCCACCCCAGATTATTAATGCCAATGTTACAAGCATTAATATATATAATTACTAGAAATTAAATGTTGAATATTAATAATTTAATTATCTTTATTCTATTTTTTCATAGCATAATAACAGTTGCATTTATAGTTAATTCAAATAGGTTACAACAATATTTCGAATTTGTTAGTGAATTAAATAGGTTCTATTTGTCTCATGATAACCAAACCATTTCATTTGCATGTACTATGTAATGGGGGAAGTGACGATGTTAGCCTATTATGCTCCATTATAGTCCAGATAGTTCTGAATTTGCTAGTTTATTCTGAACTTACAACATGCGTGCTTGTTTTCAGAATATACACACCACAAAAATCTCAACCATGGATGTTTGAATCACAAATGTAGCCAAGCAAATTGATCTGAATTTGATAGTTTATTCCAAACTTACACCATGCTTGTTGGTTTTAAGAATACACTAACCACAAAAGTGGCAAAAAAGCACCACCATGCTTCAGTCCATCTAAACAACAATGGACGTATCAACCATAAATGGAACCGAGGATATTAAAAACAAGGTACTATGATTATTTCCTCCAAGAATCTTATTTTCACACTAATTTTCTCTTACACTGCTATAGTCAACCCTTTCTTAGCCAGGCTATCCAAGACATCATTTCATGCTTGATATAAGCCTACAATCTGGCATGCAAAGTCATAAAATATGTATGATTAGAAGTCACATAGATGGCGAGGAATTGTTGAAACTATAGTTAGAAGTCACATAAATGGTGAGAAATTTGTGTAACTATGAATACGACTCAGCTAAGGGTGTAATTTGCATAAGAAAATTGCACAATTCAAAACATCCCCTTTTGTTGATACTGGCATGTACTTTTTCATCTTTCACATGTATGATGTACATACACAACGATTTTAAGAACATTCTGATTCAAATAATAGTATCAGAAATTAAATTGTCATCAAGAATACCTGTCACTTGGTAGCTGGGAGAAATAGAAATGGATGAGTCCCACAACACAATTCAAACTTACAATAACATTAGTGTTGGCCACCTAGTATACATCTCCTGGTGGTGTCTCCACAACACTCGACTTTGATGAATATTTGAGATGGATAATACCAGTTCTCTCAATAGATTCCGTACACAAGGTCTCTTTACTATTTCTTTCATTTCGAAAAAATGCTTCATGGAACAAGTTACACCTAGAAATATATGACACCAGGCTAACTAGGAAATCATTTTGACAAATATATCTACATCTTTTCTAGACAAACTAAAAGGATATATAAATAAAACTAGAAATAAATAACATGTTTTCCTCCTCTTGATCCACAATTTTCTTAACAAACTCTTCAACAATAACCTAAAGTGGTTTAGATTTACTTTTATTGTCAAGTAAAACAATAAAATAATGCTAGTTCATAACTAACTCATGTGACAAATCAAGCAATTATAAAAAAATCCATCAAAGGAGAGCCACATCTCTAAGCCAACTCACATGTACCCCAATCCATTACATGAATAATTCTGCAAGTTTGATCTTTGCGATCAAAATCACAAGTGTAACCCTAACACAATATGAAGGGTAACACAACTAATGATTAACAAAAACTTAAATTGAAAAGGTAAGTGTCATTGTTCTACACAAAATATCCAACTAAATAAAGGGACAACAAAATGATGTAAAAACACATGGAAAATGAGGCAAAAAATTATCTATGAATATGGGCATGCAAAACAATGCAATTTACAGCAAGCTGTAATGGTTGTTTTGGATGTTGTGACACACTAATATATTGTTGGTTTTTTGTATTTTTTAATCTTTTTATGCATGCAAATATGGAAAGAGGTAAAACTCCTTTCTCTTTCTATAAAAAATATTTAAAATTAGTGAGTTAATCTTGTTGTTTTCCACATAAAAGCTTTGGACAACAAATAAAATTAACTAATCTATATGCCCTAGAATGCACACAATATGCCTTATAATGCACACAAATCAACTAAAAGTAAATGATTTTTATACTATTGATGATAAGAGTATTTTCTCACAACAACTCATGTACTTGCACTCCAATGACTTGCAAAATGGCATAGTTTTTGGTGCAACCTTCATAAACCCCTTATCTCACAATTGGTATGCATGCAAGATTATTCACAACACACACCCAACACAAATGCACATATGAAACAAGTAGAGTAATGATTGTTGTGAACTGTGATCCCCATGATAGCTTGCAATATATCACATAAATAACAACCAAAAGCCAGATCAGGCCCATAAACTTATACCATTGATACCATTAATGATGTTAGTATCAGAGTGATGGAGGATGCTATCACAACAAGCCAAGGATATGCACCCAAATGCAATGTTTGATAAGGAATGGAATTGATATTGTCTATGATGTTTGGATTTAATGTCCCTTTTTAATGGTTTTATTAAAATGGCAAATTTTTCACTTTTTTCCCTAGTTCGTCCTTTGACTAGTTTTGATGTTTAGATCTCCAATTTGCTCCAAATGCTCCCAAATATTCTGATAAGGTATATGAATGATATTAGGAATTGAATATGATATTCAGGAATGATAAATGACCTTTAGATTAATTCTGCAAATCCTCTTTTAATTCTGTCCAAAGTAAGGAGTTGGACTATCAATTCCTCTTTGACTAGTATTGGTCTCTTGGTCTCCAAATGACCCCGAATGATTGTATAATGGGTATGAAGGTATTTGAGAGGTATTAATACATAATAAAGAGGCTCATGGATAGTTAAAAACCCTTAAAACACTTCTACACATTCATTTACAATCTAGACAAAGTAGGGAAGATTACTAGTAGTTTCGAGCTTCAAACCGCCAATGGTAGATGGCTCTAAATAGCTCCAAATGCTCTCAAATTGTACTAGTAGGTGTATGAATGATGTTAATACATAAAAATGGTGTTTATAGGTTCCTTTTAACCATCAAATGACTTCTGCAACTCACTTTGGAAATCTGATCATTGTATGTAGTTTTACTAGTAAAATTGTGGTTCAAATCCCCTAGGGGTAGATGATGAAAATGACTTTCCAAATGCACTCAATCCAACTCGAAATTCTGAATGGAAGTAGGGGACATATAAATTACATCAACATGAACTCATATGCATCACCATTCAACTTTTAATGTCTTCTATAACTCCGTTAAATCAGATGCAAGAAGACTAGTTTCGACCTTGATGGAAATAGCATTAAATCTCCTTCAAATAAAATAAAAATGAAGAAGATGGCTCCAAATGCTTAAGTGTTGAACATGAAACTTGTAATACTTATCAATGTAAGTCCATACATTATAAATATATCAGAGAAACATTCTTCCATTCGAAATCATCATCAATACATTGGCATACATCAATCTAGTGGGGGAATGGTCATTGTTTGCTCATTAATAATCAATTTTACATATAACCACTTGGTATTTCGACCTGAAACTTTCTGAAGATGAAGAACAGAGTATATTAATCATATTGAAACATAAATGGATCATTAGAATCTCTACCAAATAGTACAAGAGCTCACCAAAAACGCCCTCCCTCAAGGATCAAGAATATGCCATGAAAACTGGAAATGGCTGAAGGAGTGAGCTGCACTAGAAGAAACCATGAGCTGCCCTGTAGCTTACACCTAAAAATAAAGACTCCATCAAAGCTCCAAATGAAATTTCTGAATGGACTTTCCAATTACCAACTTGGATGGGAATCTTTCACCCTCGAAATTGGCTAAGGAAAGAAACTAGTCATCCACTAGCTCTCCCTCTTCACAAATGTAGTTGCAAATTTCTCAAATGATCAAAATATTCTATTATTATTTGTTCATGACTTTTATAAACTTCTAATGTCCTCCATGGTTCGAATTCCTTTCAAGAGATTCATTCCAACTCAATTTGGGAAGAGGTTCCCAAGTATGCCACTTGTCCTTCCAATTCTAGCCCTCTCCTTCTCCCAATTCGAATTGGTGTCTCTTTAGCTGCCCTAACTCACTTGAGAGCCCTCTTGGAGGCTATTTTTAGCCCTGACATGTCATAAGTGTCATATGTCATCCCTTAGGTCTGATTTGTGTCATAGGTGTTATAGCATCTTCATCATTGTTGTCATAGAGCTAGGGAATCTAGCCCAAGTGTCTCACTAGCTCCAAATTGCCTCTTCCTCTTCCATGGGAGTTATTCTTCCACTCCAATTCGACCTTACATGACTCATGCCAAGTATATTGACCTTCTAACTCACCCCAAGAACATTTGGATTCTTATGGATTTTAAATGGCAAGAGTAGGATGCCATGTGGCATGGCAAATCTAGCTTGTGTGGGTCCCACATCCTCCATGTGTCTTCATGATCAATTGCCACTTTGATTTTCTATTGTATTTATTTATTTAGCTCCTTTATTAAATATTTATTCCATTCTAATCTGCAAACATAATTTATTATCCTCTTTATGTCAAATCCCAAAGCTTCCACCCTCAACCTAGGAAACTAGTAATTTTTCTCCTAGGCAATATTTTGACCCTTAACATCAATTTGACAAACTCTCATGAATATGGTCATTGGGATTAGGCCCTTGTGACCCAATGCCAATTTTGGGACATGACAAATCCTCCCTTCCCAATATTGCTTGTCCTCAAGCAATTTCAAACATGGGTGTTGAAAAACCTGCTTTCTGTATAATTCTTTGAAGTTGCCACTGAGTTGCCCAACTTTGAGTCTTCAAGATTCCATGAAGATTCTAGAGAGGAACCACCATGCTTGCTGCTGCACTACTCTGATTAAAATCACTTTATTAAGTGGTAAATCCATCTCTCATGCTGCTTGTTTCCCAAAAAAAATTGAAACCAATGAAACAAAAATTATTCCAGGGTCCCATTGCTTGTATTGCACCCCGACAATTAAGAGTGCTCTCCAACCCATACCATCAGATAAAATGATTCCTAGATCCCATTTTTTTGTATGCATTCTTCCAAACATCATGAGTACAAAATATATATCATAAAAGTACATAACAACATAATGAAAATTTACATCAAGAAGATGCTTCATCAAAGAGTCATGAAAGTGCTTATACCTCCAAGCAAGTACACCACCATTTTCCAAGTGCATACAATCAACAAGTAACCAATCAAATATGCTCCAATGACATAGGTGAGGATCCCATGTCCTATAATGCTGCTCCAAAATGATATGATATTAATCAAAATATTTAGCCATGTATTCTTTCATCCAAGAAGTGAATGAAGAATCTCCACTAAAATTTGAAACAAATAATGAGCAAAAAAAACAAGGAGACTTCAAATGACTCAAAGAAGTCTCACCCATACATCCATGAATGTGAGAATCATAAAGATATAACAAAGTATGTGTCTTTCCAAAAAACATTTCTCCAATCATAAATCTATTCACCCAAGTGTTGGATGAAGTTCCTCCAACATCAAATGAACCAAGTGTTGAGCAAGAAAAACCATGAGTCTTCAAGTGACTCAAATGCATATCATAGGTGCATCATCATAAAGTGAAAAAAGATGTTGTTGCAAATGCGAATAAGAATGTGCTCCAACCATGTCATCATAAAAGGTAAATCTAGGAGTTCTATACTCCTCATGTGGCACCATCAAAAAGAACCCTTTCATCCATACTTCATTGATATTAATGCTGCAAAACATGGAATTGTAGGATGTAGGAGAATGAACTAACTCACCCAAATAATCAAAAAGTGCAGAAGTTTCATCATGGGAAGGATCCATATGGGTAGTATCATGCAACTCCTTCAAAAGTGTGAAAATTTTGTCATAGATTGGTTCCAATGTAGAGGAATCATGCTCTTCGTTAAAAATTGCATAACTTTCATCAAGAGACAATTCAAGTTCCTCTTCCACCACATCAAGTGTTTGGATCTCTTCAAGTTCATCTTCAAACACACAAGGCAAATTCAAATTTCCACATTTCTCATGATCCACCATGTCATGGGAATCCTCCAAACAATCTATCATTTGACAATCTAAAACATGGGAGAAAAAACAAGTATCTTGCAACTTTTCAAGCAGTTTCTCATTTTGAATTGTGAGCTTATGATTATCCTCATTATTCTTCAAGTATGCATTATGTAACAATTCATTAAGCTCAAAAAAATAATTTCTATCAAAAAGAAAAGACATGAAATTACCTTTGATGTGGCACATTGCTCTTTGAATCTTCTCCATGTCTTCAAGGAAGGATGTTTCCTCCAATGAAATAGCTCTCCAACAAGAATTTGACACCAATGCTTGAGTGTCATGGAGAATGCTGAGGGACTCTTGGATCTTCTTTTCATTCATCTTTAAGGACCCTTCAAGAAAATTAGGTTCTTTTAAATGAACCTCCTCATCTTCTTCCTTCTTACTTGGACCAACTTCATGAAGCTCAAGTGGTGATGGGGAAGTTGATCTTGTTTCTTCTTCAACTGCTACAAGGTCTTCATTTTCATGCGTAAGGGAATTTGTTCTTGTAGCAATACTGTCAAAAGTGATCTTTATGCCACCAACATAGAGGTGTGAGCACCCATCATTAGGTACTCCTTCATAGTTCAAGCATCCATCAGTAGATGCTCATTGATTCATGTCCAAAGTAGAATGTGTCTCGAATTAATTTTCAATATTTTCAATAGAATCTTCTTCATGCTCTTGTGATGTCTCTCCCTTTTCCTCCTTCAAGCAAGCTGATGCATTTTGCCCCTTTTTTCCTTAGTATTAATATCTTTGGAATCTCTTTTTGAAGAATTCCCAAAAAGTCTCGTCCAGATGGAAATACCTTCATTCCCTGAAGCTTCAGATTTTTCATTGCTCTTTTCATTCACACACATATGATTTTATCTCCAAGGTCCTTTACAAGAATGGCATAAACCTTTCTTAACTAACTCCAGATCTTCATTTTTGGGTCTATTTTCAAACAAAACATCAGCATAGTCTTCAAAAGACATGGCATTTTGTGGATCTTCCTTTGAAACAAGATATGCTTGATATCTTTGATATTGTTGGGGCAAGGTTTTATATGTTGCTCTCCATCTTTGTCACTCATTCATATAATCATCCTTTGATGGTGTGTCACACTCATATTTATCATACATATGGTCATAATAATAATCTTCATTCCTCCTGAAATTGTAAGAAATGTTGCAAGATGTCACTTCTTCCTCAACCCATTCACATTATGCTTCATATTGTTCATAAGCATTTGCATATTTGTTAGGAACCTATGTAAACCCTTCTCTTTACTATGTTAGTATATTGTTGTTGGACGCATATGCTTTGTAAGTCATCCCGTAGTATTTGTTGATTCGTAGTTTATATTAGCTCATAGTATTGACCCATAGTATTGGATGCATATGCTTTGTAAGTCGTCCCGTAGTATTATATGTCCTATGGTTTTGACTCATGGTATTGGGCATAGACTTAGTATATAAGTGTGTGTTGAGGTCATTGAAGGCACCGTGAAGTTAATTGTATTAAGCTTGCTCAAAGGAGGTTTCCCCCTCGAAGTGGCCCGTGATCAATATAAAAGTGATTCTGTTCTGTTATTTCTGATATCTTATGTATTTGCATTAATTAATTATTGTAGGTTCATCACATCTGGTATCAGAGCACTTTTCTTGGCACAAGTGGGAATTTTTTTTTTCTTTTTTTGAGCGGCGACTTTCAGATCAATTTCTGAAAATTTTTGCACAATATCAGAAGAAACTGATTGCATATCTGAATTCCTCTTTCAAAAATATGCAGTTTCAAAAAAAAAATCATCTCATTTGGATTTCTAAAAATGGAGATATCGCGGATTTAAAATCAGCAATTTTTCAGAATTTCGGTGACGGCCGCGGAAATTGCGGCGAGAAAATCTTTTGACCGAGTGCCTAGATTTCTATTCCGCTTTCATGGGTAGAAGCAGAGTGGTTGTTCCAGTTCCGGAAACATGCTATAATAGCGATTCTGAGCAATATAGATCCAGTTTTTTAACATTGGGTGGAATTTCTGCCCAAATTTTTTCTGTTGCAGGTTAGGATTTGGGAATCATCCCTATCCGCTTAACTGTTGGAAGTACTTGGGCATAAGCCCTAAAACTCATTGTGAGGAGTACCACAGGAACCCCGAAGTAGCTGGCCCATTGAGAGGACCTGCCAGCGAAAAGGGCAACGACCCCTACCTGATTGACTAGTTCCCACCCGTGAGATAAACCAAGAGCTGTCGTTTGTGGCAAAGCGGTTATCAGTTTTACCTGAGCCGTGGAGTGAGGGGTACTGCCCCAATACGCAAGCCGTCAGACAGCATTGGTCGCCGAGTGAAACCCCTGAACTGTTAGGAAGCCGCACATACCTGGGGTCCATATCTACTTTCAGTTGAACTATTGTTGATCATTGTTGCGCCGTTTCAGATCCATTTTGTAAGCCGTTCCAACTCCAGCCGTTCAGCGTTGTTCCAAATTCCTTCCGAGCCGTAGCCACTCCAGTCCGTGAAAAAAAATAAAAATAAAAATAAAAATAAAAAAGAAGAAGTTTTTTGTCCATATCTCCCTTATTTTCACTCTGCTTGCCTTGAAATTTTCGGGGAACCCCTGTCATCCCATTCTGCATATTTCATTCCTGAGGACCTTATCCCCAATTCCCCTTCCCAAAGCCCGAAAGCCCACATTTGTCTATTTTTAGGGTTTGCCATAACTTCCTCAGATTTCACCCAATCGCCTTCAAATTTTACCACAGAGTTCCTTTCTGAACTCTGCTTCTTTGTCCCTCTCTACCAAATTTTATCATTCTATCACCCCGCTTCTGAAATCCCCCTTTTTGCTTTCTTATCCTTTCGACAGTGTCCAAAATCTAGTCAAACCCCAATTACCCATCAGATTATTTCCCCAATCCAAATTTCCCTTTACTAAATCAGCTTATGTTTGTGTTTTTCTACCCATTCCACAAAAAAAAAAAAAAAAAAAAACATGGTTATGGTTATCACCCGTGCAGGAGCAAACACCATGGAGGAAGCACTTGCAGCCATCCAAACCAAACTCCAAGATCTGGATGAAAAATTTCTCAGCCTCCATCTTCAGCATTCAACCATGAACAATAACTGACAACCAGAATCTTTTGCAGCCACCGGGTTCTCTTCTTCCAACAATTTTCGTGGGCCGAAGCTTGATTTTCCTTGCTTCAATGGTACTGATCCGACTAGATGGATATACCGAGCAGAACAATATTTCAGTCTGCATAATACTTTTGATGTTCAGAAAGTTCCACTTGCATCCTTTCATTTGGAACAGGAAGCCCTTCAATGGTACCGTTGGTACATCAAAGCTCATCCCGAGCCAAACTGGACAGATTTTTGCCAACTCATTTTGCCACGATTTGGCCCTAGTGCTTTTGATGATTTCACAGGAGCACTCACTAAACTTCACCAAATTGGCACAGTGAGAGAGTATCAGACAGAATTTGAGAAATTTGCCAATCACACAGAAGGATTGTCTGATGAATTCTACAGGAGTTGTTTTATAAGTGGTCTCAAGGATGAAATTCGCGTCGAGGTCAAAATATTTTGCCCCAACACAATGATGGAAGTCCTAGGGTTGGCTAAGCTGGCTGAGGACAAGATTGCAGCTCAACAATGCTCCAAACCCACCCTTGTTCCCTTCAGAAATATGGGTTCCCAACGACCTCCCATCACGCCTTCTCCTCAACCAACTCCTATCAAGCATTTGTCTGAAATAGAAATGTAGGCTTGCCGAGAAAAAGGGCTTTGCTATAATTGTGATGAGAAATTCACTCAGGGACATAGATGTGTTCAACAAAAGCTCTATCTCTTGGATGTGGATTCTCCGCCTGCCTTAGAACTTGGTGAAGAAGCTACAGATACAGTGGATGATCAGATCAACATTCAATACCCGCCTGTTGACACTCCATTTCAGGACGACCCACCTGAGATCTCTCTCCATGCTGTAACCGGCGTCACCACCCCACAAACAATGCGGGTCAGGGGATACTTCAAGAAGCTCCCTCTTACCATACTCATTGATTCTAGTAGCACTCATAACTTCATTGACCCTCGGATTGCCAAATAGGCTAATTGTTTTGTCCATCCTTGCTCCAACTTTGAAGTCATCGTTGGCAATGGGGGCACCTTACCTTGCAAGGGGAAGTGTCACAATGTGCGTATCTCTATGGAAGATTATAACCTACGCTCTGACATGTTTGCCTTGCCCTTAGGCGGATGTGATGTGGTTTTGGGCGTTCAATGGTTATGCACACTTGGCCCCATCTTATGGGATTTTGCTGAACTTTGGATGCAGTTTAAAGTCAATGGGGCACAACACAAATTTATGGGCTTACAACCAGGGTCTCTCTGCATCATCAGTTCACATCACCTGGAAAAAATACTTAAGAAGAATTCACATGGTGTCATCGCTCAGCTCAATTCCATTCAGATGCACCCATCAACAGTCTCCACTACTTCCTTGGATAGATATGCAGGTATCTTTGCTGAACCAATGCGCTTGCTACCTTCACGAGACCTTTCCGGTAAGAATTTAGCCACATCTACCTCTCAGCAGGAAATGATGGCTATTTTGCATGCAGTACAGAAGTGGCAGCCATACCTATTAGGAAATTATTTCTGTATCAAGACTGATCTCCCGAGTTTGAAAAATTTTCTGGAACAATGGGTCTCCTCCCCAACACACCTGAAAGGGGTTATCCAACTCATGGGTTATCCCTATGTGATCACTTACAAGAAGGGTAAGGACAATATGGTGGAAGATGCTCCTTCTTGCACAATTGATGACCCAGTTTCTCTTACAACTCTTTCTCTGCTTGTTCCAAATTGGGTGCAATATGTTCAACAGGGCTCTCTCTTCTATGAACTCCATGCTTCTTCATCAACAGGGCACTCTGGGTTCTGCAACATGTATGACCAAGAACAATGTAACTTCTTTTGGCAGGGACTAAAAATGACAATTCAACAGATAGTGGCTGACGATGATACTTTCCAAGTCAACAAGGGTGAAACGACACTCCTTTCGGGATTTCTCAAACCCTTGCCTATCCCTAAACAGCTTTGGACAACTATTTCTATGGATTTCCTAGCAGCGCTCTGGTGGTACAATACCACATCTCAAAGGACACCATATGAAGCGGTCTATGGAAAAACACCGCCAGTTCTTCTTCCATACACCCTTAGCAGCTCCCCAGTTCAGGCAATTGACTCGGTTCTTCGAAACCGTGATCAGATTCTTCTCATTCTGCAGGACAATCTTCACATGGCCAGAATTCGCATGAATCAACAAGCCGATCAACACCGTTCTGAGCGCATTTTCCACGCAGCTGACAGGGTTATTCTTCATCTCCATCCTTCCAAGAAATCCTCCTTGACACTCCAAAGGCGTCAGTGGCCTGAAATGCAACCCGAGGATGCTACCGGGGAACCACTCCTTCAGCTTCTGCAGCAATTTCTCCAACCAAAGCTTTGAGGACAAAGCTTTTTCTAAGGGAGAGGGGATGTTAGGAACCTATGTAAACCCTTCTCTTTACTATGTTAGTATATTGTTGTTGGACGCATATGCTTTGTAAGTCGTCCCGTAGTATTTGTTGATCCGTAGTTTATATTAGCCCATAGTATTGACCCATAGCATTGGATGCATATGCTTTGTAAGTCGTCCCGTAGTATTATATGTCCCATGGTTTTGACTCATGGTATTGGGCATAGACTTAGTATATAAGTGTGTGTTGAGGTCATTGAAGGCACCGTGAAGTTAATTGTATTGAGCTTGCTCAAAGGAGGTTGCCCCCTCGAAGTGGCTCGTGATCAATATAAAAGTGATTTTGTTCTGTTATTTCTGATATCTTGTGTATTTGCATTAATTAATTATTGCAGGTTCATCACAATATTCCTCATAAGAATTGTACTCATAGGATTCATCATAATAGTAAGACATGGCTGCAACTTATTCTTCAATGTATGATATTAAATCACAGGTGCAAGGACTATGCTTTGATACCACTGTAATGTCCATTTTTAATGGTTTTATTAAAATGACAAATTTTTCAGTTTTTTCCCTAGTTCGGCCTTTGACTCGTTTTGATGTCTAGGTCTCCAATTTGCTCCAAATGCTCCCAAATATTCTAAGAAGGTATATGACTGATATTAGGACTTGAATATGATGTTCAGGGATGATATATGACCTTTAGATTACTTATGCAAATCCTCTTTTAATTCTATCCAAAGTAGGGAGTTTGACTAACAATTCCTCTTTGACTAGTATTGGTCTCTTGGTCTCCAAACGACCCCAAATGATTGTATAATGGGTCTGAAGGTATTTGAGAGGTATTAATACATATAAAAGAGGCTCATGGATAGTTAAAAACCCTTAAAACACTTCTTCACATTCATTTACAATCTGGACAAAGTAGGGAAGATTACTAGTAATTTCGAGCTTCAAACCCCCAATGGTAGATGGCTATAAATAGCTCCAAATGCTCTCAAATTGTACCAGTAGGTGTATGAATGATGTTAATACATAAAAATGGTGTTTATAGGTTCCTTTTAACCACCAAATGACTTTTCAACTCACTTTGTAAATCTGATCAATGTATGGAGTTTTACTAGTAAAATTGCGGTTCAAATCCCCTAGGGGTAGATGATGAAAATGACTTTCCAAATGCACTAAATCCAACTCTAAATTCTGAATGGAAGCAGGGGACATATAAATGACATCAACATGAACTCATATTCATCACCATTCAACTTTTAATGTCTTCTATAACTCCCTTAAATCAGATGCAATAAGACTAGTTTCGACCTTGGGGGAAATAGCATTAAATCTCCTTCAAATAAAATAAAACTGAGCAAGATGGCTCCAAATTCTTAAGTGTTGAACATGAAACTTGTAATACTCATCAATGGGAGTCAATACATCATAAATACATTAGATAAACATCCTTCCATTCGAAATCATCATCAATACACTGGCATACATCAATCTAGTGGGGGAATGGTCACGGTTTGCTCATTAATAATCAATTTTACATATAAACACTTGGTATTTCGACCTGAAACTTTTTGAATATGAAGAACAGAGTATATTAGTCATATTACATCATAAATGGATCATGAGAAGCTCTCCCAAAGAGTACAAGAGCTCACCAAAAATGCCTCCCTCAAGGATCAAGAATATGCCATGAAAACTGGAAATGGTTGAAGGAGTGAGTTGCACTAGAAGAAACCATGAGATGCCCTATAGCTTACACCTGTAAATAAAGACTGCATTAAAGCTCCAAATGAAAGGTCTGAATGGTCTTTCCAATTACCAACTTGGATGGGAATCTTTCACCCTCGAAATTGGCTAAGGCAAGAAACTAGTCATCCACTAGCTCTCCCTCTTCACAAATGCAATTGCAAATTTCTCAAATGATCAAAAGCTGTCATTCTTCTTTGTTCATGAATTTTATAAACTTCTAATGTCCTCCATGGGTCGAATTCCTTCCAAGAGATTCATTCCAATTCAATTTGGGAAGAGATTCCCAAGTATGCCACTTGTCCTTCCAATTCTATCCCTCTCCTTCTCCCAATTCGAATTGGTGTGTCTTTGGCTGCCCTACCTCACTTGAGTGCCCTCTTGGAGGCTATTTTTAGCCCTGACATGTCATAAATGTCATATGTCATCCCTCAGGTCTGATTTGTGTCATAGGTGTCATAGCATCTTCATCATTGTTGTCAGAGAGCTAGGGAATCTAGCCCAAGTGTTTCATTAGCTCCAAATTGCCTCTTCCTCTTCCATGGGTGTTATTCTTCCACTCCAATTCGACCTTACATGACTCATGCCAAGTATATTGACCTTCTAAATCACCCGAGGCTAGTTTTAGCCCTGACATGTAATAAATGTCATATGTCATCCCTTAGGTCTGATTTGTGTCATAGGTGTCATAGCATCTTCATCATTGTTGTCATAGAGCTAGGGAATCTAGCCCAAGTGTCTCATTAGCTCCAAATTGCCTCTTCCTCTTCCATGGGTGTTATTCTTCCACTCCAATTCGACCTTACATGACTCATGCCAAGTATATTGACCTTCTAAATCACCCCAAGAACATTTGTCTTCTTATGGATTCGAAATGGCAAGAGTAGGATGCCATGTGGCATGGCAAATCTAGCTTGTGTGGGTCCCACATCCTCCATGTGTCCTCGTGATCAATTGTCACTTTGATTTTCTCTTGTATTTATTTATTTAGCTCCTTTATTAAATATTTATTCCATTCTAATCTGCGAACACCATTTATTATCCTCCTTATGTCAAATCCCAAAGCTTCCACCCTCAACCTAGGAAACTAGTAATTTTCCTCCTAGGCAATATTTTGACCCTTAACATCAATTTGACAAACTCTCATGATAGTATGGTCATTGGGCTTAGGCCCTTGTGACCCAATGCTAAATTTGGGACATGGCATTGGAATTGCACATTAAAGTCAGTTTCTACCAAGGCATGACATCAATAATGTTGATGATGCTAGTATCGAAGTGAGGGAGTATGTGTCACATCGACCTAAATATCATCACCCTAAAATAGATTTCTATATTAACAAAGGTTTTGGTGCTAGTGACAATGGTTACACCAATAGGAATCAAACATTTTAACCCTGGATCTATTAAACACCAATAGGAATCAAACACAAACAAATAACTAAGTTAAGTTCAACCTTTGTATCAAAGAGACTACCAAGTATCCTCATATATGTTTGGGAAGAGGAGATTTCACTTTGTGTGGAGTAGTTTTAAAAACTGAAATGCCAATCGATGGTTGGCCTGGAATCTAGCATCTATAACATTGGCTAATATTTAAGTGCCTCTACTCTACCCCATTGTTGCTCTTGTCAAAATGTGCCTTATGTGTTCTCAAGGTAGCTTCCTAAGTTGCAAGTGGTGTTTCTACTAGTTGAGGGAATCCATAATCATGGTAGTTACCTCATTGTCGCTATCTCAATGAGATCACACTAGGCACAATGAACTCACATCCATCATATTGGATCTTGTCCAGATTGTGAAGTCTCTCTCTCTATATATATTCAAGCTGTGTCTATTTATTTACATAATGGTGTATCGAAAAGTTGTAGTTGTATAAGCTTTAAAAAGACTTTGAGGCATCACTATTGGCCTCTAACTAATAGTTTGGAAAACTTGAAAAGTTTCATGCAATAAATGACCACCATATATAAAAGCGTAAGCTACATGAAGTTATGGGAATGGATACATGTAATCTCTATCGTAAAAACCATAGCATTATTTACCTTCTCATGAGGAACATTAAAATTCATTAAGCTTGGGCTATTGTGGCCTTAACCCACTTATGAAGCTTATAGCAACAAAATAAGGCCTTCTGGGAATCATAAGTTGAACCTGAATTGCAATTGTGTTTTAGAAGACTGGAGAAAAGTTCAAACATGAGGGAAGGTGGCACTAATAAATTATTGCCTTAAAGATTAAAATACACAGAGTTCGATTCAATGGTGTGCTCGCCACATTTATTAGCTGAGATACAATGGTCCTTTTATTACAAATATAAAAGGATGAGTAGGGCTATAAAAAATCATGTCATAGTAAATCACATCGAATAAAATTTGATAACATTGATGACAACTATAGGCTATAAATATATTCTACTCTATAGTCATGCTATGGGAACAATTCTTTGAAGGAAAACATATATATCATATGATCCATTTTACTACTCTCATGTGGGATGTTCCATTTTACTACTCTCATGATCCATTTTACTACTACTCTACTGCTGGTTCCTTTTCCCAATGAAATTTTTTTATATGCATTGTTGTGTTTCCTCAACTTGTGAACAATAGATGTCCATTGCTCTGGAACACTCATTAATGTGAGATCGGGGTTGAAGAAGAAAAATCCATCGTAGAGTATTGTGAAGAGCAATGAGAACTGAAGAAGGAATGTGGTGTGAAAAGAGACTTGATGGAGTGGGAAAGGGAAGAGGCAATGGCTATCTTCACTTTCCCTCTCTATTCTTCAAATTCATAAGCGGAGATAAAACGTAGTACATGAGCTTAACATATCCAATAAGTGTTTTTACATAGTTAATCCTCCCCTTTAAACTTAATGATACATTTTCAAGGGTAAAAAGATCAGTCTCAAGAACTCAAGTAATGTTCATTGGATATTGTATTGCAATGATAATTTTTGTACTTTTTTTGTTTTTCCTATTTGTTGTTGTGAGGGTGTAATCCTATCTTGCTTCACCGAAAGTGTAGATGCTTCTTAAAAGGTCTTATGTATCATTTCGATGTCAAAACATATGGCGTCCCTACTAATTCAACACTAAAATGTATTTTTCAAGCTCTTCCATTGAGATTTCAGGATCTATAATGGCCACAAACTAACAAGCCAAAATTCAACCCAAACCCCTTTGTTTGGTCCTAGACATTTAGTATTATACCAAAGATGTTTCTACAAAAAATGTTTATGATATGACAAAACGTTCAACAATGAATTACCGTTCACTTACTATGGTGGTAATTAAATGTCAGCCACTTCCACTAGTAGTTGTTTATCAGTTAAAAAGGAAAAAATTCTTGTTGGTATAAGACAATCAGGTCAAAATCGTTCCAAAAAATTCAAATGTAAGGGAATTCAACTATAAATGACATTTCAAACCCATAAACATGGCAATGAACATGGCGTTCAAAGCCCCACTAACATGACCAAATAAAAATAGCAGCAAACAGATCGGATCCAACTAGGTTAAAGAATTCTAAAAAGAACCCTATAGTCCACCCATTTGGCCCTGGACTCTTTGATTTGACAAAGCCATATAAAATATTTTTAACTTCTTCCAAGGATACCGGATCAACTACAACCTTTCCTTGTTCTTGTGAGAAATAGAAGGGAAAACAACATATAACTTTGAGCTATCTTACAAGAGTATTCCCCCCTAAGATCTTTGAAGATGTTGTGAAAACGGATGGATGGTTGCCCCTTCTTCCAAGTCTTTTTGGGCATTGAGGATCCTCCCTTCAGTGTCTTTAACAATTTTAAGTGTATTTAATTTATTTAAGAGCTTTTTTTTAAGTATGTAAAAAAAAAAGGTGGTTGGCAATTGTGGAGTGGACTTTTTAACTTCCTTTCGTCTAGGGTCACAATATTCACAATTTTAAGTGTATTTAAGTTATTTAAGAGCACTTTTTTTTCAAGTATGTAAAAAAGATAAGGTGGTTGGCAATTGTGGAGTGGCGGTTAAGTTATTACACTTCATTTGTTAAATTCATGAGGATCAGGAGTCAAGGTGAGAAAGATGGATTTAAAAAAAATAAAGGTGTTTAAATCTTTCTATGTTAGAGTATGGAAGATCTTTAGGTTGGAGTCTGGGAGATCTTTGAGACAAAAGAATTTAATATAATTTGGATAAGGAAGATCTGGCACTTCACAAAAAGGGCACTTTGAATTTGAGTGTGGGTTACACTTCTTTTAATGCGAATTTCATCTTTACTCAGAATAGATGCGGTATGAACATGGAACATGCGCCTCCCATTCATTGCAGCATTGATAAATCAGGCGCTGACAAAGCCTCATCCTCAGGAGGCAGAACCCTTCTGCGAAGTAAAAGCACGGTCACTCCTATCGACGTGGCAGGTGAGGCATCCCGTGCTATGGATAAGGTTGCCAAAAAACCGCCAGCTGGGAATGCTAAAACCGCTGGCCGGGGACCGAAAACCGCCTGGAAGAAGTTTTCGCGGATATGGCCCATGGCAAGAAAAGCTCTACCTGACGGTTCCACGTGGCGTGATTTCTATGGGAATAGGCTGAGAAGTTCTTATCGGCTACAGCTACAAAATGCCCCAAGACGCCCGCTGGCAGCAGGAGAATTTCAGTTGTTGCAGAAGGATTTAGAGGAACGGAAATTCCGTGACAGAAATTCAAGATTGTCATAGATTTCAAAACCCTATTTTCCTTACGAGCAGCCATGGCTGAAGAGCGATTCATATCGACATGCGATTTATCTTCATCATCTTCTTCTTTTTCTATTTCTTCACACTATTCGACGGCGTCCTCGGCTTCCTCGGACGACATCACAGACAGTGGCAATTCTTCATGGGGTTTCTCGCCTCCACCGATGCCCGATGGCAATGGCGGCCCTCTCTTCCACATGAAGTCTCTCAAAGCCAGCCTCCCTTCTCGCAAGTAAGTCTAAATCTAATGGCAACCATATATTTATTAAGAAAATCGCTCTGGAACGGGGGCTGCTGCAATCTTTTGTTGGTTTTGGCTGATTGTTTGCGTAATTTGCAGGAGGGGTTTGTCCTGTTTTTTCACCGGCAAGTCGCAGTCGTTTACATCCCTGGCAGATGTGAAATGCGTGGAAGACCTCGCCAAGCCGGAGAAGAGGCTCAGGAGTTCCCACTGCTGCCATTGCGGGGAATCGACGATAAAATCATCAGATAATAAGCAGGCCATTCGATCATCAATACTCTTGGCAGGCTTATCGGAATCCATGGAAATGGCCCGCAAAGCTTCCTTTGGCCGTAAGATGAGCAAAAGAAGTAGCTGTTTAAAACTTTAATACCGTGTGCAGGCTACTGCTATCACCTCTAAAACAAATTATATAAAGCTCATTGGGTGGTAGACCATACAATGATTTAGAGATCCAGTGCCCAAGAGCTAGTTCTGAACACTGTACATAATACTCAAAATGAGCCTCTTTTTATTTATTGTGAACTTCTCAAACCGTGACTGGTTTCGATTCGGGGACGGATGAAACCCCATCGGATGTAACATATACTTCAGTACCAAATCTCCCCCTTAGTTCTGAACACTGTACATAATACTCAAAATGAGCCTCTTTTTATTTATTGTGAACTTCTCAAACCCTGACTGGTCTGGGACGGATGAAAACCCATCGGATGTAACATATGCTTCAGTGCCAAATCTTCAGAGGGGAGGGCTTCCAAATTATTCCTGCTATAATATTGCCGTAATTGCAGGTACAAGGAACGGAAGAAGGGAGGAACGAAGGAGAGGAAGATATATCTCCACCAGCATTGTTTTCTCTGACGTGAGCGTTGTTTTCTCCCATTTTAGAG
Source organism: Larix kaempferi (assembly GCA_027924585.1). NCBI lineage: Eukaryota > Viridiplantae > Streptophyta > Pinopsida > Pinales > Pinaceae > Larix > Larix kaempferi. The sequence goes on along the minus strand of BSBM01000361.1, from coordinate 4,818,177 downwards.
TTTGCTTGAAAATTCAAATCTTTAGACACTCCATACAAATAATACTAATATTTTATGGCCTTTCTCAAAGGAGTTTATGAAACTGAACCCAACACCCCAGAATTGGATCCCTAATCTCTGGCTTGTCAACTGGGCCCAACCAACTGAAACTGAAATAGCTGTTGGGCTCCTTCCACGCTGTATTGGTATACTCTTTGTTTATTTACCTATTAATTGACTTTAAATATTTTTATGATAGTTAACTTTCTTTTGTCTAGATTTTTTTATGCATTTATAACATAGTATAAATCTCGATATACCTTTATTAACCTAAATAAATTTTGCATTTATAACATAGTATAAATCTCGATATACCTTTGTTAACCTAAATAAATTTTTACTTAACTATAAGTTGTTTAATTTTTTTAAATAAATATTAATTATTATTTTTAAATTTAAAATAATAAATTTAATAATTAACAAATTATTTTGTTAATATAAATAAAAATATAAAATATAAGTTAAATGGGTTTTGTTTAAATAATTGGAAAGAATATAATGATAACCATGAAAGATCTAAAATTAAGATGGAATTATTAATTTGATTGTATAAACATTATGTTTTTTTATAACTTTTTATATCTTATTGTATATTGTTTAATCTCAATATGTAATATAATTCACAACATAGTATAAATATAGATATACTTTTATTGACCTATTTTTTTTAGTTAATTTTAATTATTATTTTTAAATTTAAAACAATAAATCTAATAATTAAAAAATTATATGGTTAATATAAATAAAAATATAAAATACAAGTTAAATGGGTTTTGATTAAATAATTGGAAGGAATATAAAGTATTATATTGATTTTTTAAAGAATATTGTTCTAACCACTTTATTCAAAATGAAATGTATTTGAATGATAACCATGATAGATATAAAAATAAAATGGAACTACTAATTTGATTGTATGAACATTATGTCTTTTGTATAACTTTTTACATCTTATTCTATATTCTTTAATTTCAACATGTAATGTAATGTAATTCACACCACTTTTTTAACATACTAATACAACTTTTTTGTTGTTAATTATTCTTTGTTATCCCATAAGCATGAAAGGAATCACATATATCTAATTCAAAGCACATCATATAAAAGTTTTATTTATATTTTTTACTTTTAATTACTATATATAAGAAAAACATTGACATTGAAATATTTTATTTAAAGTGAATAGTGAAATACTTATTGAACCTCTACATCCTTCTAACTTAAAGTTAAATGTATATATATATATATATATTCTAAAAGTCTTTGCAAGAATAAACCTCATAGTAGAGAGGATTAGTTACAAGACTGGATGGATGCCATGCACTTGGGCTTTAGAGGGGAAGATAGTAGAATCTAGGGTGATTACATTATAAACATAAAGGGTAATCTAGTTTGAATTAAAAACAACAAGTGAAAATGCCCCAAAAGAGGGTTATAAAGCTCTTATGGGGAGAGATAACCAAGGTGCAGAACATAAATGGTGGTGGAAGGCATTATGGAGGTTAAAATGCCCTAAGTAAAAAACCTTTCCATGGTTTGTATTAACAAAAAAGGTACTTACTTGGGATAAGATGCAAAGAAAGAACTGGACAGGTCCAAGCAAATGTTGCTTGTGTAAAGAAGTAGAGGAAAGCAACAACCATTTAGCAGTAGATTGGAGGTTCTCCAAAAAAACTTGGAAGGAAATAGAGGGATCTACAGGAAATGTTGGATCCCTACATTTTTTTGTGTTGCACAGAGTCTAAATATTTTATCTTTCTTTCCACAAGAACTTAATCCTAAGAAAACTAGGAATTTGGTACCTATTGATTTTCCTGAATATCCTTATGCATTTTTTGATGAAGCTTCCCAGGATTCAAGAAGCTAGAGCAGGGCTGGAGGTGTTATCATCCTTTCAAAGAAAGAAACGGTCTCTTTTAAAGCAGGATTAGGATCGGGATCAAATAACTATGCAGAGACATCATCCCTATGGCTCCCCCTCAAGCTAGCAAAGAAGATTGGAATTAAAAAAATCACAGTATACAACGATTCCCAGTTTGTCATAAATGGATGAGAAAGGTAAGTAGCTGTCACAATGTGCTACGTGGTATTCTTGTTGAGGAAATATGTTGTATTAGAGACTCCTTTGAAGAAATCGATTTCAATCATGTATTAAGAGAACACAATGTTACACCAAAATCTCATCATCATGATTTTTGTGTCCTCTATATGCCTTGTTTCCTAAAGTACATAGGCTAAAAGACCAAGAGAAGAGTTGATGTTTATCCCTTTGACTTTTGTAGTCACCCCGACGCGCCCTGTTCTTTGTCAAGGTGCGTTAGACTTAAGGTGATGCACTCTGCACATTAGCAGAGCGAGTGACGCATGTTGCCCTTGCACAAGGTGCATCATCCTTCCAATGGTGCGGGCTGTCCATGTGCAAGGTGCGTTGTTGTTGGTTAAAGTGGATAAAGAGAAGCTTCGAGTGACTTCTCGAAGCTTGGGTGTCATGGAGGCTTATCCCTACATACCTGGAAAGGTGGCATTCGATCCCCTAACCTAGTGGGATGATCCCTTAAGCTTCTCCCCTACATCCTCAACCTCTCCTATCCCTTTTGGCCTATATATATGAACCCCCTCTCCATTGTCAAGGGAGGAAGGATAAAGTACTTACATGCTGGTGGAATTTGGCTAGGAGATCATCTTCATCCATAGGAGGCTAGAAGGCTTTGATCTTTTGAGGCAAGCTCATTTGAGTTGATGTTATAACGTCAAAGCATTAGTTTTAACTCTCTACTTTGTATTTGTTGCAAATTACATTTAATACAATTTCTTTCCATGAACTTATAGTCTTGATGATGTTTATGATTGACCTCTTTGACTGCTAATCTAGTTAGATTCATAATCATATGCTTTCATTATTCGTTTGTTTCCACTTGCTCTATCTTGTTTTGCAGTCGAAGATCGAGGAATTGAGAGTTAGATCAAACGAGGAGAAAGGAGTTGCATCCATAAGGTAATATTGTTTCCCAATTTCCTTTGCAACTTAATCTATCTAGGAAAGGTAATCATGTTATGTACATGTTTTGTTTTAGATTTGAATCATTCAGACTAGAGAGATTAGTTTTTGTCCGCATTAACATATTATCTATAAACACATAACATGAAGCATACACATTGTCAAAAGAAGGGGTAGCTATACACAAAGGAGTATGAATTATTTTTCAAAATGGGGAGCAGATTCAAAGTCATTTTTGAAAGTATGATGAATCAGAAAAATTGTCTGATGAAAATATAATGCAGTAGAAGGAAGAATGGGCGTTTCTGAGCCTCTTGATTGAGTAAGAGATTGGAATGAGTTTTTAATCTTTTGCAGCTCCTCATGTGTAAAACGGGGATAATAGAGAAGGTCGTTGGGGCAGGAAGAATCATGGCTTGAAAGAAGAATGGGTGTTCACTACTATGAATAGGCAATTTTTAAGAGCTATTTGTGGTTATGTCATGAAAACAAATTACTCTTTTTGGATGAAGACAAACTTAGAGATTTCTTGAAAGTTATTTTTTGTGAAGTCTCAATGCTTGAAATTGTTGTGAAGCTTGATTGTAGTAGTAGAAGACAGATCTGGGACTCATGCTTGAGAAAAAATAGAATAGTTAGAGCTAAGTTTTTTAGAGTATATGTCAGTGTCAAAATAAAGAGATGTTGGTTGGATAAAAAACAATTGTAATGATAACATAAATCCACATTTCTTTGTGAATGCAACTTCAAGGATTATATGAAAAATGCTCTTAATGCATATGAAGAATGTAATATCTATCATCAATAAATATTAAGAGTTTTTTTAACGGAAAAAATATATTCTAATTAATTAAAATTAAAATAATTAATAAAACTTGAATCTCTTTTCAAGAAGAGTTCTTATATTATCTAATTTTTCAATTGATATCAACAAGCACAAGTTTGATTATGTACAATTATTTAATATAGACAGATGGATTTTTTTCTATTTTTATTTTTTTACAATTTATATGGTTTTTTTAAAATCATGATGGCATTCATTTTTTAGAATTTTGTCTATTTTTATAATTTATATGTTTTTTAAAAGCCTTTTATAATTTCATCCTAATATTTTTTAAATATTACTTTTCAACTTTATCTTAAACACCTAAAAAATTATCCATCTTTTTTATAATAAAATAAAATATTAATAAATAAGAATAAAATTATAAAATTAATAATAATTTTTTAAAATTCAAATTCATAAAACAAGTAATAAAAACACATTTAAAAAATACTCAATTATTTTATAAAAAGATAAATAATATTAAAAATATAATATAAATTTATATTATATACAACAAATTAAATATAATGACATAGATTTTCATTAAATAAAAAGTACAACATATTTAAAAAGTACAAACATATTTAAAAGTAAATAATATATTTACTTTAAATCTAAATCAATTTTCTAATGATTTTGTTATGAATTATAAAAGGAGCATTTTATTTATTCTATGTTTTAACTTTACTGTGGGTTTTGGTTGGAATCTAATAAATATTTTTTTGGTAAAATTCATATGTTGACATGTTTAAATTGTGTTTTTGAATTCATAGATAGATTCAGCACCCTCAAATACCCCATAGCACACAAATTATGCAATTTATATAACTAATATTTGTGATTCTAAGATCTTTTAAAAATTTCCACTAGAAATAAGAACAAAATAAAACATAGAATATTTAGACTATACCATTAAATCAATATCTAAGATCACGAAATCTCATCTAATGATATATTTCATAAATATAAACAATGATATTACAATTAATATCAATAATTTTAGATAAAGATTTTTAATATATTAAATTCTTATTTACAATTATGATATTATTATGAACAAATTTAGCCAAGGATCTTTTGAATACGTCTTTGAAATATTAATACATCAATAGCCAAAGAACTTTTGAATTTGTTTTCAAAATATTAATAAATTAAACGTAAAAGTTTAGATGAATTTTTACAAGAATTTTGATGATTTATTATATTGATTTTTGAGAGTCATTAAGGTTAGTAGGAGGTTCAAATCTCTAGGTATTTAATGGTTAGGGTCCCAAACTTGGAGCCTTCGTGATTAGGGTCTCAAACCTGGGTCGAGAGAGTGAGGCCCTGACCATGAACGTAACGAGCTCTCCATCTTCTGAGTCTATAAACTACATGAAAAAAAATCAAAATTAAGAATCATTCCATAACATACTTTCAAACACTTAAAGGTGCATTAGAATTTTTGAAGTTTTTGTCTTTCCTTTGTGAACAAGTTCATAAGATCATGATCAAAGGCTGGAGCCGGAGCAACATAGGACTGCCAAGGATAACCATCAGAGAAAGGTACACCATCTACCTACTTTGCCTTTCCATAGCTTGCCTAATTCCTGTATGAGCTAGATCTAGGAGGACTTTGGTGTCTATTTGTTTCCTTTTTGTCCTGGCTAGGAAAATATGGGCCTTTTCTAATCCCAAGGGGATTTTCATCTTACCCGTAGGAAGAAAATATCACCATATTCCAACACTCCTAAACCTGAGACAACTATCCATGATATATGACTTTCAAATTTTGGCACTTAGAGGCAATATCACTGGAATATTGATAGATTAAACCTCTTATGAGGACCATAAAATGCATGCACAATTGTAAAAAATAAAATGGAATGAAAATACACGAGCATGGATTCACAAAAAATAATGGTATTATGAAATGCTTATTACTAGATTTAAGCATTATCACACCAACATCCAAAATACATAGATTTACATAATAGGAAATAACATTAGTTTTAAAAATTCATAGATAATGATTGAACACTTATTTTTACAAAAGATAATCCAATACACCGGTTACGTACAAACGATTTTCCAAAAAAAAAATAGCCTCTAATTTTTTCCATGGGAATTAGTCTCAAGCTAATTGAAAATCAAAATTATCAGTAGTCCTATAAATTGGTGTTCTAAAAAGGAATAAAAGTTTTGAGGACCAAGTATGATTGCTTAATACCTTACCATTGTGGATTAGCACCACATATCACCCAAAAGAATGGTCATTCAAGGATATGTCTGATTGAGTGCATCCACTTTACAAATGATGTTAGGCTGAACAATATCCTATCCATCATAGCCTTTCTTAAATCTACATGATATTTCTATTCTGTTGTCTTTGCAATGTATATAGACATTGGTGAATAACGTTTGACTAACACCTTTAAACCATTGGGATGATGTTATTGACGTAGTTCTAACACTAGATTGATAACACATATCTTGTATATGCCAAATTTGCAATGTATGACAAACATTAAGATCGAGAATCTACTGTTGACAAGTATCTCCTCCACGATATATTGACAATAGGAGATGGACATGACAATTGAAAGCATACCAATCAATAACTTATTTTTCCATAGCAGGTCTATGGTAAGACACTGGCATCAATATTGAAATTAGGTTGATGTCTCACTGACATAATACTACCACCATACCAAAAAAGTATATGATGACATACTAACATGATACCGATGAATAAATAAATGTTCAAAGTTCAATGTATCTAATTATTTGCAGGTCATCATATTTGTTTAGACAAATCATTATCAATAATGGAAAATTACTTATTTAAGGGACATTACAACAAATGGAATGTCATTTAAACTTTGTAATTTGTACCTAAAAACACTAGTGGAGGTGCACTTCACAATTAGTGAGGGGAATGATCTCTTCATAACCTACACGCCATTGAAAATGTCGTCATCATACATCAAGGCATCAAAAATGTGAACTAACAAGGGTTTGTTATTCGTAGCTGAGAAGCTACTCAAGATATAAGTGTAGTTAGCGGGAATATAGGATGAAGGGTTTCAACATAGAGATACTAGGAATATAAGGTGGATAATCCTGCAAAGGGGGCGTTTGATGAGATGGATGGATAGGACACAAAAACTATCCCATTAAAGAATAAATACTCCACACAAAAAATACCTTATGCTAATTTGTTATTCAAAGGAAATAAGTTTCTTCAGATAACACCTGTTGTGCAGGAAAATACATTATAGTGGGGGAGATGACACTACCAACTTACATGGGGTGACAGGTAAATACATTCATGTTTTGCATTAATTACTACGAATGGAAAGAGATTAGGATTCCAAAAGTTGTACCTTCTTAATGATGGCTGGTCCTAGCTTTCGTCCAACCTTCCACAGTGATGAACCTACAAAAAAAGTTAACCTTCCTCAGTGTATCTTGACTGCAAATAGATAATGAAATTGGAAACAAATTAACATTAATCACAATCAAATATTCAATCAAACAGGCATTCAATCAAATAAACATTCAATCAAATAGACATTCAATTGGGACGGGAAGGGTGTTTCCACATTTTATTGTCAAAGAAATGTAGATAAGTACAGATATACTTGATCTGTCTAGACACTTCTACAACCGAGTCCTGGGCTCCTGCTCCTCACAATGAATTAGAAAATCCTTCAGCGTAACAGTAGCTTCTTCTTCATTTTTTCCTTTTCCTCATGGATTCCCCTTGTATTTATGGCACAAGGCTGGAATTTAGATTCGCGAGGCAGTTGAATTTGGAAGTTGGGGGAGTTACAATACCAAACTCAACTAATCCCAATTCGTAATCTTAATATATTTTTCAATTTCATCTTAATACGTGCGCGGGAATGACACTAGGGGAATTGCGCATGGTGCGCATCTAGGTCTTTCAGCAACTCAGGCATACAACTTTTCAGAAATGTGCGCGGGTTGTCATTAGTGAAACCTGCATACTTTTAGGAATGTGCGCGGGTTGTCTATAGTGAAACCTGCATACTTTTAGGAATGTGCACGGGTTTCCAGTTATAAGAGTAGCGCATTTCCAATGAAACATACAGAAAAATATAATTTTCAGCTGAAGATGTAAGATCTTAGTATCAAATCATCCAAGGTCAATCTAGCTCTTCCATCCACAATGTCCTTTTGTGTGATCGACAAGGCAATGTGATCATGGATGGAGAAGTGAAGATTTGACCTATAACAGATGCTCCCTAATGTGTGAGGTCAGAGGGAAACGATGACCGAAATACATTATAATTCCAAGTCAGAGGAGGAGAAAGAAACCACAGGACGAAGTCACAAAAGTACCTGAAACAACGATCAAGGTCAGCGAGCAATTACAATCTTGACATCATATAGATGTTCGATGTGATACAACATGATCTCCAATACATAACTAGGAGATGTATATATAGCATGGCCATTGAAATACAAGCGTGGATCCATGTCAAAAATAAGATATCATAGCCATAACAACAAGCTGGATCTATGTCTCATGAAGAGCCAAAAAATGAGTGTGGCTCAATCTTGCACAACTTGGGTGATAACATGAACATGATGATGCTATCAGAGTCCCAAGGTCTTCATCCAAAATATCCCAAGGTACGAACCCTATCCATCTGAATAAATGAGCTAATGTCGAACATGGGGGGTATCGTTTGATTACCGATCATTGATGTATACCGTTAACAAACGTGAGGGCTTCCATCGATAATGATAATGGGTCCCAAGGTACCTAGTACGTTCCAACAAGTGTGAATAAGTGGACTTGAATTCGAACACCCGAGGAACCTGTCGAATAAGAGACATTGATGTATTTCCCTTATTCAACAGCGAGGGAAACTGCCACTGATGACTGCAATCCCCAAGGTACTAACTGAAACTCTAAACTTCATTCCCAGAGCATAATGAGTTGAAATTGATGGGAAGAAGTCCGTTGGAAGGGAGGCCTTAATGCATCCTCCATCATTCAACATGAGGAACACTCAAAAATTTTGAGTTGATTTGGAGTAGGACTAACACAAGATGAAACAAACTAACACCAGGATGTCCAACACATGAAGTCAAGGTAACTAAAGAATGACCGACACAGGTTGTATCCTTGAACAGTGAGCACGACACAAAGTGACTTAGGCAACTTTTAACATGAGGGGGATAGGATATAAACCTACAATGTAGGAGACATTAGCAGATTCTCCATATGATTGGAAGAATAACCAATCGGAGGAGTAAAAAACTCTGAGATCAGGCTCACCCAAAGGTCAAAAATTGAAACCCAACTGAATGATGGACTCAAATAGGTGCTGTGTTCAAGGACATGAATGACTTAGCTTCATTTGAAACTGAAAAGATGTAGATACCCCTCTCATCCCTTATTCTTTTTGTCAAAAGAATGTCCTTCGTGTTGTTTTAATGAGTCAAAGAAAGCAAACCCAATAAGTCCAACCATGTAAAAATTTTAACGAGCCCATGGGAGGCAGACTCAGGACCTTCTTCATTTTTTACAGAGTTCGAAGAAGAGATAGACGAATACTCTATAACACTAATCCATGGATTTTAATATCGAGCCTGGATCGGTTTATGCTCGTCGGTGTTTTCTTGTTTAAGGAGTCATAAAAACTTAAACAATCCTCCATGCACTTACTTGTGGATTTTAGTATCGATCCTGAGTTAGTAAGTGCTCGCTGGTGTTTTCTTGTTTATAGAGTCTGAAAAACTTAAACAATCCTCTATAAACCTTCTCGTGGATTTCACATAGAGCCCGAGTAGGTGAATGCTCGCTTGGTATTTTCATATTTCGAGAGTCTGAAAACCCTAAAGAAGACTCCAGAAGTCTAAAACAATGAAAGAAGAACTCTTCTAGCCACATATGACTAGAGTATACCTTTTTCGTAGCTAATCCACAAAAGTCCGGAAAAGGGGTAAACTTAGGTGGATGTTCCTTCAATTCCTTTAACGAGTTCGAAGAGAACAAGCAAACTCGGCAATCTTGTCTGTTTTTAAAAAGTCAAACAAGAGCTTAAAAATGACTTTATAAAAATATTTTTCGTAAAGGTTTAATGAGCCCGAAAAAGTAAACTCGTGACCTCCTTACTTTTTTTAACGAGCTCAAAGGAGATACAGAAGAATGCTCATAACTTCCTTACTTTTTTTAACCAGCTTGAAGTGAAGGTGGAAGAATGCTCATTGCCTCCTTACTGTTTTTAACAAGCTCGAAGAAAAGGTGGAAGAATGCTCGACGATAGATCAATGTCCAAATGAATGGCATACTGCATTATAGACTCTAGGAAAATTTCATCAGATGGAAGTATATCATCCCAAATAGAACGCATGTCTAAACATTCAGATGGAGTCATCATCTAGTCAATTGCCGGGACCCAGTCCCGAGAAGGTAAGCATGAATTCAGAGGCTTCTTCTCAATAGCAATTGGACTCAAGGAACAATATGCCACATAATTTGATTGTGACATGGTAGTGCCTACTGACGGGGGACATACTTGGTCTATAGTTGGGTAATAAGAGGGATCAACAAATGTAAGCTAATCGATAGTGACAATGCTTTCGTTGTGAGGAAAATGAATCACACGAAAGAGTGTAGACACCAAATCCTGCATAGCATATACGTAATTACTCCCGAGGATCATATCAATATCCATAGGGTCCTTTAAAACCATAAAATCAACTAAGACTATTTTTCCACCCAAAGTAACAGGTACTTGAGGGTGGAATCCCACCGGTTCACTAGGTCTTCTATCGAAGGTCAACGACCAATTAACAGTTGGAACAAGGTTAGGAAAACCTAAATCGCTCCAAGCATAAGGGGATAATATACTAATAGAGGCTCCTTCATCTACAATACATCGGTGAACTGCATGGTTTCCGATATCAACCTTTATCTGGAAAGGTGAAGAAGAAGGAAGGCGAGGCCTAGTTAGACTATTCCAATCAAAGGAAATGATCCCAGAGCTTGGTAGGGGTTCACTCGGCACATATGCAGTGCCCCCATTTTCAGAAACATCCGAACTGGTAATGTAGAAGACTTCAGGGACAGGTTCATCAGTCTCTGAAGGACTGATGGGATTGGTCTAGGATTGCATTGATTCGATCACTTCACTCTCCGAAGGAAGAGTGGGGTTGACCAAAGATTGCATTGGTTCAACCACTTCATCAACCAAGGTTTGATCAGGCTGTCGGGAATCTATAGACAATTCAGGAGCAGAGGATCCTTCAGACATGGACCACACTCTCCGCACCTCTGGAATAGCAGGGCACAGGTGAGTAAGGTGATCTCCCTTACAAATTTTACAAGGGAACTTTGGCTTGCGTCCTATAAGCTTAGACTCCTTTACAACAACAATACTCTCAGCATGACTAGCATTGGTTGACAGCTTGCCCCCAACATGACTTGCTGTGGCTGGTTGCTGAGAAGCAAAAGACTTTTGAACTATGGACCACACTCTTTGCACTTCTGGAAGTACAGGGCACAAATAGGTCAGGTGGTCTCCCTCACAAAACTTACAAGGGAACTTAAGCTTATGTTTATTAGGTTTGTTGATAATGTCAACATTCTCAGCATGACTTGCAGTGGTTGATCCAGTGTCTCTAGTATGAATCACAGTAACTGGTGACTTGTCATTAATATGACCAGCAGTGATCAATGACGCATCCTCAACATGACCAACAATGGTTGAAGACATGATTTCAGTATGATTTGCAGTGACTGAAAGTTTGCGCCCAGCATGACCTCCATAGGCTGGGTAGGTTCCCCCAGCATGACTTTTGGAGGCTGGGTGGGTGCCCCCAGCATGACTTTCAGAGGCTGGGTGGGTGGGTTCATTATGATTTATAGTGACTGAGTGAGTTCTCCCAACATGACCACCAGAGGTTGGGTAGGTGCCCCCAACATGACTTCTAGAGGATGGGTGGCTGCCCCCTTGCTTTGGCATCTTCTTCTTATTCTTCTTCCGTCTATTCCTTTTAGACTGCTGGTTACTAGTATTACTACTTTCACCACATGAGGTAGAAAGAGGAGGGGAAGTTGTTACTGGCGAAGCAGGCATAGGGTTCTAATGCTCTTTATGTGAAGTGCTTACTTGAGAAGCATCGGGAGCATGCAAGGCGTTCAGAGTGGAAAACAACCAAACCGGTAGTCCTATAGTGAATCCCGAAAGATTCAAGGTAGCCATTAAGGGAGTACCAATGTTCCCAATGAATGGAAAAGCACAAGGATCCCCTTGAACAGGGGTCCCTTGATTGGTGCCCACTAGGATGCTATCCATAGTTTCCGACTCAACGAGTTAGAAATCTCTAAGGCCAACTAAAAAACAAGAGGCATAAAGAGCACACCACTAAAAATGTCCTACAGTGATCAAAACCATGCAAACAAAGCTAATACTCTCAGAAGCAAGTCTGGGATGATGAGGGCCCCAAAAAAAACAATAGATTATCGACGGTTAGTTACACGACGTCCAATGGAGGTCCTCTGGGTGCAAGCATTTGAATCACCAAACTGCCCTCCTGGGATTATTGCAAAGGGTTACCTTCCGTTTTTGTCCGAGGTGTAGTGGAAATATCCTTCCACTATACCTCTGAAGAGCCCTAGGGTTAAGATACTAAGGATACCAAAAATACGAAAATACATGGGGGAACAGTCGTCATCCTAGCCAAGATGCATGGGTAGGGTAGCAAAACCCGAAATCCAAAAGCACTTAAAAGTACTAGTGGACCCTCGTACATGAATCGACTCTGGTTTATGTTTGAAAGGAAAGTGAGGGGGTATCCTCAGCAGTTCCAGTCGCACACAGCCTCGTGCTTAACTCTGGTTTGACTAGAGTGTTCCCATGATATTTTGATATAGGTGGATTTACCTAAGAGATTGTCTTACTACGATTATTGAGTAATGAAACTGATTTCGGGTAGTTTAAGGTGATTTACCCTGAAACCCTAGCCTAAGTTAGTTGATGTCATGTCAAACCTAAAAAGAAAAAGTTGCTAATTAATTTTATTAAAATTTCTTTTTAGAGGCTACTTTTTACTCAAAAAGGGTAGTGAAGTGTGTGGTATGGTTTATGATAGAAAGCAAAGTGTGTACAAATGATGCCTTAAAACTTCACAAAGACTCTTTTTTTTTTTCGTTTATGTTTTTCAAAACAAGAAATAGGCAATCCTAATTTTTTTTTTTAATTTTTCTTTTAAAATTTCAAAGCAAGACAATCTATGCTACTTCAAAAAATGATGATAAATCTTACTACTAAGCTACCAAATTCAATTTTTAACTTTTCTTTTATTTGCAAAAGAAAATGAACTTGAAAGAAGGAACAAGCAAGATCTAACAAAGGTGTGGGTAAAGATAAAATACCTAATGGCTTAAACCAATCGAATCAAAAGACCAAAAAAGACTTGACCTACAGAGTTGTTTCAATGGAAAAAACTCTGGGTTTAGAACAGGGTGTAAAAGAAGAAAGGAAAACAGATGCATGCAACGGAAAAACAGACCAAGAGGCTGCTCCTAAGCACCAAAAACCAGGAAAACACCTGCCAAACAAACATGGTAGGCAAGCAAACCAAAGGTAACTCTACCTCCACACAAACTCAAAGGAAAAGTTATCAAGAAGGCTTCAACTAACTCAGACTGACCTGAACAGAAGTTCAGAAGGTACCTAGACTATCAAAACTTTCAAAAACACCCAAAAGACTTATAACTGAGATCAAACCCTAAAATGAAAAGCCAAACTCAGTAAAAGTGCGTAGGTGCTGCAACAGACAACAAGCGTAGAGTGCACAGGTCTGCATAAATGCAACACGCATCTAGGGCAAAAGATGTGCTACTGTGACTTGCAGGGAGTCACACACAGGTTCAAAAGACCTAGAAAGCAGAAAAACAATTAAAACAAGTACTGAAGTGAGTGACGCAATCTAAAGAGGACTTCCAATAGGTTAAAACAAGACTAAAAAAGGATAAGTATGTCTCAACATTAGTAGAGAGGCAAAGCAAAAGAAGGAACAAACTCAACATTCAAAAATCAAACTCTGCAGAAAAAGGTTTAATCCTACAGGAAAGTGCGCAGGTTTCAATACTGACAACCCGCATATATTTCTAAAAGTATGCAGGTTTCAATACTGACAACTCGCGTACATTTCTAAAAGTATGCAGGTTTCAATACTGCCAACCCACGTACATTTCAGAAAATGCGCACCTGTATGCACAAGAGACCAGCGCACAGGGATTAAAAGGAAAAAGAAAGGGCTTTGCACAGTCAGACTGAAATGAATCAAGATAAGAGGAAAAGCAAGGTAACCTATAAGAACCTCTCAGAAAACCAATAGACTGTAAAACTGAAAGAAAACCTAGACAAGGTCCCCAGAGAAGAAACAACCGGTGCTCCCCAGTGGAGTCGCCAGTTCTGTTGTGCAGGAAAATACCTTATAGTGGGGGAGATGATACTACCAACTTACATGGGGTGACAAGTAAATACATTCATGTTTTGCATTAATTACTACGAATGGAAAGAGATTAGGATTCCGAAAGTTGTACCTTTTTAATGATGGCTGGTCCTAGCTTTCGCCCAACCTTCCACAGTGATGAACTTGCAAAACAAGTTAACCTTCCTCAGCGTATCTTGACTGCAAATAGATAATGAAATTGGAAACAACTTAACATTAATCACAATCAAATATTCAATCAAACATACATTTAATCAAATAAACATTCAATCAAATAGCCATTCAATTGGGACGAGAAGGGTATTTCCACCTTTTATTGTCAAAGAAATGTAGATAAGTGCAGATATACTTGATCTGTCCAGACACTTATGCAACCGAGTCTTGGGATCCTACTCCTCACAATGACTTAGAAAATCCTTCAGTGTAACAGTAGCTTCTTCTTCATTTTTCCCTTTTCCTCATGGCTTCCCCTTGTATTTATGGCACAAGGCTGGAAGTTAGATTCGCAAGGCATTTGAATTGGGAAGTTGGGGGAGTTACAATACCAAACTCAACTAATCCCAATTCGTAATCTTAATATATTTTTCAATTTCATCTTAATATGTGCGCGGGTATGACACTAGGGGACTTGCGCATGGTGCACATCTAGGTCTCTCAGCAACTCGCGCTTACAACTTTTCAGAAATGTGCGCGGGTTGTCAGTAGTGAAACTTGCATACTTTTAGGAATGTGCGCGAGTTGTCTATAGTGAAACCTGCATACTTTTAGGAATGTGCACGGGTTTCCAGTTATAAGTGCAACGCATTTCCAATGAAACATACAGAAAAATATAATTTTCAGCTGAAGATGTAAGATCTCAGTGTCAAATCATCCAAGGTCAATCTAGCTCTTCCATCCACAATGTCCTTTTGTGTGATCGACAAGGCAATGTGATCACGGATGGAGAAGTGCAGATTTGACCTATAACAACACCCCTCAGAGTTCTCACTCCTTATGTGGTGCTTGGGTTCCAATATTGGATGTGGTTGCACCAATCACATCCAATAATGGAACCTAAGCACCTTGGGTTGCACAAGAACTCCCAAGGGTGCTTAGCATTTGCTTAGGGAAAAGGGTTTCTACATAGAACTAATAGTAATGGATGGTGGATATGCATGTGAGAGACATCTACCAAATGGATATGCCTGATAAATTTATGAAAAAAAATAAAGTGATTATATATATATATATATGTATGTATGTATGTAGGAAATATTTTCATTGTCCAAAAATATCATAACTTAAGATTAAAAATTTTGGATAAGAAGCTTAGCTATTGTGTTTGAGAAATAAAATAACATAGACATAATATTTTAATATTTTCATTGTTGTTTATTTCTTTACAACCAAAGAAAAATAATAATTTTGAATTGAGAGGAAATAAGAAAAATTCATGTTTGTTTGTATCACTACACCAATTTATCCCTTTAGAAAGGGTTTAGGATTGTGGGGGTCTTTCCAAAACCGTCTCTAAAAGTTTTTTTAGAGCTTTCGGGGAAGTTTTTGAACCCCCCCCAAAAGTCATGAAAATTGAAATTTTGGCGGTGGTTTTTTAACATCCGCCCCTAAAAGTTTGATTCCCATGACTTTTAGGGGGGGTTTTAAAACAACCGCCCCTAAATGTGTTTTTTAAGGTGGTTTGTTTACAACCCTCCCATAAAGTCATGATAATTGAAGTTTTGGAGGCGGTGTTTTAACAACCACCTCTAAAAGTTTGATTTTTATGACTTTTGGGGGGATTTTAAAACGATCGCCCCTAAATGTGGTTTTTAAGGTAGTCTTTTGGCATCCCCCCCCTAAAATCTATGAGAACTTAACTTTTGGAAGCATATTTTTAACAACCACCTTGAAAAGTTCAATTCTCATGCCTTTTGAGGGGGTTAACAAGACCACCCCTAAATATAGTTTTGAAGGCGGTTTTTTTGACAACATCCTCCTTAAATGTCATGATAATTTAACTTTTGGAGGGTTTTTTTTCAAGCCTCCCCTAAAAGTCATGAAAATTTAACTTTTGGAGGCGTTTTTTTGAAACCCCTCTCAAAATTCATCAGAATTGAACTTATGTTGGTGGTTGTTTTACAACCACCTCGAAAATTTCAACTCTCATAAATTTATTTTGGAAGAATGGGGGGGTGGGGGTTTAAAACAACCGTCCCTAAATATATTTTTCAAGGTGGTGTTTTGACAACCCCCCTCCCCCACAAGTCATGAGAATTTAAATTTTGGAGGCGGTTAGTTAAAAACCACCACCATAAGTCAAATTCTTATGACTTTTAGGGGGGTTTATTAAGACTACCCCTATCTATTTCCAGGGTGGTGTTTTGAAAGTCCCCTTAAAAATAATGAGAATTGAACTTTTGGAGTTGATAGTGTTATAAAAAACCATCTCCAAAAGCCCTGTTTTAGAGAAAGTTTATATATGTCAGTTTTTATTGTGGCAGTTGCATCATGTGTTTGGGGTTATAGGGGGCATGAATAATATATATATATATATATATATATATATATATATATATATATATATATATATATACAGAGAGAGAGGGAGATTGGTTTATGTTGGAAATATCACCAATACCAAGAGGGGAGGTGTATCTGTATTGGGCAATTTTTAACCAATTTATCCTTCAATTTAAATTACGTTAGAAGAATTCATCATTACTTATTATTCATGTATAAACATACTCATAAACATAAAGTAAACAATGCACAGAACACAAGGGTTTTACATGGAAACCTAGCGGGGACAAAACTTATAGAAACTTATCTTCAAAGTTTCAATGTTTACAAGCTAAGCTTGAAGGAGAGTCCTACCCCCTGAATTTAAGGCTCCAGCCTAAAGGGAGCTACAACTCCATAGATGTTAATCCATCACCAACTAGAAGTTGAGGCTCCAACCCTCTGAATACAAAATATATATGAGAGAATATAAACCTGTCACAACATTGCATGTCACTGCTTGTAACTGTCACTGTCACACATTGTCAATGTCACACTGTCACTGTCATACCATCATCATACTTCCATACTATCATCAATTATTCCGAAAATAATCATCCATATTATTCATGTAGAAATTTTAGGGTAAAACCCTAATTCAAGAATAGAAACTCAAACCCTAGGTCATGAAACAGTGAGTTGATGGATTGTTGTGCAGAAACTTGCAGTTTCCAGGAGGTGCAACAAGACCCTACTCTAGCATGCGATCATCATTGCGGGTTAGTTTTGGGACCTTGGGGTGTAGCATGCACTGAACCCAACAATTTTCTCAGTTCCATTTGTGTGGTCCCAAACCACCATATTGGCCCTCCATAGGGAATCTTCGGCCTAGAAGTGGGATATGGTGCTAACTTTGAAGTTTAGAACACTAAACATGGTTCTTTGTGCTCGTGATGTGGTTCAACGCCAAAATCTAGTGTATTATACCATAATATTTGTCTATAGGGCTCGTGAGACATCCTTGTGTCCCTTGGACACTGTAGAGGTCCTGCAAAAGGAATTTTTGTCATGTGATCATGATATGATGGACATTTTGATTTTGGAACATTGAGGAATATATCGGATGTTATCATGACTTTAGAGACATTACAAGGCCCAAATATAGAGTTTGAATCCAAAACCACCTCTAAAATATTTTTAGAGATTTCGGGGCAGTTTTTGAACCCCCCCCCAAAAAAAAAGTCCTGAAAACTGAACTTTTGGCAATGGTTTTTTAACAATTGTATCTAAAAGTTTGATTGTCATGAATTTTTTTGGGGGGGGGTTAAATTACCACCCCTAAATTTGTTTTTTAAGGTGGTTTGTTTACAACCCCCCCTAAAAGTCATGAGAATTGAATTTTTGAAAGGGGTTTTTTAACAACCACCTCTAAAAGTTTGATTTTTATGAATTTTTTTGGGGGATTAAAATGACCACCCCGAAGTGTGGTTTTTAAGGAATTATTTTGACAACCCCCCCCTAAAATCCATGAGAACTTAACATTTGGAGGCAGTTTTTTAACAACCACCTTGAAAAGTTCAATTCTCATGCCTTTTTTTGGGGGGGATTTAACAAGACCGCCCCTAAATATATTTTTGAAGGCGTGTTTTAGACAACTCCCTCCCTAAATGTGATGAGAATTTAACTTTTGGAGGCAATTTTTTCAACCCCCGCCCCTAAAAGTCATGAAAATTTAACTTTTGGAAGCAATTTTTTAAAACCCCTCCCAAAAGTCACGAGAATTGAACTTCTGTAGGTAGTTGTTTTACAACTACGTCAAAAAGTTCAATTCTCATTTTTTTTTTTTGGGGGGGGGGCGTGGGTTTAAAAAACCGCCCCTAAATATATTTTTCAAGGTGGTGTTTTGACAACCCCCCATACTAGTCATGAGAATTTAACTTTTAGAGGTGGTTTGTTAAAAATTACCACCGTAAGTCAAATTCTCATGACTTTTAGGGTGGGTTTAGAAAGACTACCCCTAGCTATTTTGAAGTGGTGTTTTGAAAACCCTCTTAAAAGTAATGATAATTGAGCTTTTTAACCAATTTATCCTTCACTTTAAATTATGTTAGCAGCATTTGTTATTACTTATCTTTCATGTATAAACATACCATAAACAGAAAGTAAACAATGCACGAAACACAAGGATTTTGTGTGGAAAACCAACAAGGACAAAAACCACAGAAACTTATCTTCAAAGTTTCAATGTTTACAATATAAGCTTGAAGGAGAGTCCTACCCCTTGAATTTTAGGCTCCAACTTGAAGGGAGATACAACTCCCTATATGTTCCATCTCCAACTGGAAGTTGAGGCTCCAACGCCCCTGAATATAGATATATATGAGAGAATTTAAACTTGTCACATGACTGCATGTCACAGTCCTTGTCACTACCTATCACTATCCTTGTCACTGCTTGTCACTGTCACTGTCACACATTGCCACTTTCACACTGTCCCTGTCATATCACCATCATACCGCCATATTGTCATCAATAAGTCCAGAAACAATCATCCATATTCTTCATGTAGAAAGATTAGGGTAAAACCCTAATTCAAGCATAGAAACTCAAACCCTACTTCAATAAACCATAGTTTATGCAAATTGAGGACCCTTGATAAACCCTTGCAAATTAAAAAAATTCATTGAGCTCCTCTTGATTGTGCATAAGAAAGTTTCTTGAGTTGATGATGAAACGAGGTAAAATGAAGGTGTATTTATACCCTTGCAAGGAGATGTTTAACTTTTCATGAGGCTAAACTATAAATTTGATAAATACATATTGTAGTGGCATTTCACATATCTTTATGTGCTCCATCATGTCCCTTAACCATAAGACCACTTACATACAAAATATTCTACATAAACAATGAGTTTTGTATAGATGAAGAGGGGATTTATGTCCATAAACTTGCACATACTTTATTTCTCACGTGGATGATGATTTGTTGCATATTGTAGATGGTTTGATGCCCTTACTGAAGATCTGATTGAACTTTGACATTGCCCCTTTCTTGTAATTTGACTTTTCTTTGTACTAGACCCTTGACATCAATGACAACTTGCTTGATCTTTAATTTGACATACAACCTTGCTTGATATTCTTTGACATCAATGGCAACCTTGTTCAATAGTTTATATATAACTTTGACAAATATGACATATATAGTTATTGTTTTACACACACATACCCACACAACATGCCACACAGTGGATGACATTGTTTAGAAATAAAGCATATCATGATGTTGTTAGATTGTATTCAAGAGGCTTGAGCTACAAAATAATCAACCTGCCAACAGAGAGAGGAACAAGATCGCTTTGCAACAAATTTTTGATCTTGACAACTCGTTGTAGTCTCAACAAAGGTAATTTAACATCCCTTTATCTCTGCAATTGCTTTTTGGTCTATTTGGTCACGACCCTGCAAATATTATAGCTACAAATCCGATCCACATTTCCATAGTAGTGTCCTTTCTCTCTGTGTCCTAATAACAATTAATATCGTGATAAGAAGCATCCTACATCCTATTGAATAAAGTTGTCATTGATGTCAAAGTCTATGTGTATATAACCTCCAGAGTAGTCCCCTTATGGCATAACGGTTGTAATGCATAGCCCTTACAGGAAGGAACGTTGTGTTGTACAAATATGGAGCAAACCCCAAAAAATGTCCCTATGGTTTCCCCTAAAAAATGTTGGTGTGAAAGGTGAAGAAACCTCTAAATAATGGTGTTGGCCTGGGTCACATAACTATGATGTTGGGGTCACATAATCCATGGTGAACAAGGCCCTAATAAGCCCTTAAAGTGCCCTTAAAATGCATGGAAGATTACCCTATCAAAAGGAGTAAATCTACCCTAAAACATTTTACCCCATAAAAGGATTAAAGTTATATTTAATATGACATTAGATTAAAAAGAGGTCATATTTAATATTTAAAAAATCAAAGTGAAAAGTTCAACGTGTTGAAAAGGAATGAATGCTATTTTAAATACAAGTCACCCCCTTGAAAAAAAATATCCAATGCTTGAACTAACCTTTTAAAAGGAATTAAAGTCATACATTATATGACATGTCGGCTCCCTTAGTGTAAAAGGTTAACGTTATATGCACTTGTATAAATATAAATTAAGCTTCTCACTTTAAAAACATATAAACCGCCTTTCTTATGATCTTTTATATAATATCTTATGCAAAGGGGGACATGAATTAATACGATGGGGGACATGAATTAATGCGAAGGTTTGAAGTGTTAAGGCAAGTTCGTGAAGGATTTTTGGAGTAAGTCTCTCTTATGTGAAAGCATAAGTTATCATATATTAGCATAAAGGTTTGTCCATGGTGTATTACTTCCTTGATATTATTTTGATATCTTTGAAATAAAGCACCATGTTCATTTAAAGGTAAAAAGCATATGAATCACAAACTGGCATGCCCATAATTTGCCATAAATATGCCAAAGATTCCCATCAATCTCTTCTCCACTTCACTTCATGCTTGTGAATGGTTATTTATTATAGCTAACTTTCTTTAGTATATGGGTGTTCCTTGGTGTACTGATATTTCTTATTATTGAGTAATGATAGGACTTTTTATTATATAAGTTGTGTACAATTGAGTAATGATAAGACTTTTTATTATATAAGTTGTGTACAAGTGCATTTATGGAGGTAAATGATTGTTTGTTCTTGAACTATATCATTTTTTCATAGAATTTTTATGCTTAGGATATATTATCTTATACTTTAATAATGATCTAATATGCTATGGCCAAACAATACTCTTATCCATTTGATAAAACACAGAGAAGACAAGTAATGAAACGAAATCAAAGAAATATGCTTATGGAAATTTTAAAAAGAACATGTAAAAATGATAGAATGGGGGAGATAGGAACATGCATCTCTGCAGGTAAAGATTTAGAAACATAACAATTTATTTCATTGTGCAACATAGTGCTTATTTTTATTGTATGACCATGTTATTATACATATGTCTACAACATTCTTGGCTATAGGGACTAAGAAGAGGAAAATCCAAACAAGAGCGAGTGACAAAGAACCTTCGTTACCTTTGAATGACACTATTAATCCTAGCAATGAAGGGAATGACAAAGAGACATTTCCTTCTTTACACTGGAAGAAGTGCAACATGAAAAGCATGGTATGCACATTAATTCATAAATATAAACTTTTTGATAACTATAAATTTTATTATTAAGAAATCCATAACACCTTCATGTTCCCTTCTTCTACAAAATATGTTGGAAAACAATCATGCCATCAAGATATTATTATAGAAGGGGATGATCCCTCTTCACAAGAATCAATTAAGAAAGTCAAGAAAAGGTGTAGAGGATCAACTAGATGTGCAAATATTCATATCTTCAAGGAAAATCTTGAAATTCATATTAATGAAAGGAGCCAACCCATTGGTTCAAATTCCGTGAAGCTATCTTCATTTCTAGGTGTATTCGCTAGGGAAATTGTTCCAATCACATAT
The DNA here is from genome assembly GCA_027924585.1 of Larix kaempferi. NCBI lineage: Eukaryota > Viridiplantae > Streptophyta > Pinopsida > Pinales > Pinaceae > Larix > Larix kaempferi. Next base: position 4,795,811 of record BSBM01000361.1, on the reverse strand, counting down.
TATGATTGGAGGAAGGTTAAAAAAAAGCTAAAGCAGGACTTGTGGAATGCGATCAATTTGAGTATTAGACATTTGTATATTTTTTCATTAGTTGTATTGTTGCATGATTTCAATGTTTATTTTCAAATAATGGATGACATATAATAATGCACTTCTTATATGTTGCATTCAAAATTCATAATCCTTCCTTCCTTAAAGATTATTGTATGCATTGTATAGGCCATAAGGAAAACAATCACAAGTGCCGTTTGACCAAAAAATACCGTGTTCCTTATGAATCCAACGAGGAAATTTTAATTTTTTTTCCTCCAATTAGGATAAGTGAGACAGTTTGGAGAGAGTTTTTCCTATCAAGAAGCACCACTAAATTCCATGTAAGCACAAATTTCACATATCTATATAATCAAGTTACTCGTAATGTCTATTGGCTTATATGTTATATTTTTCAATTGATTTGTAGGATATGAGAAGAAAAAATAAGGGAAATAGAAAAAAGGAGGTGCACTTGCACACCTCTAGACATCAAGGTTATCCAAGGGTTGAAGATGACATGGTAAGTGCTTGTGATGCATTACATATTTGTTATATGATAAATATTAACATAGTTGGGATTGATTGTAATGACACAACTTAACCATATTATTTCACTTGTTGTTACTATAAATATTCTAGAGCCTCTGATGATCCAAATACACCTATTACTAGGGTAACATATGGAATAAGTGCCATGAAAAGAATGATGGGACTCCAATTACACCAACTGTAGGAGATACAATAGTAAGTTCTCAACCTTAAAAGTGTCATCCATTTTTTATGCATCCATTCATCTTGAATTTGTTTAAATGTCTCTACTTGGTACTGTATTGTCAAGTTCTTAGATTAGTGGCATATGATACATCTTAGCATGCAAAGTGGAGGTGACAAGCTGCTTTTGAAGCATATTTTGTTGTATGACATATGATATTCAATTAGATTTTTATGATGTTCACATCCTTGTTTATAATATGATGTTCACAACTATATTGTTATGATTTTCTTTCTTGAAATACTTTTGATGAACACCATTAAGCAACAATTGTTCAATGTGAGTTCTTGCATTTTGATAGAAGAGTCTCCCAATCAGCTTACTAGGAGCCTTTTACTTCCACAATTATAGTAACTTCTCTTCATATTCTAGTATATGTCCACAAGCTCTAAGATTTGACATCTTTGATGGAAGAAAATTTGTACCTAGAAACCATAGGAATATCTCTCATATGCTAACATTGGAAGTCATGCCCCTTTGTTATTTAAAGCTTCTTTCAATAACCTCTACTTCTCTCTTTACCTCCTAGAAAAAATAAACTATGGTGTGTTGTTGTTGCCCCATTTTTGAAGTCTTTTCCGTATTCCTTGAGTGAATTTTAGGGGTTCAAAATTCTCCCTTCATTTTCTCTACCTCCATTTATGAATTCCTTGATTGTTATTTCCTTGCTCAAATTTCCATTTGTCGGCCATTCTCACAAGATCGAGACTCTGCTATGAATTCCACTGAGATAACCTGCATCCGTTGAGCCGAAATTGGATAACTAAGATTGATCTAGGGGAGGGGCAAGTTAGAAAAAACTTAAAGCAAATTCAAAGGACAAAGATTAAAGCTTTCAATGAACTTTTCAAACATATTAACCTATTGAATTTAGGTTTAGCAGATGGAGGGTGAGCCATAATAGATCCAAGCTAAAATAAACCTCTATCTCATTCCCTCATTCCCTTACACCCTACGCTCATGCCAAGTATCCTTTCTCTTTACACTTCATACACACATCCACATCCCTATCTTTTTTCCTTTACATATAATGATGTGTTAAAAATGCATAATATTAGTATTATATATAATGAAAATCAAATTAATAAAAATATAAAACAATGATAATAGTAAACAATAATTTCGTTAATATTAACAACAAATTTACACTTGTTTCAAAAGTAAAACTCATATAAATTTATCATAAAATATGTTTAACATAAAAATTGGCTGTAACAAGTAAAAATTATATATATATATATATATATATATATACGTTGCGTTCTATATAATTATTAGAAGTACACAATACTTCAAACACTAATCTAAAGGAAATATGTTGTTCAAAATATATTTAAAAATAATTCAAACAATAATAAAATATATTTAAAAATAATTCAAACAATAATTTAAAGGAAATGATGTATTAGGTACAAACCTCATTTATAGACAAGTTCAAAATATATTAAACAATATTTTAAGTGACTAATTAAGGAGATAATCCTCTTCGATTTTCTAAAATAAGAAAGTTCACTTGATTAATATTGTTCTACTTCACATGGGGTTTCCTAAATTGTCATGATGTGTGACTACCTTCCCTAACTCACCTAGCTCCATGTGCTTCATGCCTTTTCCTTTTTATGGGTGCTACAAACCTCTTATGTATGAGACCAAACTCTTATGATATGATGGTTAGTGGGGGCACACTTCTTATTGGTCTTTGGAGGTTGAAATTTAGGATTAACAAAGATGGAATCTTGAACAAGGAGGTCCTACATCACATAGAGGGATGCTTCTAACTCAATAAATTTATTTTGAGAATTTATACTGATGTTTGTGATGCTCGTTTCCAATCCCTCAATGTTAAAATATGTTTCCCATAAAAAAAATCTATAATTTTATTGACTTCTAGAGTTTTGCCTTGAATTGTAATCCACATGGCACTGTATTCATAGAAGCCTTAGGTAGAGTGTATTGTATACAAATGACCTTCATGTCACACTTATGGAGATCTATTCTAAATTCACACACATTGTCTATAATTAGAAAGGTCAATTTCAATCCTAAAGCCTTAATAGAACCTATCCATAAAAGTAAACGACGTCAGCAAGGCATTTGTTATGTCAATTTCTGTTAGCTCATTTGGTTAAGGTGTAGGTCTCGTTAACAGGGCAACTCGGGTTCAATTCCCCTTAGGAGTGAGCGAGTTGGGAGAAAGCACCCAAAATCCAACCAGATAAGAGTTAGTGTGGCAAAATTTTGAAAAAATGTATTGGCTGAAATAGGTGACTAGACATCTAATTATTCCAGTCTTTTACCTTGTCGAACCTACTATGCTTATGTGGGCAAATGCTAAGGGATCGTACTCTAAAGCCCCACGTAAACTGGAAGAGAAGAGAACCCATGACCCTAAAACTCATGAGGAGAACCGCATCACGATCCCATCACTATTCAAAAGTGGAGAGAGGCTCTTTCTAATGTTTCACTCACCAGTGGGCTAGATCTCCATGGGACCTGTAACTGGTGAGAACTCTCCCTATGTAATATTTCTTTATGCATAGTTATATGGTATTTACGTATGTACACATTTTTAACTCCGTTTCTTTACTTCATTGTGAATAACCAGTGACGAGGGTGAGCTCATGAAGAAGATTGTCAAACGTGTGTTGGAAATGGTTAAGAATAAGCCCTTTGGTATATCGGTGAGTTTGTTTTCTTCTCAGATTTGAATATGCTTCAGTAAACCGATTAGCATTAGTTTCTTACACAAATCTTGTCATTTAAATTCATTTTTTATACCTTGATCTGTTATGTACTTGTCAGATAAATACTTCGATTCTTTATACGCATAATATGTTGTGGCAAGTGGCAACATAATAACATTGCCACATTGCTTCATGGAATCCATCCTCCAGTGAATTTCTCTATTACAATGAAAAAATATAACCTGCTTTTATTTGTTATGCTCAGTTGAAACCAATTTGCCAACTTGGCAAACAATCAGATTTAAAATTGTCTAATTCACCCTGATTTTTGTAGCTATTAATGGAAAAGTAACTATTGTATTTGTTTGGTGGACCATTATTTCTCCATATTTGAGATCCACCATATTCAATGTACCATATAAAAGTTGTTCCTATGATTAAAACATTGGTTTCCTAGTTCTGTATATGGAGTTCAGAAATTGCGTTTTAATTTGGCAATTAAATAAAAAGTTCGAAATTTTCATTTGATAAAAGTACATATTCTGGATCGATGTACTTATTTGTATTTGATATCCTTTTCTTTGTTATAATAATTATGACACATTTTTTTGGGATTGAGCCAGCATCTTATTTTTGCTTCTCGCAAAAATGTTTTTAATATTTATAGTTGACAGATTTTCTTTGGTTTCATCTAATATTCCATGTAAATGGATGAGGATGCACTCCAACAATCATTTAGAGCTGCTGTGACATGCACTATTCTTGTTGCTGCTAGGCCCCAACGCTCCAAGGTGCTTGCTACACTTTACAAGGTGATAAGGCTTGTTTTGTCACTCATTATGTATATTGCTTCATTTAGATCTCCCAAAAGCTATTGGATTCAATTTCCTGAGATTGAAATTTGTATATTTATTAATTTTATTTTTTGAAAACTTCTTGTTGATGAAAACATGCTTTCCCCCTTTCTTGGACAGTCTACCATGAACTACACGTTGCGTTCTTGGCTAAAGTAATTATATTTTATTATTATCTTAAAATGTATTCAAGTAGCGATTTACAAACTCAGCTTGTGATATTAATATGAAGTTTGAAAAATAATGACAAGCTTATCTTTCTTCAAATTCCTCATGAGGTATTTTCTGAATTGGTTATCATAACAGTTAGATATATGTATATTAGCCTTTAGGACAACCTTTTCTACCATGCCAGTGCAACAATAAGGTTATAGATGACGAAATTGATGGGAATAGCTCCCTTGTCCCCTTGTACCTTCAAAGTTGTTTGTCTTTATTAAAACTACCCATCCTTCTAATGAAGTTCAAACTACGCCACCAAAATTTTTGGACGATATTAGGTCCATGCCATTTAACAATGCATTTCAACTAGCTTGACATTTATACGAACTTCAAAAATTGATGCATATTTGCACGTGTCTTGAAGGTTCTCTGTTTTCCTTTTCAGGATTAAAGATGTTCCAAATTGAAGATCTACCCAATTTTGCAAAGGTATATCTTACATAAACATCAGTTGCTTAAGATGTATCAATGTGTAATATATTCACTTTTACATTAGTTTGGTTAAACAAAGTATTAATTGTCAACTATTTCAAGTTCATTTGCGTTTAAAACTTTACTGTCTTTTTTCATTATATGGATATGTGTGCTCATGTTTAGCTAGAAAGAATTCTTAGGAAGCCATAAATTGATGTATTTGTTGAAGAACTCAAACCCCATAAGGTATGAGAACTATTTGTTTGGTGTTTAGATATTTTAGTATTTACATGCATGATGTGAAAAGCATAAACTTTTATGATGTTCATTGTAACTTTGTCGATCTGTCCATGATTATTTTCGAGTACAACTATGGAATTTTTCCTAACAATTCAAAATCAGATACCTGAATATCGATGTGTAATATTTTATAGAAAGCACTCCTACTGGACAACTCAATAGTTCGAGATCGTGCTATGATTGAGCATAATCTTCTAAGTGCAAGAAAGCTTTATTCAAATATAAGGTAGGTGTTTTATATATTTGGAAGTCCTTGTGAGGATCTTTTTGAATTGCTAGCTATATTCTAAAATTGTTATTTAGCTAATACATTATTACATATCTGCACATGCTGCTTTGAAGAGTTGGGCACATTGCTTGGCATTGCACCTGAAAAGGTAAGTTGCATGTGTTGTTGAGTTGCATGTAAAAGACATGGTATAAGTTATGAATATGGGCAATTAATTTGTTAATGGTGAAAGGGTATAATACCATAGTATGTTTCCCGAACTATTTTTAATATATATATATATAGATATAGATATAGATATACTGAACTATTTTTACTATATATATATATATATACACACATGGTCAGTTTGTATGTACTAATTAAAGAGTCATTATGATAACATCACATTGAACAGATCAAACTCTAGGTAATTTTTGTAGTATAAACAATAAACAAGTGATGAGTTGTTGATTGCTTTTAAAATTCTTATTCCCAAAGTAAATGGCATGTGAGGGGAATGGATCTATGCAAATGTGATTATTGACTAAAGAGGGTATTATGTTGCCTGAAATGTTAAATTTTCAGTATTAAATCACAATACTATAGGATCTTTGCTGAGAGAATAACATCTACAGTATATCAATGCATGACAATCATAATATGACAAGCATCACAAGCATCACAAGAATCAAAAGCATAGAGACAAGAGACACAAAGTTTCCGTGGGGAAAACCCTAAGGTGAAAAACCCCACAAACTTCCTCAGAGATAGAGAGAGCAATGGCTCAACCAAAATACAACCAAATAATACAGAGATAGTCTCCTAGTAGATGATCCTCCTCCTCCTCACTAGTGCGCCACTTTCCAGAGAGAGAGATAGATACTTTTCCGAGTGAGTAAAATAGAGATCTCCTATCTCTATTTATACTCACCTTTTTGCCCAGTGACCTACTGGGGCCGACTTGTCTACTTTAGTACATCCACATTATATTATATATTAAATAGGGCCGACCCCATAAGGTGGTCTAATAACCCATCGGCAAGTACACACACTTGCGACACTTGTCAATCCACATGACGACACTTCCTTATAGAGGAATAACACATCTCTTATAAGGGTACAATAAATATACATATAATATACTGATGAAATACATTCCAAAGTTACATATACATCAACACTCCCTCTTAACAAGGAAGGTATTTCTCGACACAGATTTGCTAGACAAGTCTTCTTCTCTGGATCATCGTCATCGATGCATCGTCATCGTCATCGTCACTGCTGCTGCTATCTCGTCCAATCTCTGTCTCTACTCGTCATAGGAAGTTCTACAGAGCCAGTCCTTTTTCATACTGGATGTAGGCCCACCACCTGTAGGTATTCATCATCACTGGCCATACTGTGGAATCCTCAGGACTTTTACGTGCGTCACAAAACCTCGTAAGAGCATCCCAAGCTGTTACGAGCATACTGCTCTACCTATAGGATCTCCCAGGGCAACGAATTACATGTGACCTCACCACAAAACCTCGCAAGAGCATCCCAGGCTGTTACGAGCATACTGCTCTACCTATAGGATCTCCCAGGGCAATGAATTACATGTGGTCATGGCAAAACCTCGCAAGAGCATCCCAGGCTGTTACAAGCATACTGCTCTACCTATAGGATCTCCCAGGGAAACGGATTACATGCCATAGGACAAAACCTCGCAAGAGCATCTGCCAGATATCCCAGGGCAACGAATTACATGCCATAGGCAAAACCTCGCAAGACTATCTGCAGATCTCCCAGGGCAACGAATTACATGTCCTCCCAGAGCAAAACCTCGAAAGAGCATTTGACAGATGTCCCAGGGCAACGAATTACATGCCATAGGCAAAACCTCGCAAGACCATCTGCAAATCTCCCAGGGCAACGAATTACATGCTCATCTGCACAACCTGATCCACGGCCACAGAGTATCAACCTGATACTCACCATACATCATCCTGATGTATCCATGATCATCCTGATCATCATCACTGCAACGTCCTGCTGCATGTCATCTGGAGCAACATCCTGAAGCTCGTCATCTATGATCATCCTGATCATCACTGCAACATCCTGCTGCATGTCATCTGGAGCAACATCCTGAAGCTCGTCATCTATGATCATCCTGATCATCACTGCAACATCCTGCTGCATGTCATCTGGAGCAACATCCTGAAGCTCGTCATCTATGATCATCCTGATCATCACTGCAACATCCTGCTGCATGATCCACCTGATCATCAATGCATCTACCTGATGCATACCAAGTATCATACATGATCCTCCTGATCATCAATGTATCCACCTGATACAAATACATGATACATATCATCATACATGATCCTCCTGATCATCAATGTATCCACCTGATACAAATACAAGACATATGATATATATCACCATACATGATCCACCTGATCATACAATGTATCCACCTGATACATATACAGATACATGGTCCAAGCATCCAACGTGATGCATATAAAATACATACACATGATCCAACTGATCATATCCAGCATCCAACATGATGCGTACATACATACATAAAATGATCCAACTGATCATATCCAGCATCCAACATGATGCGTACATACATACATAAAATGATCCAACTGATCATATCCAGCATCAACTAGAACATCATCCTGATGTTCATCATCCAGCGCTTACATCCACAGCCATGTGAAGGATCCTCCTTCCAACATGCTTGGAATGGCTTCAGCAAATGTGTCCATCACTTCTTCCTCGAAGTGTCCTCGATCTGAATAACGCCAAGCCTCTCTCTGAAGTACTCGAACTTCACCCTGGCTAGTGGCTTCGTCAGTACATCTGCAATCTGCTCGTCCGTCGCAACATACAGGAGCTTCACAGCTCCTCTCTGCACCATATCCCTGATATAGTGGTATTTGATCTCTATGTGTTTCGACCTGTCATGAAACACTGGGTTCTCGGACAGCTTCACACAACTCTGGTTATCACAGAAGATACCAGTAGCTTCCAATGGGAGATCAAATAACTCAGACAGTAGCTTCCGTAGCCATACTGCCTCACAACTAGCTGAACAGGATGCAACATACTCTGCCTCAGCTGTACTCAGTGCAACGCAGGATTGCTTCCTGCTAAACCAAGAGATCACACCTGATCCCATACTGAAGCAACACCCAGATGTGCTCTTCCTATCTGCAGCACTGCCAGCCCAATCTGAATCAACATAACCCTGCAGGTTAAACTTTTGATTCGCCTCATATATAAGCCCATAATCCACTGTACCCTTCAGGTACCTCAGAACATGCTTTACAGCAACAAGGTGAACACTCCTCGGATCCGTCAGGAACTGGCTCAATGTGTTCACAACAAAGCAAATGTCTGGTCTCGTGTTCGTCAGGTACATCAAGGACCCAATCATCTGACGATACATAGAAACATCAACTGGCTCAGATGAAGCATCACAAAGAAGCTTCAGATTCGATGCCATAGGTGTGGCCATGGCCTTGCAATCCATCATCCCAAATCTCTTCAGGATATCTACTGTGTACTTCCCTTGACCAAGGAAGATCCCACCTGCATTCTGCCACACCTCCATACCTAGGAAATAGTGCATCATTCCCAAATCTTTCATATCGAATTCAGCTGCAAGCTTCCTCTTGGTATCTGCAATCATTCTGTCATCTCCTGTCACAAATAGGTCATCCACATATAGAAGTAGAATCACAGGATTCCCTTCCTCAACCTTGTAGTAAAGGTTGGAATCCGCTTTACTCTTGGTAAAGCCCAAACTAGATAGGAAACTGTCCATCCTACCATACCAGGTTCTGGGAGCTTGCTTCAAGCCATACAAGGCTTTCTTTAATCTGCATACATAAGATTCCCTGTCATGTATTTCAAAGCCGAGTGGCTGTTCCACATATACTTCCTCTTCTACTACACCGTTTAGGAAAGCAGTCTTGACATCCATCTGGTGTATCTTCCATTTCATTGCTGCAGCCAGGGAAAGTACTGTTCTGATGGAAGTATATCTGGCTACAGGTGCAAAGGTTTCTTCATAGTCTATTCCTTCCTTCTGAGAGAAACCACGAGCTACGAATCTTGCTTTATATTTTTCCACACTGCCATCTGCAGCATGCTTGATTTTGTAGATCCACTTGGAAGTCACAACAGACTTCCCTTTAGGTCTTGGGACAACATCCCAAACATCATTCTTCATAATTGATTGGTATTCCTCAACCATAGCATCCTTCCATTCTTTCTTTTCTGCTGCCTCTTCATAACTGGAAGGCTCTTTGTTCATGATGTCACAGAGTAAAGCAACATAACTGGTGTGTGATCTGGTTCTCTTCTTTGCTCTGTGTTCTTCTTCTGGAATGCCAAATATTTCTGCATCATGAATGAGCTCTCTAGCCCATACAGGTTTCCTTTTGTGAGAGTTATCCTCATGGGGTGGATCTACAGGTTCTTGTGGATCTTCAAACTCACGAGCAGTTTCTGGAACTGCATCAGTCATCGTAGTGTCCTGAAATCTTGTTTCCTTAGGTTCTTCATACACTTCGATAGGTGCCTTTCTTGATTTGATGAATGCTGAGTTCTCATCAAATGTTACATCCCTGCTGACATCAATCTTCTTGAACCCTGGAAAATATATTCTGTAAGCCTTCGAGCTTTCACTATAACCCACAAAGATACCCTTCTTTCCTGAAGGATCTAGTTTAGTCCTCTTCTCCTTTGGGATATGAGTGTATACTGGACAACCAAATATTCTGAGATGGCTGACTTCAGGTTTCTTACCAGAAAAGACTTCTTCTGGTGTCTTGTTGTCCAATATCTTGTGGGGTGTTCTGTTCTGTACATATACAGCTGTTCTAGCTGCTTCTGCCCAAAGATGCATAGGAAGATCCTGGTCATGCAACATTGCCCTTGCTGCTTCCATGATAGTTCTGTTCTTCCTTTCTGCAACTCCATTCTGTTGAGGATTATATGGAGCAGTCAACTCCCTCTTAATCCCTGAGTCACTGCAAAGCTTCTTGAAGTCATTTGAGGTGAATTCTCCACCATTGTCAGATCTGAATGTTTTGATTTTCTTGTCAGTTTGATTCTCCATCAAGTTTTTGAATTCCTTGAATTTATCAAACACCTCATCTTTGCCCTTCAAGAAGTATACCCAAGTCTTCCTAGAGAAGTCATCAATAAATGATACATAGTAAACATACCCACTCAAGGAGCTGGATGACATAGGGCCACATACATCTGAGTGGATGATTTCTAGAATGTCTTTTGCCTTGCTTTCACTGCTTGGGAAAGCCTTCTTAGTGTTCTTTCCTTTTGCACATCCTTTGCAAACACCTTCATGTTTGGTCTTGATTTCAGGAAGACCTTCTACTGCCTTGCTTGCAATTGGAAGTGCCCTATAGTGCATGTGAGCAAGTCTTCTGTGCCAAAGTTCACTTGGCTCCATGGATTCATGTACCATGGCATGTTCGGGTTGACCCTTTAATTTGTACAAGCCTCCCTCTTGCTCTCCAATCACTACTGCATCATCAATAGTCTTTCCCTTTGGCCACATTAGTACTTGGCCATCAACAAATGCAACCCTCATACCTTTTTCATCTAAAGCAGAGATGGAGAGTAAGTTCTTCTTGAGTCCAGGTACATAGAGGACTTCCTTCATCTTCAGAGATTTTCCAGAATCTAGGTTGTAAGAGGCTTCACCACTTCCTTTGATTGGGTATTGATAATCATCCCCAAGTTTCACCTTATGGGGTGATTCATGTTCAGAAAGGTTCACAAAAGATTCCTTGAAACCTGTCATATGTTTGGAAGCCCCACTATCGATCAACCAATCATTACAACCATGGGAGATGGTACCAGTGAGTGCAGAGATCAGAACATACTCTTCTTCACTTGATGAATCATTATCACTACTACTTTCTGCCTTAGCTTTCTTCTTTGGAGGTTCATCATCTTCAGCAGCATGAGCATGAAACCTTCTTTTGCTGCCTTTCTTCTTCTTACTAGAGTTGTTGTTATTATCCCTTTTGTTCTTAGGACAATCTGAAGCAAAGTGACCCTTCTCATTGCATGTGAAGCATCTTAGGTCTTTCCTGTTCTTCTTTTGATAGGACCTATTGAGTCGAGAGGGATCCTTCTTGATTTTGCTTCTTTTGGTGTGAGCTGCAAGAGCTTGATCTTCTCCTCCCATCTTTTCCTCACGAGCTATAAGTCTAGCTTCTTCTTGAGAGCATTCTTCTCGAAGTCTACTGAAGGAGATCAACTTCTTCCTTGCACAAATTCCTTGAATAAAGGAATCCCATGACCTGGGTAGGCCATTTAGAGTGGTCATCACCACTTCACCATTCTCCACCATTTCATCTACTGCTTCTAATTGTTCCTTGATCTGAGAGACCCTTGAAAAGTAGGATTGAATGGTTTCTCCATTCTGAAACTTCACTGCTTTCAATTGGTTCCGCAGGGTCATCTTCCGATTTATGTTCTTTCCTTCAAATAGCTTGGTCAAAGATTCAAACATCTCTTTGGGTGTCTTGAGAGAAGACACATGGGGTATGAGATGGTCTTTGATAGAATCAGCAATGATTCTCTTTGCCTTGACCAAGTTCTTCTTGTGCAATACCTTGGCCTCTTCATCCTCTGGGATAGGGATGTCTTCTTTCACATATGAGTCCAACTCATTCTCTTCCAGGATTAGCCCAATCCTATACTTCCAGGCTCGGAAGTTATCAGCCCCTTCAAGCTTATCCTCAAGCTTGGTGTGAAGAGACATCTTTAAGAGTACTTCAAATGGAAATAGAAAAGATTTAGGACTTACCACTTGAAGTGCTGAAAACTGGATCTGGTCCCGGATTAGGGTTTGTCAGAGAAACCCTAAAAATTCAAAATGTGAATTTCAAAATTCTGAAAGGATAGAAAGATGCGCCTTGGAGAGCTGATCAGCCTAGTACATTCAGAATTTGAGATCAGCAAAGTCTTGTCCTTCAAAATTGCCTTTTTGTCCTCCCGGGTTCACTGGGGAGAGCCCTGAATTAGGGTTTGAGTTTCCCGGAGATCTACCCAGCCAAAAATCTCGATCCAAAGCTCAAACCTTCGATTTTTGCAAGGAGCTTCCAGCTGTACCTTCAGTTTCCAGAAATTCCTATTTTTGTGGAAACCCTAATTTTTAGGGCCAAAACTGAAAATGCTCGGAACTGAAATCTGATTGGACAGAAAGATGCGCCTTGATGAGTAGATCCAATCTACTATACTGAAATTCAAAAATCTGTGGAGAGAAACCCAATAAACAAGCAATACAAGCTTCCGTCACTGCAAAATGTCTTCTTCTCAGTTAAGCTCTGATACCATGTTAAATTTTCAGTATTAAATCACAATACTATAGGATCTTTGCTGAGAGAATAACATCTACAGTATATCAATGCATGACAATCATAATATGACAAGCATCACAAGCATCACAAGAATCAAAACCATAGAGACAAGAGACACAGAGTTTCCGTGGGGAAAACCCTAAGGTGAAAAACCCCACAAACTTCCTCAGAGATAGAGAGAGCAATGGCTCAACCAAAATACAACCAAATAATACAGAGATAGTCTCCTAGTAGATGATCCTCCTCCTCCTCACCAGTGCGCCACTTTCCAGAGAGAGAGATAGATACTTTTCCGAGTGAGTAAAATAGAGATCTCCTATCTCTATTTATACTCACCTTTTTGCCCAGTGACCTACTGGGGCCGACTTGTCTACTTTAGTACATCCACATTATATTATATATTAAATAGGTCCGACCCCATAAGGTGGTCTAATAACCCATCGGCAAGTACACACACTTGCGACACTTGTCAATCCACATGACGACACTTCCTTATAGAGGAATAACACATCTCTTATAAGGGTACAATAAATATACATATAATATACTGATGAAATACATTCCAAAGTTACATATACATCAACATGAAAGAAAAGTGTCAACATGAAGAAAATGACAATAGGTAAATCCAAAGACAACTAAGAAAAAGAGTGAGCAGAAGCAAGAGGGAAAAAGTTGGTCATGCCAAATGGTAGACATGAAGCTAAATTCCACCTATACAAATATATAGGATTTATAATGATATATAGCTAATAAAGTGAGTCAGCGGGATTCCAATTAAATTATCTTGTCTATAACATATTCATTGAGGCTAATGAATTATGTGATCCGGTCTATGATACTTGGATAGTTCATGGCAATTTTGCAAGTTGTGGAGGTCTATGGATTGTTGCACTTCTAGTTGCCACTGGAATGGAGGATTTTGACCACAAAGACTCGACCACATAAAAATATAGGATTCAATTTCAAAAGGTTAAAGCAGTATATCAGGAGAATCAATTACCTACAAAGGAAAAATCTTGGACATGAAGACTCGTTCACTGCACAACTCTCGGGACATGATGTGCAACTAAGCTTCTTGGGACTCATTCACTACCCAATTCTATTTGAAACTTTTGGGCAAAGATTATCAAGAAGTCATGAATTGCAATAAACCTATCATATTACTAGTCAGATGATTATTCAATAGGTCCAAAAGCAGCTTTAATTAGTGGAGAAGCTCAGAGTCCGGCCCACAATGTTAGGCTTTAAATAAAAATGATGTTGGTAGTTAGGGTAAGTTGTTAGCTCAGACAGTTAGTTACGAGGGTTTTAGGAAAGAATAGTGTTGTTAATTAGGATAAGATTGTCAGTTAATGAGAACTTTAGGAAAAAATGAGGTTGTTATGATAATAAAATATCTTCCCTCATTCAACTTATATGAGCAAGTTGGAGCATTCTAGGAGTTTTTAATTTATGAAAGTTGTGTGCATTTCTGGTGAAGAGTTTTGTCCAATCTATTGGTAGCTAAAACTTGGAATTTGTTTCTGTCCAGTCAAGGTTTGAATTTTCTTATGGTGAGGGAATTTAGAAAAATCTTACTATCAGTTCTGGAGTAGGGTCGATCTTTTCTTAAATCCACGGTTCCTAAAATTAAACCCAACCACCATGACCATATCTTCAACCTTGGTATGGGTGAGGCTTCCAAACCTCCCCCTCCATTGTTGGGAAGAGGATATCTAGAAGCAATAGGAGATGTTAGGCATCAAAACTTGGAATCTATTTTTTTTGTTGTTGAAAATTTGAAATCTAATAAAAGAATATTGGAAGCAAATAAAACAATAGTCTCTTCTTGGAACAGATAATCTCTTCCATACTACCCGCAATAGCACACTTCACCAAACAACCCCTTTTTTAATGCTTAAAATCCTTTATTATAGACAAATTACATAATAGAGGAATCCAAGAAAAGAGGAGTTACAATCCCAATGATTGACATTTATGAGTGGGTGTTACTAAACACTAAATATAGGGGAGTTACAATTGATCTCCTGAGTGAAAGGGGCATCAATGTAAACTTGAATAAGAACAACCATTAATGTGAACATGCATTACAGAATCCATCACCGTGATCATGCATCAATAACTCTTTATGCTAAGAAAAGAAAGAAAAATGCTCCCACGTGATTGATATCACAAACACAGTGGGTTATTTCTGACCTTAACAGTCAACTCTCAGAGCAGATAATGTAAGAAGGAATTTTCAGCTGTGGTAGAATATGTGTAAAGTTGGACTTAAGGGATTCTTGACAAGATTGTCCGAGAAGGAAGGATTCTAAAAAGAAAAGATATTTAAATATCAAAATAGAACGTATCGGTGTGGACATTATCAAGAATCGGGCCATTTAATGGAATCTTGTCCATAAAAGGATCAACTTCAATACTTTGATTCAAAGACTCCACCAAATAAACCAGAAGAAGACAAGGATGGTTTCCAAATGATTAAGAGAAGAAGGAAAAGAAAGGTGGGGTGGATTCCAAATTTCCAATAAGCAAATATATTGAAAGATCAAAATACAACATACATGTGTGGAAATTTTCAAGATTTAGCCCATTTAATGGAATCCTACCCATAAAAAGGCTCAACCTCAATAATTTAATTCAAATAATCCACCAGATACACCAAAAGAAAAAACAAGGATGGTTTTCAAACAATTAAGAGAAGAAAGAAAAGGAAGATGGTATGGATTGAAAACATCCAGAGGAAAGAATCCAACTATCAAAGACCAAAAACAATCAAAAGAAGAGCCTCCATATTATTCTCAGCAACAAAGAAACATCACCGCTGACTCCATAGGAAGGTCAAGGAGAAGAAGTCTCCACCCTAGCCGAGTCAATGAAACAAAAGGATGCGAATGAAACTACTAAAATAAAGATTGCTTGTTCAAATCCCCAACTCTGAAAAGTATATTTAAAATTGCAAACGAGCAAAGACCAAGGATGAAGCTAACTATATTGGCCATTTTTCTTATGATTGTGGCTTGATTGATATCTACCCTTTGTGGTGTTTTCAAGTAGGATTTAGCCATTTTGATAACTTGGTCAAGAAGAGTCTATTAGAAAATATCACGACTAAGTTAGTTGACTACAACTATTATGCAACACCTATGAGTATAACCAGGGTGTTTTGATGTGCTTGTCAATTCTATATTAATCTAATCACTTCGTTTTTGTTAAAAATAGTGTGCCAAAAGCATGGGAAACATTTACAATTCTGCAATTTATGTCTTAATGGATGTAGGGCTATTGTTGATGACTTTGAATTCTCCTGATAGCATAAATTTAAATCAAGTTGGTTGACACATAGTAGGAGCTTGTTATGTGTGTGCCTTGTTGGCATACACAAGAATCCTATGCATTCCAACAAGCATACACAACAGTATGAGTGTTGTGTATGCTTGTGGCATGCAAAGGCTCCTTGTGTATGCCAATGGGGCACATGCAGGCTTGTTGGAAGGCCTAAACAGGCATGTGTGTGCCCTGTTGATCTTGTAGGAAACACAGATGATGGTGCAAATAATGACCAAAGCATGCCATCCATTGATAGTAACTTTCAATATTTTATTGGGTTTGGCAATTCGATGATCTCAAATCTTCATAAGGAGTTTGAGAAAGTTGTTGCAGAACTAGGGGATGGTATTGATCAGTATGATTCACTTGTTATGTCTTTGGAAGTTCCAATATCTCCTCTAAAAACTGGGTTGAAAAAGAGGAAAAGGGTAAAATTTATAGAGAACAAGGTGGCTAGAAATCCAAGTTGATCAACTAACCCTAGCCTATTCAATAGTGGTGAGAAAAGTATGAAGAAGGTTAGGTTTTCTATGAAAACTAATCATGTCTAGAAGCCTCATAGTCCCCTTCCCCCACAAAGCTTAAGAGTACCCCCATATGCCACTCCAAGAGGCAGTGCACTGAAGAAGGGAGTACCTCGTTCCAGGCTGCATCATGAAAGATTCACCTAGTCCCAAAAGAGTTAGGTGGAAATCTCTTTCTGATTGAAAGAGCCAGAAAATATTGAAAAGTAATTCACCAAATGCCAAGCTGATTTGCAAACAGTGGTCAAATGTTTTATAAAAGATGGAGCAAAATTTCTACAAAGTTGCAACATCATGGAGCATGTGAACATGGCTAGTGTCTAGGTTCTTAGCCATGCAAACAGTGGTCAAATGTTTTATAAAAGATGGAGCAAAATTTCTACAAAGTTGCAACATCATGGAGCATGTGAACATGGCTAGTGTCTAGGTTCTTAGCCATTTTTTTGTGTAAGAAAGTGATAAGCCACAGTTTGCATCTATTGTCAAAGCTTGGCGATCAATTTCTCTTTGTGATAATTCCATTAACTTCTGCTTTCAGCAAAGATATTTACAGTAAAATAATTGACCGTGGATAGGTCAAAGAAGGATTTTATGGAATGTTATTCTTTGGTCAAAACTATAAAGAGACAAGAGAAGTTGTCTAAAGTTGAAATGTATTTTGTATTTTTTCGTTTTTCCATTGATTGTTGTCCAATTCAATCAAGTAAACATGTCAATATTATAATTTTATTCTTGCAGTTCAATAATTCATGAACAATATAATTCACTTACTTGTCAGTAAGATGGAATGTTGAAATACCGTCAATATCCAATTCTAATTAGTAGAAGAGTAAACCCAATCAATCTTCTTATTCTTTCATATTTGCAATATTGTTGGCTATATTTTTGGATGTTTGTCCTTCCACTATTCAATTATTTTACTTTTTTCCTTTATTTTCTTTTTAACTCTTTTGATACAATCATATGCCAGATGCTCTCTGTTTGAGAATCCTACCTGCAAAACTATTGACAATATTAGATATATAAGAATTTGCAATGGTGTTTCTTAAGTTTTGGTGGAAATCGACGTGTAGAATCTCATGTAAATCTTATATTATTTATTATTTGATATCTCTTCCGGCTTGAAGTTCCATGCGATTTATGGGATGCAATATTTTGTTTCCCTTTTATAATTTTTTTGTCTGGCATTTCCAGGCTATTACATTTTGTGAAAGTTGTTAAAGAACTGTATGTGCATATTTGGCAGTAAGACTTAGGTGACTGATATTATGTGTGCTATTTGTTAATTTCAGAAATGATAAATAAGCAGTCACGGGCAGGAATTTTAAGTACTAGATCATCGAAGAATCCATGTTTGTATGTATTATATTGTTTGTGAAGTACTACCTGGAAAATTAGTTGTTTTTCATCATCAATATAGAGAAGCAACATTATTTATCATATACTAATATTTAGTATAGTTTAAGCTATTTGGATCCCTCTTTGCTCATTTTGTTCTCGAATAATGGATTTTTTCTTACCATATTCGTTTAAATTTTTTATTTTTTTTAAAGTAGTGAAATTAAAGATGTCAGACCTGTCGTTTCACAGATAAATTATTGAAGGTCATTAGATGTGCTTCATGTGAACTTTCCCTTAAACCTTTATTCTTGTTATGTGGTTTTTTATTTTTTAATGAAGGCACAAAAATGAAAACTAGATTCTAAGGTTTCCACTAGATTCTATTATGGATGATAGTATGGGATTGGCATGTAATCAAACACATCAATCTCTCTATGTATCTTGATGTTGGTAGAGCCCATTGTTGAACTCCTCTATCCTGACCTTAACCAAAATGCACCCTTCACTCAAGTGAAAACATTTATTAAGCACATGAAGCTTCTCTACCCTATTTTAACACTTGGATTAGGAAGTGTCATCAAAACTATAAGGCATTGACTAATGTCCTTGGAGGACCAACTTCAATATTCCGGGTAGAGGCAAGGGCTAGAGCCTAGAGGAGGAGTAAACAATGCTATTGATGAATAAAATCCCAATATTGGCAAGGATTTTGCTATGTTATTATTTGTTGTGGCATGAAGTTTTTTGGACTCTGTAGACCATTTAGCATCTTTGTTTATGTATTTTGGGGAAGATATGAATTGTACTTGAATTTTTTTTTAGTTGTAAGCAACCTTGCTATATACATGAGAAAATTTGCATATTTGTGAATATTGATTTGGATTCATAAGGATGCTCATGAATATATATGCATCTAGTGAAATTGGTTGATTTTTATGAGTAAATTGGGGTTTTAATTTTCTTTGGGTATACAAATGACTATGGTTATGGATTAAATTTCTTATTGGGCATACAAATTAAAAAAATTATGGTTTCAATTCATTTTAGGGCATACAAATTACTGAAAATAAAGAAATTAGAAGGATGGAATTTGATGTAAATTCCTGAGATTGAGGAGATTGATGCTGAAGGCGGAAGATCCAAGCTCTAGTCACTCAAAACGCGTTCACCAATACCCATTATGTCGCCTGAAGCTGCTGCTATATCGTTGTAGTGGAGGAAGTGACGGGCACGACTTGTTTTGTGGCATAAAACATGTTTTACAAAATGCGTGGGCGCTTAGTACTACATAATGTGTATGCATTTTAGAGAGAGAGAGAGAGAGAGAGAGATCGACCGATCTTTGGGTTAGGGTTGAAATGTAAAATCTTTATTTACTCAATAGTTTATTATTTTATTAAAATACTTAAGCATGGAATTACACATCTTCCTAGTGATATGAAGAACCTAAATTTATATTAAATATTGTCAATAAAAAAAATATTTTTTTTAAAAAGAT
Organism: Larix kaempferi; assembly: GCA_027924585.1. NCBI lineage: Eukaryota > Viridiplantae > Streptophyta > Pinopsida > Pinales > Pinaceae > Larix > Larix kaempferi. Next base: position 4,776,225 of record BSBM01000361.1, on the reverse strand, counting down.
AAATCTATTGAAAATAAGTTTCACTTAATGTTATATTTTATATATAAACAAGTAAAATAAAAACACTCATGCTTGACATAAAGATTTGAATAAATTAAATTTGTCAAAACATAAATAAATATTTATATGTAAATATATTTTAAATTCAAAAATATATTAAATAAAACATATTAGAATTATAATTTTGATCTTAATTTAAAATCTTTTAAACATATTTTAATTGTTTTTAATTTAATTAAATTAAAATTAAAAAACCAATCAGGGTATAAATTGTATTAAATTTTAGATACTTCTAAATTATTATAAACTTACATACACATATTATCTCAGTTTTAAATGGTTCTTAGAGATATTATAGAGAAAAAATGAGTATTTAATAAATATAAAAAATGTAAAAATTTATCTAGTTTTTAGATTTTTTTTTTAAATAAACAAATAATTATATTATAATTTTTTAATTGAAAAGAAAATTGTTATTTTCTATATTATTTTTGAAAATTAATTATTTAATTATCAAAATTTTCATAAAAACTGGGAAAAATTGACGTGGGACATTTCACGAATTGAAACGATAAAGCCCTTCATCATTGAGTATCTAAATGAGCAGAAGTATGTAAATTAGCAGATATAATTTCTTTGAGGTTACGTTATTTCTGTTTTTCTTGAGAGAGTAACTAAAGGTTTGACCTCTGCTATAAGTGGCAATAGAAATTTTATTTCTTCTACTATTGGGTAATTAGGAATGAACCTATATACCAATACATATTATATCAATACAGATTTACTGATTTAATTCAATTTGTCTTTTAAAAGTTTTAATGATACTGTAAGTAAACTTTTAAGAGATGCGATGTTATCCGCTTTTTCCTTTTTCCATGGAAAAAGATTGTATTCTTTTGTATTATTAAATCCTTTTTCCATGGAAAAAGATTGTATTCTTTTGTATTATTAAATCCTTTTTCCATGGAAAAAGATTGTATTCTTTTGTATTATTAAAGTATGCACTTTTTACATGACCGAAAGTGTCCTCACAGCAAAATCATAATTTCAGGCTGAATTCGTTTAAGCATCATTTTTACAAATTCAATTTCATAATAAAAAATCTTTACAAAAATAAAGATGTATATTCCTTTATCATCTCATAATGTGTTGAGCTCGAGTCTTATATATAGTTTTAAATGTGTTTAGTCCAACTTTAAAAAGATATAGGTCCTCGATCGTATTCCATAATGTAGTCATTGTCACCTTCCATTTCTGCCACATGCCATGGCCAAACTAGAGCCCGATTTTTTATAATCGATCTACCTCTTGGTTAATTTCCCTATAGATATGCTGGAAAGTAATAAATTGGAAATGGCTTACTAAATGATCGACTTCCTCGAAAATAATAGTTAAAATAATATTCTTTGGTTTCCATTTACGCTGCAACCAGTGGATAATGATGGAGTCGCCAAAGACCTGTAGACTGTGAATTTCCTTTGATATGGAAACCTGTAGAGTGAATTTTGCTGCCATGAGCTCAGCCCTGTTATTTGTACCAAAACTAGTAGAAGCTGCAAATTTTATCCAACTCTGATCATTGAAATGAATAATACCTCTTGCAAGATCCAGCCCCATCGAAGTAACACCATGGGAGATATTGTCCGTTACTTCATAATAGATGGTCCTTAACGATCTAACAATAGACCTATGTTCCATAGACTCTGCAATACTCAAACTATTGTAGGCATATACCTCCTGAGGTATATACTTGTCCTCGAAAATGGAGAATTACGAGCGATCCATGTAAACCCACGGGGGGTTCACTTAGTGAACTTGTTACATAGCACGATCGTTCACATGATATTAAATGATACCCCTAATTTCACTAAATATTGGAAAATGCATCCTAAAATTGTATTGTTGAACCCCCCTCCCAATATTCCTTTCCAATTAAGAAAACCCCTAGTTTCACTAGATATTGTAGGTATCCATTTTTATCAACCCATTTTTAACACCCCCTTTATATCATATTATCAAGTTGCAACAAAAAGGAGCCCTAACACATCTTAGTATAAGCAAACAAGATGCTAAATACAATAATAGTATAATGCTAATAATGATCCCACTAGGATTGCAGGGTTGACTGATCAATTTGTAGCATTGGATAGTGGAACACCCGAAGAAATAGTACTAGGGAAGCCAAAATGCGTAAAACACAACCTAGTCAAGAGATCAACATAACAAAGAATGTAAAATATTTATAGTCCAATTGTTAGTGCAATGCTTAGAAAATATGAGAATTGCAGATGTTTCACACCACAACCTACAAATATACCAATTTTATATCATGTAAATATGAATATAGCCATAGAGAACTCACGTTTTCTATAAGCTTAATAAATTAAACTCCATAAAAATTCAAAATTGAAACCCTTTTGTGATGGACGCCCCTACCTTCCTATAAAAACAAACATCATTGATGTTTGAACCCAAATGAACATAGAAAAAATCCTTTTACTTTTCAATAACACCATATGATCATGTGCAAAGCTTGGATTTGGGTCATTCACAAGATCCAATGAATTGCCTCCACTTACTCTACATTTATTCTTGCAATCAAGCGAATTAACAAAATTAGTTACCTTTTCTTGGGTTGTACCTAGTTTTTTTAATCTTTAAAGGATAGGGAAATATCTTCATTGTTAGGTTTCAACCATGCAATAGTTATAAAGATATATAGATGGTGAAACTTATATGATAACATTTCATGGTAATGATAACACATAGGGTATGTAAATAAGGATTTAGATTTTCACCTATGTGAATCATGTTATTTCCAATACAATATTAAGATAGCTGCCTTGCATATAAGAATTGAAATTACAATTATGACTGTGCCAAATATAACTCAATCTAACAAGTATTCCTAACTAGCAATGTGAAAATATTAAAGAAGAATACAAAAAGTTGAAAGAAATAATTAGTCAAGAAACATTGATCTAACTTTTCTTGGTTCTAGTGAGCTAAGAATGATTGATCTCACTTTTCTTGGTTGTCGTGGAGCAAGGTTTAATTGAATATCACGGCCCACCTAAACCCTAACCTAAAAAATGAAGAGTTAAATATTTTACTTGAATGCCTACAAAAATACAATACAATTGTTCAAGTTTGGAACTCTCGATTAACTACATCTCTTAACTTAAAGATGAAAAAAAATATAACATCAATTCAAACCAAGCCTAAATAATCTATTAAATGGGGATTGCTCAAGGCCAATAGTCCAAAGAGACTTCTATCGATATTATCATTGGTACACTATTACCATATTTATGCAAAACTTAGGATCATAAGCAATATCAAATAAAAATGGAAGGTACTTAAGGTTTAGGTGGGTATGAATTGAGCCCGTGATTTGGAGGTATGAATTCATCCCACGATTTGGAGGTTATTCCTTAGCACACCCAAATAAAATAACCCCCAATTTTTATATTACTATGTGAAATTAAAAACCCCCCTTGACCCCTTAATACAGGGCAATATATTTTCTAGGTTTTTAAGAGTATTCAACCCCCCAATATGAATGGACGTGATATGATATTGCATCACTAGTGAACCCCCTGTGTGTAAACCATACTATGATGTATGGCAAAGCCAGATACTTGTTACAAGGGGGTCCACATGCCACGATCTGAATGCATCAGAGATACTTGAACCATATCAATCGTGTTGGATTCCATTGATCCAGGTGAGTGTTTTCCATATCCTCATAATATAGGAACAATTAATCAGCAGATGCGTAGTGGTCTCTTCTTCAGTTTTGCAGAGTGCACAACGTCCAGGTCCTTCATATATATTTGATTGAAAACATGACTAGACAAGGATTTTATCCTATAAAGAAGCCCAATTAAATAACACCATCTTTAGTGGGTATTCGATCTTCCATATCACAACATGCCACCATTTGTGTTCTAATCTGTTCCTTTCTAAGCATAGAACCTCATAGCCAATCTTTGCCACATATGCACTTTCGTCCTTGTTCGGTGCCCAGATAATGTCATCGGGCATGTTCATCAACTTGTTAGCTTGTGAGCGCAATCCATCAATATAGGAGTCCCATAAAATCTTATCCGAGTCTTGTGTGAATTTGAAATATGTTGCATCTAGCCAACCTTGTTGGTGAATAATGGTAAGATCATGACCCTTGATTTGAGATAAAAAGTAATAATCCCTATCTTGAAGGTGCACTATCATATGATCAGGAAGTCTGTAAACATCTTCGTTGCTGATCCACAGGCCGATGCCCAGTTTCACCCTGTCACCATTACCAATCTTCCATTGTAGACCATATGCTATTAATTCAAAAGCACCCAATGCCACCTTCCACATCATGGAGGGTTCCGTCAGTCGAAAATTATGGATCTTGAACCAATCCTCATTAGTGAGCGGATAGATATACTTATAAAAGATAACCTTGGTCCAAATGTTGTTGCATTTCAGTAAGTGCCATATACATTTGGCAGCTAGAGATTTTGAAAATAAATCTAGTTGTTTGATACCCTAGCCTCCCTATGGCTTCGGGAAGGTGAGATTGTCCCATGCAATCCAGTGGAATAATGAAGTGGAGTTGTGTCCTTTCCACAGGAAGTTACTGAAAATATTCCGGGTTGTGTTTATAATGCCAGTAGGGATTCAAGCCATTGTCATCCAAAATACAGGAATCACCTTAAGGACAAATTTGATGAGTATAAGTCTTCCACCTTTAGTGATCCAAATATTACACCAGAGTTGTATCTTATTCTCGATTCTCCCTATCAACTAGCACCAATCCTTGATACCGTAATCATTGGGATTAATAGTATAGCCCAAATATTGTATGCCCTGCTCAACATTAACCACCTCGTATGGAAATTGTTGAAGTATCCATTCCTTAATGTCATCCTCCATATTAATTACAGAAATAGTATACTTATGAATATTAATGGACATACCTATGGCCTCCGAAAACCTATTGAGGATCCTAGAGATGCATGCAATGTCCCTTCTAGATCCCTCAGCAAATATCATAATATCATCAACAAAAAAGAGATGGGTAACGCTGAAATTTGGCACTATTTTGATACCAAAGAAAGATCCAGAGGTCTTTTCCTTTAATATAGATCTACTCAACCCTTTCATGACAAGAAAAAATAACAAGGGTGTTAAGGGGAAGCCTTCGCGGAGGCCCCTCTGAGGTATGAAGAAAGCCGAAGTTGTTGTATTGATAAGTACTGCAAAATAAATATATTGTACCATAGACATAATCCAATTTACCATTTGTATGGGAAAACCAATTTGTAGAAGGACTAGTCACAAAAAGGTTCAGTTGACCTGATCATCAGCGCGCCTAAGATCAATTTTGAGAAAGGTAGAAAGCAATTTGTTTACCTTGGAGGAGTGAAGATCTTCCTGTGTTGTACCTATAGCATCATGAATAAGCCTACCTTTGAAAAAAGCATGCTTCTCCATAGAGACTACCTTTGAAAGGATTCCTTTAATCCCATTGGCAATAACCTTAGCTGTGATTTTATATATATTGTTGCAAAGGGAGATGGGTTGATAGTCTTCAAAATTCAGGCCTTTGTCCTTTTTAGGTATGGGGTCTATGAACGTTGAGTTGAAGTCCACAAGTATTCTTCCCTTCATTCTCAATTCCTCAATCAATTCCAGAATATCCTCCTCAAATAAGTCCACGAAAGCCTCATAAAATTTGATATCCCATCCATCGGGAATAGGGCTTTTGTCGTGTTTCATAGTTATGATAGCTTGTTTGAACTCTTCCATATTCACCGGATTCTATAACTCAAGAGCATCCTCATCAGAAACCATGTTGGGGTAAGTCATCACGAATCTCATCATGTGAAGAAGGGACACTTTAGTGCTTTGGGAATAGATCGCTTTAAAATGTTTGACACCCATATCTTATAGCTCTTGTTGGCTAACGTGTTCATGTCCTTCATCGTCCTGTAAGGCTCAAATATAATTAATTTTATGTATGTGCTTGATGTAATTATGGAAATATTTTTTGTTATCGTCACCCAATTGGAGGCATATAGCTCTTCTCTATAATTGGGTTGAAGCCTCTTCTTCACTTAATATGTCCTTCTTTCGCATTTCCATTTTCAGGATATCCTGTTTTTGTGAGTCAGAAGAAAAAACTTATGGGTAATTAGCATAGAAATCCTCTAACGCCACATCGATAGCACACATATGCATTGTAATCTCAAGCCTTTTGTTGGTTATCCATGGAACAACCCATTCTTTTATCCTTTTGAGATTATTGCTGAATTGGACTGCTGCAGAGACTCCACGATACTTATCGAAAGGTTTCCATTCTTTAACAACCAAAATTTAAAATCCACATCCTTCATCCAACGTGTATCAAATTTGAAGGGGCTAGGGGGTTTCCTTCGATTTTGGTTTAGTTCAAGAAGGATGGGGTGATGATCAAAGTCACCACTGACCCCTACCCATTTTCTCACATAGGCCGCTGAACAGAGGGTACCCTCATTAATAAAAAATGATGCAATCGTTTGGCAATATAAGACTCCCCAGACCTCATATTGCACCATGTCAGTCTCAACTGTATTGGAGGGATATCCAAAATAGAGTGCAATGTTAAAAAGTTGCAGAACAATTCAAATAATGGATCCCTATGTGCAACGGCCCTCCAAATATCTTCAGCACCCAATGTGAAATTCATGTCTCCTCTTATGATCAATCTATCAACTGACAATAAACTATTGGAGAAAAAATGTTCCTAGAATGGTTCCCTTTATTGGTAGGGACCATACACATTAACAAAAGAATGGAAAAACCTATTTCCCGAGAGAACAAGACCACGCCCAGGATGGATGGAGTGTCTCGTGACAGTTAGTCTGCAAGAATTGAGTTGATAACCACCATGTTATCAATCCACCCAACCTTCCCGTCGCATCAAATCATATAAAGGACCAACCGGAGAGGATTATTTTGAGGTCTTCCACAATACCTTCACCAGCTGCCAAAATTTATTGTAGTAAGAGAACCTATGGTCTATAAGTCTCCACCAATCGTCTCAGGACTAATTCCTTGGAGGGTATCCCCCAACCCTCGAACATTGAGGAAGAGAAAACAACATTAGGGAAACCTTTTCCCGGGTTTGCTTTCTCTAAGAGACCCACATAATCTTCTTTGTTTCCTTGCTCTGATGTCTATAACTGCTTTTTCCCTCGCCTTATCCATGATAGAACGTTGTCCCCTAAGTATAGGTGAAGAGTAAGAGAGTCCTCTGATGGAGCTGAGACCTCGAGCAGATGTTTTCAGTTTTCTTGACTTAGATCTTAGGTTATATGCATTGGAGGACTTGTGGGAAGCCAAAAAAGGACTCAATAAGGGGGGGAAATCCATAGGCTTCGAGATCATATCACTTGCAGAGGGAGCAAAAAGTGCCCCCAAGGGGTCACTCCTACATTCGCGAAGGTCGCTAAAGCCACCATCTAAGCAGGAGGAAGTAGGGGAGGGAGGATATATGATTGTTATTGGGGGAAGCGTGATCATGGCAGGAGTGGTAAGGTCTAAATCGATAAACGAGGGCCATGGAGGGGGGATAGCCTGTGGAAGGTGTTGTGGGGAGAATTGCATAGGTGCACTCTTCCACTTGGTAAGGGGATAAGCCTTGTAGGTTGCAGCAAGGCCTCAGTCCTTGGAGCCCCTTTTTGGTGTGGTTGGTATTCCTCCAAGTGATCCTGCAAGATATTGCTAATGTAGTTCACATTCAAACATAAAAATATTGATAAAAACAAAATGAAAGAGATGGGGGGAGAATGCAAACTTCAACAAGAAAAAAAGATATGCTAAACCACTCTTGTATTGCCCAATGTAATAGTTGTACAACACCTAGGAGGTGTGGGATTCAAGGGAAGCCAACAATCTCCCTTAGGGAGGCCTTTCTTGTCCAAACTAAATGCTAATTAGATGGTAGAACAATGGAGAGAAACACTTTCCCCTAGATGGAAGGTGGAAAGGGAGATTGGGAATGCTTATAATGGTAGGAAATGGTGGGCTATGAGGAAGCTCCAACTCAAATTCAGTAGCATAACCTTACTCTGGTTTATCTCTACCAAAATGCATGCCAATGGCTTCCTTTTATAGGCCAAGAGGTGGTCAACAAACAACTAGATCCAAATGTGAGCTCATATCCTCCATGAATTAGTTCCCAAGTACACCAAGGGGGATATTTAATGCCACCAAGTGTGTGAGGGGTCGAATTTGGGTTCTTGGTGGTGATGGATCCTTCATTGCACCGTGGGAAGTAGGTGGTCCGTTGTTTTGACAGTAGCATGAATTTAATGAAGAAAATCCATGTGAGCACGACCTTTATGAAGAAAAGCTGCATGAGCACGGGTACATAGTTATAAAGCATGTGCTATAGCACGAATTTTGAAGGAAAAGTCGCGCAAGTGGCCCAAGGTTCATGCCTTTTGTACTCTAAGGCTTAGATTGTTTTTTGGATCTGCTAAGGATGTCTTTGGTGAACTGCATTCTTTATGTTGATGACGTCTTATTGGAAGAATTGACAAAATGTCGCATGTGTGCGAATTTTAGGCGTTAGCAGATGCCCCTTGATGTATGAGGTTCGTAGGGTACTGTAGAGTCGATCATGCATTATTTTTTGTTGTTGTTTCTCTCATGTTCTATAGGACAAAGGATATGTGGACAAAGAGGAACTTCCCATGGGGGAAGATTGTTAGTGACAATCGATCGAGCTGTAAAAAAGAATAGATTGTTTATACAAATGAGGAGGGCATACCCATGCTTGTGAAATGTTGTCAAAGTGATTACAATGAGAGAGGAACAAGGGGTCAACTCTACTATACTATTGGGACATGGATGAAGGCGGATTTAATCCATGTTAGAGTGAATAATCTTGGGAATTGTTGCAGAGTGTTGAAGAAGCGAAATTGCTGGAGACCATGATAATCCCACGGGGGTGGGGGACCAAATTGGTATGTGAATCTTCCTGAGAACTTCACTATACCAAATAGACTACTACCATGATTTGGAAATGTAAACACTGCTACCTTCAAAAGTACGTCCCCCCCCGATGCGATGATGCGTTGACGTTGAGTAGAGGGGAAACCACTTAGTTAGGGAGCACTAATGAATCTCCCTACTCAGTTCGAGGTGATCCCTTATAGTGATTGAAAGGGACCCCAAGGTACAATTGAAACTACAACAACTCTCGAAATGTAGTGTTTTGATGTCGACAAGATTTGAAGTACATGATAAGACGAGAGTCTTATCCCGAGAACTGAGATCATATTTTAACCAACTGGTGGATGGACAGACCTGAAAAAATACTGGTTGATAAGTGTGGGGCTCATAACTTCTTTTAATTGATGTAAACATAGGGAGCAAGGATGGCATATTTTATTTCGTAATGCATAGATTGAAATGGACAGAGACAAACTGCAAATGAAAGGGTTTTGATGGAGACACAAAACGAATGGTAATGGTAACATGGGTTGCTGCCAAAATAATATGGTGTTTCCGCAATGTGAGGTGATGGGGGAACTGTTTGTACATAAAGAATGTTGGTGGGGTCCCCATAGTTTTGTGTGTGTCGGGGGACCAATTTGATGATGGGAAGAGTCCCCATGGTGTTAAGTGGATCAGGGGACACTTTCCAATGATGAAGTGAGGGATAACTTGCAGACGCAAAGACAGTTTCCCCATGAAACGATTCCATGCAGTTTATTCCTGCAAGATAACTCAATAGAATTGGTTGCTTCTGAGGGTATGGGAACCATAGGTGTCTTTGCGGGGATGATTATACGAGGGGGATTGTGAAAAATGATCATGGAGGCATGAGTAGCCTTTGTGAATCATTCTCATAACGTGTGCCGAGGTATCTGACGAATGTCTACTTGGTGGAGTAAATGCACAATTATGAAATAATACTCTAACGGAGGGTCTTTTCAAGCTGGGGCAGATTCCTCAAACTTGTGGGGGGGTCGACATCATGGGTTCCAATTGATAACTAGGATGGCACTGGTGTGCACACCCATGGGGGAACATGATATTCAAAGTAATGATGCGAATGGCACATCAAGGCCATGAATGAGGGTCCTATGGTTATCAGCGAGAATACTGGGATATGAATTATAAATAGAGGATAAATAGTTCTATATGTCGGTTTCAGAATGATACATGTGGTAGGGTGCATGACCCCTATTGTTAGATCTTGGATTCTTATTCTTATAATGGACAAACAAGAGGCTTCATATTGTCCTTATCGATTTCCTACACATACGGTGCACATACCCATGTGTAGTAAAGAATATGACCAAGGTATTGACGATGCATAAATAATAACCAGAAAAATAGCGCACATTTCCCTGATGGTCAGGAAACATGCAATGGTTGCAGAGGATCCAAGTCTTCGTCAGAAGATGATGAATCGTCACTAGTGAGTAAACCATCCAAAGGTGATGTGGTATCAATGGTATCCGGTAAGGTAGGTGTTACCTCCTCGGTTTTTGGCCTTTGCAGGGTTGCATGGAGGGGAGCAAGTTAACCTTGTAGTCTCATTAGTTCTAGGTGAGCCTCTTGTTCAGTGCACAAAATGGGGCACTGAAATGAGAAGTGAGAGGTATCGACACAAGACCGGCAGGGTCGTGGTACTCGAGCACGGAAGTGTGCTTGTACTTCGGAGGAGTGGAATTGATCCATAATGCAAGTGATGGTTCTAGGAGGAAGCATATGTTTGGAATTCCCATAGGAAAAACATTCATCAGGTGGCATTTTCGGCGTAAGATGATGAGGATCTTGTGGCGGTATAGGCTCCACTACAGGACTTTCTACTTGGGTAACTTGTATGGGAGATGTGACTATTGGTGTCACTGATGTGGTGAATGTTAGTTTTTCAGAATTGACTTCAATATGATCTAGGATATTAACTGAGAGAACAACATGTACAACATATCTACACCATATCAATCATGGACACAATAATGCAAGCACATAAGAGACATAGAGTTTCACCGGGGAAAACCAAGAAGGTGAAAAACCCTGCAACTTCCTCAGAGATAGATAGAGCCATGATACAAAACCCAAGCATAAGAGATATACTCCTAGCAACAGCTTCTCCTCCTCCAATAGTGCGCCACTCTTCAATGAGTGTATGAGTGAGAAAGTGAATGATCAAATAGAGTGCCTCCCGCACTCTATTTATACTTGACTTGACTTGACTAATAACCTTTACTAGGTTAGCCTCAACTTAACCACATAACATAATGCTGACAGGGCCGACCCCCAATAGGGTGGTCTAATAACTCTTTAACCCACATGACTTATACAAGGCCAACCCCATCAAGGTGGTCTAATAACCCATTAAGTATAAGTTACGACACTTACAATATAAGTGACGACACCTCCATATAGAGGTATAATAACATCTACATAGGAATACAATATACATATGTGAAATACATTCCGAAGTTACATATACATCAACACTCCCTCTTAACTAGGGAGGTATTTCTCGACACAGATCTGCTAGCACAAGTCTTATTCTCTGGATCACCATCACTGGATCATCGTCATCGAATCATCGTCATCATCACTGCTTGTGCTATCTCAATCAATCTCCAATCTACTCGTCATAGGAATTTCTACAGAGCCAGTCCTTTTTCATACTGGATGTAGGCCCACCACCTGTGGGTCTTCATCATTAGTGGGCATAATGTGGAACCTAGGACTGATTACGTGCGTCAACAAAACCTAGCACAGACTATAGGATCTTTTACATGTTGACCTTCACAAAACCTACTCAGAGCATCCCAAGATGTTACGAGCACACCGCTCTACCTGTTTGTATCTCGATAGAGAATCCCAGGCTGTTACGAGCACACCGCTCTACCTATTCGGATTTTAAAGGATCTTTTCTATGTGAACTTTCGCAAAACCTACTCAGAGCATCCCAGGATGTTACGAGCATACCGCTCTACCTGTACGGATCTCGATAGAGCATCCCAGGATGTTACGAGCACACCGCTCTACCTGTCTGGATTTTAAAGGATCTTTTCTATGCGAAACTGTAGCAAAAACTACTCAGAGCATCCCAGGATGTTACGAGCACACCACTCTACCTGTCCGGATCTTGATAGAGCATCCCAGGCTGTTATGAGCACATTGCTTTACCTGTCCGGATTTTAAAGGACCTTTTCTATGCTACTTGCACAACCTGTCCACGGCCACAGAGTATCAACTTGATACTCAACATACATAATCATGATGTATACATGATCAACTTGATCATCATCACTACATCGTCTTGATGCATGTCATTTGGAGTAACATCTTGAAGCTCGTCATCTATGATCATCCTGATCATCATCATAGCATCATCCTGATGTATATCATCTAGAGCAACATCCTGAAGCTCGTCATCTGTGATCATCCTGGTCATCATCATAGCATCATCCTGATGCATGTCATTTGGAGCATCGTCCCGATGCTCATCATCCATGATCAACCTGATCATACCATGCATCCACCTGATGCATACAATGTATCTACCTAATACATATCATCATACATGATCCACCTGATCATACAATGTATCCACGTGATACATATCATCATACATGAGCCACCTAATCATACAATGTATCAACCTGATACATATACGAATACATGATCCACCTGATCATACAATGTATCCACCCGATACATATATAAATACATTATCCAACTGATCATATCAAGCATCCAACATGATGCATATACAAATACATGATCAAACTGATCAAAGCATCCAACATGATGCATATACAAATACATGATCAAACTGATCAAAACATCCAACACGATGCATATACAAAGCAATAACTGGAGCGTCGTCCTAATGTTCATCATCCAACACTTACATCCATAGCCATGGGAAGGATCCTCCTCTCACCATGCTTGGAATGGCTCCTGCAAATGTGTCCATCACGTCTTCCTTGAAGTGTCGTCAATCTGAAGAACACCAAGCCTTTCTCTAAAGTACTCAAACTTCACTCTGGCTAGTGGTTTCGTAAACACATCTGCAACCTGCTCATCCGTCGCAACATACAGGAGCTTCACTGCTCCTCTCTGCACCATATCCCTGATATAGTGATATTTGATCTCAATGTGATTTGACTTGTCGTGGAACACCAGATTCTCAGACAGCTTCACACAACTCTGGTTGTCACAAAAGATACCATTAGCCTCCAATGGGAGATCAAATGACTCAGACAATAGCTTCCAGATCCATACTGCCTCACAACTAGCCGAACAAGCTGCAACATACTCTGCCTTGGCTGTACTCAGTGCTATGCAGGACTGCTTCTTGCTAAACCAAGAGATCACACCTGATTCCATACTGAAGAAGCACCCAGAAGTGCTCTTCCTATCTGCAGCACTGCCTGCCCAGTCTAAATCAACATAACCCTGCAAGTTAAACTTTTGATTCGCATCATACTTGAGCCCATAATCAATTGTACCCTTCAGGTACCTCAGAATATGCTTTACAACAACCAGGTGAACACCTCTCGGATCCGTCAGGAACTAGCTCAATGTGTTCACCGCAAAGCAAATGTCTGGTCTTGTGTTCGTTAGGTACATCAATGACCCAATCATCTGACGATACACAATGACATCAACCGGATTAGATGAAGCATCACACAGAAGCTTTAGGTTCGATGCCATAGGTGTGGCCATGGCCTTGCAGTCCATCATCTCGAACCTCTTCAGGATCTCTACTGCATACTTCCCTTGTCCAAGGAAGATTCCATATGCACTCTGCCACACCTCCATGTCTAGAAAATAGTGCATCATCCCCAAGTCCTTCATCTCGAACTTGGCAGCAAGCTTCCTCTTGGTATCGACAATCAGTCTATCCTCTCCTGTAACAAACAGGTCATCCACATACAAAAGTAGTATTACTGGATTGCCTTCCTCAAACTTGTAGTAAAGGTTGGAATCCGCTTTACTCTTGGTAAATCCCAAACTGGATAGAAATCTATCTATCCTACCATACCAAGTCCTAGGAGCTTGCTTCAAGCCATACAAGGCTTTTTTACATATGACACCCTGTCATGTGTCTCAAAACCGAGTGGTTGCTCCACATACACTTCCTTTTCGACTACACCATTCAAGAAAGCTGTCTTGACATCCATTTGGTGTATCTTTTATTTCATCACTGCAGCCAGAGCAAGTACTGATCTGATGGAAGTGTACCTGGCTACAGGAGCAAAAGTATCTTCATAGTCTATCTCCTCTTTCTGGGAGAAGCCACGAGCAACAAACCTCGCCTTGTATTTCTCTATGCTACCATCTACAACATGCTTGATCTTATATATCCATTTGGAAGTCACAACAAACTTCCCTTCAGGTCTTGGGACCACATCCCAAACATGATCGATTGGCACTTCTCGACCATGGCATCCTTTTACTATATCTCGTATCCTGGGAATTTCAGATTCTTCAATATCTTCAATAGATAGTTTGAACTTCGTTGCTGGAACAAATGTTGTAGTCCTTCTTTTGTAGGTGATGGTATACGATCTTTCCTACAAAACAAGTTAAATTGCATGATTAGAAACATCTCATAGTTTTCAGAACAAATTCTTACACATAAAAAAATATGTCATAGAGTCATGCAATTATTTTAGCTAATGCTTCAATACAACATTTATCCATATCCCGTAACTTTCTAGATGCCTTCCAATCTCTACCAGAACATTGTTAAGAGTGTGCACAACTCCCAACATGTCAGCAAAGAGGTTTCATTCTAGATAAGTAGCAATGGAATGATGTACAGTTTCATAGGCCACTTACCCATCACATGCATATTAGTAGTATACTGTTCATTAATGCAATTATTCTAATATGCATAATACACACCCTAAGTCTAGGAACATAAGCATATACATCATTGAGCAATATTATTTAAATAAACAAGTATGTAAGAAATGACAATTCAAATACTTATTTTTGTTTGGTTTTAGGGTGGACTCCCTCTCAATATTTGATTCCTGGATTACCTGTCTTTGAACTTATATCCATCCTCGATCACTATGCATACTTACTAGTATCATCATTGTGTTATCCTTGAGGTATCATACATACATTCATTAGTATAATCTTAATACTTATAAAAAACATTATGATTCTAAGTAATCTTAAACATGTATGGTCAAGATCATTTGATACATAGATAATTTATCACAATTCTTTTACTCATGCATATTTTGACCATAGGACTTTTCTGGTTAGTCATATCATCAATCAAAGTAAGAAGCATAATATCCCTAAACCCATGATTACTAACTTCGATGAATAATCATTATCAATCATACATGTATACTTATATAAGAGATCCTAACACAAGGTAGGATTCTAACTTGATATAGGAAAAACATACCTAGATTAGCATGCTAGCTAGTTATGTCTAACATACCCACATAATGTCTTCTTGTTCTCTTCAATGACTTGTGCTAGTAACCTGCATATCTCATAGCTTAATCATTATAGAACCAAGTTATACATACCTAGTA
Organism: Larix kaempferi; assembly: GCA_027924585.1. Lineage (NCBI taxonomy): Eukaryota > Viridiplantae > Streptophyta > Pinopsida > Pinales > Pinaceae > Larix > Larix kaempferi. The sequence continues at coordinate 4,760,641 of BSBM01000361.1, read as the reverse complement.
AGTAGATCTTCTATGTGATCCATGACAATGGATGAATCTTTGTCTTCATGTCACCATGGTCATATGTTCTTGAACTACAACATGATTTGTCTTTCTTGATGTACCTTTCATGTTAGCGGACAACATCAACCTCATACAACACCACAATGCACTAGTACAATCATAAGTGTCAAAACCCTAATCAATGAATATCTTCTATCATGCATTCATATTTTTATTAAGGTGATACGACAAGTCTAAAATTAATCAAGATTGTACTAATCTTAATGAAGACAAACATATCATAAACTTAATCATGAATAGATTTCGAAACATACCCGTAAGTCATACCTGTCGAGTTTGCTTGCAATATTCTTATGTAAGGCCTTAGACTCATCTCCCTCTGAAACTGGAACTTCTTCACTTATGCAGGTGACTAATCCATTCTCTTATAGGATTAACCCAATCCACTTTGATTTGCTGAAACTAGATCTGGAGATGGATTAGGGTTTGTCAAAGAAACCCTAAAAATTCAAACTTATGAAAGGATAGAAAGATGCGCCTTTCTGAGCTGGTCAAGCTGGTATACTCAGAATTTGAAAACTGCAAAGTTTCACCCCGCAAAATTGCCTTTTAGATTTCTGGATTCACTAGGGAGGATCCTGAATTAGGGTTTGAGTTTCCCGGAGCTTCACCCAACCAAATAGTTTGATCAAAAGCTCCAAACTTCGATTTTTCCAAGGAGCTTCCAGCTATGGTCACATATTTCAAAAATTCCCATTTTTGCAGAAGCCCTAATTTTTTTCACCTTTCCGATCAAAGTCCTGAACTAGGGTTTGATCAAGCCCGGCCTTCTGCCCAACCAAAAATTTGATCTTGGTCTCTAAATTTTGATTTTGATGAGGAGCATCCAGTCGTGGTCCTTGATTACAAAAATTCCAACTTTCTCCGAAACCCTAAATTCTCGTAGTCATGAATGAAGGTGCTCAAAATCCAATTCTATTTTGACACAAATATGCACCTGATTGTTTCTGGTGTAACTCAGAAATTTTGGATCTACAAGATTTGAAACTTCTTCCTGTGGTATCCTGACCTGTTAACTTCCAACCCCATAGGTTTGACCTCAAATGGATTCTTTGAGAGAGAGTTATTCCAAGTGTCGCAACGTGACCTGTTTATGGGATAAAACAGGAGAGCGAACTTGTATGGAGGGCCACGTGTCACTGGTTCAATTTAGGCCTTTGAAAATTGGACCTGTGAAAGTAAATTCCGTGCCCTACTTGCCAAGTTTTATGAAATTTCATTTGGATATTCCTAGCCCAAGTTGTAACCTTTTTTCCTAGGTCACCTGTTTATGACTGAGATCTAGAAGAGGCAAAAACCCTATATTGTACAGATCATAAATTTGAAAGTACAACGAATTACAGGCTCTCCTTCAGACACAAGGTACATGGGGATCTTATATTCGACCTATAAGATTTTCAAATCCTGAAACTTCGCCAAAATGAATTTATAGCGAAAGTTCTATGATGACTGGTTTTTGCTATATCAAGCCCTAGCTTCGCAAGTGCAACAAGTGTCATAAATGCCATACCATGCCTTCTTTCAGGCTAGCTCTGATACCATGTTAGTTTTTCAGAATTTAATTCAATCTGATCTAGGATATTAACTGAGAGAACAACATGTACATCATATCTACAGCATATCAATCATGGACACAATAATGCAAGCACACAAGAGACACAGAGTTTCACCGGGGAAAACCAAGAAGGAGAAAAACCTCGCAACTTCCTCAGAGATAGATAGAGCCATGATACAAAACCCAAGCATAAGAGATATACTCCTAGAAGTAGCTTCTCCTCCTCCAATAGTGTGCCACTCTCCAATGAGTGTATGAGTGAGAAAGTGAATGATCAAATAGAGTGCCTCCCGCACTCTATTTATACTTGACTTGACTTGCGTAATAACCTTTACTAGGTCGGCCTCAACTTAACCACATAACATAATGCGGACAGGGCCGACCCCCAATAGGGTGGTATAATAACCCTTTAGCCCACATGACTTATACAGGTCCAACCCCATCAAGGTGGTCTAATAACCCATTAAGTATAAGTTACGACACTTACAATATAAATGACGACACTTTCGTATAGAAGAATAATAACATCTCTATAGGAATACAATATACATATGTGAAATACATTCCGAAGATACATATACATCAACAATGAACACATTAATAAATGCTAATTCATGGTTTAAGGAAGGATGTTCCTCTAACATTACTTGATTTAGATGAATGGTCGTTAACGGTCCTTGAAAATGAGGGAGATCTAGGAAATGGTTTGTATAGTGTCCTTACTGAGAACATATGGCACATGCGTGATTCGTATGCAGTGTCTTGGAATTTGATGTGGATGAAGGAGATGTGCCCCCTTTTACCATCGGTGGAGCATGGGTTATGCTAACGGGGGTGTTAAGAAAATTACGTAACTCCAACAAAGTAGGACATAAGTTGGTTGCGTGGATTTGCTACCCACAGAGAACACAGCGGTGTGACCCTTTGATTGGGAGTATTGATCATAATTGGGGCTTTTAACTCTTGTTGGTTTATGCCCCCTACTTTAGGCTTAGGGGTTTTTGATAATTGGACGTTGGGTTAGGTAATAGGGGACCTTTTAACTTCGGTTGATTAGTGCCCCCATTGGCAGTCTTAGCGACGGCCGATTGTGGTTTAGTTGCAGATTTCATAGGTTGGGATGTCATAATTGAATGTGTTGCAGGCCTTATAGGCGTAGCAGCCAAAACATGGACAAAATCATAATGGGTGATTGGTTTGGAATCCATATCTCGGTAGGGTGGTGTAAGGTACCATACCGGAATCCCCAAAGTGAGCCCAGGTAGATTTAACTAAGCCATAACTGGTGTGCCTTGTACAGCCATAGGGGGGTACAAGAATGGAATTTGAAAGATTGGTGGTACCGATGGACTCAACCTTTGTTCAATTCCATGACTCAACGATGATGCTGATGATGGTGTTGAGGTGGAGGCAGCTCCATTTTCAGTGGATAAAATTGTCCACATTAGGCCATCGGTCGATGTAGGGATCTTAGGTGGTGGTCCTGAATACACTCCTAACAAATTGGAGTCGTTGTACATACCAGGGGAAATGTCAACATATGGTTGATCATCGCCTAGTAAAGTCGGTAGGACATTGTTGGGGTTGCTTGTGGTATTAGGGTCATATTAGTTAAGTTGGTTGAGGGTAACTAACTTCCCATTTAATGGAAACATCATGATACACAATGCTGAGGAGGCTACCGCCTTCATGGCATACATGTAACTATGCCCCAAAAGGATGTTGTAGTCTAGTTCAGCATCGACTACTTCGATATCAAGCATAACCATATTTCCCCCCAACTCTATGGGGACATTTTGGTACAATATTCTTGGTTGGGATGGTCTCCCATCATATGCGCGAAGAGCGATAGGCGAGGGGACCATCTCGGGGGATCCTAATCATTTCCAGAATTGAGCAGACATTATGCAAGTGTATGCGCCTTCATCTATGATACAACAATGAATCATGACGTTATTTATCGTAATTGGAACTTGAAATGCAACTGATGACAGTAGTCGCAGATCACCTTTGTCGAGATCAAAGGTTATGAGGTGAGAGTCAGAAGGATCGGCGGCATAGAGTGCATTGAATAATGCCTTTATCTATGTTGGGAAAAACTGTAACACTTCTAATGTGGACATAGCTAAAGGGGATTGAGCCAAGTCATCCACAATACTGTAATTGTGGGAGGATTTCATGTGAGGGTTATTAGGGGTACGCCAAAGTGGAACTTTCGGAATCCATGGGATTTGTTTAGTAGCGTGGTATCTATAGAGGGCCCCCCGAGGGGATAGGAACATTTTCCACTTGCGGGTGGAAGTCCCGTCATAACCTCTAGCTCGCGTCTGATGGTTTATGTCCAATATATAGATATTTTGGAAAGAGCCATCATCGGGTGGGCGAGGGTCTTGCTGTTGTGTTACTACCCATTGATTGGAAAAGGTTTGTTGTAACACGATAGTTTGTGGTTGGGGAGGATTCGTTACCTTCTTTTTTTTGGCTTCCACTAACTGTTGGCAGTCAAGGATAAGAGGGAAATGATGTGTGTAGTGACCATAATTGCCGCAAATGGAGCATCAATAATTGGTTCTCAGGGTAGGGTTATTCCCTTGTCTAGGGGGTTTGTTAGCCCCTATATTTTGGTCACCTGTATTCTGGTTTTGTAGGGGAGGGGGATTTCCCCCTTGCCTTGGCTGCAGATTATACCCTAGTAGTGGGGTAAATGCGGTTTGCGTTCCATAAGAGGTGTATGTAGGAACGACTTGTGCCATTGGCAGTGTAGGAATCGTTGTCACTTCGCTAACGTTTGGGTACTTATAATTATACACTCCATACTGGAATTAACCAATTAGTGGGGTTGGTATTGATGTAGGGGGTACCGACGCAGGTGGCATGGATGGGTAGTATGGAACCATGTTAAATGGAGCCGATGTGGTACGATGAACCTTTCCTAGATGGGAAATGGACCCAATAATCCCATCTATCGAATGTGACAAGCCCGAAGGTGTAGGATCCAACGATCGATGCCAAGGGGCATCAGGGAGTATAGTGTACATGTATTTGGATTGTGCGTATATGAGATCGAAAGGTTGTGCTTTCAGAATGTCCTCTTCCTTGTTTTGTGGCATGGAGGTGGTGACATCTTTAGCTATGGCGGGTTGGAGAGTTTTGATAAACCAATCCAACAAAAAGGGAGGTTGTATTTCGATCTTGCATAGTGTGCGGCATCTACGCCACTCATGGATGTGGTACGCGATGTGGGTGGAAGTATTTTGCTGAAACTCCGTGAGAATTTCAAGGCCTATATCATAATGGATTAACAGTTGGAAGTACATAAGAAATGCGATGGCCAATGTCGCAAATGCGGAATGGGTTCCACTCGTGAGGTTTATGTACCATTTTACTGTCGTTTCGGTGAGGGTATGATGGAAGAGGTGAAGCCTCACGGGGTTATCCACTATGCTTTTATATGAACACCATAAGTGGAAAGACATAACGTGGTTGGTGAAATCGTCCCTCCGCTTTCCTTCAAATTTTGGGATATCAGAGGGAAGTTTATCCGGAATAGCTGGCCATGTGGGATCATGAACTATGGGATCATTGATTAGTTTGGCCAAATCAAGTAGATTTAAACTAGCCATGAATGGTAAGGTAGGGACTACTGGTCTTTCCATTATGTGTGAGATGTGATTTCCATGAGGAGGAGACCCGGGTGGTGTTGTAAACAATGGTTGACCTCCTGTGAGAGAGGATGGGTCAAAGGGAATCGAGGGATCTCCAAGGGGAGAAGCCAGTGGGGTACTGCTTTCGATGGGGGAAGAAGTTGTGTAATTAATAGTTTCTCCGAGAGGAGAAAACACACCTAGCAAGGCTTTTCCTTGACCAAATCATCCTATAAATGTAGCTTGGGAGCGGCCCCGGATAGGGTACCTTTCTTGTTAACCACGGGAATAAGGTGAAAAAACACCCCTTGAGAGAGGGGATAGGACTTGCAGTCTACGAGACTATCTCAAGATGTTATTTTTTTTCTCAATGGTGAAGGATTTGTGTCAAATGAGAATGATAGTGGAATTTAAACACAATTGAAAAAATGCAAAAATATGCCAACCACAACAGATGAAAAATGGTACAATAAGTGAGTGATATGTGCAATGTTGGTTTCGGTTAAAAAGAAAATAAATGTAAATTCCCTAGAAGAACGAACGTCCTTCCTCTCAAATGTAACTGGGCCTCCCAAAAGCACAATTGATGGTGATAATGGTATCCACTCACCAATCGAATAGTGGAGGTAACAAAGAGTTAGTTCTATCGGTAATTGGGTCAATGTTCCATTCAAGAAGACTTGGAAACACCTCCTAAAGGCAATAGCGAACTTCAGGAGTCAATTGCACTCATAGTTGCTCCTTGGTGATATCATATGTTGGGCCACTAAGATGCCTTGCGTCAAGTGTGAATCAGTGGTTCGGCTTGCACGGTATAGTGTTGTCTCCCTACAACAAGTTGAGTGGATTGTAGGGGAGAGAAGGGAAACCATACCTCGGATTTCACCTCCTTGGTCACGATGCACTTTTGATCTGAGAGGCAGGAGCGGAGGAGGAAGGGTGGGGCGGGAAGGGGAAGAGGGGTAAGGGGGAATCGGGTTGTGTGTGTGTGTGTGTTTTGTTTTTTTTAATGTTGTTTTTTAGGTTTTTAATTTTTAATTTTTAGTTTTTAAATTTTTTTCCAAATTTTTTTAGTTTTTAATTTTTTTTTTGGTTTAAAATTATTTGTTTTGTCAAATTTTTATTAATTTTTTTTAAAATTTTAAATAGTTGGTTTATTTTCAAATGTTTTTTGTTTTTTTTTAATTGAAGTTTTTTTTTAATTTTTTGGTTTAAAGTTATTATTTTTTGAAGTTGTTTTTTTTTATTTTTAATTTGAAATATGTGTTTTATTTTGATTATTTTTACAATTTTTTATAGATTTATTTTTAAAAATTTATGTTTAGAATTTTTTTTTGTAAGGATATAATTTTGCATTTTTTAATTTTTAATTTCTTTTGTTAAGTTGTTTTTTTCTTTAATTTTAACCTCGAATAGAAATGATAGTGATTCTAGCAGGTCGATTTTTCAATCTAATGATCGATTTACGGTTTTGAATGCAACGATGTCACCCATGGTTTCCAAAAAGTTGTAATTTAAGCCCCGCCAGAAAATGGGTGATAATGCATTTTCTCTCTTATGCGCCCAACTATCATAACTTCTACGTTTTATAGTTTAATATATGGTTTTAATATGAATAATATTATAAATTCTTTTATTTTATATGAAAAAAGTGATTAAATAATTTCTTGAATAATTTGTGTTTAACTAAGTGCTAGATTTATATAATGTTACTAAGATATTTAATAAATACAATTTTAAATTATGATACAATGATATACTCATGCCATTTTTTGGTAAAGTGTGCTACCGGTAGAATTAGTTTTCAATTTAGGGATTGATTTTAAAGTTTTTGGAAACAACAATAAGGATTGTTTTTTCCCATTTCTATATTTTTAACCACAAAAAAAAGTGATGCTACTGGTAGCACCACTTTTTGATTTAGGGTTATTTTTTGGTGATTTTATGCAAAAATATGAGTTTTTATGTCTATGGTTCTCATTTTGAGTATAAAGTTTTTGTCAAGTTGTATAACTTGTTAAAAAGAAAATAAACAACAGTAGCGCGGCTAAACCACACTCTGCAACGCTGACAACACGGGTTAATTAAAAACATATGCACTGAGTAGTGCAGGTAGTACAATGACCTTCTGCGCAGATGACCTTGGCGGGGTAGCACAGGTCCAACACTGTTAACTTGCATTGTGCGGGAAATTGTGCGAGTCGTTTCCGTGCTGTCAGTGCGGCAGAGACTCTGGGATCCGCGCTACTGTGTGAAAATAAATTGTGGTCGTGATGGTGCCAAATTCTGGAACCAAGAGGTGGAATACTTGATCTCCTGCAAGTGATAAATACCCAGGATTATATACTTATCATAAAACAAACTAGTTTAATAAGAAATGAACAAAAATAAGTATGGTCACCATTAGAATTGTTGAGGGAAAAATAGAAAAAGGGTGAGTAATCTTGCCTTCTATCCTTGAAACTTGCAGCCAAGGAAACAATAGTAGCTATGGGTTAGGAAAGCCAAGCACCCACAAGCTACAACAACTTCAACAAGCCTAAACTATGCCTAAAAAGAAGAGATTGTTCCTTGAGGAAGAAAGCAACAATGGAGAGAAACTCTTGCGACTTGATGGAAGGTGGAAAGGGATATTGGGAATGCTCACAGTGGTAGGAAGTGGTGTGTGATATTTTCAATGGCTTAGATCTAGATTCAATAAGACAACTTCACATGGAATATTTATGAGAATGAGAGAAGAAGAATAAAGAAGATAATTTGTGGCAAACACTCTATATCTTATTCATCAATATGATTACAATATATAATACATCTTCCATGGAGAAAATCGAATGCCTTAGAGGCAACTTGAAAAGCACAAAAAGAAAAAGCTTACTAAAAGCAAAAAACCCCCTAGATGTAAAAAACACTTTCCTAAACAGTCTAAAGGCTCACGAATTGGATGAAAATGGTATGGAAGACCATGAGTGAGGTAAATTTAATGTAATGATAACTTTAGGAGAGAATAAAAGATGTGGAGGTCGAATTTTCCAAGTGGTAAGAGTTTCCAAGTCAACTAGCTTTTCCTTATCCACTAGAAAGTAGAAAAAACATGATAAAGTTGTCTTAAATTAGGAAACTGTCTTTCTAATTCAAGAATAGAATAAATTAGACAGAATACAAGGAAATCTTATCCATAATATATCCAAATTTGTTTTGGTAAATTAGGATAGCATGTGGTCCACTAAAAGACAAAACTAGCCCTGTTTACCTAGTCAAAACTTAGGAAGTTAATCATAAATGATTAATTAATTATATCCTAAGTCTAAAATGGTATAAGTGGGTTTTTTAATACTCCAAAACCCCCCCTTAAGCCTGACTTGATGTGGTGGAAATTATAAAAATATCATAAATATAGGGCCCAAGCAACAAGGCTTATGGTCACCCCAATACAAAAATAACTAGTCCATGTAAAAAGAGGAAATAAGGAAAACCTCATGGGAACAAAACCCTCCCTAAAAAATGGACATGCTTGGAAGTATTCATACTATCTTGTTCCTCATTTGGAGGAGATGAATGAGCTGAATGGGCTGCTCCTGGGTAACATACTTGATGAAGAGATTGTTAATGTCATGATCATGCATCAATGCATCAATGTGGTGTAGGAAAGAATCATGTGTAGAGGCTCCATGAAGCTCATCTTTTGATGATGGAGGAGCATCATATGAATTATTATTGTTGTTATAACATATATAATCTCGTCTGGAAACATAATCAATGATGGAAAGAAGATCTGTGCAAACTCCTTCCCAAAGAGCATCAATGGACTCAACAGGATCAACTTCTTGTGCAGCTGCAATGTGGTGCGCTAGTTCTTGTACCTTCTTCTCAAACTGATGTAGAACCTTTATGATATTGTAAAGGAGATCATGCAGCTATGAAATTTCATAATTTGAGTCATATGGAGCAGCAAACAACAAGGGTGGAGAGTCTCCATGATCGGATAGAGTTTCAGTAGGAAAAAAGTGAACAACTAGGTCACCCTGACAGCTGAGCGAGCTAGGGGAGTTTGAGGACTTGAATTTTGAACCATGAGTGATGGGGTCAGGTACATATGTGTGAAATATCAGTCCAATGATGGCCAAGGACATGGTTTTCTAACCAATGAAATATATGGCAGACATAAGAACAACAGAGGCAAGTGACACACTGTAGGAAACCATGGAATTGTGTGGTTTCTTAACTGGAGAACTTGGGGGTTGTAAATTCTTTTTTGCATCCAATGGTTGGAAAAATGGTGTGGGAGGTGTCATGAACTGTATATAATATTGTATATCATCTTCAAAATCAGAATCTAAAATATTTGAATGGAGGTGGAAATACCTTTCAGAAGACAAGTCAGAAACTAGTGAAAAATGACTAAGTTTGAGAGGAGACTTGCGTGAATTGACTGGAGATTGTACCAAGGAAGAGGTGGAGGTTTTTGATTATGATATATCAGAATGTGAATCAAAATTAGAGACATAAGAAGTATTTTTCACTCTACTACTCAAATCACAAGCATGATTACCTTTGAGAGAGGCATAGAGATAGTGTTCTTGCTCTACAACAAGCTTGCCTTGTTCTTTTCTTGCAAAGTCGGGAACATCTATGTTATGCTCTTCAAGCATCTTGGCCATGATGTCCAATTTATTTTTAAAACAAGATTTCTCGGGATGAGTACCTTTGCATCAATAAGAACACTTGGGCTTCTCCTTCTTCATTTTCTTGGACTTGGAATCTTCATCAGATTCTTATTCATCTGACAACCTCTTTTGTTTGGATTTGTCATTCTTGAAACTCTTTGCTCCATGAGAAATAGGTGCTAAGTCCTTGGAGGGTATTAGATCCCTCATTTGGACCAGCTTGTCCTTCTCCTTAGTGAGAAAATCAATGAATGCATCCAAGGCTGGCATCTTCCAATTGGGAACTACAAGTCTTGTAGTATGAAAGGTAGATACAAATACTGAGTATTCAGAGCTCATTTTTGACAGAATGGTAAGGATTAGTTGCTCATCCTTCTTATCTATGCCACATTTCTTGAGTTGAAGCACCGGGTTCTTGAATTTTGAGATGAACTCTTCCATTGAATCGAAATTACTTGGACTAAGTGATATTAGCGCAATCTCCAATAAATGACCTCTGAACTCGTCCTGTTTTCTAAAGAGAGACTCTAGCATTGTCCACACTTGGTTTGGAGTGGTTAGAGAGTCAACATGGAATAGAAGATCTTGAGATACAGAGAGACAAAGTAACCCATAATTTTCATCAATCCTATTGAACCATATGGATTTTAATGCAACAATCCCTGGCTCAGTTTCAAGCCACATAGTGACTCATATGCGCCTTCAAATCAAAGTAGTTGAAGGGAGTGAGAGTCACAACTTTAGATTGATTTTGATCCATGCTGATGCGCTCCTGGTGATGGAAATACCCTGCAAAAAACACTCTGGAAATTGTTTTGAATCAATCTAGCTCTGATACCATGTGATATTTTCAATGGCTTAGAGCTAGATTCAATAAGACAACTTCACATGGAATATTTCTGAGAATGAGAGAAGAAGAATGAAGAAGATAATTTGTGGAAAACACTCTATATCTTATTCATCAATATGATTACAATATATAATACATCTTCCATGGATAAAATCGAATTCCTTAGAGGCAAGTTGAAAAGCACAAAAAGAAAAGGCTTACTAAAGGCAAAAAAACCCCTAGGTGTAAAAAACACGTTCCTAAACAGTCTAAAGGATCATGAATTGGATGAATATGGTATGGAAGCTCATGAGTGAGGTAAATGGAATGTAATTATGGCTTTACAAGAGAAGAAAATATGTGGAGTTCGAATTGTCCAAGTGGTAAGAGTTTCCAAGTTAACTAGATTTTCCTTATCCACTAGAAAGTAGAAAAAATAGGATAAAGCTGTCTTAAATCAGGAAATTGTCTTTCTAATTTAGGAATAGAATAAAATCAGACATTATCCAAGGAAATCTTATCCAGAATCTATCCAAATTATTTTGGGTGAATTAGGATAGCATGTGGTCCACTAAAAGACAAAACTGGCCCTATTTACCTAGTCAAAACTTAGGAAATTAATCATAAATGATTAATTAATTATATCCTAAGTCTAAAATGGTATGAGTGGGTTTTTTAACACTCCAACATGGTGGGCTATGAGAAAGCTCCAGCTCAAATCCAACAGCATAACCTTTCTCTTGATTTCTCTCTACCAAAATGCATGCCAATGGATTCCTTTTATAGGCCAAGAGGTGGACAACAAACAACTAGATCCAAATGTGAACTCATATCCTCCATGAACTAGTTCCCAAGTACACCAAGGGGGTTATTTAGTGTCACCAAGTGTGTGAGGGGTCGAATTTTTCTTCCTGGAGGTGATGGAGCCTTCATTGCACCGCGTGAAGTAGTTGGTCCTGTTAGGATATTTAGACACTTAGGAGTTAGTTAAGATCAACTTGTGTAATAGATCCGTTAGGTAAAGTGTGTTTCTTTAGTATGCATTAGTATGCATTTGTAAATATTTAAATCCGACAGTCACGATATGTTCTAGACATAGAGTGATCCGACGACTCAACTTCTCTTAGATCATACCTACCCTTGATCCGTGGCTTAACACCCGATTGGTCTGTGATCTCTATTTAAAGAGCATGGAGGGTCATTGGAAAGTTGTTCGATTATGAGAATCTTATTTGTAACTTTCTTTCTTTGCATAATAAATTGCTCCGTAGAATCTATTTGGATGGGGCCGTGGAGTGTTTCCCTCTCGAGGGTTTAAACCACGTCAAAACATCGGTGTGTTGATCTGTGATTTGTTTGTGTAAAGTGGTTTTTCTAGGTGTTCGGTCTTTTGGGAGTACCCTGTGTACCTGAACATGGTATTATAGCTTTTATGAAGAGTCGCTTCCAGTTCTTGAATTTATGTGCATTTATGGGCCGTGGGAGGTGTTCCATTGCGTCCGGAGTGTTGTTTCCATTGGGAAATAGTTTTCGTTTGATCGAAAACGGTTCTGGTTGCTTCAAAAACGCGTATTTCATCAAATCTGAAGGTATAATGTTACAGTGACGTTTTTTAATTTATTTTTAAATATCTCATATTTTATCAGTTTTTACTCTTAGATATTTTTTTTGTTTTCAGATTGTTGCTTTCCCTATATGCGTATGCTCTTTGCTGTGCACCTTTTGCGATCTCGGCGAATCAGAAACAGAAAGGGAAAGGGTTTTTCTCGGCTACGTATGCTCTTTGCCATGCACCTTGTGGGATCTCGGCAAATCAGAAATAGAGAAAAAACAGAGACTTTCCAGGAAAGCTAATGAAATATAACCCCATACGTGTGGAAAAAGTTTTTTGTTTCGGTTTGTGGTGTGATTTGCAGGAAAAGAGGCAAGCACGGAAATCGAGAGGGAAGATAAAAATAAAAAGTGATTCACTTAAGTTCTTTTTTCGCTGCACTATTTAAAGTAACATCATTGTAAAAGTGAAAATCACTTATTTTACAAAAGTAATTAACTTAAAGCAACTTTCTTGTAAAGTGATTTTTCAAAGGTTCATCTTGGGAAGAGGGGGGTTCTCTTTTTAGCTGGACATTCTCTATCTGCCACGTCACTATTGGGGACATCTTCAACATTTTCTTTGTTCAAGCATAACTTCATCATACGAAATCAGTTTTTAGTGCCGTTTTTTTAAACCGCCTATTTTTTTGAGCTCTTCACATCAAGACTTTTGGTTTCTGTTTTTACAGCCATTAATTTTATAAAATGGCCGCCCCTTATGATTTTCTACTTACTAGTTCCAACTATTTCTCATGGAAATCTCTATGGAGAATGTTCTACGAAGTAGGGGACTTTTTCGAATTACCTCAGAGAAAGAAATAGAACCCACTGATGATGATAAGAAAATAAAATGGGCAAATAGATTTGACGAAGCTTGTGGATTGATTGGGATGCCAATCTCTACTAATTTGCGATTCCACATATCTGGAATTGATGAACCTGATACTGCTTGGGACAAGTTGGAATCTGTGTTTGGTAAACACAATGAAAATCGAGGTCATCAACTCGAAAATGAGTTGATTTCTTTAAATCCGAGTGTTTTTTCATGCATTCAAGATTATTTATCTAAGTACAAAACTCTTAAACATTTATGTGAAGAATGCAATATTAAGAGGGAAGACAAACAATGCATTTATCATATTCTTTCAAAACTTGGACCTGGATATTCTGTTTTTGTATCTACATTTTACTCCATGAAAGAATCTTTGACTGCAGCTAGCTATCAAGAGCCTAGTCTTGAATCGTTTTGTGATTCCTTGATTAGAGAGTAAGATAAGCTCATCCATCTTGGAATAATCAACAATGCAGATACATCTGGGAAAGCCTTATTGTCCCAGTAGAAAGAAAAGTCCAAGCCTCCCAAGAAACAAAATTTTTGCAATAATAAGTCAAACAAGGGTCCCAAACCCTCTCAGTCAGCTCCTTCTTTAAAAAATGACAAAGGATCCAAGCCAAAAGGAAAGAAGACTGAGCATCATTGCAACCATTGCGGAAAAGATAATCATGATGAATCTAAGTGTTTCAAGAAGATGGCAGCCTTGAAAGCAGCAGTGAAGAAGCACCACATCAGCCTAGATTCGCCTTCAGAATCGAACTCTCATGGACATGCACTTTGTGCTTTTGGTTATTCTTATACTGCATCTTCTTATTCTACTTCAAATGAATGGCTCATTGATTCTGGAGCATCTTATCATATGGCTAAGGATCAAGCCATCTTTTCTACTATGGACAAATGTAACACCAAACAAATATTTGTTGGTGATGATAGATATCTAAGTGTTGTAGGATCTGGAATAGTTCCAGTAGATAATGGTCATTTTAGTGATGTACTATGTGTTCCAAGAATTTCCTGCAATTTGTTATCAGTCTATCAAATCACTCATTCTGGTGAAGGTAAAACTGTGACGTTTACACCTCACCAAGTTGTAATCAAGGATTTTAAAGATCCTCAACATGTCCTAGCCACTGGAATTGTTGATGATATTACCAGGTTGTACAAATTTAACAACTTTGGGTCATCACCTTTTCCTTTAGTTTTTGTTGCTCATAGTGATAACTTGAGCAAACTTTGGCATGAGCGATTTGGTCACTTAAATTATCGCTCATTGCAACAACTATGTAAAGACAATATGGTGACAGGTCTTTCGATGGTATCTTGCAGGGATGGTGTTTGTTCTGGTTGTGTACTCGAAAAACATCATCGGGACAGTTTTGACAAATGTGCCTCTTGGCACACCTCGGTTCCCTTGGAGCTTGTGCATAGTGACTTGTGTGGTCCTCTTCCATCTACTTCCTTTTCTGGTTTCAAATACTTCTTAACTTTCATTGATGATTACTCCAGATGCACTTGGATTTATTTCCTAAAACTTAAGAGCAAAGTATTTAACATGTTCTTGGCCTACAAGGCCCTTGTTGAAAAACAATCTGGTCATCACATTATTAAGTTAAGATCCAAGAATGGAGGAGAATATGTTAACAAAAATTTCACTACTTTCTGCACTGAACAAGGAATCCAACAACAACACACTATTCCATATACACCACAACAAAACGGTGTCGCTGAACGGAAGAACCGCACTTTAAAAGAAATGAAAAATTCTATGATCCAATCTAAGGGACTAAGTCTTCAATTTTGGGTTAAAGCCATTAATTGTGCAAATTACATAGTTAATCGCACCCCCACTAAAGCTTTACAAGGTATCACACCGGAAGAAGCATGGAGTAAAACTAAACCGGATGTAATTCACATCCGTGTGTTTGGTAGTGAAGCATGGGCTCACAATCTAGATGAAAAACAGAAAGCATTGCAGCCTAAAAGTGAAAAGTGCATATTTGTTGGATATTCTGAAGATGTAAAAGGTTATAGACTTCTTCAACCTCATTCTCATGATATAATCATTAGAAGAGATGTTAAATTTGATAAAAATCTCTTGGCCTGCGAGCCTAACTCAGTGGTTGTGCCATCTTTGGCCTGCGAGCCTGATTCGGCGATTGTGCCTTCTTCTTCTTCCAAATTCCTTGACAGGTTTCCAACTCTAGTTTCTGATGATGATAGTGAGGATGGAAATCCACCTCTGCCTGCTCATGTTCCTCCAGTTGCACCAGCAAAAGTGCTTCCTCGATGGGTCCATTCAACATGTGAATAAGCTGGTGATCTTGCTGGTGATCCTAGAGATCAACATCGAACACGTTCTCAGTTTCAGCGAGCCTCTTCTCTTTTGGCTCAGGTTTCCAAGAATCATGATCCATAAACTTTTGCAGAAGCTTTAGGAAATCCAGATTGGGATGCAGCTATGGATGAAGAATATCGTTCCTTAATGGCGAACGATACTTGGGATCTTGTACCTCTTCCAAAAGGAGTAAAACTTGTCAGTTGTAAATGGGTCTATATAACTAAGTATGCATCAGATGGAAGTGTTGAAAGACTTAATGCAAGGTTAGTTGCCAAAGGTTTTTCATAAGTTGAAGGAATTGACTACAATGAAACCTTTGCTCCTGTCAGAAAAATGAACTCCATCAGCCTTGTTCTTTCCCTTGCAGCCTTACATAATTGGGAAGTCCATCAAATGGATGTCAAGTCTTCCTTCTTACATGGTGATCTACAGGAGGAAATTTACGTGGAACAACCTCCTGGATATGTTCAGAATAACTCTAGCCTTGTCTGCCGCCTTAAGAAATCCTTATATGGCCTTAAGCAAGCTCCTAGAGCTTGGTATGCCAAAATGGATAGCTTTCTACTTGACATTGGTTTTTCTAGATGCCATTCTGACCCCAATGTCTATACCAAAAAAGTAGGAAACCATCTCATCATACTTGTCCTATATGTTGATGACCTTATTCTCACTGGTAGTGACCCTAAGATTTTAACCAATGTGATATCCAGTCTTAAGCAAAATTTTGAAATGTCAAACTTAGGACATTTGCATTATTTTCTTGGTCTCCAAGTCCTGCAAATCAAAGAAGAAATCTTTCTTTCTCAGTCTAAGTATGCTTGTGACCTTCTTCGTCGCTTTCACATGGAAGATTGCACACCATCCCCCTCTCCCTTCTAGTATGGAGTCAAACATTCTGCCACTTGTACTTCACCTGAAGTAGATGCCACCTTGTATCATTGGCTTGTTGGTAGTCTCTTATACTTGACTCATTCACGTCCTGACCTTTCCTTTGCCGTTGGTCGTGTTGCCCGTTATATGCAAACACCTCATGAAAGTCACTGGAAAGCAGCTAAAAGAATACTTCGATATATTCGGGGTACAATTTAGTTTGGGATTCATTACAATACAGGGGGGAAAACTTTGTTGGTTGGTTTCACTGATTCAGATTGGGCCGGTGATCCTGATGATCGAAAGTCTACTGCAGGTTATGTTTTTAGTCTGGGATCTGGACCTATCACTTGGGCTTGTAAGAAACAACAATCTCTTGCTCTTTCTTCAGCAGAGGTAGAATATTGAGCCGCAGTAATTCCAGTAAGTAAGCTTTATGGCTTCGACAGATCCTTTCAGAGTTTGGATTCGAGCAGCAGCAGCCTACTCCACTTTGGTGCGACAATCAAAGTGCCATCAAGCTCGCCAAAGATCCAGTTCTACATCAACGCAGCAAACACATTGAGCTACATATGCACTTCATCAGAAATCTTGTTCATGATCGTGTTCTTGAAGTGCTCTTTTGCCTTACAGATGATCAAGTTGCAGACATCTTCACCAAGTCTCTTACAGAAGTGAAGTTTTCTAATTTTCGATCTATGTTAAGAGTTTAAGAATTTGTCATTAAGGGGGGAATAGGCTCTAATGCCTCCTTCCTTCTCCTAATAGTGTCACTTTTGTAAATCCTTCAATCCTATCCCAAGTTGTTCTTAAAGGGGGATGTTAGGATATTTGGACACTTGGGAGTTAGTTAAAATCAACTTGTGTAATAGATCTGTTAGGTAAAGTGTGTCTCTTTAGTATGCATTTGTAAATATTTAAATCCGATGGTCATGATATGTTCTAGACATAGAGTGATCTGACGGCTCAACTTCTCTTAGATCATACCTACCCTTGATCCGTGGCTTAACACCCGATTGGTCCATGATCTCTATTTAAAGAGCATGGAGGGTCATTGGAAAGTTGATTGATTATGAGAAGCTCATTTTTAACTTTCTTTCTTTGTATAATAAATTGCTCCGTAGAAGCTATTTGGCCGGGGCCATGGAGTGTTTCCCTCTCGAGGGTTTAAACCACGTTAAAACATCGTTGTGCTGATCTGTGATCTGTTTGTGTGAAGTGGTTGCTCTAGGTTTTCGGTCTTTTGGGAGTACCCTATGTACCCGAAGAGGTCCCACTGTTTTTATAGTAACATGGCTTTAATGAAGAAAAATCGCGTGTAGCGTGACCTTTATGATGAAAAGTCATGCGTAGCGCGACCTTTATGAAGAAAAGTCACATGAACGCGACCTTTATGAATAAAATCTGTGTGAGTGTGGGTACATAGTTATAAATCATGCGCTATAGCGCGAATTTTGAAGGAAAAGTCGTGTGAGTGGCCCAAAATACATGCCTTTTATACTCTAAGGCTCATATTGTTTTTTGGATCTGCTGAGGATGTCTTTGGTGAACTGCATTCTTTATGTTGATGAGGCCTTACGGGAAGAATCACCAAAATGTTGCATGTGGGTGAATTTTAGGCGTTAACAGAAGGGAAAGTGAGGAAAGAGACTTTAGACTAAGAAGAGGGGCTGAAGACATGGGGGGATATTGTGTGAGCCCAGACTGGGGTGTAGGAGGAGAAAAGACTCCAATGCTCTATCAAAGAGTGAGAGAAAACTTCAGGAGCAGGAAGAGGCATAGGCGAAAGGATCATACCTTGTATATGTCCAGTGACATTTGAACCCGTCGTAGGAAGAGAAGATTTCCTTGGAAGAGTTGATGCAAGTTGTGCATCTTCCTTTATGGTAGCTCGAGAGTGTGGTTTAGTCCTCTCCTTCCTATGAACCGTCTCTCACAATTTCCATTGGTAGATTTCAGACTTACTTTGAAATTCAAATAAATATGCTTTCTAATTTCAAAAAAAAAAATTGTTAAAAATTATTTCCATCATGGCCCAGATTTATTCGGCAGAAAGATGAGGAATCAACAAGAGTGACATGCAAGAAAAATGAATATCCAATCTCAATTTTAAGTGGGTAGGTTTCAAATTCTTCATATATCTCCTCCACTTATCCCTCCCATTCATGCACATTTTTTGTGAAGGAAGATTATTTTCCAAGTTTTATTTTAAGTGACTAATAGTTTTAAATAAAGGATAAGTGAGGATCAAATTTTAAGCAACCACCCCCCATAGTGGGTGCAGCAGGAGGTGACAGGCCCAGCCACGAGCTCGACAGACACGTTCCCAACCAGCAGTAGCAACCCCGCGGCTGGCTGCACGATGCGCCACGTGCCCGACTCCAACTTCAGCCACCCGCCTGCCAGTATGCCTGCCCACATGCTAGCCCATGTGCCTCTCCACGTGTCCACCCAGTTTCCTTCCTGCTCCACCTCTGGGGTTGATCACGTGCTGCCCTCCACCATCCACGTGCCTCATGCAAATATTTAATTGCTCCCATTGTTTTCCGGTCCGGAGGTTGGCCTCCCGTCTGCGGTATGACTTCTCCAGCGTGAGTAATGTCCATTCTGTTGCTCCTAACCTGATCTGGGTTCTGGCTCTAATGACCCCCACGATTCTGAATGAATGGAGTTGTCCTTCCGCTCTCATGACCATTACAGGCTATTCAGTTAATATGCACTTCATTCAGATTTTTATTAGACCAGCTGATGCTTGGCTAAGAGCTTTGTTGCGGCAAAGGCTCCACTGCAAGCTCTTCGCTCTTTGAAACTCGGCTCTTGGCTCTCGCAGATTATTGGTTGCGAGAAGTTCTTTTCTCTGCTCTCGTGGAGTTCATCACTCTTCTGGCCCTTGGTTTTAGCTATTGCTCTGGTTCTCTCAACTCTAGTTCTCTCGGCCCGGACCATTTCGTGTATTCGGATTCTAGTTTTCTGGCTAAAGGTCACGTGGTCTCTGGTGCTCTAGTTTTCTGGTTCTGTAGTTGCTGGTTCTTGTGTTATTGGTTCTCAGGTTCTTTTATTCTCTGGTTCTCAAGCTCTCTGGATACCGATTGCTGGCTCTCTGGTTCTCTCGACACTCGTTGGATCGGGCTCCCTATTCTGCAGGCTTCACAATTTAGTTGTTTTCCTGGAGCGTGGTACTCTCACTCTCTGGATCCTCAGCACGTGCTTATTCCTTGGTTTCTAGATCCTTCAACCATCTTCGCCGCCATGCCGCCTAAAAAAAGGGTCTGCACCCGTCAGGATACTCAGTAGACGAGCGCTCTGCATCACAGTGGATCTTCCTCCACTCCGCCTATTCGCCTGATGCGTTGGGTGGTAGAGAAGGCTTGCAAGTTTTACTATGAAATTCCAATTTAGGCTTAGGAAGAGATCAATGATGCCGAAGACGACGCCAGGGTTTCTCGTGGTTTCCTAACAGATGAAGAAATTCGTGAGGAGTTCAAAGCCCTTATCCCTGACCCTGGTAATACCAGGGGTCAGGTCACTTTGTACCAAAAAACTCTTGACCTGCAGTGGTCTCATAAGTTGATTATGAGAAAATCTCTCACCGATAGAAATGAGGCTCAGGCTGAAATCCTCATGCGGCAGGACGAAATGCACGACATGCTGAAGCAAATACTGTATAACCTGCAGCAGTTTGCCCTCCACTTCGGGATCACCTTAGCCAAGGACCCGACCACCCAGCCCGAGCAGAAGGAATTCAGTAGTAATTAAGCTATGCCTGCTTTTTTACCTTGTTTTAGATCTTTTGGTTTCGACTGTTATGCTTTATGCTTATCAGTTGTTCTATTATTTCTTCTTCTTTCAGTAACGCTTGTTTCCTTGGTAGGATGATTGTTTTAAGAAACATTTCAAATCTTATTTTGGGGTCTGTTTTCTCTTTCATGAGAGGACCTGGTGATACCTAGACTCTGTATATTTTGATGAAGATAATATAAGGATCTATATCTAGCTTAAAAAAAAAAAATTAAGCAATCACGATAAATAGGGAAATTGAAGTTTAAATATTAAGTGATGAATCTTAAGTAATGTAAAGACCAAATAATATTTTTATCCTAATTTTATGATAGTTATTAGAATGTTTGTTTGAATTCGCCTTTCAATTTATTTTTACATTTATGATATATATTAAATTTTTTAAAGTATATACATAAATCTTAATATAGCTTTAATAGGATTATGTACATATACTCACATTTGTTTGGAAATAATTTTTATTAAGAGTATTCAAAATAAAATGTTTCTTAAAGATTAGATTTTCAATAGACTTAAATAATATATTATAAGAATTTAATTTTACATTATCAAATATATGTCATTTATTAGGACATCTACTTGGTATTGTGTTCATGTTCATCCTTTCAAAAAAATGGAACAAGTAAAAAAAAGTTGCAATTTGATAGAAAATGAGGATCACCAATCACAAGAGTTAAAAAAATATTCCACTCCTCTTTAGATGACTAACAAAGAAGACATGAATACCAAAATTTTCTCCTTAAAAAAGTTAGTTGTTGCTAAAAAGACTATTTTTATTTTTATAATTTCAATAAAAAATCAATTCCCTTATAAATCATGATATCCCACCTTATTTCAGAGCTAGTTACTATGAAACTTCTTCCACGGGAGTGGCAAGAGGTGATAAGGAAAAATCGGTGATTATTTATAAAAAGGCAAGCAATGATATGTATGTACAATGTTTAGTTTTATTAACTATAATTTTCCCTTAAAAATCATGATATCCCACCTTATTTCATAGCTAGTTACTATGGAACCTTCTTCCTCGGGACTGGCAAGAGGTGACAAGGAAAAAGGGGTTATTATTTATAAAAAGGAAAGCAATGATATGTATGTACATTGTTTAGTTTTATTAACTATAATTTAAAATTTAATGATGCATGCTTTATTATATTGTACTATAGAGAATATAATTTTTTTTAATAAATAAAAGTTTATATATATATATAATGTGTAGCAATAAAAGCAACGAGTTTATATTGTCTTTATTTTTCCTCCTAAAATAAACTAAATTAGATGATGGTCATGACTAACAGGGTCACTAACCATTAATGATATAGGGTGGTGTTGCTGTTGCTACCTTATTCCAAAAATTTTCTTAAAATTGTAGGGCCCCTCTTTTTAGTTTTTGGTTTACTTAGAGTTTAGCTCATCCTAGAAGGTTTACTTTTGGTTACTTAGAATTCTTCCTAGAATCAAGTGAAGAAAGCAAGTTTGGGTTAAGTTCAACTTGATTTTTCTCGCCGAAACAGTCGGAGGAACTCAATGAGTCACACCAAAACAGACGGAGCGAATTTGGTTTCTTTGGTAAATTCCTTGTTTTGTAGCAACTCACTGAGTTATGCCGAAACGGTCAGAACGTTTGAAAGAATTGCATCGAAATACTTAGACATTTTTTCGAAGTTGAACCAGTGGGAAAAACTTCCTGAGTCTCGCCGACCGCTTCGGCATGAAAGAAAAAGTTGTGTCAAAACGCATCAGCATGAAATAAATATAGATGTCGATAATGCCCCGACAAGAGAAGAATCGGCACGAAATTTAGAAAATAGCCTGACACATTTCGCTGCGTGAAGGTGAGTTACGCCGAAACACATCGCCGACAAAACAAGAAATCCTCCGACAAAGAGATTGGATTGAGGTTGAAAGCCGCTCCGAAATAAAAGGTCGTTGCAATATCAGCAAGTATGAGTCAGTTACACCGAAACGCTTCGGCATAAAAGTGAAAAGGGCACCGACTGGCTTCAGCGCAAAGGGGCCAAAAGACGCTGAAATCAACGTAGAATGACAAGTGACAGTCGACGCGTTTCGCTGTGAAAAGGAAAGTCACGCCGAAACACGTCGGCGGAGAATTTTTTCTGCTGCGATATGGAGGAGTAAGATCTTCGCGCCGAAATGGACTCAGTAAATTGGTGGACCCCACCAAATTTTACACGTGGGCATTAATTAATAGGGTTTCCCAATGTTATATATAGGGTGAAAGTCATTTTTCTTACCATTTTGCAATGTCGTTCATGCGAAGCCGTTTACACCCGATCTCGGACACCCAACGCCATTGAAGCTTTGTCTTTTGACCACTCTACAATTGCCAGGTAGGCCACTTTATGCCCTTGTGTTCCATTTTGAAACGACATCCTTTCTTTTGGCACTTTGCCTCTTGTGTGAAACGTTTGTTTTTCCTCTTTCTGTTTCCCTTTGGTTTGTCCATGTTGTTATGTTATATTCTTTTTTAAGAAAACCAGTTGGTTTTTCTGCCCAGTTGGGATTAGGGTTGTTGCTTGCGCCCTGGTAGTTCTTTAAGTAGTGGTTATGACTAGACGTGGCTAGGGTTATTCCTGTTCGGACAAGTACCCTGGGACATACGTACCATCCGGTTGAACCCATTTGACAGCCCTCATAGTTTTTCCAGTTTATATAACCACATGGGGTTATCATGCCATGGATAATAGAACTTTCCTGTGAATTCCAACTTACCACAGTTACTTTCCCGCTCGACATGAAAGCAACTCACAAAACCCTTTTGACTTATTTCATGAACCTCACGAGACCAAGTGCTTTATGGGAAAATAGAGTGGGATGGGTGCACGAGACATTCCAGGTTGTTCATATATTTGTATCATAAGGGGAAGCAGGTTTTAGCCATTATCTTGTTATGCACCGCCAAGGCCATCGCGGATTCCAACCCCACACAATACCTCCCGTGTGGATGCTCTATCGATGGTGGATTCACTTGTTGCTTGTCATGTCACTAAATCAAGATTAAATTTACTGCTTCCACAGAGTAGTGTTTTTATTTCATTTAAGTTAGGGGAGAGTTCATATTTGTTTGATTCATACGCTCTCCTAGCAAGATTAAAACTTTTGAAATGACCCAAAAAAACAAACATACCAAATGATAAACTCTCCACCATTCAGTTGAGGAACATAAGCAATGTGGATGGCTAAATTGATGAAGATAATTGGTGAACATATTTTGAAATGATTTCACATGAACTTTCAGTTGCATATTAACTATTACACACCAGTCTACTGTTTTGAAGCATAAAAAACATAAACAAGGGAATGGAATTTATTAATTTCTTAACTCTGTCTTCTTGTTGATAGTATGAATGAGAAATGTTTTACATATTGCCTGGTGAAATTTGCTTACACATTGATTCAATGTCTCATTAGGATTCGAAAATGCAAATAAGGGCTTCCAAGGAAGCTGAATCAGATTAAGACGAAGAAGTAGTAGTTGACACTCCGACAGAAACCATGTTCGAAGACACCAAAGCGACAACAGGAATCACCCCAGAATACAAATGGGGTGAACTATATCAGCTAATCCGAAATCAAAATGTACTCGAGGCATCCATCGAAGAGCTAATGGTATACCAAAACATCAAGAAATCGGGCCTCCATAAAGCAACAACATGCCCAGAGTTGTTTCCTTGCTTTGAAGTCATCAGATGGATCCTGCCCTACGTGTATGTTGGCACAAGGATCATCTCAAATGCAAAAGGGGAAGAGTTTTCCTCTTTCCAACCTGGTCACATAGCTGCGACATATAAATTTCCATCACCCAAAATCTTGATGACTGACTACTGGATTAGGGGTGTGAACATAGACCACTTCGAGTATGCCAAGAAAATGATAATCCCCGAGAAGCAACTAAGGTTGAAAACAAGTGGGGAATATGACAAGCAAATCTTAAGGACCCCATTCAGAATCATAGTTTTGATGTTAAGCAGAATCTTCGGAAGGGAGAATGGAAACATTTACAAGCTCAACTGAGTCCTCCTGATACATCATATAGCCTTTCATGGCTCGGTTTTTAATTGGGCAGACATCATCTCAGAAAGCATGGCATCGAAAATAGAAGCAGCACAAGGAGGATTGACCCAGAACAACGCAAAGTTCTACATGTCCTCGTATCTTATAGACTGCATAATGGTCATGCACCCATTCCGTAAATTGGGATGTATCTGGAATCAGGATGAGTCTCCCATCTATGTGGCCTACCAAATCACATGGAGGCATAAATGTGCGATCTACTACAAGCTCATCTGTGAGGAGTTGATCATTCCTCTGTATTGGTTTATTTTCAATGAGGAACCAAAATTCCTATCTCACAACGCTACGACAGTCATAAACAAGTATGGGGATTATTACTTTTCGTCTGAAGGAACCTATATCATAATGTATGGGGGTAACAAACCCCCATCTCTAATTCCCAAATATGTAACTGACTTTGTAGTCCACAAAGAGGTTTTGAGGTAGGTTTTTATTAATGGAGTTAGCAATTTTCTGAATGAGCATAAGAAGGCCTCCTAATCACAGTTACCATTTATTATTGGGGCCTACAAATTTCCCAAGGTAAAAGGAGTCGAAGCCTTCATAAAATATTTATAAGCTTTCCATTTTGGAGAGAAAAGTTTTGCAAGAAGTGATAGCGGGAAGAAGGTTGATCAACATTGTGCGGCATGCAAGATCACCTTTGAGTACATAGATCACTTCCTTAAATATGAGGAGGTGTATCGAAGAGCGAGTAACATGACTGATTTAAACAAACGGTTTTTTCGGAAAAGTGGTGTCGGCCCCAGTTATACTACCATCACTGCAAAAGAGGCAGAATTACAGAAGCAAAGACAAGAAGCTGTAAGGCTACACGTAGCGGAAGCAGAACGGAATCTAAAGGAAGAAACAAAAAGGAAGCAAAGATAGGAGGTCGAGAGGTTGCAAAAGGAAGAAGAATGTCAAGAAGAATGATGTCAAGGATATAAATAATGTTATAGCTCATGCACCTTCTTTAAGAAGTCTAGATTTCGAAAAATATTTTATCATGTATACTTTTGCTTCAGACAATTCTCTTGTGACAGTGCTCACACAGAAAGGAGAACTAGGTGACGAGTATCCAATATCTTTCATGAGCACTGGGTTACAAGGAGCTGAACTGAACTACCCAGCTATGGATAAGAAATCATACACGGTGTTTAAGGCAGTAAAGCAGTTCAGACCTTACATTTTGAAGAACATAACGAAATTTGTAGTACCTCACCCATCTGTTAGATCATTATTTATACAAAAGGAGTTGGGAGAGAGGCGAGGAAATTGGGTAAATGCATTACAGGAATATGACCTGGAGTTCAAACCAACTAATATCATTAAAGGTCAAGGGTTATGCAAGTTTCTTACTGAAAACCCAACTGATGGAGAGCATGAATGGGAAAACGAAGCTGAATTAAATACAATTGAAGCATGTTCCATTTTTACTTTTCCAGAAGCTTGGTATAGAGATTTGATTCACTATCTTTAACAAGGGTATTTTCCAGAACACTGAAGTTCTAAGAAGAGAAGTGCACTCCGATTGAAGTTAGCATCTTATCAGATCATAGATGCAATACTCT
The DNA here is from genome assembly GCA_027924585.1 of Larix kaempferi. Lineage (NCBI taxonomy): Eukaryota > Viridiplantae > Streptophyta > Pinopsida > Pinales > Pinaceae > Larix > Larix kaempferi. The sequence continues at coordinate 4,734,807 of BSBM01000361.1, read as the reverse complement.
TTATAAAAAATTATGATGGAGTTTTTCTTAGATTCCTTGAAAGAGAAGATGCAGACAAATTGGTCATGGAGTTACATGATGGCCCTACAGGGGGACATTACTCAGGGGATACCACTGCTCACAAAATACTAAGATATGGATACTATTGGCCCACTCTTTTCAAAGATGCTCATGCTTATGCAAGGAAGTGTGATGTATGTCAGAGGAGTGCTGGTAGATTACCAAAAGCAGTAGGACCATTGCAACCAGTGGTAATCTCATAACCATTTGAGCAATGGGGATTAAACATTATCGGGGAGATCAATCTGAATTCTTCGTTGCAGCATTGATATATTCTCACAGCTACAGATTATTTTACGTAATGGGCGGAAGCTACTCCTTTGTGCAAAGTGAACGAAGATGCAGTCATCAGATTTCTGCAGGAAAACATGATAACGAGGTTTGGGGTTCCAATTTCCCTAGTTTTCGATAATTCAACTTACTTCACATCTATTAAATTGACTGCATTTGCTTGTGAAAGAGGAATTAAACTGCATTATTCATATACTTATTATACTCAAGGAAACGGACTAGCAGAATCCACAAATAAAAATCCCATCTGTATATTAAAGAAAACAGTTATTGAGAGTCATATAAATTGGCATGTAGCTATTCCTAATGCTTTATGGGAAGATAGGGTCACTCCAAAAGATTCTTTAGGGGTTTCTCCATACACCTTAGTCTATGGGAAAGAAGTTATACTCCCACCGAATATACTTCTCCCATCCCTGCAACTAGCCTAGGCCTCTCGAGGATCCAGTAGTGAAATCCTACAATCACGAATCAATACTCTGCTTGAACTCGAAGAATCGCGACAAAAGGCCAAGGATAAATTCAATCATCACCAGGATATTTTCAAAACATGGTTTGATAAATGGAAGTCCAGTATGAAAAATTTTGAGGTAGGAGACTTAGTTATGAAATGGGATCACCCGCATGATGAACAGAGAAAACATACAAAATTTCAACATTTATGGATTGGCCCCTATCAGATTGCCGAAAAGCTTGTCCCATCGACATACAAGCTGCAATATTTACAAGGGGAGGAGGAAAATATATCTGTCAAGGGCCTAGCTCTTAAACAATACTTCACCTAGGCTTAGGAACACCTGTTGTACATAAATAATTTTTTTTTTTCCCTTAGCCTTGTCTAGTTTGTTTGTTTTTCTAGGTTAGTTAGTTTCGGTTTTGTTTTTCTTATCATTTGATTTTCTTTGTTTGATTGAGTTTGTTTTAAATGAACCCCAGCTCAACATTTGACAAGCGTAAATATAGGGATCTGAACAATCTCACGATCATCACCAGAGGATCAGAATGAGTTTATAGAAAAAGAATTCTTTGTATAACATTGTCGTTTATGATTTTAATTGTTGCCTAGTTTTAGAAAGGGAAACCTGCTTCATGTTCATGTTGAGTCAGTATAAACCCTGTGAAATAACCAAGACCCACGAATTCCAAATTACTATCCTGGGGTTCCATCCATTCACACATAATAACCATCTCAGGAATCCTGCTACAATGGACCCACGGAAAGGAAGCAGGTCTTACAGATGTATGGCAATTAAAATGATCCCATGCTACAAATTCAAAGCCAAAAGGCATATAATGAAGAGTCAAATTCTTGAAATTTCATCACCATCAAAGAAATAGTTTTGAAAACAAATATATCCATCCAAGAAGATTTCCTAGATGGCAAGACCAAAAAGGTTCTTCTCCATCTGTGAGTATGAAAAACAAATAAATTTCTCACTCACACAAAAGGACATTATGGATGGAAGAACCCACATCAAATTTTGAAGACCGAAGAATGCTATTAATGAAAGACTGAAACGACAAAAAAAACTCGTCCAAAGAAAGAACCTAAAGAAATGATTATAACATGGGAATGAAGAACAAACGAATACATATGTTTGATTTTGTTACAATCTTGTGGAGTCACATTTAGTGGCAACTGAAATATGGAACTAAAATGAACTCCATATTATGGCCTCAGGAGAGTCGTCAAGAAATCTAGTCTAGGTTACCCTATATCCCGAAACGAATGACCAATATGATGCAAGAAAGACTATCTCCCTGTATAGAACTTTGGCCCTATAAAAAATATTGGGCCAATATGATGCAAGAAAGACTATCTCCCTGTATAGAACTTTGGCCCTATAAAAAATATTGAAAATCGATGGAGGCATTGTTTTACATTTAGGATATATAACATACAAGTGCTTCTGATTTTCAAAAGAAATTGTTCAGAGATCTGTGTTCACCAGCTAATCACCAATTGTTGTTGTTCCAACCTTATCCCCAAAATTTTCTTAAAATTGTAGGGCCCCTCTTATTTTTTGGTTTACTTAGAGTTTAGCTCATCCTAGAAGGTTTACTTTTGGTCACTTACAATTTTTCCTAGAATCAAGTAAAGAAAGCAAGTTTGGGTTAAGATCAACTTGATTTTTCTTGCCGAAATAGTTGGAGCAACTCAGTGAATAGCGCCGAAATAGACGAACGTTTGAAAGAATTGGGTCGAAATACTTAGACATTTTTTTCGAAGTTAGACCAGTCGAAGAAACTCGTTGAGTCACGTCGACCGTTTCGGCGTGAAAGCAAAAGTTGTGCCGAAATGTATCAGCATGAAATAAAGATAGATGTCGATAATGCCCCGGCGAGAGAAGAATTAGCATGAAATTTGGAAAATATCTGGACGTGTTTCGCTGCGTGAAGGCAAGGTACTCCGAAACACATCGCCGACAAAACAAGAAATCCTCCAACAAAGAGATTGGTTGAGGTGGAAAGCCGCTCTAAAATAAAAGTTCGTTGAAATATCGACAAGAATGATTGAGTTACGCCGAAACGCTTCGGCAAAAAAGTGAAAAGAGCACCAACCGGATTTGGCGCAAAGGGGCGAAAAGACGTTGAAATCGGCGTAGAATGACAAGTGATTGTCGACTTGTTTCGCTGCGAAAAGGAAAGTCACGCAGAAACACGTCGACGATGAATTTTTTCTGCTACGATATGGAGGGGTAAGATCTTCGCGCCAAAACAGACTTGGTAAATTGGTGGACCGTGCTAAATTTTACCCTTGCGCATTAATTACTAGGGTTTCCCAAGGTTATATATAGGGTGAAAGACATTTTTTTTACCATTTTGCAACACCGTTCATGCGAAGCCGTTTACACCAGATATCGGACACCCAACGACATTGAAACTTTGTCTTTCGACCACTCTGCAACTGCCAGGTAGGCCACTTTATGCCCTTGTGTTCCATTTTGAAACAACATCCTTTATTTTGGCACTTTGCCCCTTGTGAGAAACGCTTTTTTGTCCTCTTTCTGTTTCCCATTGTAGGTTTGGCCATGTTGTTATGTTATATTGTTTTTTAAGAAAACCAGTTGGTTTTTCTACCTAGTTGGGCTTAGGGTTATCGCTTGCACCCCGGTAGTTCTTTAAGTAGTGGTTTTGACTAGAAGTGGCTAGCGTTGTTCCTGTTCGGACAAGTACCCTCAGCCATACCTACCATCTGGTCGAGCCCACTCGACAACCCTCATAGTTTTTCCAGTTGATATAATTGCGTGGGGTTATCATGCCATGGATAATAGAACTTCCCTACGGATTCCGGCTTACCATAGTAACATTCCTGCCCAACATGAAACCAACTCACAAAACCCTTCAGACTTATTTCATGAACCTCACGAGACCAGGTGCTTTATGGGAAAATAGAGTGGGATGGTTGTGCGAGACTTTCAAGGTTGTTCATAGATTTTTATCACAAGGGGAAAGAGGTTTTAGCCATTATCTTGTTATGCGCCACCAAGGCCATTGCGGATTCCAACCCCACATAGTACCTCCCGTGTGGACGCTCTATAAATGGTGGATTCGCTTGTTGGCTTTCATCCATCGCTGAATCAAGCTTAAATTTACTGCTCCCACATAGTAGTGTTTTTTTTTTTTAGTTAGGGGAGAGTTCATATCTGTTGATTCATACGCTCTCCTAGAAAGATTAAAACTTTTGAAATGACCCCAAAAACAAACATACCAAATGATAAACTCTCCACCAATCAGATGAGGAACATAGGCAATGTGGCTGGATAAATTGATGAAGATAATTGGTGAACATATTTTGAAATGATTTCACATGAACTTTCAGTTGCATATTAACTATTACACACCAGTCTACTATTTTGAAGCATAGCAAACATAAACAACAACATGGAAGTAATTAATTTATTAACTCTGCCTTCTTGTTGATAGTATGAATGAGAAATGTTTTACATATTGCCTGGTGAAATTTACTTACACATTGATTCAATGTCTCATCAGGATTCATAAATGAAAAGAAGGGCTACCAAGAGGAATTCCAAGACAGATGAATTAGATTCGGACATAGAAGTAGTAGTTGACGCTCCGACATAAACCATGTTCGAAGACACCAAAGCGGCAACAGGAATCACCCCAGAATAAAAATGGGGTGAATTGTATCAGCTGATCCGAAATCAGAATGTACCTGAGGCATCCATCGAGGAGATGATGGTATACCAAAACATCAAGAAATCAAGCCTCCACAAAGCAGCCACACACCCAGAGTTGTTTCCTTGCTCTGAAGTCATCGAATGGATCATGCCTTACGTGGATGTTGGCACAACTAGGATCATCTCAAACATAAACGGGGAAGGTTTTTACTCTTTCCAACATGGTCACATAGCTGCGGCATGTAAATTTCCATCAGCCAAAATCTTGATGACTGAGGAATAGATCAGGGGTGTGAACATAGACCACTTCGAGTATGCCAAGAAAATGATAATCCTCGGGAAGCAACTAAGGTTGAAAACAAGTGGGGAATATGACAATCAAAGCTTAAGGACCCCATTCAAAATCATAGCTTTGATGCTGAGTAGAATCTTTGGAAGGGAAAATGGAAACATTTACAAGCTCAACTAGGTCCCCCTGATTTATCACATAGCCTTTCATGGCTCGGTTTGTAACTGGGAAAACATCATCTCAGAAATCACGACATTGACAATAGCAGCAACATAAGGAGGATTGACCAGAAGGAAGCAGAGTTCTACATGTCCTTGTATCTTATAGACTGCATAATGGTTAGGAACCCATTCCCTAAATTTTGATGTATCTGTAATCAGGATGAGTCTCCCATCTATGTGTCCTATCAGATCACATGGACCCATAAATTTGCGAGCTACTACAAGCTCATCTGTGAGGAGTTGATCATTTGGTTGATTTTCAATGAGGAACCAAACTACCTATCTGACAACGCTATGGCAGTCATAAACGAGTATGGGAATTATTAATTTTCATCTGAAGGCACCTATCTCAGAATGCATGGGGGTACCAAACCCCCATATCTAATGCCTAAATATGTAACCGACTTTGTAGTCGAAAAAGAAGCCGTGAGGCAGGTTTTTATTAATGGAGTTGGCAATTTTCTGAATGAGCATAAGAAGGCCTCCTACCCACCATTACCATTTATTATTGGGGCCTACAAATTTCCCAAGGTAAAATTCATTGAAGCCTTCATCAAATATTTAGAAGGTTTCCATTTTGGAGATAAAATTTTTGCAAGAAATGATAGTCAGCAGAAGGTTGTTCAACATTGCGTAGCATGCAAGATCACCTTCGAGTACATGGATCACTTCCTTAAATATGAGGAGGTGTATCGAAGAGCGAGTAACATGACTGAGTTAAACAAATTTTTTTTTCGCAAAAGTGGTGACGGACCCAGTCATACTACCAGCACTACAAAAGAGGCAGAATTACAGAAGCAAAGACAAGAAGCTGTAAGGCTACAAGTAGCGGAAGCAAAACATAAGTTGAAGGAAGAAACATAAAGGAACCAAAGAGAGGAAGCCAAGAGGTTGCAAAAGGAAGAAGAAGATAAACAAAGAAAAGAAGAGGAATATAATAGACAAGCAGAAGAAGAAAGAAGAGAAAGAGAAGGAAGGGAAGCAGTTGAGCAACAAAGGAGAAAAGAGGACGAAGACAAATCTTGTGGAAATAGAAGGAACCCAAGGTGGAGGCCCAAGTATATAGGACATGGATATAGACTCACCAAGGGTGTCGGGAGTTACACTTACGGGAGGACACCTCCCATTCGTAGAGCTTGGGCTCACACCGTTTACCCCATCCAAACAACACACAGTGGCCAAACTGGACACAATATTTTTTTATTCGAGGAGGAAAACCATCACTAGAAGGTTGGAGAAGAGATTAAAGATGGGCGCCCAGCCCGATATAGTCACTGTCCAAGAGAACACTATCATGGAAGGCACTCACAAAGACCCTAAGTTCACAGCGTCTGTGAGCATAGCAGCTGCACAAGCAAGTGCATATAACATCGATAAGTTGTTAAACGACATTGAGCGCAATAAGGAGAAAATGTTGAAGTTAAAAGATAACTTAGTAAAAGCACGTGGAGAAGGGATAGAGTTGAAAAGGAAACGAGATGCTATGGAGGATGAAAATGATAGATTAATGACTGACTATCAAAATATGGACACAGAGAAGGAGGTGTTGAATGTGCAGCTGATGATCATGAAGGGCGAAAGAAGTGATTTTGACGCCCGCATAAGCGAATTGGAGAAAAAAGAGGAAACAACAACTCAACAGGTGGAAGAATTGAAAATTCAGATAGAGGAGCTGGTTAAGGAGAAGGAGTCTCTATCAGAACAGGTGGAGCTCGAAAATAATAAGAAACAAAACATGGCCCATTTCCATGAACAGGCATGTAAAATTCAGGAGAAGATATATCGCTCGCAATAATTGTTGACTGAATAAATCTACAAAATGAAACAAATCAATAGCAAGGATGAACGCAATTGTTGTAGAATCATTGGTGATCAGACAAAGATTGTTTAACACTGCAAATAATATTAAGAGGAAGATGGCATGGAGAGAAGGAAAAACAGAGTTCCCTGATCACTTGCCCTAGAAGACGACTGCAGACCTTAATTTAGACATGGCACTCCTTGAGTTTTGCAGAAAAGATGGAAGGAGAATAAATGTTGAAGTCCCTAAATCTATTGAAAATGTGTAGGATTCTACAAGGGGATCCATCAGATCGATGAAAAATGTCATCTCGTCATGGCCACAGATATGGACGAACTGCCTACGAAAGATCAAATCCTACTGGAGCTACGGAATGGATTGAGGGAGGACATGGACTATATTAGAAAATTGGATGTGCTGGCCAAAGAAGATATCCATCATTATATTGGACAAGCATCCAATACAACAAATTTGACATTTAGGGACGGTTGTCTTCCGCCTCCAAAATTGACTTTTGGAGGCGGTTTTGGCTTTGGAGACGGTCTTGCCAAAACCGCCCCTAATAGCACCGACGCTAAAAGTTTTGACTTTTAGGGGCGGTTCTAGAAGATATCAAAACCACCCCTAAAAGTGACTTTTGGGGGGTGTTTAGAACCGCCTCCAAAAGTGACTTTTGGTGGCGGTTCTAAACCCCTCCCAAAAGTCACTTTTGGCGGCGGTTCTAAACGCCCCCAAAAAGTCACTTTTGGAGGCGGTTCTAAACCCCCCCGAAAAGTTACTTTTGGACTTTGGGGGGCGGTTTGAAACCCCCCTCAAAAGTCATTTTTGGACTTTAAGGGGTGGTTGTCTTCCGCGTTTAAAATTTACTTTTGGGGGCGGTCTTTAAAAAACCGCTCCTAATAACAACGACACTAAACGTTTTGACGTTTAGGGGCGGTTCTGGAAGAGATTAAACCACCCCTAAAGTGACTTTTGGTGGCGGTTCTGAACCCCCCCCAAAAGTCACTTTTGGACTTTTGGGGGCGGTTCTAAACCCCCCCCCAAAAGTCACTTTTAAGGGTAGATATAAACCCCCCTCGTGGGTACCTACGAGAGCGGTTCCAAACCTCCCTTAAAAGTATTTATTACAAAACTTTGGGGGCGGTTTTAAACCTCCCTCGTAGGTACCTACGGAGGCGGTTCAAAACCCCCCCCTAAAACTCTTTACAAACCTTTGGGGGCGGTTGTAAACTCGCCTTCTAGGTACCTACGGAGGCGGTTTAAAACCCCCCCTAAAACTCTTTACAAACCTTCGGGGGCGGTTTTAAATCCCCCTCGTAGGTACCTATGGAGGCGGTTCAAAACCCCCCCCTAAAAATTTTTACAAAACTTTGGCGGTGATTATAAACCCCCCTTGTAGGTACCTACGGAGGTGGTTCAAAAGCCCCCCTAAAACTCTTTACAAACCTTTGGGGACGGTTTTAAACCCCCCTCGTAGGTTCCTACGGAGGTGGTTTTAAATCCCCCTTGTAGGTACCTACGGAGGCGGTTCAAACCCCCCCTAAAACTCTTTACAAACCTTTGGGGGCAGTTATAAACCCCCCTCATAGGTACCTACAGAGGCGGTTCGAAACCCCCCCTAAAACGCTTTACAGACCTTTGGGGGCAGTTATGAACCCCCCTCATAGTGACATATAAAGTCAGTTTAGAACCCCCCTCATAGCCATAGTAAAATATATTTTATTTAAAACATCAATATTGCAATATCATTAGGGCACGAAGGAATCGAACCTTCAACCTCCTGCTTGTAAAGCAGGTGCTCTACCATTGAGCTAGAACCCTTTAAGAATTGGGGAAAGGGGCAATATTAACACCAAGATTGCATCATTTGTAATTTTAAGAAAAGACTAATAATCCCAACATTGTTTGTGACTCGAGAGACCTAAGAAAGTAATCTGAATGGCTCTGACCTTATAAGTTGGATGAACTTGAAAGGTTTCATATGCAGCATTGATTCAGTAAAGAAAACAATAATACATAAACGTTTTGCAGGACAAAGTTGGCATTCAAGTTCATACACATACTCATGAAGTGAACATCTAACTAGAATTTCAAGTATTCATGGATAAGAACGAGCATCTTTTCTAATGGTTGCTTGATGGATCCATGTAAGAGTAGCCTTCTCTTAAAATTTATGTAAGTAGATCAATGGGTTCTACAATTATAACATATTAAGACCCAAATCAATCCAGTCTGGCGATATAAATAGCATTCAACTACAGGATGGAGAAATACAAAGATTAAAAATTGCATAGCACAGATAAATCTATAAGCTTTTCTAAGATAAACAACTCATAATAATGCATTTATAGATATAGAATACCTGCAACTGATCTAATCGCGAATGAACACCACCATCACTCAAAAGGCCAATGAGATGAAGTGTGTCATTTCCAAAGGACTCCTTAATGTATTTAAACCTTTCTCCCTCGTATATTTTGCCAGAGGCAAGAGAATAATCCACTAATTTTTCTCTGCACCCAAAGTCAAAATCAAAGTTAATATTTTTCCCATTCTAAAAGCTGTAGCACAAATAAATAGTAGAAATCCTTTCAGTTACCATTTATACAATTATAAGGTACATCTTATACAAATATCATATGATATCACCCCAATTTGTAAGGTGGTCAATAAATTAACTATTACACAACCATAATTTCAACAAAATGTTAATGCTTACCAAATCGTAATGCAGGGAAAAATACCCAATGTATAGGATTCTCATAAGTCACTTTGAATGCAGAAATGATCCACATGCAAGATATTCCTCCTTCACTCTAATCCTTGACAGTTTTCATCAATAATTTTCCAAAAGTAAAAAAACCACAGTAAGCAAAAATAAAATGAGTTGCTTGTTTACCATACTAGAAAATAACAGATATCAAGCATAGTAAGTCATAGAGGATAGTAGAGTCGAATAAGGACTTTGTTCCTTCTTTGAAGGATCTGGAAAACAGAGTAAGAGTTTTATTTAATCGATTTGATTCATTTAGATGGATAGCTTAGCTTTAGCTTACAGAGCTTGTTAGCTCGCAGAAGATTTTAGGTAGCTTATTGGAGCTTAGTTAGCTCGAGGAAGGTTCGATCAAGAGGAACAAGCTCAGATTTTTGACTCTTGGAGCTTACACAGAGAGAGAGAGAGGTCTATGCTTGTAATGATCGATCCAATATTGTATTTAGGTTCAGATAAAGGACCATTGTGAAATAAGATCGTATGCCTGTATTTTTGGCTTAATTGAGTTTGGAAGCAATTTTCCATTTGAATCATATCTTGTGACCACGCTGACTGAAGAAATGTCTTGAGTATTGACATTCACACAAAGTAGTCAATGGGATTGCTAACTACATTATGTAAAATTCTTTAATAGTGGTCAGGGCAGCTTCAGGAGACCTATAGGTGATACTCCCAATGCCTAAAAGGAAACTTATAGGTTATACTCCCAAATAATGTTGAAATTGTATTGATAATAAGGATCTATACCTCTTAATCCCGGCCCGGCCGGCTACGGGTGTGTTCTCAGGGATACAGAAGGGTTAATCGTCAGCTTCAAAATTGGCCATCTGGGGCATGAGACTAATAATGCAACTGAGCTGGAAGGTCTTCTTCAGGGAATCCAGCTGGCTTGTACCCATAATTGTACTCCCCTTGTTGTGGAGGGTGATGCTCGAATTATTCTCCACATGGCCTCTGAGGTTCACAAGGGAAAACGCAGCTCAAAGGTGGCGATGTCATGGCGGTTGGAGGGAAAGCTGGATAATTTAGCGTCTCTGCTATCTCTCGGGCTGGCTATTTATTTCTCCCATGTTAAGCGCAATGGGAACAAGCTGGCGGACCTGCTCGCTAACCTTGGGGCGGTGAATCACTTGGACCTAAGCACCCAAACATGGGAAAACCTGTCGAATTCGGATATTAAAGACAGATGTAAGGATATTCTTTCCCGCAATATGATGAGTTGCCATGTTGATGACGGAGGGCGACGTCAAGCGGAGGATCGTACTGCCACGTGATCCATTCCTCCCTTGTTCTTTCGCCCTTCTTTTAAAGGATGATCGATAAGCAATATTTTCATCCCTTTCCCGTGGAGTTTGTTGTCTTCTCACTAACTCGGAAAGGCACTTCTACCATGATTACAGGAGGGAAGGATTTAAGTGAAGAATGATTTGCCATTAATGGATAGTGCGAAAGATCACCACCTTCAGTTGCAATATGATTTTCCATTAATGGACAGTGCGAAAGATCACCACCTTCAGTTGCAGTACAATTTTCCATTAATGCACAGTGGGTGGCGGAACTCTTTTTAAACCCAAGGAAGGTGGTAGACATGAACGTAGAGTTCAGATATTTTGTTGCATGCACCACCATTGTTTTTTGGCTGTGAAAGAGATTGAGGTCTGTAAGAGGTTAGATAGTATGGGTGATCATGGTAATTGGGATAGACGTAGTGCCACTGTAGGCCATCGTCATTCTCGGGTGGGCGAGACTTCTCAGGGTGAATCCGGTGGGAATTTCTCTCGTGCCCAGCAAAAGTATCATTGGGAATCTAGTGCCTTTGTTCAGGATTCTCCCTCAGATCTCCAAAAAGAGATTTTCACTGTGGACCAACAACTTTGGAACCAACTTGATAAGGTGAATTTGGATGCAGAACGTCGTAAGACTGCAACTTGGGTCATGGATCCAGGAAACACCGCGGGTTGTTTCAGCCTGTATGAGAGCACCATTGCTATCTATTGGGTAATGAAAAATCTTATGGGATATGCTCTCCGGGATAGGATGGAGCATCGGTTTGTAAATGGGATGCTAAGCTATGAAAGAAGAATTCTGGAGGAAACTAGGGTCGTCCACCATAAGCTAGATTTTATCCTTCAGGCTATGCAGCTTCAACCTCCTCCTGCGCAGCCGACGGCTTCTGTAGTTCCTCCTCCTGGGAACTATCCTAATTTCCCCTACATTCTGTTCTAAGCTAGTGTGGGGGATGTTTAGTGTCTGGTTTGTTGGGTGTCGCTTTATCGTCTATTATGTCTGTTTTCTAAGCTATCGTTTGCTTATGGTAAAGAAGGTCAATAGTGTGGGGATTTGGTTTTCATTTCTATTTCAGGAGGTTTTGATGTGTAAAGGAGTGATAATGGGAGTCAAAAGGCCTGCGTGCACATGTTTTGTTTTAGTTTTGCAGTATCTATAGTATTCGTCTCTGTAGTATGTATGGTCAAGCGAAGTCCTCTTCGGAGGTGATTTTGATCAGTCAGGTGACTCAATTTGATGGAAGGGTTATGACCCTTTTGGGTTCAGTTGTAAATATTTCTCTTTTAATATAAAGTTCTCTCTTCTTACTTACAAAAAATAAAAAAGGATCTATACCTCAAAGTTCATCTCTGATGCCAATAACGTCAGATGATCTTGGCATCCTCTATGCTTTACACAAATATTTCACATAAATTAGTTGTTACACCATCAATCTGGTATACTAATGGTTGTAATAAATGTGCTATAATTAAATTTGTTGTAATCAAATACTTTCAATATTGTTCATTACATTAGTTGCCCGTTGTCAATAGCTATCCCGCAATCAACTTTTTTCCTTCAACAAATGTGCAACAAAATCAATTCATAAAATAGACAAGTACAACTGTACTTAAAATGAAGAAATCAACACGTTATAATCAATGAAACGACAATAATAAGATATCTAATTGACAAATTCGTTATGGTGATAACTTACAAATATGCATTAGAGAACAATACAAATTGTCATTATATTGCTTTCCATTGCGAAAACCTGCATATATCATGCAAAATGGTATTATCATATAAGCGATTGATAGATGTGTAAAAAAATGCATAACATATATGAAATTCTAAAAAAACAAAATACTGAATGAGCTTCTCTTAGTTTCAAGAATATTTTATTCTCTCCTAAACAGGGCCAACCACGTGAAGGTTGAAGTTCATATGGCCCCTCCCCCCCCAACATCACTCTCAATTCCCCACACCCAATCTATCTACTGTAAAAATAAATGAAAGTTACATAACACAATAAAATAGCTAAGATCCATGTATAAACAATAGCAAAACAAAAAATATATGCATGAAAGGTAAATCCAAGTAATAATCTAAGATATAAATTTTCACAGATACAACTTAAATGAGAACTGATAAATAAATCATGCATGTTACTTACTGAACAACATCCAACCATGTGCCTTCACAATCTTGTCGAACATAATCCATGCCACCATCACCTACAGCTTCATCCTCTATGCATTTCGTCCCTTCAAAATCTGCAACACTTGATAAATCTGCATACTCCCATTCATATCTATTACAATTTCTTGATCCCTTCGGAGGGCATGTCAAAACTACACACCAGTCATTCTCTACCGGATCTTGTACATAAAATACTTGGTTCGCTTGTGATGCTAGAATAAATGGATCATCTTGCAGTCTATCCTTACTCAAGCATCTCTTCAGATTCACCATGGTGAAACCAATTTCATCAACTTTCATTCCATTCTTCTTGTGTATATTTATCCAATCACATTTGAACAATGGATACTGCACCAAATAGTTGTCCAATAACATTATTTATTGAATCACTCCATAATATGTTGTCGTTTGATGTATAGGGTTTTTATCCTTTGCACTTGATCTCATTAATGTTTGTGCATCTATGCACACACCACTATTTTGGGTGGCCCTGACATTTTCTATGCTTTTAACATGAAATATACACCCATTGATTAAGTATCCATCATACTTAGTTGCATATTTCCTTGGGCCACTAGCCAACCATTTAAGGGTATCAGAAATATTTTATTTACCTTCCACCTGTAAATTTTTAAATGTCGTTAGAAAACCATGCAATTTCAAAATATATTAAAAGAATCTCACCTTCATACATCATAATAGTCTTGATCAATGAAGTTCAATTAAATCTAATATGAAAAACATATCATTACCTATTTTCTTAACCAATCACTAAATTGTTGGTTGTAGAGATTTTATAGTAAGACTTCATCTTTTTGGGCTTTGATGTTACTATTGGCAATTTATGTCAAGTGCATCCTATTTTCAAGTAATGTCAATAAAAAATTTATGAAAAAATTGTGATATATTATAATAAAAAATGATTTCATAAGTATGTGCTTATTACTTACTCTATCCAAGGTTGAATTTCATCTACGTTGTGCAAGACCAATCTATGGGCTTGTAACAAACTAGTTTTATCTAATTCAATAGAAGTTCCACTAGATAAGGCATTCCCATATTGTCCAACCTCTCCTTCTTCATCATCCCAAGCTTCATTTCTACTAGGCATGCTTTAAATATAATCCATACCTTCAACATATCCAGCACAAAATTTTATGGATTCCTCCATAGTGTAGTTTTCAGCTATGCAGCCTTCGGGCCTATTCTTATTTTTCAAATAACTTTTGAAAACTTTCATGTTCCTAGAAAAAAAACACACAATTTGTAGAGAAATCAAAAGTATGAATAAAGAGTTGCTAGTAATCATGTATTATTATTATATGCACATAAAATGTTGGAATTTATGTGGATTTGCACTTAATAAAATTTCACTGACCTTTCAAAAGGGTACATCCATCGATATGCAACTGGTCCACAATAACGTAGCTCTCGCACCAAGTGTACAGTCAAATGTATCATTATATCAAAGAATGAAGGGGGGGAATATTTTTCGAGTAAGCACAAAGTTTCCACAACATCATCTTGTAAGTTATCAAGATCTGTTGGATCGACCATTTTTGCACAAATTCGCCGATAAATGAAGCAAAGCCTACAAATAGTGTTTCAAACTGCTTTTTGTAGCACATGGCGCAATGCTACTGGAAGGATTTGTTGCATGAGAATATGGAAATCATGTGCTTTCATACTATGAAGCTTGAGATCATTCATAGATACATGATTTCTAGGGTTTGAACTATATCCATCTGGAACTTTTAACGTGAACAAAACACGACAAAGAATCTCTTTCTCCTTTTTTGAAAGAGTGTGTAGTGCGGGTGGAAGAAATATTTTTTTGCCTTTTTGTTATGGACACAGGGACCTCCATATACCCAACTGTTGTAAGTCATCACGAGAATTTTTCCCATCCTTTGATTTATCTTTTATATCCATAAGGGTTCCAAAAATACTTTCGCATACACTTTTTCTATGTGCATTAAATCTAAAATGTGACGCACTAGGAGTTTCTGCATCCAACTGTATAAAAACTCAATGAATTATAACATCAAAGAAAAACTAAACAATATATTCATAATAAACACAATGAAATCCTTCAAGCATCGTACATTTTAGGCCTTAAGTTAGTGTGTGCACATACCTCCCAATATGATAAATTGAATAGAATTGACCTTTTCTTCCACACGTCAGTCTTCGAATTTTCACCTTTTTTTAAAATTTCTCTTTCTTTTTGTACTTTTAGTATTTCCCCATTTCTCTTCACTTCCTTCCGTTTCTGTAAAAATATCTGACACTTGTACAATTGTAGGTGCAATGAGATACTCAGACTTCCCATTAAATGGTCCTTTTTGTGAACGATACTTATGATTTATTGGAAGATATCTCCTATGTCCCATGTACACACACTTCCTACTACATTTGAGATACATTGAATCTGTGTTCCTTCCACATATAGGGCATGCGCAAAAACCTTTAGTCGTGCAACCAGCCATATTTCCATAAGCAGGAAAGTCATGGATTATCCACATCAATATAGTCTTCATATTAAAGAATGACCTTGAATGAGCATTGTATGTCTTTGCCCCTTCATCCCATGTTAGTTTTAGTTCATTTACCAATGGTTCCAAATAAACATCTATGTCATTTCCTGGTTGCTTGTGACCAGATATTAACAATGACGACAAACAAAAGCTCATTTTCATGCATAACCATGGCGGAAGGTTATATGTGACTAGTACTACTGGCCATACACTGTGACTACTACTCGAGTTTCCAAAAGGATTAAATCCATCCACTGCCATTGCAAGTCGTACATTGCAAGGATCATTGGAAAAATCAGGCCATTTAGAATCGATAGTTTTCCATGTCGGGCTATCAACTGGGTGGCGCATTATTCCATCCTTACTTGCATTCTCATGATGCCACCTCATTTTCTGGGAAATGAATGTAGAGCTATAACAAAAACATAAAGAATCATATATGCATTACACTACTTAGTAGATTAAAGAAGATAATTTTCTAGTAGGTTGGTAGTACATGGAGGTGTATGATATAATGGAATTATAAGAGTTCAAAATCATACCTGTACATTCTCTTCAACCTCGACACTGTAGGGAAATACCTCAGCACTTTGGTCGGGACACCAGTACACACCTTTTCAGAACGAGCATCAACCTTCCATCTTGATTCGCCACATGTTGGGCATTCATTTATTTTTCATATTTTCCCCAATATAAAATGAAATCATTGTGGCATGCTTGTATCATTTCATAGTCCAAACCCAATGATTTAATCAAACTTTTTGCAGCATATGTAGATTCTAGGAGTGTATTTCCTGTTGGAAGCATTTCTCTTTGCAACTTCAACAACTGGGTGAAACTTGCTGTTAGCACCTAGTTTTTGCAGTATGAGTGGCATGGTGTGGTGGATGAAAATCTTGAAAATTCCTTGGAGAAGGCCTAAAATCGCCTTATTTTTCATGGCTAGGTGCTAAGGTAGGAGAAAATTGACCTGGGGGTGTCAAATGTAAATAGGTCTAAAGAAAACCAAAGGAAAATGCAAAAATTGCGACCAAAATGAGTAAAAATGACCGAAAAGCTATAGTCTGAAAGAAAATTTATGAGAAGGTTAACCACCATGCCAGTTCCACCATTTATTACACGCGCGAAGAGATCAACGACTATCATTGGTTGTCGCATAGCCAAGTTGCACGGGGAAAAGAGGCATGAGTGGTCACGATGGGTAATATCATCGAACAAGTGGCAGATGGAGGAAGCGTCGCATGGTAAGGTAAGCGGTAAGAGATACCATCTCAGGGACATGCGATACCGCCAAGGCATAAAGGTAGGTACCTGGCCACGTGGACAGCCCAGGGAAGCCGAGGAATATCCTACGGCCAGAGGTCGGGGTTCGAAAAGTGTAAGTGCAATGTGACAAAAAAAACGGTGTAGATTGTCCTAGGAGGATCGACGGTCCTTGATGATCGTCGTTAAGATACGTGGTGGATAGGAGAGATGGTGGTCGCGATGAATGAAACTTCCCAACAGGTGTCAAATCCAGGTTTCGTCGTGAGGAGGTTGGGCGGTAAGTGAAACCGCTCTCGGGTGCATGCGACACCACTTTGTTGAGGTACGGTGCTCATAAATGGACGATGAAGATCATGGCAAAGAGAAGATCCAACGGTGGATGTAAGGGGTTGTCGAATCAGCTAAAGGGATCAGATCTGGACGGTCAAGATCGGTGCACAGGAGATCAATGGAGGAGAAGAGCGGACAGCCGGCAGAGAAGACTGAAGTTTAAAGGGAAAGGGTTATATATGTAAAAACACACGCGAGAGTTGACATTTGTGTCTTAGGACCTGTCGGGGTCAGAAGCCTCCGGGTGTGTGGAAGATGAAGAAAGCGATAGGAGAGGTCGTTCTCAGAACATCTTAGTAACAGGTAGGGCTTCTTAACCACCATTTCACTAATTTAAGCCTGTTTATAGCACAAGATGAAGGGAGAACCAATTCCTGGAGGAGTTAAGGTTAACCCCACTCAGGAAGGTGGGGTTTGGATGCATTTAGTACAAGGTCTCGACTGTCTATGCCTGGAATTAGAGGGTTCGGACGTGCATAGAGTGGTTCAGATATTTTCCAAGTAGATGCCTTGGCTGTTGGAAGTCTCCTGGGACTCCTACGCCCCAAAGGCCCGGGTCCGAGGGTTTGTTCCGGACAAATCCATTGTCGCTGCATGGAGGCAAGTTTTCTCCTTGGAAACCACCAAACCTTTTCCGCTGCCTGTATTGAACTCGATATGGAAAGCTAAAGATGCCAACATCCAAATTTTGTAGAAGCGATGGAATTGCAAAGTTGGAGGCGTTATAGGCGTTGGTACGGCATTAGCAGGCATGGCAGGTTATAGTTTGGTCGGCGATGAAGGATGCAGATCGATGGCTCAAAGGGAATCCTTGCTGCCACCAAATGATTGCAGATGGGATGGGGGCCACCTCAGCGCTGTCATATACTTCTCCGTCTATCTGAAAATCCTTGCCAAGCATGTTTCACGTCACCCCCAATCCTTGGGCGTCATCTTCACCCGATGGGGAGATTTGGTTAGGTATCATCACGCGTATGATCGCACGTAGATGTCGTCATTGTCACGGCAGTTATGGACGTGATCCTTGCGTCCCCTTCCCGGTTGATTTGGGTAAAGTCGGTGCGTGGGTAAGGTGGTGCACCGAACTAGCCAAGTATTTTTCAGTTAGAATTAGATCATGGAGAAGGGGCAGGAGTCCGGAGTGGTTTTTATGCGTGAGGAAGTGTGGACTAAGGTGGAGGAAGAACACACTCCTCCATCCCCTGTAGTGTTCGACCACGTGGAGGCTAGCACTACTAGCGAAGATGAAAAGCCCGAAAGGCGACAGGTGTCCAAGAAGGTCTAACGCTGGAGAAAGAGAGAGACTTCAGAAGAGGAGCAGGATGTCCATCAAGACATAGAGATTGTCCATGATTTTGTGATCCCCACTGAAGAGGCGACACCTCCTCCTCCGGCTGAAGAATCCCAGGCAGACGATTCTTTGAATGTGGAAGACTTCTTTGATTCGCAAGGAAAATTGAAGGCTCAGGAGTAGGGCAGCATCCTGCTCATGGTATTTTCGTTTCACGTATTAATCAATCCGTTTTGAACTTGACATGTAGGAAATGTTTCCCAATTTTGGGGTTGTTGAGGTGGCAGCATAATTTTGTTTGTTTCCTAAAGACCAATTCAAGGCTGGGAGCCTATAAAAGCATTGTAAAAGAAGAACTAGGGGTTGGAAAATCATTCGGCTAAGGCCTCGGGATAGAGCTCTATTTTGAAACTTTTCATTAATATAATGTGCAGTGCCTATGGTAGACCATTTTGCAGAGATTCCTGTGATGCTTTTACTTGTAGTCTGCTTTTTCTCTCTTCTCTATTTGCTTATACTTCCTGTTATGCATTTACATTGTGTTTTCCCTTTCATATCTGAGATCAGTGTATAATAGCTTAGAATTCTTGGAAACAAGCTCTAGTTATTATCTTAGGTAGTCACTCAATATTGCTACTAAAGTTGATATTGAATTCATCTTTGTTGGATGCTCATATCAATGGTATGTTCTTAATTTCTTCTTTTTATCACCAGAAAATAGATTTACGACGGCAAGAGGGTAGCTACCTTGCCTCTGTTTTAATAGTACGTACTACCACGGTGCTATCTGATCTTCATGTTGTACCCTAACTCCATCGCCCAAGGTTTATGCTTTCGATTGTCCCGCCAAACTTTAAAGCAAATCTGTCCCAACGGAAGTTTGACCTTTTGAATGAGCTGTGTGTGAATATTTTGAGTAAATGAAGGCTGATGTGTTTGTTCATTGCTGACAACTTTGAGTGTTTTCAGTCTTTCATAGATTTGTAGAGAGAGCCCTCTTTGACTGTGCTGGGTCAGTAGAACAGGTCTAAAGTGGTCAGTGTTTACCCCTTAGTGGCCTTCTCCCACAACCTTGGAGGTCATTTTGGGTGTTAACACTTGCATCAGACCATCCATTTCTCACTTTAAGGTTGTACAATTTCACAGTGGCCGATAGCTTAGTGAAACTAGTGCAACCTGGGTACAACGTGTTGGTTGTGGAACTAGATCTTCTAGTCTCATAGATGATATTGTATCAGCCGTGTTTGTACCCCAATTTTATATGATATGTAGGTGGACTGTACAATCACCCCAGCGGGGGGGTGTGGGGGGGCATCGCCCCCGAAGAAAATTTTTGGGGTTGTTTTCGCCAGTTGTTTTGCGAGCCCATGGTTTTGGGTATCCCGTGGTATTTTCCCATTGTATTTCCCTTATAAAATAAAGACATTGTAATACGGCTAGGGATGATGATGTATTAGGTTTTATGCATTATAAAGATCTCTGAGATCAGGAGAGAGACTGTGAAACAGAGAAGAGGAAGTGTAGCGGTTGTGCTGCAGGTTGTATCCCTTCACCTTGCTGGACGGTAATAATAATAAGGACTGGCAAATTCAGTGTGGGCATAGCCCAAGTTGGGTGAACCACGATATATCTGTGTCTCTCTTGTAATGTGTATGTGTGATTATATTTGCATTTTTGTTTATTGTTATTGCTCTGCGATCCTGTTTTTCTAACACAACGGTGCCTTTGCATCTTCAATTAACTTTAGATATTGATTGATATCATTTTTTTCTTCCATTGATTCTGCTTGGCCATTTTCACAATTCACATCTGGATTTTCATTATAATATTGATAAGCATCATTCACCATTTCAACCATATGATCATCAACCATGGTTGCCTCATTATGATCGTCATTCTCAAGAACTTCAGTATCATTTGTAAGCAATGTTGCAAACTCATCATTATGATTATCATTTTGATGTCCAACTATGTGTTCATCACCATGTGTAATTTCTCGAGGAAAATCATGCATCTCTGTTGTGTGGCATTTCTTGGTCTTGTCAAATATATAGTCTTGAGTAGGAACTCTCTCTCCATGGAAAAACCAAGTTTTATATGAACTTATTATACCATGAATCATCAAGTGGTCTTGTACTTCCTCAAACGTCAATACTGCAACATTGCAACATTTTTTACAAGGGCAGCTTGTGGTGTTATTATCCTCTGAATGTTTTTTTGCAAACTCTATGAATTTTTCAACCCAGACTTGATATTCCTTTGACATCCTACATAGAACCAATTTTCACATCACATAAGAAAAAACCACTACAAATTACAATGAAGACATATGTTATAAAATATCATATTGAAGAATCAAATATAAAAAGTATACCTCATTTTCAAATTTGTCCAATCCCTTTTTTTGGCCATTTGAAAATAAAACCAACCCAATTTCTCGAATTGGCTCCTCGAGAGTTGGCCTCTCAACTTCCTTCCAATATACGGTTAGGAATATTCCTGTAGTACACCCATATGCTTTCCAAAATAGCATTTACCAGCACATGCCAACCATATATTACACCATACAAGCTTCCACCTTATAATAACCAAATCCAAACATCAAATACATAATATTTTGGTTTTAACTTGGAGTCGAGATAAGAATTTTGGGGAAGCTATAGTCTTGATGCTGATCGGAGGATTAAGTATAAAGGAATGTGTCTGCAGCGCTGATTAATGCCTATAGACGGTTTAGATCAAAAGCGGGGGAGATCAATGGTCATGAGCCTCCTTCGTGGAAAAATTTGAAGGCCTTTTAAACGCTGGTGGGGTGCTAGCCTGTGGGCAGGTCAAGGAAGATCGACGGCGGAAGGCTTAGATCAACGGTCAGAAAATTGTTCACGATTTAAACATGCACGAAAAGGGTTATGATTCAAATCCATGAACTTTTGATAAAGCTCGGCATCTCCCAACGATGCAGATCTAGTGAGATGAAGATCAACGGTTCAGGATTAGTTCGCGGATATGACTTGCGTGTAAAATCAACAGACCCAAAATTTGTGAACTCGGTAAAGGGCGCATCCTGGGACGGTCAAGATCCAGCAGGAGAGCGGATCAACAGTTGAAAATGTTTTTGCAGATTAAAGGTGCAGTCGAGTTGATATGTGGCGGGGTTGGAAGCCACGGGGGACTATGTAGGTAAAGGTCAAGGATATCTACGGATGATATTTGATCATATGGATAGACGGCTGACATGACTCCATATTTTTCATAGCTGTAAGGGTGATATGGCATGTTTATATTATAAAACGCCCGGCTGCATGAAGATTCACATCCCAGCTGACTTGTGTGCATTGGAAAGCGAAAGGAACGGATCGTGCAGAGCCAACCAGCCAACCAAAGACCCAGAAGATCCACCTAGTTGTCAACCGACTAGGTAGGCCATCCACCTCCACCCTAAACTATTTAAATGGCCAGACCCGTGGTACCCCCAGGCTTTGAGCCCCTAAAGATAATTGACCTATTAGAGGATAAAGACTGTGAGGTTTACGATCCCATGCTGACAAATATCACCATAGAAACTGTCAAAGAAATATTGGAGGTCATAAGGGCCAGAGAAGTGGATGTCCATAAGATTTATCAATCCTTTTTCCATTTGTTTACAACCATCCAAACCCCTATTTGCCTTGAATTTGTAGACTGGTGTGCCGACCATTACTCCTAAGACCGAAGAGCAATCATGGATGCCTCAAACTCTAAAATCCTGTGCTATGTAGATGACCCTACTATTAGGAAAGCTTTGGCCAGTCCAGAAGAATTCTGCCAAAAATCCCAAATTTACAGAATGGAAACCCTGATCCAACATTTCCGTCAAGCCCCAGCGGACTTCAAACAGATATTTTATCATGCTTCCCTGCTACCAAATACCTCCTCTCAGGGCCCACCTTTTCCTGGTGAGGCCATCCTTTTTAGGGAAGAGACAAAGTGTGTTATCTCCATGCTGGCCCAATTCCTAGGTTTAGACAATGACCTATACATAACCGAGCCCTGATAAGTTTGATGTTTGTTCTAAGCACTTGTCCTATCGAGCCAGCAGGCCCAAATTCGCTTACCCAATGTGCATGTCTAAAGTTTGATGAATCCTTGGTAGACAACATCCACTCCTAGCTCATAGAATTCCCTAAGACAAGAACTTTCAGGTTCCAGTATTACTTGTTAAAAATGTTCCTGGCAGCTAATGAAGAAAACCTGCAAGCTCCAAAGCTGCAGTTGACTAAGGAGATGTATTCAGACTACAAAACCTTCATGAATAATCTTATGGCAGAGATATATTTCATCTTTTTCTAGAAGAGACTGCCTAGGGTACTTCCTGTGATGAAAGACCTACGGTAGCCATCCACGGAGAAGAGGGTTGGGGATTGGTTCCTGTTGAAGCATGGGAATGTGATTAGAGTTTATGGCTACTCCCATGCCCCCTATGTGCTACCTGCCTTCCAAACGCCCAGAGTACTCACCTTGGAATTTATAAGACAAAAATTGAAGGTGGAGTGTGAATATTTCTTAGACGACAGGAAGTCTTTGGACATCATATTTCCATGGACACTGGGATCCTTCATTATCAAAAACAAAACATCTCTCCCAACTATTGAATGAATGATGGGTGATTTGGGATTCCCATCCAAAGCGGCTATAAACTATGATCCTCACCCCATTATCTCAGAAATAAGGAAGGAAAGTAACATGAAAGAATATGAGCACTTTGAACTGACAGGTCTAGCTGCGATGGAAAACTGGTTAGAATACATTGACAAAGGCCAGTTGGAAGTAGACCCACCAGAAGACTCTTCATCTTTAGAATTCCTTTTTCAAAGTAGCACATCAGCAATTCCTGGTTCACCTGGTAAAACCCTAGCAATATCAGCAGCTATGTCCCTTACCATTCCTCCAGAAAAATATATAAAGGAAGGGGGTAGTGAGCCCATGGATGTAGACAGTGATGCTGAGAGAGCCTCGAAGAGGCAAAAGGTAAAGGAGCCTGAGAAACAATTAATACAGGTACAAGCAAAGCAACCCAAGAGAAAGCAAGTCAGATCCTCGGTGCCATCCTTCAAGGTTAAGCAACATGTGTTCAACATAACACCTACTAGAGCTGCAGCATCAAGCCTAAGCAGGGCTAAGTTACTGGAGGGATATGAGGAGAGCCCAGATACAATCTCAGAAGAAGCTAAACTGTATGCTGATGCAAGAAAAATATCCAAGAAGGATGTAGCCTTGGTGGCAAGCAGGAACCTTGCCCAGGATACCTTGAGTCTTGCCTTAGCCACTAAGAGTAAGGCCACATAACTAAAAGTAAATCTGGAAGACATCCCAGTACCTGATGTGATCAATTTGCACAAGGAGACAGGTGAAGTCATCTATAAAAAGCTATTGAGGGCTGCCAAAGAGCTATCAAAAGTGCAGGCCGACAAAACCAAAGTGCAAAAGCAGTTGGGATTGGAAAAGGTGGAGAACAAGAGCCTGAAGGCACAAGTGAAAAATTTCTAGGCTTCACTATTGGCCACTGAAACTCAAGAAGATAAAAGGGCTAGCATTCAGAAGCTATTAGATGAAAAAGATCAAGAAATTTTGTCACTAAAGAAGAAATTGAAGATTCTAGCTTCCCAACTGGTGAATGCACTGGAAATTGCAGAACTAGAAGAGGAAAAAGAAGAGCTGCAGGGTAAGTTGACTGATTGTAAAGCCGGGCTAGTAGAGTTTGAAGAAAGAGAGAAAAAGTGGCAAGTAAATATGAAATTGATAATGGACAGTGAAGAAGCTTTGAAGGCTAAAGTTGAAGGGCTTGAGAAAAAGTTGAAAGACAAAGAACAAGAGATAGAAGCCATGGTCACACCCTCATTAGAGGTTGGAGATTTTTCTATTGTAGGGAAAATAGCCAAGGAAAGTTTGGATGATGTAGAAGTGGCAAGATTGCAAAAGAAAAATGCCAACCTCAATACCATGCGGGATAATGCCGAAAGGGAAAAAGAGGCTGCAGAGAAAGACAAGAAAGCTTGGGAAACCAAGTACCAAGCGATGTAGGGTGATTATGACAAGCTAAAGCAGCAAGTTATAGGGAAAAGTGCATTGTAGGAGGAAATGAAGATCACCTGGGATGATGTTATTGTACAGGAAGAGGAGCTGAGGCCATCTTTGGACTTCATGGCAGATAAGGAAGCTGTAATCAAACTGGCAATGTCAGCTGTCACAGTGGAAAAGGAGAAGTTAAACAAGAAGCCTAAGGATTATGCACAAAATGCAATAGAGTTCTTAAATGGTATGCCTGAAGAGCAGGATCAATTAACCAATATAAAGTACAGAGTAGCCACAATCATTAGCGCTAAGAAGGTAATACTCAAGCACCAGCAAGTGAGCACTGTCCAAGCAGGGATAGATGTCCTAGCTAACCAAGTGAAGCTATTCAGGGAGGCATTTGATCCATTATTTAAGAAATGTTTGCCTATTTTTTGGGAAGAAGATGGAGCCATGAGGACAAAGGAGGGATATCATGGAAATCTATGGGAGTGCAGGTTATACCAGGAGTACTTTGCAGATATGGAGCAGCCTCTGGCAGGAAATACAATGGTGGAAAAACTGACGAAGGATTTCGAGTTGGTCTCTACATTTAAAAAAGCTCTTACACTCCTCGTAGGCTATTCATACAAAGAGCATACCGAAATGAGGGTGTGGCTTAAAGAGCTTGTTGCCTTGGATTTACCAGCAACCGAGCAGTGTAAACTCATCGAAAAGTATGGGAAGGAAAAACTGAATCTCAATGCATGAAGCGTCAAAGATAGTGGAAGAGGCCGAATGAAGGAGCAGTTACCAGAACATTTTGTCTTTTTGCTAGAGTCTGTTGTCCTGTGGTAACTAATTTTGTCAATGTAACTATTTTTTATGCGCTATTTCGAGCACGGGGGGGTCAGTTGATAGGAAATATCATATCACGTCCATTCATATTGGGGAATAGACTATGATACAAAAATGAGAAAATATATTGCCCTGTATTAAAGGGCCGAGGGGGCTTAATTATGTTATACGACAATACAAATATTTAGGGTATATTTTATTACATTTCGTGTAGAAGTGTTGGAGGGGAGGCAGAGGGAAAATCTTGTAAATATAATAGTTAGGATGATATCATAAGTATTAATTTAGTCACTAGTAGAAAAATGGGTAATTAGTGACTACGCAACCAAAACGTTAGTCACGATGGGTAATTAGTGACTAAGCAACCCAAAAAGTTAGTCACGACAGTGTTTTTAAGTGACACATCTAAAAATGACTAGCGTAAACTACTAATTTAGTCTAGGGATAAAAAATACAACTAAATAAAAACTACATGAATACGAATTAGTAGTATTTCTTACTCTATATATATCAATGACTTATACTTATAGTCTTGCAAATCATGTCTCTCATTCATATTATGGTATATCTCCAAGATGAACCACGTGTCTACACCTTAAGGCTATGTTGTCACCATCCTTTTATGAATCCATAGATTATGAAAGTGAAATTCTCTCTCTTCCTTGGACCTCCCAATCCATTTTTGCATTCAAAAACCTGATTTCACCAAATATCTTTCATCAGATTCCCCAAATACCACTAGAAATATCAAAACATTTAATAGTTAGACCAGTCTCGCTTCTATGAAAAGATTCCATCTAATCTAGATAAATGATTCACATAACATCAATCACATTAGTATACAAATACTAAATCTCCTAATTTATTTCATTTCAGATTCTA
The DNA here is from genome assembly GCA_027924585.1 of Larix kaempferi. Lineage (NCBI taxonomy): Eukaryota > Viridiplantae > Streptophyta > Pinopsida > Pinales > Pinaceae > Larix > Larix kaempferi. The sequence goes on along the minus strand of BSBM01000361.1, from coordinate 4,708,565 downwards.
TAAATAATTATTTCTAGTTCATCATCTTTACGCAGTTTTTTTAAGCAAAAGAGAAAGGAAATATGCGTTGGTATAATTTATCTCAACGGCGTTTCAAACCCTAAAATCGGGTCCATTATCACGACAGTTTAAGCTCACACGATTCTCCTCTTCTGAGTGAGCTCTGAGAGTAGGTGGGGTTAGTTTTGATTAGATTTTGATGGCATGGACAAAAGAAGCTTGGAAGCCTATTGTCCACACCATCAAAATTAACCCTACCTCCTCTCAGATTTGATATCATTGAGTAAGGCCGACCTTAATCATTGTCAAAACATTCGATGGATTGCACATATATATGTTTAATTAGAGTTACACATGTAATATTTTTCTTCAGATTTATGCTAACATTTTTTTATATATCATATTGCAAACCCGAAAAGGTGGATCTAGATGTGGTGCACTTGCAACCTCGACTTCTTATGAGTACTAGGAAGGGTTGCTAAGTAGTGTGAAAATAGCCCTCAATTAAGTCTCTAATCCCTTCTACTCAATGAAAAAAATATCAACATGGGACCATCTTAGATGTGTTGGTAAGTTGGATGATAAAGAAGTTGATCAATGCAATGCCCTTTATGCCTAGTCTTAGCTATTATAGAATCCATAACCATATAGAGTTAAGAATATGGGGAACCAAATTTCCTATTAACTTAAAACCACATAATTGTACTACATATGTGTCATGTGTCATTGTCTAACATCTATGCTCCATTACAAATATATTTCAATTGTGTTACTTTACTAAATCAACTTGGAAGAGATCGAAAAATTCAATCCCCAACTCCTTCTTGATTCCCTTCCATAGAAAGTATGCCGCATTGAATTACCAAGTTTTATGCTTCTTCAAAACAATATTGGAATTGAAATTTTCTTTTCAATCTAAGAAAAAATATTGCAAGTTTGTTTAATTATAATTATGTCATGGTTTAGGGCCAAAAATAGGGCCTTATGCAATACAATTTTTCTTTTATATTCATGGGCCATGCATAGGGATTGAAAGTTTGTTTAATTAGAATTATGCCATGGTTTAGGGACAAAATATAGGGTCTTATGCAATACAATTTTTCTTTTAGATTCATAGGCCATGCATAGGGCCTTGATCCATCACACATGCCCTATGTATGGAATCTTCCATATGTAAGCACGGTATGACAATGGCAATATAGAGATTTGAAGTATAAAAAATGGATTTTAAGATGTAGGACATGACAAACAATAGTTAGGGTCCAAGTCTATACCAACTAGGGCCTTGTATCACCAATATATGAATGCACCCAAGATTTTGATATTAAAATCATGCTTGTTATATTTTGGTTGCTTCTATTTAAGCATAAGCATTTCTTACTTTCTCCACAATGATAACATCTTGTTCTTTCTATAAATTTTTATATTGCACTCATGCTTGTTAGATTTTGGTTGCTTCTATTTAAGCATAAGCATGTTATATAATTAACTTAGAATTTATTATATTATGTTTCCTAGTGCACTAGTGAGGAGTAAGATAATAAATCCTTCCCATACACTAACTAATAAGGCCTTACCATGCATTAACTCTACGTGGCAATAAATGACAAAGTGTACATCCACCGAGAAATATGCCAACACCTGCTATTCTGGGGAATCAAGGTATGGCCAGAATTACAATGATTACATAGGGACTCAACAAGAGCATCGCGTATCTTACAAGGATTGAACCCGGGTGGGGAGGGTAACAATCATTCCTCCTTGCAATGTTTTCTATTATCAATTATATTAAGTTTTTGACCATATTTAATGATGGAAATGATCATAATTCCATCCTTGAATTCTCCTTCCAACAACGAATTTTTTTTTTATAATGGTAAACTTCCACCATTGTCTTCCAAAACTGTCATTACATTAAGTGACAATGATTTGATAAGCAAATGTGAGTATATAAAAACATAATATGTTATACCAAATGCATTGTTTTAATTATGGTCTTTGATAGGAGCTTGTTCATTACACTTGCAATACCAAAGGCATTAGTGTCAAAGCATATGGTAATAAATAAATACAAATAAGAGGCCTATTCTTGCACATATGATACAAACCATGGTTGCAACATACGAGAGAATAATTCAAACTTCATTTTGTTTACTCCATTCATAATACAAACATTTCAGTAATAGTATGGTGGTGTATCTAACATAGGCTTGGAACCTTCCCATTATGTAACACTCGCAATTATAGTTATGTTGTGGTATGGGAGTGGTAACTATAGCGCACTACCCACCAAGCACTCTCATCCCTTGGATCCAAAGCGATGGTGGAGATCGATTAGGGAATGAATTTAGGTCTTACACAAAAAAATAAAACGATTTGGCATTTTCATTGTGGGAAAGAGGCAAGACTAGGATTATGCCCAATTCTCCAGCAACAACCCTGTAGCCGCACCCATCTGTTTTATTTGGCACACTCGATGGCATACACATCTGTTTAATAATCCATACAATTCAATTTTGGAAGAAGCCAAGGTCGTGGGTGTGCCCAACACTCCAACATACTTGTAGCCACACCCATCTGCATTCTCTTTGCATGCTTGGGCGGAAAAAAAAATGCATTTTTCTTGTATACTGATACAACAGTGATATATACATTTCTATGGGTTCACCAAATCGATTTGTGGAAGGAAGAGAGGCACCATTACTATTTTGGGCCCGACCTTCATTCTTCTCTTTTGGGTTCGATAGGACTGCATTCAAACACATTTATTTGGTAGGAGCATAGCAACGCCATGGACAAGGAAAAAAGCTCCACAATTCAACACAGCAGTGAAGAGGTGATTTTTCATCTTGTGAACAGTTTTTAAGTGATATATGTGCATGGTTGTGTGGTTGTGGTGGTGGCTCTATACCCATCTGCATTTTAACTTGGTATTTTCTTTTAATGCTATCAGTAGAGCCCAAAATTCCTCACTCCCTTATCCATTTCAACCTCAAATTTTGTCTTTTGGAGCTTTTTACAAACTAGTATTATCCTTAGGTTTTTTACCCCTGGAAGAGGTGAGGTGCAGAATTGGTGTGTACCACCTTAACTATAGAACTTGAAACCCTCTATCAAAATGCATGTGCCTATGCTTATTCAACTGGGAATGAATTGAACCTACATGTAACGCCAACCATTCCCAAGAGAAAACCCTAGTGAGTAAGGCAATGAACGAAGAACAAGATTTTATAAACAAATGGTGATATAATTAGATCGAACCTAGGGGCACTTAACAACCCTTAGAGCCTTTTCCTTTTTAGAGCCTCACTCTACCTCAGATACCTGCTTAGTTATTGTAGCTTATTAACCTTAGCTCACCTACTGCATACCTTACCTTCTTATTTACCCTTAGCCCATTACCTTTAGTCCCTTATACTCCTTTCTGGAAGCAAGGAGATAAATACTTAATGGACATGCATATGCCAAGAAATATTTGACACCAAGATGATAAAAATGGAACAATCATAATACAAAAGATTCTATTTGCTTTTATAGATGTAATGTCTCCATCTATGTCTCTGTATTAGGATTTTACCCTATCTGTTACTTTCCACGCATTCTCTTCCAAAAGAACCATATATTGCATAGCTAGATGTTGATACTTGTGCAACCAATAAGACATGGATTAAATTGACTTTTCTAGGGGAAGCATTTATATCTAGGTCTCTGAGTCAGGGTCCAAACCAATTTATGTAACCTCCTGCATATCATCAAAATGAACAACATCTCGCATGGTCATCTGGCGATACTTCACTATTTCACGTATAAATTTATTTTCATGAGCATAACTGGCATTCTCTTGGGCAATACGTTATTTTTCCACCAGCAATGTCTCCAACTGAAGCCTTATCCGCAAAGTAAATAGTGAAACGAATAACTAGATATGGATGGCAATATGTGGAAGTAATGGCTTCTTAAGAAATAGTCTTCAAGACTGCAATTAATTGTAATAAAACTATAGCTTAAAAGGTACTATATAAGGATTTTATTTAGAATTATGTTTGATGCAATGCTTATGTTCTCAAAAAAAATGAGTCAAAGCTATGCCTATTGGCAATTTCCCATTTCCATTTTGCTTTCCAAAATCAACTTTTCATAGGTTAGAAAGAGGCCATTCTAGGCTACATTTCGAAGTCATTCAATGATGTGAGTTTTGAACCCCTGACTCAAAAATTTATAGGGTCAAATCCTTCCTTTGTTTTAACCTGGTTATATGTGATTTCTTTTGAAGCCTCAACCCGTGGGCATCCCTAGTGTAAATTGTGACCTGCACTAGTAATTGGTTGTACACACAGACATGGCCACACCATTTTGATGGACCTAGAGGAGTTTTCATTGGAGATCCAGATAAGGAAGCGGATAAAATTGATTCATGCAGTTTTGGAATTGTTTACATAGCTTCACACCCAGTGGCTAATTAAATGGCAGCCATCTATTTTCCTCTAGGGCTCATTTAGCCATACACAAGGCCCCGTTGCACCACAGAAGTCATATGTATTTGAATCAAATTTTCTATAAATATATATTTTTATTAGTGCATTTTTTGTTACAGATTTTTTGGTGCAATTTTGATTGTATGTTTTTGCCTGTGTATGTCAACAAAATATTCATATGTAAAAAGTTTGTTGATTCTATTCCTTACCATTAATTTTCCAGTTACCTGTAATTATTTATGAGTCAATAACATCTAGTGTATCAGATCATCAATAATTATTTTCATGTAGCATGTTGAAGAATCATCATATGTCCAAAACATTTTTGTATTGTGTTTGATTGAACACTTCTACAAAAAGTCTGACTTTATAGAAACTGTGTAAAACTTGTCATTCTTATTGTGTTTTCAATTATATTTCCAGCACACTACACATGGATTAATTTGGCATTTCTTAAACCTGTAATTAAAATAATGACTTTATAGTTAAAAATAATGTTTACGGACTTGAGAGGCATTACACATGAGGATAATATTTTTATTAGTTGAAGGCATTTGTTTTCCATTAAATGCTAGAATATATTCGCAAGTATCTTTCATATATAAAATTTGATTTTAATTATTGATAACAATTCTATCGAGTGTCTTATTTTATATATAGTTATGTTATTCCCACATAACTATGATAAAATACATGTTTAATGTATGAGAAATTATGTTAATGTCATGGTTAGTGTATATTTTCTATGTCATGGAAGGTTCACTTATAACATTGTTTAATTTATTTTATTTTCTATATATATACAATAAAAATATTATATTATTAATATATCTAATTAAATGGAATGTAAAACTATTTTAATTTATAATTGTTAAATTTTTTGCTAACTTATAAAAGGATTAATTGGTTTCTAAAATGTAGATAAAAATAAGTATCCAAAAATGCTCTTTACCTATATGTCAACTAATCCAAATTATTGTTGTGTTTGGTTTTGAAAATTGTCACAATTGTTTTCTTATTGGTTAGACCATATTCATAGGGATTTTAACATAAGGAGTTTAAGGTTGAATAAAATATAACACAATTTTATTTGAAAGTCACAATTACTAATTTGGGATTTTGGGATCGAAATTATCTCTCCCTTTTTACCTCTATCCATTTATCTATAAGACCTCCTTTTGATTTTCCCATATGATCTCTCCCTTTTGACCATAGCATATTTCCTTAGTTCACTTTGGAGTCCTTTAAGAGAAATCCTCTAGAAAATTAATGAACTTTGCCAATAATTCTTTTCCCAAGAAAAACTTCATGAGGAAATCTAAGGGATGCTTCTTCATATTTGTGGACAATATCCGAAGTAAACTCATTTAAGTAGACTATTGCATTTAACTTAGGGTGTTTAGAATTAGGCACCTACTTGCTTAGAACAAGAAAAAACTTGCCCAACAACATAGGTGACAATTGATTGATCTAATCCCTTAGGGAAAACATAGTCAGCAACATTTCCTCATGCCCTTAAACATCAAGTGAAAGTGATATTGTTGGTGCCTTGCTATCCCAAACTAGCCCACAAAGGGAAAACAAGTCATAAGTAGGGGTTTGAACTTGGGTGGGGAGGATAACTCCCCTTAACCACCCAAACTAGACCCAATTGACTAAAATGTTTGGAACATCTCATCCTACCCTCAAGAACTTAAGTGAGATTGAGATCATTGGTAACCTGCCAACCCCAAGCAACTTGTGGGGGGGAATATGTTACAAGCAAGATTTGAACCTAGGTGGAGAGGATAACAACTATTGATCTTCACCACCCAAGACTAACTTTTCCCATAATCTATATTAAAGGCATGAAATATTAAATTCCAAAAAAATGGGAAAGCCAAATGAATTGACCTAGTATGTGTTATTTTCTACTAAGTATAACCATCAGTCCATTTTGCTTGCTAAAACCATTTTTTGTAGGTTGGAAAGAGTCCATTTTGGGATACATTTCCAAGTCTTTTGATCACGTGAGTTTTGAACCCTTGAATCAGAAATTTACGGGGTCAATCCTTGGTCAAATACTTCCTTTGTTTTGTTGTGAACCTAGTAATATATGAGTTCTTTTGAAGCCTCACTTGCATTCATTTCTCCTTAAACATGTGTGCAGCCCTAGCTTAAATTGTGACCTACACTTGTAATTGTTTAAGCACACATACATGGCCTGTTGTTGATATTGTGATGGAACTAGAGGAGTTTTCAATGGAGATCCAGATAAGGAAGCGGATAAAAACGATTCAAGTACTCTTCGCATTGATTACATAGCTTCACACCCAATGGCTAAGTAAATGATGCCCATCTATTTTCCTCTAGGGATCATCTAGCCATACACAAGGCCCCATTGCACCAAAGAAGCCCTACATAGGGAATGATTATGATGATAGAATTTAGTAACCTAAGGGCTTTGATCTGGGTCTTTTTCCAATCATTTATTTTGTAAATATTTGCTCTCGGCCTGATAGCCTTGGCCTTCAACCAATCAACATAGAAACCATAGACTGAATTTAGTGAACCTTGATAATTTGAATAATGTGCTTGAGTAGTATAGAGAGAGAGATTCACACGATCATGTATTTGACAGTAGCTTGATACTCCTCTTTATAATTCTGAATTGAATAAATACAATGGGAAAATACTTAGGGACACCAAACACTATGGGCCCAATACCACTTATAATTTAATTGCTCATTAAAACAACTTAGGACATTCTTTTGCAATAGTGTTCCTCTTTTAATATCTTATTAAGACTTAGGAAAGCTTGTTTAGGAAAGTCTTCTTAGGCTTAGCGCCAGCCCCTCTTGGTTCATATGGTTCATATGTGCCAACTCATAGCTCATAAAATATATAAGGAAGATCTTATGATGATGTGATCCTCTTTTTCTCATGGTCATACATTAGAATCATTCCTACTAGGGGAGGCAAGTCCCTAGAGAAAGTATTCTAACTTAACCACCTAGAAGAACATCACACCTCATCTTTGCCTCGACACACAAGGCACTACTTCGACACACGAAGCCTAGTCTTGGCACATGAGAGTATATAGAAACATCTTCCTTGACATACAAGGCATGCTTCGACACATGAAGCTCGGTCTCGATACATGAGACTCTTCTCCAATTTTCTCGAGACAAACTCAAGACAACCTCGACACATGAGGCGTTGCTTCGACACATGAAGCCTACTTGGAGAATGACTCACGATGCTGCAAACTTCAACATGCAACAAGGAAAGGAGTATGATAGTCTCAAATCTATGAGATATGTACATCTCATGATTATGATAGATCAAGTACTTGTTGTATGTTGACAACTCTAGTTTTTATGTAAGTTTGAAGGATGCATTGATTGAAAATTGGTTTATCCTTTGTTTCTTTTATCTCAATAATGCCTTGTACAATTGCAAACTTTGTAAAAAAAATTTGATCGGTGTCAAGCATGGATTCCCCCTATCCCCCACCTTACTTGGGATCGACATAGCTGAGTTGGATTCCTTTCTATGTGATCATACCCAGGACGATCATGGGTTCCTACTCCACTAAGTCTTGATATCCATATTTCTCTTCGATGGCGGGGCCCCGCTGACTGCACTGCTGCATTCAAGATATGATTTGAAGCTATTGGATAAGACTAGACATGAAATGCAAATAGCAGTGCAGTCCGTGGGGCCCTCCCCTAAATTTTTGAATGGTCCAGCATCAACTTTGAAAACTAGTTCATGTATCACACAAAATACTTCATTTCCTTCTGAAGTTAAGGCGAAGAAAAGGGAACATACTGATTAGAATACATATCCTCTTAAAAAAGAGTGTTTTCAAAATTAGATGGCAGTGATACAAGGCATTTCAAACAAGAACGCATTATGAGTCCTAAAAGAATTTCTAGAATCACTAACAAATATGGAAGCCTCATCAACTCAGAAGTTGTTGGGAAGCTTGTGCATTTAATGCAGCTGGTTAGAAGTGATGATGGTAATAAAGGAATTGATTTGTCTTTTTTGGTGTACATCCCTTGTAGGCGTTTCATAAACCATCGATCAATATGGCTATCTCAGCGAATTTGTGCAGCTCAGGGGCTTTCCCATTTTGGGTGATTGGCTTTAAGAATCCCACAAAGGAAAGATTGGAGATGCAAGCAGTCCAAAGGAGGGAGACAAAGTTGTTGAAGAACTATTGTTAATGTTGTTATGTTCTCTTGATAGAATACCTATAGATCTTGATGCTTTGAAGATGTGTAATATTGGGAAATTTGTAAACCACTTGAAAAATCACAAGAACCAGGAGATTCATAGGAAGGCTAGGATCTTAGTTAATACATGGAAAAATGTGTCGATGTACTAATGCAGAACCATGACACAAATTTTGGATCAAGCCAAGGAGCATATTTTCCTTGTAAGCAGGCTACATGCGAAGTTTATTATACTCATGGTGGTAGGCGTACAGGATCTGTTGAAGCTGTGAAAAACTCAACACCATTAAACTCTACTGTAAAAACAGGCTCAAACAGATTAGACCAAACATATATTCTATCAAGATCAACATCTGTCCCCTCAGGGTCTAGTGAGGTTTCTACATTTCTCTCCTCAACCATTAGCACCAAGGATTCACATTGTAAGTCAACCATATCGAGTGGCACAAATGAGTTTCTAGTGACTTCAGTTAAAGAAGATAAAAGTAGTAGCTCCAATTAATCATAGAATAAAAGTCAGTCTTGGTTGAGTGAGCCTAGAAAGGTTGTAAGTTCAATTTGGAAAGAGGATTCTAGGAGCTCATAGCTATCAAAAAGTGACTCTTTGGAAGGTGACTCTTTTGAGTACAATTTATGTCATATCTAGCATCATAGCTATAAGATAAACTAGTACTCTTGACTTAACAATTATTTTGACTTATCATATATTCCATTTTGCTTTATAAAAATATATGTGAATGTTTATAATTCGTTTGAACTTTATGGATTTATGTGTGAGTTAATTTTTTTCATCCTTTCTTCTAGAAGAGATTTTAATCTTTTTGTAAAGATCTCAAAGCAACTTATGCAATTGTATTTGGCTTTTTGAAATTCTCACAATATTGCAACTATTACTGTTAACTTCATTTTGTGTTTTATTTTTGTGGGGTTACTATTTTTGTTTCTTAGCGAAGTTATTTAGATATGAGGTATGATTCTTGGAATATCAAGAACTACAATATTAGAATTTTGTGGCATTGAGATAACGAAGGTGATAGTATTTTGTTCTTTTATGCAAAATGTTATTGATGTGATGTCCAAAACGTTAGTATGCAAAATGTTATTTATGTGATGTCCAAAACGTTTTTATGAATATGTATGCAAGATTTCACACAGTTTCTCCATAACTGAGGTTGAGTTTGCTAGTGTTAAAACTAAGGCAGTCTTGTAACATTATACCTTTTGTTGTTTTATACGAGGCCAATTTCCAAAATGTGTTTATTTTCTAGATAGAAGTCACATTGCACCCTATGACGCTATTCAATATGCTTGAATATGCATTTGGTTCCTCATCAACTCCAAAGTTGAGAGATGTAGCTAATCGAGAGTTCTGGAGTTGAACAATAGTATTGTATTTTTTGTAGGCATTCTAGTAAAATATCTAACTCTTTGTTTTTTAGGTTGGGGTTTAAGTGGGTATTGAGATTCAATCAAACCTTGCTCCACGGAAACCAAGAAAAGTGAGATCAATCTTTCTTGGCTCACTGGAACCAAGAAAAGTCAGATCAACCTTGACTAATTATTTCTTTCAAATTTTTTTATTCTTCTTTAACAATTTCACATTTCCAATTAGGAATAGTTGTTAGATTGTGTTATATTTGGCACATTCATAATTTTAATTTCAATTCTTATATGCAAGGCATCCATCTTAATATTGTATTGGAACTGACATGAACACAGGTGAAAATCTATTTATCCTTATTTACATACCCTATGTGTTATCGTTACCATGAAATGGTATTATATAAATTTCACCATTTGTGTATCTTTATAACTATTGCATGTTTGAAACTTAACAATGGATATTTTTCCCTCTCCTGTAAAGATTTTAAAAAAAACTAGATATAACCCAAGAAAAGGTAACTAAACGTTGTTAATTCCCTTGATTGCAAGAATAAATGTAGATGAAGCTAAGGCAATTCATTGTTTCTTGTGAATGGCCCAAATCCAAGTTATGCACCTAATCATATGCTGTTATTGGAAAGTAAGAGGAATTTTTCTATGTTCATTTGGATTCAAACATCATTGATGCTTGTTTTGATAGGAAGGTAGGGAATTCCATCCACGAAAGGGTTTCAATTTTGCGTTTTTATGGAGTTTAATTTATTAATATTATATAAAACATGAGCTCTCTATGGCTATACTTGTATTTACATGATATAAAATTGGTAGATTGGCAAGTTGTTGTGTGAAACCTCTGCAATTCGCATATTTTCTAAGCATTGCATTTACTATTGGACTATTAGTTTTTACATTCTTTGTTACATTGATTTCTTGATTGGGTTGCATTTTACTCATTTTGCCTTCCCCATTACTATTTCATTAGGTATTCCACTATCCAACGCTACAAATTGATCAGTTGCCCCTGTAATCCCAATGCGATCATTATTAGCATTATACTATTATTTTATTTAACTTCATGTGTGCTTATACTAAGATGTTTTAGGTCTCCTGTTTGTTACAACTTGATAATATTATATAAAGGGGGTATTAAAAATGGGTTGTTAAAAATGGATACCTACAATATCTGGTGAAACTAGGGGTTTTCTTAATAGGAAAGGTATATTGGGAGGGGGGTTCAACAATACAATTTTAGGAGGAATTTTCCAATATTTAGTGAAACTAGGGATATTCCTTATTACCCTACGAATGATCGTGCTATGTAACAAGTTCATTGGGCGAACCCCCCATGGTTTCGAGATACATCTTGGGGTTAAATTGCACTATAAATGTAACCTCTATGGAGGAGGAAGGGTTCGACTTTCATTTTTGAAGCCTCTGTGCTTGGATTGTAGCTTTGTAAACTTTCTTGGAAGTGTTGATGAAATTTTTTTTTTTGAGTTTCTGAGATTCATCACAGTGTTCATATTTAGTTTGTGTTTCCTGTTTGCATCATTTTCATATGTGTAAATTTTGCTAATGCTTTCTAGAGAAAAACATGACCTGTCTTGAGCCTGCTACGGGCTATTGTGACATGTCTTAAGCCTGCTAGGACTGTCGTGACTAGCTGAAAGTGCCTTGAGGACTGTTAGGGGTCCCAAGCCTGTGTATGAAGGTACCATGACCTACTGTGGGTTACTAAGGGTGTCGTGAAGGTGTGTAAATGTGTTGGCAGCCTAATTGTGTACTGCTTGACTAGGTCGCGATCTGTTAGTATGGATGGCATTCTATGTGAGGTCTAGTACGTGGGTCTCTACCCTTTATTGGACTAGTTGTGCAACTAATGAAACCCCTGAGTTATGCCTCTCAACCATGTGCTACCTACCAAGTGTTGGATCACGGATTTGTCCCTATTTTCATTACTCATGGACACCTATTTTATCCATCTTCTTCCTATTATCACCCATTTATCATTCCATTTTCCTTCCATTTGTTGTAACTGCTCGAGAAATGCCATATTAATCTCATTGATGCTTTAGTGGTTAATCATGATAATTTTCCTTTATTTTTGATGAATTGAATACTATTATGCATAATTTTATTGATGATGGTTTATGGAGTGATTTGTCATATTAACAGCAGCAACACTCATGGTTCAAGCTTCCAAAGTTGGCATGCTAGCACACGTCCACGTGGATATTTCACAACATGGTTTCATCTTATGATTAATTATGTAGATTTGTGATTTCAATTCGTGCCCAAGTCCAACATGGCAACCTCCAGCTCATGATCAAACGGCCTTAAGCAAACACGCATGCTAGATAACAATACATTGATTTGCGTCGTGATTTGCAGGCCGATGAGAAATAATCTTGCAAATATGGGACATGGGTTTTGTGTGCAACGGCCTCAATTACCTGACTTGCGTGAAAATCGCCAAACAAAGCTACGGTTTGAGCTATACAGCGGGTTCTCTAAACGTGTAATTCTCAGATTTACTGTTCCGACCGGTTTTACAAATTAGCAATTGGTTGAAATAGATCACAAGTTGGGGATTCAGATTTTATGTATAAATATGTAATCATTCTAATGTATTGGGGGGAGGAGAGAAAACAATGTTATGCTATAGAATTTGATCTAGACTCTGTTGTAATCATTCCATTCTGATAATACATGCTGACAGTTTCTTAATTCTGGAGTTGTAGACTTTCATTGTGGAGATTCAGTTCTGCTCCGTGAAGGAAGGGCCCTCTTCCCTGAGCAGATGCTGATAATGTTGATTGTAGTTGTGTATATTTGTTTATCATTTAGTTCATGCTTTCTTTCATTGATAAATTTATAGTTGTTGCTATTCATGTTAATTTCTTTTGATAGATCGTTGGCCAACATAGCACTTCTTTTATATTCATGCAATTAGATCTTGCTTCATAAATAGTTGATTTGGTTTTAAGTTAGATTTACACTTTGATTTTATGAATAGTTTTGAGGTTTGATTTACTTTAAAGAAGGTGTGATCTAGTTTACAAATAGTTTCTATTTCATACCAATAGATAAACAGTGTTAGGTAGAAATTGTGCTTGCATAGATTTTGCACAATAGCTTTGAAATAAAAGACTTCCTCAGGTTGATAATTTATGTTCTGGCAGTTTCAACAGTTTAATTAATTAGACAATTAATCCAACCAACATTTTGGTGTCGTTGCCGGGGAAGTTATCAATAGTGAAAAAGTACATCTGACATTGTTTTGTAGATGCATTGTTAAAGTAGAGCATGTAGGTTGCATGATTACTTTTCAGTTTATTGATTTTTCTTTGAGTGTGTTTTTTTCATTTCTTTGCATTCAATTTTATTTCATTTTCAATTTTTGGAGCGTAAATCTTATCATTCCCCTTAGTGGTCTTGTAAGAACCACCCATTTTACTAACAAGTTGACAGGAACATTCGAAGGAGGAGCCTCCAGATAGCACAGGAAGAATCTAATGAAGAGATGGCAGGTAAAAAAGATGCAGAAGTTGTTACCTTCGAATTTCCCATCAAATATTCAGGAGGAGTGGCACCAACGAAAAGCATTCCCCCACTTGTTCTACCAAATTTTCACAGTTTGGAAAATGAAGAACCTGATGTATTTTTATTTCAATTTGAAGTACTTTGTAGAGGATATGGTTATTGTTCTAATGATCAAAAGTTGAATGTGTTTCCCCTTACTCTAAAAGGAATAGCCGTCCGATGGTTCATGAGCCTCGCTGGGAATTGTATACAAATTTGGGAAGACATGAAACATGTATTATTGAAAAGGTGCCAAGATTATTGCAGGGTCAATGAAGATATCTTCGAAATGACACAAGTGGAAGAAGAGAGTTTGGAGGATTACCTGGAACGATTTCAATACAATCTTCAAAGATCCAAACAAAGGAAACTGGGGAAAGAGACCTTGAAAACACTCCTACTTAAAGGAATCCAGGATGAATCTTTAGAAATATTAAATCTGATGGGAACAGGTGATGTATTTTAGTTATCATATGATGATATTTGTGAGGTATGTAGAAGGTATTCAAGAGGAAATTTCAAGACTGGTAAGAATTCTAGTAATCCTTATTTTCAATCTTTGAAATCTGCTATAAGAACAAGAGTTATGGAAGCTGAAATCAATAATTTATTTGGAAATTCTAATGTTGATATCAACGGTTCACTAAATTCACAATTGGGTGTTTTGCAGGTTAAGGAAAAGCATGAATAATTTGAAGAAATAGTTTGCCCTCGATGCCAGAAGAAACATCTTACAATAGATTGTCCTTTGGATAGTCTCACAATTTGTGGCATATGTGACTTGATTCATTCCATAGATCATTGTCCCTCCTTACCAAGGATGAAAGAAACATATCAAAGAGATCTGGGAGTTGCAACCAACTCATTACAACAGTCATGGCAACAATGGCCTACATGTATGGTTCAAAACTCTATCCCTCTATTTCCTTACTTTCATACTCAATCATTGAATATTCCTCCACCATGGCAATTGTTGCAACCTCAATTTAACTCTTACCTACCATATCCACAAGGTTGGAATGGCCTATCTTATGATCACATGGCCACTCTCTCTCATGCTGCAACACAAATTGGTCCTTCAATATCAACCTTGCAAACCAATCCTCTACATCATCCACATCTATCTTCTCATCAAACTCCTTGGTATCCAACACAATTTCCTATCCAATCCACCCTCCACCCTAACCCTAATAAAGCAGTACAGTATGCTTACAGTGCTGAACTGCAAAATTTTCCTACATTTCCCTCATGTTCTACCTCACCTACACCTCTGCATAAAGACTTTTCACTGTTGTAGCAAATCCATACGAGGCCTGAACATGTTTTAAATCCAAGACTTGGAAGTGAATTTTCTTATGATCATCGACAAGTTAACAAGATCAACAAATTTGATGAAGAACGAACATTGGAACCAGAAGCATCCTTCACATCATTAGATCCAGATCCCTTGTGCATTCAAGAATATTAGTTTACTAAGGAGCTTCATGATGTAACAGCCATGAGAAATCAAGGGAACAGAGACTATATTGAAGCTTGGTTTCAATCTGTCATCGGTTTGCACCATCATTCCATACTTCAACAATTCTTGGCACCATCATTTCAAGGGAAGTTGATCTCTCATATCCTAGCATTCATAAAGTTATATTTTTCTTTTGGGTGGATGAGAACACTTGAGTCATTTATTCGAAAGTGGCTCCATTGGAAGTTCTCCTACACTTGAGAAGAATTTGTTATTTCCAAGTAGTGTAGGACATTGTAAATAAATAAAATTGGTAAGATCCGATTCAATTTTTCAATTAGATCTAGGATGCATAGATAGTATCATTTTGTTTTGAATAAGAACTCTTGGACACATGGTGTAGTAAGAGCCACCCATATTACTAATCTCTCTTTTTCAGGAAGTTGGTAAGAGGAAGGAAGCATTGGTGAACGAAGACTCCACGGGAAAATGAGCCAAACGAATATGGAACCCTTCAAGCTTGAAACTTGGGAGATCATCATGGTATGTATTTAGTTTTCATTTATATATAACACATCCATAAAAATACACAGGCTTTATTTCAACATTATATCATTTTTTAAGAGTTGCAGTCGCTGCTGCAACAGACTGTGTAAGTCAATCTAGGTACTCAGTGCTTGAAATTTTTGGTATAGGTGTGTGTTCTATTTAAATTTACATCATTAAAAACATTCACACCTATTCCGATCACTTTTTGGGAATCAAATTTCATTTATTGGATTTTTGTGGCATTTTTACTTGAAATTTTTACTGAAACATGGTCGGGACAGTCCGTTTTTGGGAGACCAAATGGAATTATTTTTAAAACCTGTTTACATCCTAAGTATCCGTTTGAATCTAGTTTCCAAACCAATTTTAATTTTTGAGATTGGGCATCAAACAAAAAATTTATGGTCAAAATACTAATAGGGTGTCAAGCAGGCAGCTTAGGAACAGAGCTGGGACAGTCACTTTTTGAATGCCTTATTGGATATATTTTTAAAACCTGTTTCATTGGTATATTCCCCTATGAATATAGTTTACAAAACAATTTGAATCACTCAATTCCGATATTGTACGCAAATTTTATGACCAAAATACCGACTGCCTATCACAAATCAGCATTTTTAAAACTCAGTTTCCTAGACTGTTCATTGGACTGTTCGACTCATGCCCTCTTATTGGATTCAAAACATGTTTCTATTGGATATATCTACATTAATATACTTTCATGTCCAATTGGAATCACGTCAATCCGTTATCAAATGAAAAATTTATGCCTAAAACTGTGATTGTTGGTCTAGTCCAGAATTTGAAAAACACCTTGTCATGCAGGCTGTTACTAAGCAAATTGGAATATCATCACATAGAATTTTTAAAACTTGTTTCTAATGGACATATAACTATGAATTTGATTTCATTTGGATTTTGAATCACTCAAATCGAACAAGGAATGAATAAGTTATGATCAGAATACCGTTGGCGAGTCTAGATGGCCATCGCTCTCCCGCAGGTATAAAGTGAATTTTGTTTCGTTCATTTTTCTTTGGATTTGTTTTATAAGTAATTGCTTGTTGTTTTTTTTTCATATGTGTTGGGTGAAGAGAGACCAATCACCTCTCTTCTTCCATCATCTCATGTTTTATTGCAGGCAAGTGCTAGGTTTTTGCAGGTCCTTGGAAGAAGAAGGTCAATACATGCACGAGTGACTCTTGAAAACTTTTTCTCAATTTGGAAATGGATTGAGCACATTAAAAAAATGGAGAGATTGATATGCAAACCATATGAAGACCAATGTTCCATAAGTCAAGTTCCATTGCTACATGAATTGCTACTGAAGAAGCCTCCCAAAATACCTTTCATCCATCATGCTCATTCACCATCACCATGTTATGCCCATACATTTCCTTCTTTCCTCCACCATTCCATCACTTCCATGACCTTCTGCTCCATTTCATCACTCCCATACTATCCACTCCACTCACACCTAACCCATGAATAATGTCTCTCATCTCTCTCACATGCCGAGTTACCCCCTATTCTTTTCATTTTTCCAATAAAGCCTACTTGCTAGTGAAAATATTTCATCTCTAGTTCTTCAAATAATTTGTCCTATGCTCATGTTGGATTGATGAGGGATTCCTTAAGGCCTCCCTTCCAACAATCTTGACTCATCAACATCAACACATTTTCTGAGTTCAAGATAAGAGATTTATTGATGCCTTGAAGTTTGTATGCCTCAATGACAAACTTTCTCGCTAACAACAGTGAGGATACACCAATGCCTCCTAACTGTTAGATCCTGCAGGGGGTTCAACAACAACAAATTTATTCACACCTGACAAGGTGCATCAAGGGTACCTTGGCTCCCACTATCATTATTGGTGGAAAGTCTCGCATTGGTTAACAACAGTCATTAATGGTTGGTAATCCAATTAGACCTTTCCACATTCGACTTCAGCAAAACCTATTCATGTGGACAGGTCTGTACCATTAGGAGGGGTGAAGATGAAGATTTCCAACAGTCTTACATGCAGCCAGCACAACATCATTTTGGATTAGATTCAACCTCATTCAATTTCATCTCTCATATACATCTTTCTCAGCATCAAATCGACCTACATAGCTCCAGCAGACATTAGTCCATCCATGCCAATCAAAGATTTCACGGAGATAAAACTTGAGGTAAAATAACATGAGTTTTTGATTTATTAAATATTTAGGAAAGTCATGAAAAGCCACTAAGCATTATCCATTTCCATTTTCTATATAGCATTTTCTGTCCATCCATTTCCATCCTTTCCCACTCAATTCTAATACTTCATCATTCAAGCACATCCAAATCAAGTCCTACCCAACATCTCCTACATCCAAGCATAAGAAGATGCCTTGTTGCTACCACACAAGAACCAACAGTAGGTAGAAAAGATATGTTGCCATTAGAAGCATCCCATTCAGCACATGTAAGAGCCCACAAATTACTGGAAGAAAAAGAGATGGCTGCCCACAAGAGCCAGCAATGAGAAAAGATGCTCTACTGCCACAGAAGAACCAGTAGTAAGAAATTGATCAAAAATTTTATTGAAGAATTAGTGTGAAATGAAGGCATGCTCTGCATTCAGTTTATTTGATTCATGGTTCATTAATGCATGCATTGGTTCACTTTTACTCAATTGTTGCAAGTTTCCAAGTTACCTTGAATTGGAAATCAAGATTACATAGGGTATGTGGGTTGGAAATCATCTCTTGCATATTAAGAAGGAGTATTTGAAGAACACTTGTTGTTATTGTCAAGATGATGTAAGATGTTTATAACACTTTGATGGCAATACTATAGCAGAGTTCATTGCAATCAGCTGGTTAAGGCATGAAACAAGTTGCAAGGTGATTCATTGGTGTGTCTTGCTTTCCATTGTTTGGTTATTGACTACCCACATTTCTGAGATCAGTTTCAACATTTTTATAACAATGGTTAACCATATTTTGGTATGAGTTTATTCACATCTTGAAAGGCTGCTATGAATATAAATCAAGCTGAGATTTATTTTCATGGATATGGGTATATGTCATAGTCCTCCATCCTTATTTTTCATTTGGAGAGTTCTTCTCATGGAGTTGCATTTTCCAGATCCAATGTATTCCCTCTCAACAAATTGAAGAAGTTTCCTTGCCAAAGTTGTGAATTGTTGATTTAATAATTGCATTACAGTCATGGCTTACAAAAACTAAGGGTTCAGAGTCTTATTGGGAATCAAATTAAATCTCACTTTGAAGAATGTTAAATGGGCACATTTGTTGTACACTTTGGTTTGTCTCTTACCAACCATGAGGATCAACACAAATGAAGTGGTTTCAACCTGTTATAATAGCTCTCTAATGCCTTTTCAAGAACTGATATGAAGTTTACTCCAGCAATCCTGTAACAACCTCTTAATCTCCACTTTATATTCATATTTGGGCACACAGCCTTCAACATGATTCGAGCCTTTTGTTGTGAAACAAGCACATACTTCCATATATTAATGTTCACTCTTCAAGTTTTTTTTCATGCCTACATATGTCATTTCATGTTCATCATTTTGAGGATTCAGTTTGAGGCAAGATTGATGTGTAGATTAAAACTTGTTTTTTTTTCCTTTAAGAGTCTCATCACAACATGAATACATGATGTATCATTAGTTTGGGGGAGATGGCCATTTCCAACTTAGCTGAAAACTCTTCTCTTCCATGAGGACATGGAAATTATTCAATTTGGGGGGAGGAGTTACCATGCTTGCTGGTTTGTCATTCATATTACTCATGCACATTATTTTTCCATATTTAGTGCAGAATTTGATTTGATCATATGTTGCAATTGGGAAGTTGGAAATTCATGAAACTTGGACAGGGAATGCATAACATCAAGAAAAACAAATCTGGTAAGTTTCAGCCCAATCCAATGCACGGTTTTCGAGAAAATGGCCACCATCACCTACAACCATTTTTCCTACATCTCGATATCTGTGCATCAAATGAATTTGAGATTTGGGGAGCAGAAGCATTATTTTAAGAGGAAGATACTCACCAATTTTCAGGAAAAAAAAAATAATAAATAAAAATTAAAAAAATAAAAATAAAAATAAAAATAAAAAAATAAAAAATACTTCACAGATTGAGAAACAATGGCCATCATCACCTACAACCAATTTGCATTTTTCGCAAAATCCGTGATGTGGGTATCTCTGATTTTTGGTGTGGGGATGCATTGGACTTGTAGTAACTTGCTTGCAAAATTTCAGCCAAACCTAGATTGTATTTTGTGAGATATTAGCTCAGGAAGTTTGTCGAAACACCAGCTGCAACTCCGCCAAATTCTCCATTTCCGCCAATTTTTCTGCTAAACTCTCCGCTAAAGCAGCTGCAACATCACTAAATTATTCTCTAAATCCTCCGCTAAATGGCTGCAACACCGCCAAATTTTCTACTAAATTCTCCTCTAAATGGCTGCAACACAGCCAAATTTTCTGCTAACTTCTCTACTAAAGTTTTCGCTAATTGCTGAAACTCCATCATAATTGCTAGAGATCATTTGAAGGCTATTTATTTCTGAAGATTATCCATTGATGAGAAATGCAACAACCATTGTTTGAAGGAGTTTCAAGTATTGTTTGAAAAGAAGCATCATATTCCATTAGCATCATTAGTGGGAAAACAGATTGGTTTTGGTCATTATGCATGGTAAAATGAAAGCAACAGCCAAATGAGTCCTTCTAGTTTGGATGCTATACAGGTATTGGGTTGCATTAGGACATGCAACAAGTTTAGTTTGGGGGAGATGTTGGGTCACAGATTTGTCCCTATTTTCATTACTCATCGACACCTATTTTATCCATCTTCTTCCTATTATCACCCATTTATCATTCCATTTTCCATCCATTTGTTGTAACTGCTCGAGAAATGTCATATTAATCGCATTGATGCTTTAGTGGTTAATCATGATTATTTTCCTTTATTTTTGATGAATTGAATACTATTACGCATAATTTTACTGATGATGGTTTATGGAGTGATTTGTCATATTAACAGCAGCAACACTCATGGTTCAAGCTTCCAAAGTTGGCATGCTAGCACACGTCCACATGGATATTTCACAACATGGTTTCATCTTATGATTAATTATGTAGATTTGTGATTTCAATTAGTTCCCAAGTCCAACATGGCAACCTCCAGCTCATGATCAAACGGCCTTAACAAAAAACGCATGCTAGATAACAATACATTGAATTGCATCGTGATTTGTGGGCAGATGAGGAAGAATCTCGCAAATCTGGGACATGGGTTTTGTGAGCAACGACCTCAATTACTTGATGCGACTGGAAATCGCCAAACAAAGCTATGGTTTGAGCTATACAGCTAGTTCTCTAAAAGTGTAATTCTCAGATTTACTGTTGTGGCCGATTTTACAAATTAGCAATTGGTTGAAACAGATCACAAGTTGGGGATCCGGATTTTATGTATAAATATGTAATCATTCTGATGTATTGGGGGAGGAGAGAAAGCAATGTTATGTTGTAGAATTTGATCCAGACTCTATTGTAATCATTCAATTCTGATAATACATGCTGGCAGTTTCTTAATTCTGGAGTTGTAGACTTTCATTGTGGAGATTCATCTCTGCTCAGTGAAGGAAGGGCCCTCTTCCCTGAGCAGATGCTGATAATGTTGATTGTAGTTGTGTAGATTTGTTTATCATTTATTTCATTCTTTCTTTCATTGATAAATTTATAGTTGTTGCTATTCATGTTAATTTCTTTTGATAGATCGTTGGCCAACATAGCACTTCTTTTAGATTCATGCAATTAGATCTTGCTTCATAAATAGTTGATTTGGTTTTAAGTTAGATTTACAGTTTGGTTTTATGAATAGGTTTGATGTTTGATTTACTTTCAAGAAGGTGTGATCTAGTTTACAAATAGTTTCAATTTCATACCAATAGATAACAGTGTCAGGTAGAAATTGTGCTTGCATAGATCTTGCACGATAGCTTTGAAATAAAAGACTTCCTCGAGTTGATAATTTATGTTCTGGTAGTTTCAGTTGTTTAATTAATTAGACAATTAATCCACCCGACACCAAGCTGGGAACAAAGCTCACAGAGGTCAGAAAGAATGGAACCTACTCCTGGTTGAGGCCTGATGGAAAAACACAAGTAACCATTGAGTACAAAAATGACAGTGGTGCATGGTTCCTCTGCGCATTCAAACAGTTCTCATCTCCACTCAACATGATGAGACAGTGACCAATGAACAAGCTTTATCTAAAGGAAGTGAGAGGGTTCTATTTTTATACAAGGGGGATATGCTTTGGATAGTAAACTATAATGACCCCCATCAGATCCTGCTGATTTTTTTGGCTTATTTGCTTATGTAATTTGGTTAAGGGATTTCGTAAAAACACTTGTCAAAAATACCACTGAGCTGTGCCAAATAGTCTTAGTTGGTTTTTGTATTCAATGTACTGCTGATATGTTGATGCAGGAGCATAGGCTCAAGAGGGCGAAGTCATTCATGACTTCACAAGGTCAAGGGAACTCTTAAGAGACCTAGGGTCTCATACATTTGTAATTTGCTTTATTTTGTAAATGCTGAATAAAATGGATAAGGAATCTAGATCCTTTTCCACATGTAATAGTCAGGATTGAGTTAGTTGTGATTCATAGGGTTAGAAGAGATCAATAAGGACTGTACTCCTTTGTTATAGGATCTAGAAACAAAATCCTCTTGTATTTAAATCAGTTTGAGTTATTTTCTCAACAGCTTAGTTAGCTTACAGAGCTTGTTGGCTCACGGAAGCTTAGGTTAGCTCACAGAGATTAGGATAGCTCATAGAGGTTTGAGGATAGCTAAAAGAATATTTGATTAGCTCATATAGCTTGAGAGGGAGAGAAATTCCACATAGCATGAATGGAGGAATGAGAGGTGTGTGCACAGAAGAGTGAGCGAGAAGTGAACAAGTAGAATTCTCTGTGTGTATTTGAATTTTCGGTGAATTGAATAAAGAATAGAGGATTAGACTCTATGTGTGGTTTTGATGGATTTCATGTCTTCATATAGTTCTGTAGAAGTATGAATTCATCC
Source organism: Larix kaempferi (assembly GCA_027924585.1). Classification (NCBI taxonomy): domain Eukaryota; kingdom Viridiplantae; phylum Streptophyta; class Pinopsida; order Pinales; family Pinaceae; genus Larix; species Larix kaempferi. Next base: position 4,685,788 of record BSBM01000361.1, on the reverse strand, counting down.
CTCTTTCACTCCATATAACCCTGTATATAAAATCCGTGGCTTTGGATTGCCATAGTTTCTGAATTGGAGAGAAGAATTGATCCTGTCAGTCATCAATTAAGTGAATCTTTGCAGAGGGTTAAACCTTAACTAGCCGCTCAAATAAAACAAGATTGTAGAGAGGGGATCGATCGTGGGGAAGATCGACAATTTATAGTGATATCGCCGGGAGAATTTGCAAGCTTTGAAAAACTTTTCATGTGCGCAATATTCTATGGATTGCTCTAAATAAATTTTGGAATCCACCGTTGATTTGGTGGGCACACTGATCGAACGATCAGAAATCCATTTCGCCGCGAAATTCATAGATCAACTATCGAGATTGAGATCGACGGTGGGGAAGAAGCGTTGTGCGGAAACTCTATTCCCGCATTCCGAAAAGAATTCTGTTGTGGAAGAAAGTTAGACAGTGCGAAAAGAGTTTGTTTCGGATATCAAGGGTTTTGAAGTCTGTATATTGAATATAATTTTCAGATCTTGATTTTCGTAGCGCTAACAGTGAACAGTAAATGCAATAGAGATTGCTTTGCATAAATAACAAGAAAAATAAACCCTAAATATCATATTCATATAACTTTGAGTTTACAATGACTGTAACAGTAGTTCTAAGGTGGACAAACAAATCTGAAATTACTTTAAGTCTAACCTGTAGCTTCCTGGGCATGCACAATGATTTATGGAAGTGAGCTGGCCTTCTTTGGTGTCTCGATTTTTATTTGGTGTCTGTCAGCTCCTCAAAACAACCCAAATCGTCTTCTTCTCAGACTCCCTTATTATGCTGCAGTGCCCTCCTTCACTACCTAGAAACGTTATGCACAATATTAACAAGAAGGAAGACTACAATGAGAGTACCCAACAATGCTGTAGTATATTCCTGTAGGTGTCAATATGGATTGCAGCTCCCTTTTTGGGGATCACTGTAAATGTGGAAGTGTAAGGATATGTGCCCAACAGAAAGTAAATCGTCCTCACAAAAAAGTCTGTGTCCTCTCTAGACGATGTCATAGCCCACGCAGTCCAAACTCAACCAACAAATCAAGAATACGGCCTCGACAAGATGAAATCGACCCCTTTGTTACTCTTTTTTTTTCAAAAACATAAAAACCAAAAAAGACGAAAAAAGAATATGCATGAATCTATAACATCTTATATCTAGATGGGCTTGAAAATTTGTTGTATGTATAACCACGGCATGAGCCTATAATCCTAGGTATAATATAATATTGTTACTTGTTAGACTCATAGGAAGACCCCCTTGGGATAAACCTTATTATAGAATATGCTATGGGGATGGTGCTAGGGAGTGCTAGTTTCTTATAATATTCTTATTTTACTTATTGCATAATCGTTTCTAGCTTTTATTCTATTGCTTGTGAAGGATATTTATAACTTACATCGTAGGGAGGATCTATGGGTTATATATAAATATGTTTCTAATGTGGAGATATCCCAACCTTTATACTAACTAATATATGTTGTTAGTATCATAGGAGATCAAGATGTTAAAGTTGTCAACACCATTTTAACATATCAATGTATTTTTAGGAGGCATTAGAACTGGCTTCGATCACATCGTTTAATGGCTTGGAAGGTATGGGAAACTTCATTTCCTTTAGAGCTCAAGAAATATCACTTGGGAGTGAGTAAATTACTCAAAGGTGCAGTGCAATGGCCATAACATTATTAGAGATCACTTGGTTCAATAATTTCATATGCCACTTGTCGTTGACTCTCCAATGACCTAAATAGAAATTCCCATGCAGGCATCTGTAAAAACTGCTACACTTCCACCACTAAAATGGTTCATTGAACAATGCAAATACATAAATGAGGTGGAGGCTATAGATTGGCATCGCATGATATGTGGTATATGTAAGGTAGGCATCATTGAAAATCCACTGGAGGGATATCTTAGCAAGTAATCAGATTTTCATTAGGAGAATAGTTTCAATGGTATAATACTGGTCTAAAAAACCTAGGTTAATGGTTCAAATTCCTTTTATCTTTATAAGATTTTCTTATGGTTGGAAGAGGTAATGATAAAAATTCTTAATATTTAAAAGGATTATATAGGTTCTTGTAGGTTTTCTCGAAGTAGGACCTTAACCAATGTATTGAATTGTCAAACTTATGGAGAGCATATAGAGAAAATGTAACATCGTATATCTCTTCTCATTATTCTAATATCCCTAGTTACCTAATTGATATGTCAATTAAGAAAGTAGATTTGTAAGAAATACGGCCACCATAGAAATTTTAGCTCATATTATTTCCATAAGAAGAGAGATCATAATGAGTCATAAATGTTTGAAAGCATATGATAGATCTCTTTGTACACACATACAAAACGAGAGATAAGTGATCAGGCAACCAAAAAATTTGGTCACCACAACTTTTTCAAGGGATAAATGACCAAAATTGAGAAATTTTAAGTGAAGTGACTAAAAATGACCAAGATAAATGACCAATTTGGTCACGGGATAAGAACTAAACTAAAAATGACCAAGATAAATGACCAATTTGGTCACGAGATAAGAACTAAACTAAAAATGACCACATAACAATTGGTCATTTATGTGGTCATTTTTAGTTGTGTCATTCCAACAGTGGAAAATTATAATTTTGATAATGAATTTGTGCAATTTACTAAATTTTAACACTGCAGATGGATTCGGAGACCCCCATCTGCAGTGTTAAAATTTAGTAAATTGCAACATTAATAGTATACAACTTGGATTATTTTTCAATACATGTCTTCTAAGGGATCATTTCTTTGAGGCCATCGATATAAAGTTTCCTAAGGGTACATACATGGATTTTAGACCAAGGCTAAGAGCATTTGTGACATTTGGGGATTTTAGACCAAGGATAAGAGCATTTGTGACATTTGGGCTTATAGGGTGTGTTGTGAAATCTTGGTCAACTCTCTGGGATATTGCAAGTATATATGAACTTAATCAAAGTTCCTTTGGGATGTGTGGTGATCCACCTTACCCGCCATGTATGTGTTCACCCTTCTAAGCGTTGAAGGGCTATATTTAACTTATCTTTTTTATTATGTGCCTCGGACACCTAAAGCCTAGTTTGATTTTTCTTTGAAGCCACATATACACTTCAACTTCACCTCTAAAACCATATATGAAATCATCATTTAAATGTTATAGGAGATCTTAGGATTGTCATTTCTTTTCCTTTTTAGGTGATATCATTATCCCCAAAAACATCTAAGATGATGAATAAACTTCATTCCATGAAAGGGTTTTGACCCGAATATATATTAAAGGAGAAATATATGTATAACATTTTACTTTTAACTTTTATAACTAATTTTACAATGCACAATCAATTTTATTTTTATATAAAACTAATTGTACAATACATATTACATTTTAAAAGATTTCTTATATTATTTTCATTCTATACTGCACATTACATCTTAAAAAATTATTTAATTCTATAAAAATTAATTATTTTCACACTATATTTTTATTTTAATTCTATAACACATTTTATATTTTAAAAATTAATAAAAAAATAAAATTGATTATATATATATGCCATGTTCTCCCCCCTCACAGAATAGTTTGGCGATCCCAGGGCCATTACTGGGCACTTGGTTATGAATTCAATCTTGGAAATATTGCGGAAGATCGGATTGATACGGTGAAGTGATGAATTTTTTTTCAAATTTTCTTATCATATACATGCCTAACATTTGACATGAAGGAAGGAGTCTCTCAATACTCTTGGACTATTCTTTCTTACTCATAGCCTCTAATTTTGGATATGCTTTAGCTAGTACACTGTGCTCCCTAATATTATATCATTGATCAGGTATCATTTCAGCTCACTAGTTGTATAACATGGAAGTGTACCCAACAATTGGATCATCCCACTTCAGGTAGGAGTTTGGAGGATTTAACTTAGGTTCATTTCTAGTTTACCATACACTATCTCCATTGCTATTGATGGAATGCTTGACCCCTTTTATTCATTTTAGTTAAGTTTAGTTAGTTACATATCTACATAATAATTTCATTTCATAATTTATACCGCGATTATGATAATCTGGCCATAATCAAAATCATTTCAATGGAGGAATATCTATTTATGATCCATTTCTCAAGGTGAACCCATAATGTTAATAAAGGTATTTTGCACATATCAATAACGTACCAAACATGTAAAGTTTATAATTAAAATGAACCTGCAAAATATATAAATGTACATAAGTTTATAATTAAAATGTGTGATAATATCATTACCCATTAGAAAGTATTACCAATGTTGAACAAATTGAATATCATACACTTATGTTGAAGGCATATGAATAAAATGGAATGGGTTGAATATTTTGTATTAAAATGTTTAGAATTTAACATGGAAATTAGGATTTGGAATATAGAAAAAATTGTAAAAATAATAAAATAAAATAAACACCCATATCAATGATTTAAAATTCATCGAGATGGTGGCCCAGACAAGTCCTCTGTCTATCCCTCCTGCTACTTCCTTGCCTCACTCGCATTATGCATATGAAAATAACCTAGTTGCTAGTGGAAAAGTCGATTGCAGCATTGTATGGCAGCTAGGGCATGCGAAATGAATACATAAATTTCAGGCTGGGAACTAGCTCCATGTATCTAATCATCCCTGGATGTTTTGGCAACTCCCCTTCTGCTAGTGAAATGTAATGAAATATTAATTTCAAATCTCAGATCTTCAAATTGGAGTCCAAGGGTTTCTGCAATGGCAATCCGATGACCTTTTTTATGAGGGTTGAAATTTGACATTAAGAGATTCGATCTGACGAATTTGGGTCCACATAGGCCACCTGAAAATCTACATGAAGAATGTGCCATCGAATAGAAGAATATTGAGCTTGCGTCCATGGGGTTATTCCTGAGCACCTGATATGCCTGGGTTCAAGTCTTCGTTTGTGTACCTTAGAGTAAGATCATTAAACTCCTCTTTACATTTAGTGAATTTGAGAAATAGATTCCCTCACCATTATGTATAATCTTCAGGACGGCAGTGATGGCACCAAGGATTATCTTTTGGCTGGTGAAACCCTTTTGCTGAAGCTCTATTTTTCACTGTGTTTGATATACATGCTGGCTGGTGTTTGGATCTATGTGGTAAGAAATAGTCTTGCGGCCTACCAGATCCATTTATTCATGGTTTCCCTCATCTTCCTGAAATCCCTAAATCTCCTTTGCGAGGAAGAGGACAATTTTTTCATTAAGAGAACTAGAATGGCTCCTAGATGGGATGTTTGCAGCAACTTTTTTCAGAGGTTGGCGAGATTAAACGGTGTTCAATCCATTATGATAGAAGCAGACATTCTAAGGTTCGTATTACTCTCTCTTTAGTTCGCTCTCAATGTAAAGAATAGAATTATACCCATCCATATCTAATTTAGATAAATTAGCTATAGCCTTCTTGATACCACAATTGCCATGCAATGGTTTCTATAAAATAAGCATGTATGTCAAACTAAATTGCAAGTATTATGGCTGAAAGGTTTGCAAAGCACATTGGAGACACATTTTAACATGCCAATTTTTGGGGTCGAGTGGTGTCACATCCCCATATACTTAAACTAAAAATAAAATTTTAACTGCAACTATTACATGGTTTAACACCGTTAGAGTGTCCTAGATTTGGAGGTTTCACTCTGCTTACTAAGCTTACATACATAAAAAGAAATAATAGACTCTTACTAACAAAAGGTTGAGTAGATTTGAGACTCTAGCTTCTACTACTTACTTAGCTTTTTGGCTAAAGCACGTTTTCCTGGAAACAAAATGCAGGTTACCAGTAAATTTTGACCATAAGGCCTTACGAGGAAAAAGAAAAACATAAGTTCTTGGTTGCACAACATAAGTGGTGGTGTTTTTGTTACAAGGGTACTTAACCTTTCCTAACAAGGGTTTCAAAGCATCCTACTTAAATTTTGAGGTTCGTGACTCCTCTTCTAAGGTTCATTATCCCTCTCTTAACACTATTTCACTTTAGATTAATGTATTCTACACTAAGGCTTACTAAGCATGAAAAATTATTATGTCCCCGACATCTAGTTTTTCATCCAAAGGTATTAAACTTGGTCCAGCTGGTCAATTTGTATGTTTGCTAAAGGTTTAACTTTAGTCTGAAAAAAATGTAGAATAATAGAATTATTTGAAAATGTTTTTTGGCGTGTTGTGATTGGCCCCGTACACCATGACGCCTGCCTCGCTTCATGTGCCCCACGGGGTGGCAGCGTGCTGGCGTCATGGGGTTTTAAATGGTTATGGGCGTCTGTGTCTTCGTTTATGGCTATCCTGATGTTTTGCAGGTTTTGCAGTTGGTACATTGCACGTTGTTCAGGTTTTCAAGTTTGATCTGTGGTAAATTCTGGCCTCAATCTTGCATTCTATTTCTGCGGCATATAATTTTTTCTTTCGCTGTTTAGTTTCTCCGGTTGTGTTACACGGGTCGCACGGCAGAGAAATACGAGATGGAGGACGCGTTCTGTATGGCATGCGGTGACTGTTTTTTGCATTGGTCGTTAATTGTGGTGATCAGAGCTCTGCAAGGGGATTTTCGGGGGATAAATTGTGTTTTTCTGGGCATCAGTTGGGGGTTTGTAGGGATTAATGATGGAGCCTGTGCCAGACGAATTGCGATGCAAGAGGTCGGATGGAAAACAGTGGAGGTGTTCCAGCCAGGCCATGGAGGGCAAGACTCTCTGCGAAAAACATATTCTACAGGCCAAGAAAAGGCTTGCTCTGGCTTCTGCTGTCAAGAACCCTAGCAATCCTAGCCCTAAGGCAGTTACCCACAATGGCCGCAAGGCCGCAAGGTTGAGAAGAAATTAAGGGGCGAAGAGACGGAAATAAAGGGGAAGCACTCTCATTTGAAGAAAAACTCTGATGGTCCAAAGAAATTAAGGGCGGAGACAGAAGCGGAGCTCTTTGACAAGGGAAGCAGCATTAATTTGACAAGGGAAGCAGAAGGGAGACGTTAGCTGATAGCGATGGCTTGAGGAAGAAATCGAAGCCGGGAGTGGAAGCAGGGGCCTCTGAAAGGGGAAACGTGTCCTATTTAGATAGTGCAGAGCCAAGATCAAAGCAACTAGTCAAAATAAAATCTGTATAGGGATTGTTCTTAGAGTCTTTGGTATCTCGGGGTTTGGTTGCAGCCAAAGCCAACAGAATGCCCAATTTTTTACTGCACAAATTTGGAGATCTTAGACCTGTTGTCAGCAATTTATAAGATATGTTGGAATCTTGGACATTTTCTGTTTAGCGGCATCAATTTTGAATTTTCCTCCCGGATTGAAAATGCGCAACCGGCACACAGAGCATCCATTTCAAGGCCCAAAGCTTCTGTGACTTGTTGCAGTTATATATAGGGTCTAAATTAATGCAAGGTGAACTTTATTAATAGAGAACTTAACCTTTTTCTTGCCATGTCTATGCTTTACTTTCAGGACTTCTGTTTCTGAAGCCAAATGAAATTGCAAATTTAGATCGCTAACCGTTGATGCATAAATCCACAATGTCAAACAAAAAGCCGTCACTGTGGCGATACATGAGTTTGGTGGGATAATATCTTCAGTCCTTTGTTATTGCACAAAATTTTCCCCTTACAACTTGCAGCATTGTCTCGACTCTCGTCCAAGCAGAGAACTGTATATAGGCTATTGTACTGAATGCTACTTGGTTAAGTGGGAAATGGTTTGCTGATTGAATGATCACTGGGCTCTAAAGTTCAAATCTCATAGCATTAAAAGACATCATAAGTAAGACAGTGAAATTGACATATGGGTTTATAGATCCTTTTTGAAGATTCTTCATAGAAGGGCTATAATGGATTCCAAATAACAAAGGGTCATAGTTTTCAAACAGTGGTTTGATCTCCATTATAGGGCTTTCTCATCTTTTTTATGATGATTATTTTCCTGCTTACATGAATGGACTTCACATTTAAGATACCTACATGTTTGGTTATGGCAACTTCTTATAAACATATCTGCCTTTGCTATCAATAGTACTACACGTTCCTTACTAATCACCACTTACTATGAATAATTCCTTGCTATTTGGCAGGGTTTTAGTCTGCTGGTTTCAAATAATGTTGTCACATAGGTTTAAGCATTTTTGACAGTAAAAGGATGTTATTTGTCAGGAAAGGCTATGTTATTTTTTCTCCAATCTGTGTTGAAATAAATCTTTCATTTGTGCAGATCAAGCAGAAAATTTCTACCATGAAATTGATCAAGCATCCAAATGTCATACGGTTACATGAGGTAAAATTTGATTATGGATTTGTGGCTTCTCTTAGTAAGGAATGACAAACTTGACATTGGCAAATAATTACATGCTTCGTGGTGGCAATATCCACAATCCCACTTTCTTTGATTGGAAAATGATCAGTTAACATTGCATCTTTATTCCCCATGTCCCTTAGACATTATAGTGACAAGTTTTCTATTTTTCTTAGCCATAGATCACTGGATGTTAAAAGTCTTCTAAGCAAAGGTTTGGTGTTGTTGGAAATGGACCCCTTAGACTATCAAATGGGGATTTCATGTTATTATTGCATTCATAGAATCTTTTGTTTTAGGGCAGACGTGAGAATTAGTCTGTTCATGCAATAATACAGTTTGTAATGGGTTACCCATTACACTAAAGAATTAAAACTGACCTGTGTTGTCGTTATCTGGTATTTTCAGGTTATGGCTAGTAAAACAAAGATCTATATTGTACTTGATTTTGTAACTGGAGGTGAGCTTTTTGATAAATTTGTAAGAAGCATCAGAGATCACTTCCGAATTTCAATCATAATTGCTTAATTCAATTTTCAACCATCGACAGCTGCAAATTGCCTTATATGTTGGTTCAGTTATAGTTTCTTGCTTAGATTATCAACCATCAAGAGCTATGCAGCTCTTTAAGCACTTGGTAGGATCTTTATGCCCCGATAGTCAATCTCAGATCTATCATAATGGTGTTGCTTCTGCAAGGATGCTATGATAATTTCAGTGAATGAGCTACCATCAGATCTTGGTTGTTTAAGTAATTAGTTGGCTAGCTTCAACTGTGGATCCGAATATACTGTCATAGACGAATGTAAACTTATTTTGGCATTGTATCAACATATATGAGATATAGAATAGCTTTAGTTGCTTTCATTTCCATGCTTGGAAATTTCTTTAAAATAAGAAATAACCTAGATCCTTCTGTTTTGGATCTACGTCCTGCATGTAGATGATCAAAAGTTATTTCTGCCAACCCTTAACTGCTTCACTTACTTTCCAAAGCTAGAATTTAATGATATTTCAGATCTAAAATTATTATGGGCTTGAGTACTTAAAATCAATGCCTAGGAGGGAAAAATTTGTTATCCAATGCATGCATCTTTCTATATCACATGTAAATTGGAATTTATGCCTGTTTGGTAAAAATATTAGAATTTCTATGCCTTTGTTGAGGCTACGATCAGAAAAAATGGTTCTCTTATTGTCAATTACAATTTTTTAACAAACTGAGCTTTCCACCATTGACAACCAAGCTGATGGGAACTTGTCAATGTTGCTAATTTCAAGCACCAGGTACAATTGACAAACATGTTTCTAATTTGGGAGTTAGCTTCTGGAGTTAACTGTGTCTGAATTTAAATGTTTCTAATTTCTTTTTCAAATTATCATATGTTTAGATGGCCTTGGTCTAATCCCACTATGTTATAATGATCCTAACTACTTTGTTGCATGATCTAGGATCTCCATTAGTAAATCCCATAATTGCACAGCTGTAGTATAGTGATTGGTTGGTCTCGACTAAACAGACATTTCTGATTTCAGAGGTGTATGTCGGTGTCCACCCTCTTCAACTTTGTTTCAGTTGCAAAACTTAGACATCCTTTGTCCCCATGAGGTTGTTGGTGTAGTCCATAGACCAATCTCACAGTCAAATTTATGTGAATCAGTTTTAAGTTGTGGATGTTAATTTTTTTTCCTCTTTTCCCATCTGAAAAGATAAGCCCTGCTTACATGCAGAAGTGGTGCCATCTCTGAAATGATTTTATTTTTATGATAGCTCATATTTCTTTCCCCGGGTTGATATATATAAGCACTGACCAATGAGCATCCTCCTTTCCCAAACAGAAGTCTATCAATATTGATCAAGTATCATGTAGCCTGATGGGAAACAGATCAACTTTGTTAGAGTCTTTACATGTCAATGGCATTTGAAATTTGATTGGTAATAAAAATTATAAAGGAATTCAATTTCATCCACCTCGAAAAAGTTGTAACAGAGTATGTCGTCTGTTCTGTAGAATGAAATAAGCATCAAACCAGCTTGTTGGACTGGATGATCATGCGAGTATTCTATATTAGATATGGAATGATTAGATGCGATTGTAGCAGTTATTCATTGAGTACAATCACTGCCTCTCTTTTGTAAAGGGCATTGTCTTTCAGATTTATGCAAGTGATCACTCCTTGCAGCATATATTTTCTCGATCGACATAGGTATCTCATTCTTTTTGCATATTTTGTATAAGATGGTGAATACTGTTACGCACGGCATAAGATGAGGCCCCACGCACACTTCAAAAAAATCGTCAAAATTGGCTCTCAAGGCCCGTAAAGTCTGGATTAGGTAGAGGATACTGGAGCCTCTGTTATGAACTTAATTATAAAAATCGACCAGAGAACACAACTCTAAAGTATAATGATGAAGATGAGTTTGCATAATAACTCTATAGAAATAGCAAAATGTCTCCCCACAACTTCAAAAAATTAATAATAGAAAATATAATGATGAAGATGACTTTGCATGGCAACTCTACAGAAATAGCAATATCTCCCGACAACCTCAAAAGTTAATAATAGAAAATAATCATATCCAACTGTTGTCAAAATGATTGTGATTATCTTCTATGTATATACTATTCCATAGTCATTCAACACTTTGAAACAATTTCCCAGCAGACCCACTAGGTGATCCTTGCATTTGCTAGAGGGACCACGCGGGGTCATAACTGCCTGCCCAGCCACTGGCGGATAATTGTGGCATCCGAAGAAAATACTTCCAGCAACTCATCAATGCTGTGGACTACTGTCATAGTAGGGGTGTGTCCCATAGAGACTTGAAGGTAACATGTGACCTGGGAATGAATTAATATCCTCTTGATTCTCAATTCATCTTTATCCATTGAAGCCAACTCCAAAACCTCGACTTCCTTTGTAAGATCTCTCAATAGACAATATCATCTACTTTAACTGGTTTGTACTACTTATGGGTTTTGCAGCCAGAAAATCTGCTTCTAGATGCCTATGGAAATCTCAAAGTTTCTGATTTTGGTTTGAGTGCCCTGCCTCAGCAAATTAGGGTAAGCATGTGGTTAGTAAACACTCAAATTCGACCATTAGGTGTACTGTGGCTTTTTATTTGACAATATTGATCTGTACTTTCAAGCTTTACAGAAAAGTGAAATATGAATTTTTACTTGTTGTGATGTTTAGAACATGACTGCAAAGTAAATTGCATGTATTTCATAAAATTGGCAATTGTTGAAGGTGCAGTGTTTCCAAAGATAAAATTTATTATCCTGTGAAAACTGAAGAATTGGCTTTCAGTCCATATCATATGATGCTTTCTTAGTGCATACCGATAACTATCTTTAATTTTAAATTTTTGGCTTTCAGATCCATTATATGCAGCAAATGAAAAATGCACTTTGTATTTATTGCAGCTCTCCCATTATTTGTTGATAAGAATATTCGGTCATCCATTGTTCAGTTATTGTTCTTCTGAGTGGCTTGTAACTTCAGAAATTACATTATCAAAACCTATTTAAAAGTATAGATTTTTCTTTGTAGTTATGATTGATAAAGGTTATGGATGGATTTTGCTGCATTCTGAAGAGTAAATGTAAATAGCTGATCTTCTTAATGTGTTTAATTGCAGGAGGATGGGTTACTTCATACTACTTGTGGAACACCCTCTTATGTTGCTCCTGAGGTATCTTCAATTTTTTTTCACATTAATTGCCAAATAAAATAGAGCATTCAGGTTACCCTGTTTGACTGCATGGCAGTTTTGTTAGCATCAGACTATAAATTGAGATCTGTCGCCTTGTTTTATGCAGGTCATCAATGATAAAGGTTATGATGGTGCCAACTGCAGACTTGTGGTCATGTGGGGTTATTCTGTTTGTTTTGATGGCAGGTTACTTGCCTTTTGATGAGACAAATCTTCTGACACTATATAAAAAAGTAAGAAGGCCAGATCAATGCAAACATGCATCCTTTTGCTGTATTTACTTCTCTTTTTAGCATTTATGAAAAAAAACCTCAATGACCGACATGATAGTACTGAACTGTAGATTCATAAGGCCGATTTCACCTGTCCTTCATGGTTTTCTTCTAGTGCAAAAAAACTGATTTCGAGGATTTTGGATCCAAAGCCAAAGACGGTAAGTGAACTGGTATTGAGTTGTATTCCGTAATGTTGCAGATATGTTCAGCTTGTCCACTGGATTACCTTCAATGTTTTTATATCCATCTCATACTTGCTAGCAGAAGAATTTGAAATGATTAAAAAATCATGAATTTTTGAGTGAGCGATGAGATTGCACTTATTTTTGAAATGAGCTTTGGAATAAACTGACATACACATTAATATCCTCTGTTGGCAGCGTATTACAGTACCTGAGATTTTAGAGAATGATTGGTTTAAGAAAGGTTACAAGCCGCCCAAGTTCCAAGAAGACAAGGAGATAAGTCTGGATGATGTGGATGCTGTTTTTAATGGCTTGGAAGTAAGATTTTGTATGTGAAATGTTATTTTTCAATTTCTGAGTATTCAAGAAACAATGACTAAGTTTTTGCTACTTCTTATAATCAGGACCATCTTGTCTCGGAGAAGAAAGATACACAGCCTGTGTTGATGAATGCATTTGAACTTATCTCTATGTCACAAGGTCTCAACCTCAGCAATTTGTTTGAAAAGCATATGGTATGTTATAGAAAATCATAGATTATAATGAGGTTTTAGAAAACTTGCTTTTCCTTGAAATGCAAATCCACATCTGATTTTGCAACTGAAACCTCATATTCGAAATATTAGCTTCTGAAGAACTATTCTTTGAAAGCATTTTTTGTGAATGCATGCGTTGTATAGGACAGTAATTATATTCTTTTCCATCTGTCACACCATTCTGTCTGTTCCATGCTTGACTCCTTGTGATTGATTCAATCGTTGTTAGGCAATAGGAATGACCTGCTAACCACAAAAGTCAAGTAGCTTATTCTTTGATACTGTATATAGGTATAGCATGTTTGAGATATTTGCAAAAGAAATGTGTGGCCGATGTTGATAAATGTTTAGAACTTCAAGTTGTGCGTGCTTCTATGGTTTTATCCACTTCTCTTTCATTAATACTTGGGGAATTCACTGATGTGGTTGGTGGAAATGTTGTCTTGCTATTAGGGCCTTGTTAAGCAAGAGACAAGGTTCACATCCAAACGCCCTGTCGAAGAAATAATATCAAAAATTGAAGCTGCTGCTGGACCTCTTAGATTTACTGTGAAAAGGCAGAATTATAAGGTGATAATAATCTCATAGACATCAAGTTGCCTGATTGGGATATGGAACTCTTAACTCCATTCTCATTTATGTCAGTTTTAGACGTACCTATCTATCTAGAACTTGTTTCTTGGTTTCTTTAGATTTTCTTTTAGGTCTGGCTACATTTAAATTGAATGTATTTTCATTTAAGTTCTAATACCTATTATTTCACCTGCTTTCAGATGAATCTGCAAGGTGCCGAGACTGGAAGGAAGGGGCACTTATCAGTAGCTACAGAGGTAGTAATATGTTTGATAAATTTATGCTCACTGCATTCAAGGACACTACTACATATCATATACAAATCCTATAACTTCAAAAATCCCTGTCTTGGCCCTTTGAGTATGAGCTGGTCTTTTTTCAGGTATTTGAAGTAGCTCCTTCTCTTTTCATGGTCGAGATTTGTAAATCCGGAGGTGACACGTTGGAATTTCACAAGGTTGCGACGCATTTCTTTCATATATGCCCCTACTGAATAAGTACTTGAGTGTTCATAGTAAACTTCACTGATATTTAAATTCATTTCCTTGGGTTGCTTGATCCTCAAGTATAATCTATTTTATATTGCTTTGATTTTTTACTCATGGTGGATGCATATTTTTTTTCTACTGCAGTTTTACAAAAATCTTTCATCTGGGCTAAAGGACATTGTCTGGAAGTCTAAAGCTGTCATGGAGGAGAACAAATAAACCTGATCGTTATTTGTATGAAAAAATCCCATGAGCCAATAAATATGGAGATTGTACAGAGTTCAGGGATTCATTATGCTTGTTTATACATTCGTTGTACATGATTGATTAGCTAAGTGGTACAGTCTGCTTCTTTGCAGGATGTGAAGTAGTCCTGCAAGATATTGATTATTGATATGAAGACAGATTAGTTGTGGAGTGATGCCATTATATACAACTTTTGCTTTAATGTTAAACATAATATGATCAAGATTCCTAGAATGTATTATGGATCATTAATGGAGTTGTTCAGTTAGATGATGAACATTGAAAACCAACATGAGAATATTGGTGCTGTTAAAAAATGCACTTTTAAATCTATCATACAGTGTACAGTGTCGACTATCAATCTTCTTATTATTTCTCCTTTCTTGTGCTTATGTATCATTGTATTATAAGAATGTATTATAAGAATCTGAAAACACTTGTATGTCTTCTTCTATGGATAGTGTTCCAGTGTAACTCTATTCCATCAGAATTTGGCACCAAATTGTATAGAGGCAATAAAATCTGATAGTCGCAAATATATTTGGAAATATGTTGGATTGTTTTTGGCACCAAAATTGTATAGAGGCAATAAAATCTAATAGTCACAAATATATTTGGAAATATGTTGGATTGTTAATGGAGGGTCTTCGTTTTTCAATCAAACCCGATTACTAGAACTTGAAATCTATTTTTGGCCCTATAAAGATGATACCTGCTTGACAAGCTATCTGTGAGCTTTGCATGGTAAGATCTTGTCAAGTCCACTTAAAAGGATGACACGGTTAACACTATATCTTATTATGTTTTTGGCATTTGTTCATTCCTTTCATGATTTCAGATTCCTTTCATGATTTCGGATTTTATAGGGGAATATTTTTGTTGAAAAATCCTGCTCATATACACAGAGAGTTGTTGAAAGCACAGTAAAATTTAAATTTGTTGAGTTCTTTCATCAATTGAGTTCCTTCATCAAATAGGCCATGAAGGTCACATGCTTATCATTATCATGGTATCTAAAAAAAGTTTAGGCCTTCCTTTCATAAAGCTAAGATGGTAATTCATAAAATTTAGAGAACAAGATAAAGGAAAGGGCTTTTTGAAAAATAATGGGGTTTTAATTTAGAATTTGTTACATAGATCGGTCAGCTATATTATAGCCTGAATACTCTATTGGACAATGATGGTATGTTACAGCAACTAAGCGAACTCTATCTATATATTATATTCTAATGGTTGAAATTCCTTACACCACTCCACTCCAACCGGAGTTGAAGGATATTCACATGTCTTCCACTCCAACTGGAGTTGAAGAATATTCACATGTTTTTATGCAAAAGGATATTCACATGTCTTCAATGCAACCATCTTTCTCCATGACTAAGACGAAAATATTACTATAATACAAAGCTCACATAAAGTACTCACCTTCATATATTTGCATCCCTAAGTATCAAAGCCCACATAAAGAACTTACCTTCATATATTCGCATCCCTAATTCTACTAGTGGAGAACATAACGATTGATATATTCACATCCCTAAGTATCAAATCCCACATAAAGAACTTACCTTCATATATTCACATCCCTAGTTTCAGTAGTGGAGAACATAACGAGCTTGAGAGATAGGCCATAGACAACACTTCCAAGCGTAAGTATGCAAATTGGCCAACAATTTTTTCTACTTCTAGGACAAATACGTTTGTAATGATGGTATGAATGACCAATGATCCTATGCCATGAAATAAGAGCAGATAAAAATTCGACACATCTATATATATGAGAGTAAAAATTTATAGAGTTAAATGGCATAATAACTATTTAAATTCATATTTAATTAACGAAGCCAACTTTTATCTATTTGTAGGATACACATACACACATACATAGTGCCTTAATCTATATGTAGTGATTCTATTCTGAATATATGTCTCTTTTGTATAGATCAAATCAAGGCAAGGCTAACTAACACTTGATGTACCCAATTTAAGCTTGGAATTCACATGTGCTTGGTTTATATATATATAAATCTGACATATGCCAAACCATCGTTACAGATGTAACACATCTCACCCAATTGAGCTATAGAAAGTGCCTATCGACACAACCATGTGCTCTTGCAAACTAGTCAAAATCTCACTCCCCAACTTCCCCAAAATATTTTGGTGAGAACTCCCCTTCCTATCCCCCAGCTTAACCTACATGGTTCCGAGTGAACTTCCACAAACCCCTAGATTTCCTTCTCGATCCATGAAAATCCCAAGTCTTTACCATTGACCCATGTGAACCCCTTAGTTTTCCAATTGATCCATGCAAACAACCCAACTTTTCCCTACAACATCGAAACTTTCGCATGGTTACATTGTGCTTGAGCAGTAGACACAACATTTTAATTTCAACCATTATATATGTCTCATTGGCTTCCCTCAAAGTGTTGTAATAGGAACAATACATAGAGAATGTACAGTTTAGTACATTAATGAAATGGCATAATCAACTTAATGGATGAAGTTATGAGATGCATTAAGTGAAACATATTCTTTTCATTGGTTTGCTTGATGATTATGTTGAATGTTATATATACACAAACAAAAATATGACTATGAACTTGGTGACAATAACCATGTAGAAGGACCAATATAAGAAAAAATTGAGTAGGAAAGGGATCAGGTTATACTTTGTTTTGTCTTGCCTAATCCTCCTCCCTTTTATATTCTTCAAAATGAGCTCATGTACTCGATTCCCTACTTGTATAACTCAGATAAGGGCATGAGAAACCAAAACATTGTACGATATTGAAAAGATCATCATGCACCCTTTTCTATTCTTCAAAAATGACTTCATTTACTCTAACCTACTTGTATAACTCATATAAAGACATGGAAAACCAAGGCAATGTAAGATATTGAAAAGATCATTGTGCGAGATCATTTGTTGGAAAAAATGAAATAGAAAAATTCAATAAAAATTGATTTCATTTGATAGAAGGTTGCAATTAGAAGTAACATTGGTTGACTCCTCTATTCTACTCCAAAATTTGATGCATAAAACATCATCACTACACATTAATCAATAATTTAATAAAAGCTAAAATAAATTTACTTTTATAATTTAATGAAAACTAAAATAAATTTACTTTTATATTCAAATGTAGATTGACAAAAAATTAAATTAATGTAAGATCATATTAAAAAACCCAAACCATCATTATATATCTTCACATAGGTATAATAATTACTTTTTAAAAACTTAAAAGTAATATCTACACCCACTAAACTTTGAACTTTCTCACACCCTATCGTGACTAATTTTTATGAGAAATGTATATAACATTTTCATTTTTGCATAAGAATGAATGTCTCAAAATCTATGCAAGCCACACTAAATATTTAAATATTTCAATAAGTCTTTAATTTCTATTCTTAAATACACCCTTTTGATATATATGATTATTGTTAAATATTCTCTTTTTGCAAAAATTTCACTTTTAAAATATTTTTAATTCTTTTATAGGGAATCTCTATATACTTTCATAAAATAAGGATTGAGTCTAATCTCTTGTAAGGTTCTTTTCATGTTTGTAGATTAGTTCTCTTTAATATAATTTATTCCTAGTCAAAAGTAATATAAGCTACTAAAAACCTATTGAATAATAAGAAATTTAATATTATTAACAAAATAAAAATTTAGAATAAGTATATAACCAATTATAAATTTGACATTTTATTTTCAAATCATATTTAACAACAAAATCAACCTAGCAATATTTTTTATGAATTATATATTCGAATTCGTTTAATTTTAGTGTATAAAATAATATATATATTCTTCTCTCGTTCCTTAAAGTTATATACTACAGGATATTTAATTAATATATTTCAAGCTTATTGCATAAAAATGATAATTATATTTATGAAAACAATGATAACTATATTTATGAAAATATTGTGAACATAAACGTTGTATTTCTCATTATATTTCTATTATGTTCACACTATTTATAAAAATGATAACTATATTTATAAAAATAATGTGAACATAAACGTTGTATTTCTACTTGTATTAAACAATACAATTCTTCATGTTTCTCATCATTTTAATATAGCATGTATATGATTCACTTAATACTAATCCATTATGTCATTACTCATATACATGTTTTCTACATGGTGTACACATTCCATTCCTACCGATTAAACTTGTATCTATTTATTCTTCTGAATAAATTAATGTATACAAATTGTCTTTAGAATTTTATTAGTAATACACATCTCATTTGTTTAATTTACTTTTCTAGAGTCCTTTTTACCATTAACTAACCCATTAAAAGTTACATATTAAATGTTAAAAGTTTTAACAAGTAAACCAATCATGAGTATGTCTACTAAGGTTTAAAACACCCTAAGATAGGATAAATTCAATAATATTGAAATAATGTATAAGTTATTATTCTTTTTAATTTAATCTAAAACACTACAACACGTGGCAATGGCAATGTCGGGGACATTGCCACCACGTGGCTCTTGTTGATATGTAGGTACCAACAAGCCTTGGCACTAAAAGGATCAACACATTAATCTACTATATAGGCATACAGTTAACCTATACTATACCCAAAGCAAGTTTTCAGTGCCTCAAAAGTTTCCTTGGGATTTTCCCAAATAATAAATTTTGATAAAAAGTACAGGGATTACGATACTTCTATTGGCTCCTCCCACGTGAAGTTGGTGAAGACAGCTAGAAATTCCTTACTACAGCTGTACGCTGTCAGGGTGATTTAATTAACTCTTAACGCAAGAAGGGTCTCTCGAAGAACAAGCATTCGATTTTCCAGATGTTTCGGTTATCCTTTCACCCTATTGTTCCTAGTTGGGATATTATGCAATCACAACCTCGTATCTCAGAGGCAAACCATTCATCCCGATGGCTTCTCTAAGACGTAAACATCACAGCGGTAAGGTAGATTTCTTAGTTCACTCTGTAGGGGAGAGATGTCTAATGTTGAACAGGGACCAGTAGTTGACATAGTACTGGTCCCACATAACCACCATATCTTGACACAAATAAACCCATAAGTTAAACACACACATTTCATATTAAGTGCAGAAAGTATTTAAATTATGTCCAAAAATTGCCCATTAACTGACTGGGCCAATAGCTGTCAATAAATAGTCTTGATATGACAAACTGTACAAAACATCTTGTCCCAACAAAGTACAGATCTGCTCAAATATCCAGAAGTACATAAACAGCTAAATATCCCAACTCGTTTTTGCCACCTACTGCAAGGTACCTATCAAAGGAGGACCCACGAATTTCTAATGGAGCCTAAATATCCCAGCATTCATTGAAACCTGTCCAAACATTCATGCATACCTGTTCAAGCATCAGAAAACTTAGTGTCAGCCATAACTGCAGGATTGTTCAACATTCCAACCCTCTGTATTCAATAAATGACACCTACCCATTAAATGCACCCATTAAACAGATGGAAGCACACAGATCATGAAACAGATGAAGGCACAGGGATCCACAATGACAAGCTCCCAACCATTGGATCACTTTCAAATCAATCCACAACACACATTGAAATTTCAGAGATTGCAATCCATGTGCAACCTTCTTACCAACCCAATTCAATAGCAAACAACTATAAATGAACCACAACCCTTATGAAGATGCATTTCATAAATTCGACCTGCAGAGTGTGTGCACAGTTGCATTTCAGAAATTTGAACAACAGAGTGTGTGCACAGTGGAGGCATACCAGCAGAAGTGTGTGCACAGTGGAGGCAGGTTACTGTTACTGTGATTTAAGTTTCTGTTTATGTTATTTCTAGTTATGTTATTCATGTTAATTTTGTTATTTATGTTTCTGTTATTCATATTATTTATGTAGATTCAGGTTACTGTTACTGTGATTTAGGTTATTCATCTGATTTATGTGCAGGTTCTTGTAGATTTAGATTACTTAGGTTACTGTTAAATGTGCAGGTTATTCATATTATTTATGTAGATTTAGGTTACTGTTAAATGTGCAGGTTCTTGTAGGCATGGCAAGAGTCAGCAATGCAAGGAGAACAAGTCGTCGACTGAGTAGGGGTGCCCAGCTACGCTGCACCTCATCGGATGAGGAGAGGCCCAATGATACAAATGCCAACAATGCTCCCAGCAATGTTGTTGAGAATGACAATGTGGTGGAAGAGGACATTGTTGTCCCACCACCAACCACACAGTCAATTCCAACCACAGTTCAAGGAACAAGTTCAGTCACCAAAATCAGTGCAATAAGAGGTTGGACAAAAGAAGACATGCTAGCTGCTATTGATGATATAGAGTTCAATGGATATTCCATTCGTGCTGCTGCTAAAAAACATGGAGTTGCTATCTCTTCAGTACATTATTGGATAAATGGACTCACAGATACAAAGCGCAGAGGGCCTGTTACAGTTATGACTGAAGAGGAGGAGGCCGAGGTGGTTCAGTGGTGTAAGGAGATGGCTGAAATGGGACATGGGCTAGAACTCATACAGCTAAAATCCACAGTAGCTCAAATCTGTCAAGGGAGGCCAAACCCCTTCAAAGATGGGTTTCCTGGTAAGTCATGGTGGTCTGGGTTTAAAAAAAGGCATCCAGACCTTGTGTTGCGTACAGCTGAGGGCCTAGATAGAGACAGGGCTCTCAATCTACGCCCTGCAATTCTGACTAAGTTCTATGCCACCCTTTCTAGTGCATATGAGAACCATGGGTATGCTCCAGACCATATTTGGAACTGTGATGAAACAGGTTTACAGGCAGGAAGGAACTGTGGCATGCGTGTAATTGCCAAGAGAGGGAGTCGTAATGTGCCAAAGATTTTGCCTAGGAGCAGGGAGTGGATCACTATTCTATGTTGTGTCAATGCAATTGGTGCTTCAATCCCAGGATTTTATCTATTTAAAGGTAAAACTCAACTCAAAAACTATATACAGAATTGTGAACCAGGTGCATGCATGGCTGCACATCCCCATGCTTGGATGACCAAAGAACTCTTTTTGAACTGGCTTACTCACTTTGCTGCATCTATACCAGGCGGTGTCTCACCTGTAAATAGACACCTGCTGGTTTTAGATGGTCATGGAAGCCACATTGCTGTGCAAACAATCGAGGAGGCTAACAATTTGGGCATCGACCTGTTGACACTGCCTGCTCATACCACTCACAGATTGCAACCCCTAGATGTCAGTGTGTTCGGGCCTTTCAAGAACTATTTCAGGGGTGAGCGAGCTTCATGGATGGCACAGAATCCAGGGGTGGAGGTAAAAAGGTTTGAGCTAGCCGAGCTTGCAAGTAAAGCCTTTAAAAGGGCTCTCACACCTTCGAATATCAAGGCTGGGTTTAGGAGGACTGGAATATGGCCACTGAATTCTGAGGCTCTCATTCATGATACTAGTTGTAGCCTGGCATTTGATCTGAATGGTCAGGAAGAAGGGGATGTCCAAGCACATGTTGCTGGCCAAGAAGATGTGGAGGTAGAGGAAGACATTGTTGCTGCTGATCATATGATATCCCTCTCTCAAGGAGAACCATACTGTGGTGATGAAGAACAGGTAAGTGAAACACAGTATAACAATGAACGAATTGACAGTAACATGGAGGTACATACACCAACTGAGACAGCTGCAAATTCTGCTTCTGTTCATGTCTCTATGCAAGAAACAGTTGCAACTTCTGCTTCTGTTCATGTCAATGAAAACGTTGACCATGCACCAGGAAGCAGCAATGGAGAATTGACTTTGCCAAGCCAGGTTACCCCACAATCATGGCTGGTAGAAGCCATGATGAATTTGGACAAAAATATTGTGTCAAGGACAAATGAAGAAAGCATGAACATGCCTTCACAGCCCAGAGAATTGGAAGAAGAAATTGTTCATTATTTTGTGGACAATGGAAACCTGGTAGAAGATAGTGTCCAGAACGAGGTTCCAGCTGAAGAGGACAATATGGTTCAGACAGAGCAGGAGAACATTGACCCAAATATTGAGAGGCAAGAGTCAAGCAAGGAGCAACAAGTGCCAACGAAGAGCCAGTTGCTTGGTCGGTTTCTAAAGCTACTGGTAGAGAGAGTGTCAGCAAAAAGAAGGCACTTTACAGCAGACAATCTTCGTCTATGCCGAAGTTCACAGTTACTCACATCAGAGGACTATATAAAACTATTGGTTGAGTCTGAGCATAGGAAACTTGAACTCCAGGATTTAAAGCAGAAAAAGAGGGACTTAGCTAAAGAAAAGAAGGCTGCAAGGATTGCTACAGCAGAAATTCGAGCACAGGAGAGGCTTGACAGAGAGAAAGAAAGACAAGAAAAGGCTCATCAAAAACAAATGGCAAGGCATGAAAAGGAATTGAGAAAGGCTCAACAATTGCTTCAAAAAGAACAAGGGGTGGCTAATAGTTCTGCCATTGATGCGAACATAGTGGAGGGGAGTAGGATGATGCCAAACACATTGGAACATCTTGCAGATAATACTCCATGTTTCCAAGACCTCCTAAACATCCAAGTCCCCCGCTATCAACAAGTGCGCATGCCCACTTTATTCCCTCCTACCAGTGCAGGTGTCAGACAGATGTATGAATATCGGGGGGGTCAAACCAATGCAGGGGTTAGTAGCACTAGTGTCCACTGTGGCTACTCAATTCCTCCATGGCTGCAGGAAGCAAATTGGATAACATATGGAGGCAACCAGCCACAACCTAATCAGCCATTGGTAGGTATGCCAACCAACCTGGCTCAAGCAGGAAACTCAACATGCTTGGGAAGTGAAGATCTTGGACAACATCAAGCATAGGAGTGTCATGTAGGGATGCCAATTTTTTTGTTGTGACCACATTGCATTGTGGATTTTGTAATCACTGGGTCTAACTACTGCAACATGGCCATTTTGTATACAATCCTATACATTTTTGGGTATAATCCTAGGTCATATCGTTCCCTGATGTTTGCGGGGTTGTAATCAGGGGTTTATCATAAGGTTTAATATACAATTTCATCATTTCAAGAGCAAGCTGTAATGTACTCTGATTAAACATTTCATTAACATTTTTTAGGGATTATGAATTTAGTTTGTTGTTGGTTTATGTTTCAATTTATGTTTGGGCTGAATTGTTGGTTTATGCACCTACAACCCAAAAAACTTATAAGGGAGGGATGCCAGTTGTTGGACACCCCACGTGGCTCCCTCCCCCATGCCACGCTGGAGAGTCGACACGACCTCAGCCCGGGCCCAGATGGCACCGCCACTTGTCGTGGTGGGTGGTATAATTAAAGCGGCCTCTATGGCACACTTTTTCCCGCTTTTCCGGTGCTTTTCCGGCAAACTCTCCTTCCTCCCGTGTATTGTTGCTCGGGTCCTGTCTGTGAACGCTCCGCCACCCCAGTTCCTGTTCAAGCCCGCTTTGGTTCTGCACCACCCCCGCCCAGGTTCTGCACCATGGGCGCTCTCGTTCTGCCGGTATCCGGCTGAATTATTGAAGGTTCTAGGGTTTATGCTGCAGCAGGGTCCATGGCTTATGCTGCAGCTTAAGGTGCATGGCTTTAAATCCTGGAGTTCAAGTTTCCTGGGTTTTGTAATTAAGGTTCAGTGGTTAATGTTGAAGCTGCGTTTCAATTTTTACAGGGTGTATGAATTAGGGTCCATCTTCTATGGTGTATGTTCTAGGTTTTGGCCGTGTTTCATCACAGTTCCATAAATGGTCTGGAGCATACCCATGGTTCTCATATGCACTAGAAAGGGTGGCACACAACTTAGTCAGAATTGCAGGGCCAGAACCTTAATTACAAAGGGTAGTGTTTAATTTTTTATAGGGTGTATGAATTAGGGTTTTGTAATTAAGGTTCTGTGGTTAATGTGGCAGGGTCCTTGACCCCTATATTTTCCTTAAACTAGCAGCTAGGAATGGGGTTGAACCATTGCATGGGTGTCATACCCATCCATTCGATGCTAACTGTACTGCAACATGGTGCCTATCTCTCTCCTATTATTAAAATGCTTCTATAAGGAATGTTCCATGGAGGGCTGTCATGCATGACTTATTACAACTTAATACAGTATCATACTAATCAACATAACAGGCCTAAATTAGATCATACAACAGCAGATAAGATGCAGCAGATCACTTCATGTTAATAGGTAAAAGTAAAAACTGCATCATACACTTATAAATTAACAATAGCATGCAACTTGTAAACTGCAATAACAACAGCAGATGATAAGGTGGAGCAGATCGCTTTTAAAATGCATCAACAATAGCCAATTTGGCAAACTTGCTGATATCAAAAACTGAATTATGGGTATTCTTCCAATTAGATGAGACAATGGAGAAGTCATTGTTGTCAACTGCCATCCATCCCTTGTATGATGCAGTTTTGCCTTTTAACTATTACCATTCCACTGCGACAAAAACCAACAACATAAACCAACAACAAACTAAATTCATAAACCAGATAAAATTTAGGGACACTGCTGCAACATAAACCAGCAACATACCAAAATCATAAACCATAGAGCCTTCAATAATTCAGCCCAAACTATGATGCAACATTAACAGACAACAAACTAAATTCATAAACACTAGTTATAATTCATACACCCTATAAAAATTGAAACGCAGCTTCAACATTAACCACAGAACCTTAATTACAAAACCCCAATTCATACACCCTATAAAAATTGAAACGCAGCTTCAACATTAACCACTGAACCTTAATTACAAAACACTAATTCATACACCCTATAAAAATTGAAACGCAGCTTCAACATTAACCACAGAACCTTAATTACAAAACCCTATTTCATACACCCTATAAAAATTGAAACGCAGCTTCAACATTAACCACTGAACCTTAATTACATAACACTAATTCATACACCCTATAAAAATTGAAACGCAGCTTCAACATTAACCACTGAACCTTATTTACAAAACCCTTATTCATACACCCTATAAAAATTGAAACGCAGCTTCAACATTAACCACTGAACCTACATTACAAAACCCTAATTCATACACCCTGTAAAAATTGAAACACAGCTTCAACATTAACCACTGAACCTTAATTACAAAACCCTAATTCATACACCCTGTAAAAATTGAAACGCAGCTTCAACATTCACCACAGAACCTTAATTACAAAACCGTAATTCATACACCCTGTAAAAATTGAAACGCAGCTTCAGCATTAACCACTGAACCTTAATTACAAAACCCTAATTCATAGACCCTGTAAAAATTGAAACGCAGCTTCAGCATTAACCACTGAACCTTAATTACAAAACACTAATTCATACACCCTATAAAAATTGAAACGCAGCTTCAACATTAACCACTGAACCTTAATTACAAAACACTAATTCATACACCCTATAAAAATTGAAACGCAGCTTCAACATTAACCACAGAACCTTCATTACAAAACCCTATTTCATACACCCTATAAAAATTGAAACGCAGCTTCAACATTAACCACTGAACCTTATTTACAAAACCCTAATTCATACACCCTATAAAAATTGAAACGCAGCTTCAACATTAACCACAGAACCTTAATTACAAAACCCTATTTCATACACCCTATAAAAATTGAAACGCAGCTTCAACATTAACCACTGAACCTTAATTACAAAACACTAATTCATACACCCTATAAAAATTGAAACGCAGCTTCAACATTAACCACTGAACCTTATTTACAAAACCCTTATTCATACACCCTATAAAAATTGAAACGCAGCTTCAACATTAACCACTGAACCTACATTACAAAACCCTAATTCATACACCCTGTAAAAATTGAAACACAGCTTCAACATTAACCACTGAACCTTAATTACAAAACCCTAATTCATACACCTTGTAAAAATTGAAACGCAGCTTCAACATTCACCACAGAACCTTAATTACAAAACCGTAATTCATACACCCTGTAAAAATTTAAATGCAGCTTCAACATTAACCACTGAACCTTAATTACAAAACCCTAATTCATACACCCTAAAAAAATTTATACGCAGCTTCAACATTAACCACTGAACCTTAATTACAGAAACCTAATTCATACACCCTAAAAAAAATTACAATGCAGCTTCAACATTAACCACTGAACCTTAATTACAAAACCCTAATTCATACACCCTAAAAAAATTGAAACGCAGCTTCAACATTAACCACTGAACCTTAAATACAGAACCCTAATTCATACACCCTAAAAAAAATTACACGCAGCTTCAACATGAACCACAGAACGTTAATTACAAAACCATAATTCATACACCCTAAAAAAATTTAAACGCAGCTTCAACATTAACCACAGAACCTTAATTACAAAACCCTGCTGCAGCATAAACGAAATGCATTTAAAAACCAGACTTAAACCTTTAAAAGCAGCAGAAATGGTCCACGAAATCCCCAGAAAGTTGAGAGTGTTGACAAACACTGCAGAGAATGGCTGGTAGGAAACCTACCACCGAAACCGAAGAAGCGTTAAGGGACGAGCCACCGCCGCGAGCAGGAACAGCCAACGCAGGAACAGCCAACGCCACCGCCGTGAGCAGGAACAGCCAACGCCACCGCCGTGAGCAGGAACAGCCTGATGGAAGCCACCATCGCCACCAGCGAAACCAGCCGAGCGGCAACCCAACAACACAACCACTGAACCGATGAAAACCTCCAACGGGGTCCGCCGCAGACAACTTCGAGCGCCTGTGGTGCGCTATGGCCATGGAGCGAGGGTCAACGTCGGGCGAGGTAGCAGACAGAACAAACAGCAGCGGCGAACGCCACTCGTCGGGAGGTAAGGCAACAAGCACCCGCTGCAACACAGTATAACGGGACGACGAACGCAGAACGGGAGCGCCCATGGTGCAGAACCAGAGCGGGGGTGGTGCAGAACCAGACCGGGGGTGGTGCAGAACCAGACCGGGCGTGAACAGGAACTAGGGTGGCGGAGCGTTCACAGACAGGACCCGAGCAACAATACACGGGAGGATGGAGAGTGTGCGGGAAAAGCACCGGGAAAGCGGGAAAAAGCGTGCCATAAAGGCCGCTTTAATTATCGCACCCACCACGACAGGTGGCGGTGCCATCTGGGCCCGGGCTGAGGTCGTGTCGACTCTCCAGCGTGGCATGGGGGAGGGAGCCACGTGGGGTGTCCAACAACTGGCATCCCTCCCCTATTAGCTTCAGTTCTTTTACAGTTATTCTCGAATTAATAATTAATCTTAAAACGCAAATGGCAAGTACAGTCCAAGAACATCTCCTGCTGGTTCATGGCGAAGGCAAGAGGTAAGTAGTAGTACTACGTCTGTGCTTGAATCCTCAACCTTTTCTTCAGTAAGGGACATGCGTGGAGAACTTAGGAAAAATAGGGTTTTTAAAATCCATGAGACGTCTGGTGACGGTGTAGGAGGTTTGGATATACTTAGCCATAGGATTGAAAATTTATAAAAACAGAAGCCCTTACTAGCCTTCATGGAAAATGTAAAGATTTGTAAACAGCCTTTCTTTTGAAGTTGAAGTTTACTATTTATCAAAGGAATTTATGCATCATCTTGGAGCAATTTCTATTCGGTTCTGCAATCTTCTTCAAAGTTAGGTTTTGTATCAATCCGGTTCCAAGTAATGCTACAATAAATGATAATCTACTTATTGCTTTCGATTCAATTACAAATTAGGAGTGGGAAAAATTTATACCTATACTTGTTGGATGGAACGCGGACCCTTCATGGTTTCTGCGACATGTTTGGGTCAGGAAAAAAAACTAGGGTTCATTAAAACGCACAACCCAAAACAACATTGCTTTTGGATAAAAGGATCAATTACCAGAAGTTACGATATGTTATAGTAATAGCTTACTCCTTTTAATTTCCATGATCACCCCTAAGGTTTTGGGGGTGTAATGAGAGCCTTGGAAAGATAATAGCATACACAGATAAAATAAAAGATGAAAAAAAACAAACTATGCCTACTACCATCTCCAGAATCTTAAGCAACTAGTAAACAATTTTGAACCTGTTGCACAATCTGTTGTACTGTACAGAAGCTCTTTTATTAATGATGCACGATTCTTTTTGCATATGGAAAGAAAATATGAGGAAGATTTAACTACCTCCGTTTATTTGAAAAAACTTATGTACTCAGTTCTTTTCTCAGACTTTGAGTATTTTTATGATTCTGGGAGATTCACGTATTTAAAGTCCACCGATACAAGTAGAGAAATCCCAAAATTTACACAATATAATTAAGTTTGTTGATAAATATGTTATCTACTGCATAAATTATAGAGGGTTTTCCTTTTTTTTTAAATCGTTTGTAGGGCTTGCTCAAGGTCTACAACACTGTCATAATGTACATCATCCTTATAAGGAAAAGGAGTAATTACCATTTTAGTCCCATAAATTCAATGAAAAACATAGTAGAATTAATACTTACTGAAATGGCTTACTAGTGGTAGGATTTCTATGCTACCCTTAGCCATAAAGAAACTTTTAAACTATTAAATGTATTAAACAATAGGGCCAAATCTTTAATGCATATACATATATATATTCCCAGACGCCGGTAAGGGAAAGATTTCCTTATAATCTATTCTATGAATGGAATTATGCTCGTTCCAGTTTCCATATCTTACAATATTCTACAAAGTAGTTATTTACTGCATAAAAATCAATTCTATTAGCAAAATAACCTAACCATTTGTATGCTCATATAAAATGCATGCTAATCTACGAATCCATGAATTATCCTAAAACATAATCATATAAAATGAAGAGCTTTGGAACCTGTAACAACACAAATCTGCGAATGAGGAATGAGGTAGGGTCAACGCTGCTCCTCCCAACCATAGATCTAGAGCAGGTGAAGCTACTCTGATCACCCCCAAGCTAAATCCAGCGCTCTAAGAGTGTAGACTTGTTAACCGGATCAAACTTACTTGCTTTCACTTGCTCAAAGTTTCTTGCCTAACACTTTCATGCTCCCACAACAATACTTTCTCCATGCATACTAGGCAGCGTCCTGCCTCCCGCATATGCATCTTTTATAATTTGCCTAGGTCTTACACACAACCGATTCCCTAAGAATCTTGTGGCTGTCAAATCCCTGATTTCCAGGAATTGTGTCAGTGCCATCATTGCATTCTGACACTTGTTTGATCATTTTTAGTTAACACTTGGTCTTGTCTCCCACTCTTGTAGCCTGATTTCCTCTTTTAGCAGTCGTTTCCCACCTTTCCTCATTATTTTATTAAAATCAAATAATAGTTTTGTCTTATTACAATTTGTAACCATTCGGTTATTTGACCATTTTCTAGTCTGGTTTCTTTATTCCATAACACTCAAATAATAAAAGAATAATAATAAAATGGTTTTGGGGTGGATCTTACAACTGGAATGATAATGCAAATGGAAGTGGCTTGATTTTCAGCCCTTTTAAATGGTAAATTTTTTTGTGGAGGCTTTTGAGGGTATTATGTGCCATGTGCACTTCCTCCCATATTTTTACATCCTGTTAGCCAGTCCCCTGGGAAGAGCCCTAAATGATGTCATAGGACGTTTTATTGCAGTGGAACTTTTTTGAAGGAAAAGCCAAACCATGTTTTGTTGTAGACTGTAGACTCCCTACAAATGGACAAGAAAATTCCCTTCTAATGGGAAGAGATTCCAAGCCTTCTAATGGGAGGAGATTCCCTACAAATGGCCAGGAAAATTAAGTCTGTAGTCTTAGATTTCTCTCGGTTCAAGCTAACTTAAAGTGCATGGTTGACCAAGATAGTTGTAATTTGATGTAACATAATATATGTCAGCTAATAGGATTTTAGAGAGTCAACTGGAGTCATCTTAATATCTGTCTCCGTCAGTCTTCTTAAAGGGTTAGGTCTAACTGGTACAGTGGTAATGGAGTGAATTCTAAATAAGCTTAGATATTAAAATCAAGGTGTATAGGTAGGCTTTGAGATGGATTAACCTTGTATGTTATGGGAGCCTGTCCTTATTTCTTTTTTTAAGTACATGGTGACCTCAGAAGTTGTAAATTCTATGAAGCAGATTATAAAAAGTTTTCTATGTAATGGAGGGAAAATTCAGAAAGTATGTTTTAATGTTGTTCTGGTTTGATAAAGGAAAACTCATCTCCCAAAGAAAAGGGTGGTCATGGCAACAGGCCATTATTTTTGTCAACTGAATTCTTGAGGAAAAAATTAGTTTGGAGAAATTTTTCTGATTGGTCTTTATGGCTGTGAGTCAAACATTGTATCCATCTCTTATAGAATCAGCTTTCTTGGTTTATAGGAAATGGTTGCAGAACTGATTTGTGGAATTGCTTGAGATCGGGAATGCTTTACATGGAGATAAAGAATTTCTGAAGAACTGAGCACTGGTTTACCTCTACAAGCATTGTTGATGTTTGTGATTTTTTGTAAAGAACTTATCTATGAATAATCTGCGGGCACTTTCAAGTCCCTCATTAGAAACCTAGATGTAAATGGCCAGATATCCTTGAGCTACTCTATCAAGATTAGTGTTGCAAATATCACCAACATCATGATATCTTGTGATTCTCTCAACTTGGCGATATTATTTCCATAAAAATTCTGTGTTTTTTCAAATTTTGAAAATATTGTTATATATTGGCAGAATATCCTAATAAATTGGAAAATATTGGCTGAGTCAAGAGATTTTGAGTTTTTTGCTCAGTTTGAAGAGGGAAAGCAAGGGATTGAGAACAGGGGTCATCATACTGGTGAGTTGGTGAATGAGGGAAAGCAGGGGAAGAAGCAACACATTTATCACATCCAGCATTACAATCTAAAGATTCCACACTAGTGCAGTTGTCCATGGAAAATGGCATTGGAACGGTTGTTTCTATCAAACTGTCCATAGAACCATCCATCCTTGTACATGAAGTTTGTAACCTTACATACAAACAATTAGTAGAACTAGAGATGTTTAAATCAATCCCGTTGTTTCTTTCACAATCCCAATACCAGATTCGTGGACGCTCTCAGCATCTTCCGCAGGAATTTTCATGACACTACCCATTTTATTCAAAAACAGACCTTCACCAATACACTTCTCTATGATAGAACCAATTTCATGATCTTCGGCATTTTGATCCCAAACAAGAGAGCTACAGAGATGTTTCTCTTCTACCTTTAATGAATGTAAATCATATGACTCCTCCAACAAGCCTTTGTGAAATATTCATCCAATAAGCAGAGACCGTCATATATTGATCAAACAACCACTCCCATGAAAATCCATAACCATGGCTACCATATACTCATCACCACAACCAGAGCTCTATCAGCTTATAACCACTGTCATGCAATGATTCTGACTCACATCCATTGGCATCCAATGTCCTCAGTTTTACAGTCATAACCCAATTGCCTCAAGGATAACAACATCAAACTGATCTTCTGTTTCTATTTTTGGGGGTCTGTTATTTACTCAACAACAATAACCACCACCATAGTCATCAACAACATCATGGTAGCCTGATTTTTGCTGAGCGTTAAGAGATTTGTTTCCATTTTTTCCCTCGGCTTTAATTAGCTCATAGCAATATCCCTTAATATTAGGGACAACAAGACTGCTGCTTTAACGTCTACAGCATGGAAGGATCCTTCAAACTATAATAATAGCCATTGTTAATGCCACAACTCATTAAAATGTGTTGCTTGCTTGATCATGCAAAAAAACTTGATGTATAATAACAAAATCTTCTTCACACATAGATCCGACAATCCACCCAAAACCAAGTTAGGTCTCAAAGGGCATCATAAAGATAAACATTAACATCTCATTTTTCTTAGAGCTTCAGCCTCTTGATCCTCGGTTACTCTTAATTCCTAGACCATATCCACTTGTTGGATCTTTATTTTGTGTACAGTTGAAATATATTTCTATTTTTTTCTTTTGGATCTTTATTTTGTGTACAGTATCAATTGCTCATGTCCTACATACAATTTAGTTTTTATATAAATAAAGCTATTCAAAACTTGCAAGCTTGGCAGAGGTGTTGCTATGACAATCTAATATAGCAATATGCATTTTCATAAAGTATTGAAGTTTCTATAATGTGGTCACATTTTCTACATTTTGAGGTATGGGTCGATATGTATTTGTTGTTGATTTTCTTTGGCCTTTTGTTGTCATCCCATAAGTGTATACACTCACTAAACTCTTTTGCAGGGAAGCCTTCTAGTAGCTACAGTTGGATTGCATCATTCCTTTGTTGATACTGTATTTGACTTTGTATTTGGAACAATAGTTGGTTGAAATTGTTGTCTTCTTTGGAAATGTTAGAAAGAATGTGTTAATATATAATTGCTGTTAGAATTCTTTTATTTGAAATTGCATCCTTTAAAATTGATAAGAGATACAATTACTAGCCCAAAGGCAGTGCAGTTGACCTAAATAGGTTGATCACTACAAGCAGCTCACTTTCATCTGGGAAATGGCCCTCAAGGGGTGAATTGATGATCACAAGAACTTCTATTGGGCCAAGCTGCAGTGACAAGGGGAATTCTCCCAGGACTTGCACCTGCCTCAAACTGCTTATTAGTTTCTCTAGGGAATTGAACCCTGGCGGGTGGCCTGACATTCCACTTTCTCACTTGTGAACAGCACCCCATTGACTACTGTTAGAAATATGATTCTGCCCATCTATTGCTTATTTTTCTGTGCCCATCTATTGCCTACTTTTCATTTAATGTTTTCTCCCTTGTAATCTACTAAATGTTCTCTCAGTTGAAAAGGTGACTTTATTTACATGACAAGTGATTCTTTCACATGGCTCAGCTTTTCTTTTAGCATTTTTGTCTGTACATGTATGTATTAGATTGTTGTTATTTGTGGGAAATATGTAATGCAAATCATTGCCAAAAAGTGAATTTTGATGACCTAAGATGCAAAGCTGCTGAATTTTTAGCACCCGTAGAAACCTTTAGATATAAATTGGCTACAGGATTGGGTCAAATTAGAACAAATTTTTGTATATGGTCTCTTTTTCTATTTTAAAACAAAATATGCCTAAACTCACTGTACTCTGATCAAACCTTTAAAACTTATTTTACTGTTTCTCTTCATTGTTGACAATTTGAAACTTTGACCAAAGTATTATGTCCTCCATACTAGGCCATCTTTACATCTTGGTAGTTCGGTTTCCTTTGGGGAGTTGTAATCTGTGGGCAAATTTATGAGACAAAAGACAAGCATGTATGAAGTGAAATGAATTTTTGGAGTTGCCCTTTCAAGTTTGATTTGCCTTTGGGAGGCAGTATTGAATACATTTGGGCTGATTTATGGATGGAAATGAAGTGTCTCGAACTAAACCACCTCAAAGAGGAAATATTTAATCTTGGGAACACCACTTTTAAACCTTCAGAAAAGAGGATATAGCATGCATGTGGGTGGGTGGGCAGGTGGGCTAGCATGCATGCAACCCAAACAGGCACTAACTTAAAAGGAGGCTTAGAGGTGTTTTTATAACAATAAGAGGCCAAGAAAGTTAAATGTAATGCAAAAGAATTAGAATCTGTTTG
The DNA here is from genome assembly GCA_027924585.1 of Larix kaempferi. NCBI lineage: Eukaryota > Viridiplantae > Streptophyta > Pinopsida > Pinales > Pinaceae > Larix > Larix kaempferi. The sequence goes on along the minus strand of BSBM01000361.1, from coordinate 4,651,837 downwards.
TGTTCTAAAATTAATTTCCATACAAATAGATATGCTAAAGTATGGACAGCGATATCAATTTATTATATGAATAATTATTTACAATCCTAGACAGTAACATAATTTGAGTTATACAAACTTAACTCATTCATATTTATTTTGGTAACAAGGTAACTAGGAATCGAACAACTGTCACCACAGGTTGGTTCCTCTACATTCTTGTGGCTGGAATGCACTAGCTCAAGATGTAGAGGAGCCAAACAATGGTGACAATGGTCAAATTCTTAGTTACCTTGTTACTGGATGGTTTCAAGTGCTAACAGGTCATATATATATGGGTGTCGATAGGTCACAACCCTTTCAATATTTCATTTTATATGGGCCGTGTGTCCTATGTATTGAAATTCACATAGAAATTTCATCATATTAAATACCTGCCTTTCGGGCATATGCACCTGTCACTATGTAATGTGTTGTGTAGAGTCCACAGAATAAATTATCCCGATGTTTATAACGTAGTTCTAGTAAGTAGTGCCTGATCGTACAAACTCAGTGTGTTCATGTGGCTGGTGTTGCATCAACGGTTTCCCTTCAAGTCAAGGTCAGCCAAGACTGGATTAAGTGATTAGAAATGCATCCATTGTGGAAAACAAAGAGTCAAGCACATCCTTTGGGAGTGTATCTTTGAAAAATGCTGTTGGGAAGTAGTCCAGAACAGATTCGCTTCAGTCATCCAGGGAACCATTCATTGGAGTGAAAATCTATTCAGGGATTGAAAATTAGTTGTCCTTTGTCACTTCCATGGCTTCTTGCACTATCTTTGTGTTTTGGTATAGTATGCAATTCGGAAGATGCAATGTAAGTATGTTTTTGACGAGTTGATAGGTACTATTGAATCTTTTAAAATGTTGAAATTTTGATGAGTTAGCTGTTGAAACTAAATCTAAGGAGTTCTTGTTGTTTAAGGATGCAAAAAATATTTATGCTTATGCTTATTCTGACCTTATTACAATTCTGACCGCAATTAGCTAGTATTCGTTGTTTGTTTTAGCTATATTTTTTCTTGTATAATATAAGAAGTATTTTTTGAAAAAAATTCTTGTGAGAATCCATCTCAACATGGCACAAGATGGTACCAATAAATTCAGAAATTAGAGTAGTGTGCTCCAATGAAATGAGAAATTTGACATGCTGAAGTGGAATGTAAAAATATCTTTACCTCTTTTGCTTTCAAACTTTACTATTCCTTTTTCAAAAAGATGGAATAAGTGGCTATCTAAGCTTTCTTGATCTTCCAACAACACTTAGATTTGGAGTGCTAATCTCTACCTTACCATTAACATACTAATCAATTCTTCATTTAGATGTATTGATGCTTCTTGTGTGACCTCACAATTGTATAAGTCTGTACAGGATTTCATTTCCTGATTGTCCTCTCTTTTGAATATGATTTCCGATTGAACTGTTGCATGTTGGTGATTCAATCAGGTTGATCCCATAGTGGCATCATTCTCAGGGGGAGCAGTAGGTGTTATATCAACTTTAATGGTGGTTGAGATCAACAATGTCAAGCAACAAGAGTAAAAACGATGTAGATATTTCCTTGGAACAGGTATGGAGAAACTCAGTAGAAAATTACTATTATTGCCTGAATTAATACAATTTGTGTTCTACCTTTTCTTTTTGTTTAGTTGTGTGGGGGGCCAGCCAACTATTTTTTTCCAAGGAAATAGTATCACCACAACCTCATCCACTTAAGAAAAAATATACAGCATGAGCAGAATAAGATATATATTGATACATAAACACAAAAACTAGCATCGGCAAAGGCTTCTTATAGTTATTAGTAAGAGTAATCTATACTATTCATATACAGAGCATAGTAATATATCACATCAGCAACAGCAAGCAGATGCTTTCAGTATCAGATATAATTCCACAAATATATATCAAGACCTTATTGGAATATATATGTGAGCAATAAGCATCACCGTGGAGAATATCAGATACCCATGGTGCACTGTACAGAAAACAACTATAACCAGGACAAAAACCACCCTAAAAAACCATGAGGATTTATATGAAACTTAATTGAGAGGATTTAGAGAAACAAAGGATAAGGAGGATGGACCATCAAAAATAACAATATCAACATCAACAACTCAATTGTACTGGAAATGGCATCACAGCCCTCGTCAGCAGCAGTAGTCTCTATTAGACACAATAACTGTTACAGTGGCTAGAACGCCTATGGGCCAATGGGTTGATAGGGGCCAAATTTCTAATGGGTTGATTGATTGGCTATCTAATTAGTGTTCTGTATACGATCTGTAAGTGAAACAAAAGGTAGAATACATCCACACTTCTACCATACACAAGTAGAGTGTTCATTCAACAACTAGATAGGGTCGATTGACTCCCTACTCTTTGTCAATATCTTAGTGGCTTTGAGAACTAGATGGGAAAGAAGAATTATTTTGGAAGAATGCAAGCTTAGCCAATTAAAACTTGAGCAATTATCTCGTGATGCTTTTTTTCCATGGAGTCAGGCCACCTCATTAGTAATATCTTGCTCTTAAAGCCACAGTCACATTATAATGCCATGGAGTTTACTAATGGGTTTTTCAATTTTCTTGATTCCTTTCTGAATTTTGGGATTTTTTATATTTGATCTTTTTGGTTTGGGATTCATATTTGTGTAATACTTTTCATGTTTACCACAGGAACTTGATTATGATTTAGCTGCAGGAATTTTATTATGTGAGACAATGAGAAAACTCAAAACTTAGAAGACATAGCTTCATTGACTATTGAATCTTATAATTTTCTTGCTCAACGTAGAGTTGACTACATTTCATGAAGGAATGTATGGTCAAGATTAAGGCAATACATAAAAGTTTAGTTATTTTAAAGTTAATGCTTTTCCAGACAAATTTTTAATTTAATCTGATTCTGGATTCCCTTTTAGTATACCCTATTGTATAATGAAAGATAACAGTCTGTCATGGTAAATTCTTCATAGTGTTCCAATCTGAAGGTCACCATTGAATTTTCCAAATATATATTCTTCATTTGCTGCTCTTTCATATGGCACTACATTTTTCCCTTTGCAAAGCTTCCTTTTCATATAGCATGTTCCCTGTCATTTGAGCTATGATCTCACACTCTGGCAGCATTCACACCGTAGAGATGATTGAAGAAATCCGTACTCGGGTCTAAATTCATTGCACTGTTGAAAGGTGACAAGCAAATCCCATTGTAGGAGGATTTTTCCATAATTAGATTATTGTCCTGATCCTCTTTTGCAAACTTGGCACTTGATATTTATTCATCCATTTAAGAGTAACATGCTTTCATGTTTTCCAATTTGTGGGAATTAACGTGAAATTTTGTATCATACGGTTATGGTTATTGCTTTGGAAAATATTATCCAGGCAATATAGGTTGCAAGGAAATGCCAACAAATGAGGTGGAATATGAAATAGTTAGGCATGAATGCTTTTGTTACATAAAAAGGAGCCTATGTTGTTCTTGGATTTTAGTGGGACTTTCTTGAATTTCTTCAACATGGAGTGCCGGAGGTTACTGGCATCTTGGACATTTTTGTTGTCACATCTTGGAATTGAAGTTCCAAATCATTAATGTTGTCCGTTGTTCTGAGAATGTTGTAAGGTAAGTGGAATTAGATCTGAATACAAAAACTAACATGGGTAAAACCTATGTTTTGTTTTTGTTTTCTACAAAATAAAGTTGAGGAATTGCATTCAAGGATATGTCCTTGTCCAAATTAGGTAACTCTGGTTATATTTTCCATGTCTTGCTAGACTCCTTATAATTTGGTGAGGTGGCAATGGATAAATACATGTGCAAAATCTTGTCATTATCCATGATGGCTTGGAGAACATTAGCTGAACCCACTGATTTTATTGCGTCATTTCCTTATCATTGAGCATGCCACAGAGATGGGCTTTGATCCTGGTGTTTAGGCTATTGTATTCTTTACTGCTTTGTCAACTTGGATTTTCTTTTCTCCAGGTGTTGGGTTAGCAACGGAAAATTGGCTGCATGATCAGCTATAGCCCCCTGCAATCTCCCCTCTCACAACAATAAATTTCCAAAGTAGATCTCTTGGATTTGATTTCTTATAATGGCTGGGCTAGCAGCAGAAAATGGACCCCATGATCTACAAAATGGAAAAGCTCAGGAATAAAAAATATCTCCTATTGGGACTCCAGAGTTTCAAATCTGTTCATTCCTAAAATCAAGTCTCAGCTCAGGAAAATTGTTTTTTAGTCTAGAAAAATCTTAGTCTAAATATCTCTTCTTGGCTCAAAAAATATCTGCTTAATCCAGAAAAATCTATACTCCAAAACCTAAAATATCCAAGTCTCTTAGTCCCACTACTCCCAAATTTGGATTTAAGCTGATCTCTTAACATTTTGCAAACAATTGAAAAGCACCTCATTCAAGGAAAAGTTGCATTTGTTTGTCGGTCGCATTATTTCTATTATTATTATAATTATTATTACTACTTATACCATTTTTTGTATCCATTGTTTGACGATGTCTCAGATGTACAAGAGTTGCATCCCGTATGAATTCCTCCCATATCTATTTTGAACATGAATCCAATTTTGATACAGATCCACGATCAATTGAACTCCTAACCAAATCTAGCAACATATGTGTGGGACCTGGGTACTGGTTCTTATATCCTAGATGAAAATATTTTAAAAAAGGTTCTATGAAGATAATTATTATTACTACTTATACCATTTTTTGTATCCATTGTTTGACAATGTCTCAGATGTACAAGAGTTGCATCCCGTATGAATTCCTCCCATATCTATTTTGAACATGAATCCAATTTTGATACAGATCCACGATCGATTAAAATCCTAACCAAATCTAGCAACATATGTGTGGGACCTGGGTGCTGGTTCTTATATCCTAGATGAAAATATTTTTAAAAAGATTCTATGAAGAAAAGGGTGCAAAAAATATTCAATTCTATTTTTTTGGTAATTGTTAACATTATTTCAAATGTGGGAATTGCTTTTCATCTTGTTGGTGACAAGCTATAGTGTGAAGTGAAGGTTGATCCTTACAAACCATCCAAGCCAAATGTCCCAAACTTTGCTAGGAAGCTATGTGGCATGCTTGAGGAATTCTTGGATATCATGTCTCCTCCTATCACCCTTTTGTATATTTGCAAATGTTGAACTGGATATCCAACCGTATCACCCTAACAAAACTATGTGAGACATATTATGAAATATGAGCACCAGTAGCAACTTAAAGCCATAGATGTGGAATAGAAGGTCGAACTGGCAAAACAATTAATCTGAATCAATTTGCAATGTCTCTTATCTATGTTCTTGGCACTTGGCCGCTGCCATTTTAACTAGAAGCTTTCCTCTTTTGTTATTTTCTTATATTTTAGATTGTATTTTTGTGAATTGAAACTCAAGCTATAGTTATTATAAGAGTACATGGATATACACATCACGATTCAAGGAAAAAAAATAATTGTTGTTGTTCATGTGCTTGTAGAACTTAGGAAAAACTATTTTCAAGGAGAATATGTTCTTAATGTCATGCCATCTCCTTCATCAATTTTTGTTTATAATATTCTGACCTTTGGCAAGTTAATTATAATATTCTGACCTTTGGCAAGATGGTGTTAATTGTTGGAAATTTTATTCTCATATCAATCCATAAGGAATTCTATTTAAGGGTGCTAGCTCAATGGTAGAGCACCTGCCTTATAGGCAGGAGGTTGGTGGTTCGATTCCACCGTGCCCTATTTATATTCTAAAACCACTAAAAAGAGATAAATGACGAAAAAATGACCAAAATTTGCATATAAACGACCACCATTACAACATGAGAGATAAGTGACCAAAAAAATGACCAAAATACGCATATAAATTACCACTTTTGAGTTGGCGATCGCTGGTAGCAAATTAGCGGTCATTTATCACGTGACCATTAATTACCAAATATATTACCAAATTAATGACCAAATATATGACCACAAGATAAGCTCTAAATGACCAAGCTAAATATGACCACATTTTTGGTCACGTGATATATGGCCACTAATTTGGTACCAGTGATCACCAACTCAAAAGTGGTCATTTATATGTGGATTTTGGTCGTTTTTTTGGTCACTTATCTCTCATTTTGTACTAGTGGTAAGGCTGCAAGAAACAATAATGAGTCATATCATGCCAGTAGTTACAATTAATAGCATAAAGAGGAAATATCTTGTGTATAATCATAAGAGAGTCTATGGAAATAGACTAATTTAGTACAATTATTTTATCCTTATGGTATCCTTACTTATTGGAATGGGACCTTGAATGATATATAAGTAATTTGATTAAGTAACCGGTAAATCCACCTAGGTATAAATGCAGTAGATACCAACTAGAAATAATACTATGTTTGGATATTGTAACCTCAACATCTAACCTCAGATGAAAATGACATGATCCCTTATGTGGTAAGCTAAAATTGATTATTAGTCATGCACTTGAATCCATTAAAATTAGCAAACTCATTGTCCCCATCCTTCTAGTATAAATAAACCTCATAATCAATGCCTTAGAAGCCATGCTTATTACATTATTTAACTTCATGTCATCCACCACAATAGGCGAATATACATGGTCGATTTCATGGTATACCCTCTCAACCTCCTTATTTGTATCAAGTCATTTTCCTTGTGAAATCCATTCATCAAATGATTGTAAGTATGAATACTTGCTTCACAACCATTTTCCTTCATATGGCGCTCCACTAGTGCAAGAATATAAATGGCAACTTTGCCTCCTTTGCAATGTCCATAAATCAAGGTAGTATATGTTACTTCATTTGGTGTCAATCATTTTCAGTTAGGTGTTGAGGTATTAACCATGGTTGGTGTAGGAAGCTCATGCATTGGGATGTAGAGGAAAATTTTAGGCCTAAAGGTCTAACAATGATGTCTCCAACCACCAAAGCTCACCTCTTGAGGGGATATTTGTCCTTATAGTCAGAATATGGGAATTGTTAACAAGTTTCTGAGCATTAGGTATGGGTCTTGGGGATCTAGACATGGTTAAGGAATGGAAATTGGGCCTTAGGACGTCCTAAAGAAAGCTTCTAGGTATATATAGCCAAGAATGATATGTTGAACCACCACAATAGACCTTTCCACGGTATCTTTGGACTATGAGTGGGGTTTTTGTGGCACAGTGAGAAATTTAAGACTAATTATAGGTTTGAACACCTTGGATATGGTTGGGGAGAAAAGAGTGGGACTTAGGTCCTAAAGGAAATTCCAGGCATCTTTGGCTAAGAATTAACAATTCCTACAATCACCACACATGACCTCCCAAGAGCATATTATTCATATAAGTGGGGATATTAGTGCCACTAGAATTTTTTGAGAACTTGGTATAGATATTGGGTTCCCTAGACATGCTTGAGGGAGAAAAATTGGGCCTTAATCCCTGAAAAACCTTTTGAGAATCCATGGCCAAGAAGAACAACTTGAACAAACACACATGGATTCTTGAGAGTATCTTTAACGTTTGAGTAGGGATGTCTATGTCATTAGATGGTTTTGAATAGTAGTTAGGGGTCTCGAGGCTCTATACATAATTAAGGAAGCAATCACATGCCTTATTCCCTAAAGGAATCTTTGAGGTATCCAAATCCATGAACAATATTTTAAAGAAACAAACATCACTATTCTTGGATATCTGTAACGTCCCCGGCCCCCTTGGTGCTCTTTAGAAGTGATGGGGGATCTCCTTAGAATACAACCTGCTGAATTTGTTTCTTCCAAACTATGCACTTTCGCACAGCCGCAATAACTTGGTCCGCAATCCGTAAGTTGGAGTCGGAAGTCGGCACTCCAACGTGCCACTTCAAGAATCACACCTTTGACTTCCGCAATCCACGATGTGGGAGTTAGAAAGTCGGAACGACAAATACACGACGTCGAAGAAATACGCCTCCGACTTTCGCATTCCACAATCTGCGATGTGGGAGTAGGAAAGTTGGAACACCCAATTCTCTACTTCGCCAAATCACGCCTCCGACTTCTATAATCCACGATGTGGGAGTCGGACATCGGAACTACAAAGGTCACAGCTTCACAGAATCGCGCAGCCTCCAACTTCCACGATCCGCAATCCGCGATGAGGGAGTCGGAAGTCGGAACTAATTAAACGCACCACGCTGAGAAATCACGCCTCCGAATTCCGAAATCCGCAATCTGCACTGCGGGTTCCAAAAGTTAGAAGTCAGCCATATACCACTGTTACTGCCAACTTCTTAGGCTGATAACTTTCTCATCCTAAGTCCATTTTTGGAAAACTTGGTATCATATATTGGAAAGCTCTCGAAGATCCCCATGCAAGTGTATGATCTTCTTTCAAACCTGAGAACTCTCAATTTTCCTTCTTCCAACTAAGGTGTTTCCCCAATCCTCATCCATACCTCGTTACCACTCTGTAAAGAGCTCTGATCCACTCTGCCATGCCTCCTCCCTTCATCTGACCCACTGAGGGAACATGAACACAAAAGGGGTTTCTATTTCTCCCCCAAAGTCATGACCGAACATTCTGAACCTCCGGGGCCTCAACAAGATTTTCCCTATTCATCAATGAACAAATTCGTAAAAACACATGGACACATATGCATACTCAAATAAACATAGCTTAATGAAACATGAACAATTAAACATTCAGAACACATAATGAACATGATATAAACCGCAGAGAATAATTACCCTTTTATTGAAATATCCAAGCAACTAACTATGGAATGCAACGTTCTAACCCATCCATAGGTCTCTGCCCAACCTATATTGTTTCAACACTCAGAGACTACCCCCGAGATGGGGCTATGTATCCAAGTCCACTCATAGCCTTAGGCACAGTCAATCAAGGTCATACAACACACAACTGGCTTTGGAAAGAAAGTGGGGAGACAGGGTAGGAGGTTTCTAATTCAATGATCTCAACACATAGAGCTATATGCATATCCAATTGACTTCATATCACAGTCCAGGAACCCCCATCACCTCCACTCTTAGCCTAAGTAAGGTCCCCTTATCTACTGCACAGTCCCTCGGGCGCCCCTTTCCTCAGCGCTAACCTGAGAAGGTATAGCTTGTCCCGACTGCTAAACCAAGGATAAATGATCCTTCACGGGCTCTACCATGAAGTATGAACCCCCTGGTCTCTCTCCCACTGTGATCAGCTCTTGGATATCCTCAGCATTGTGGCCGAAAGGCTCTGTTGCACAATTGTATTTTTGGGCTTCCGAATTAGGGTTTTCCTCTCAATTTGTAGGAATCCAACACTCTCAAAATCACCGCCAAGGTTCTGGTCTAGGGATTCCCCAACGAATTTCACTTCCCACACAGATTTATGAGTGATCTATGCACTTCCAAATGTGGCTTAACTCAGAATCACGATTTCTGGTTTTCTTCCCTGCTCAGTGTGCGTCCTACCCCCAAACTCATGCCTCGATGGTCCACAATCGAATGGGGATGAGGGAAACGAATTCCCATGAGATGGAGTGGCTTATGGGTCGAGCAAACCAATCCCATACCCTGCCTTACAAATTTTAGGGCTACCCATACTCCATCACTCTCATGGACTGATTTTCTCACCCACTTCCTTACAATAGAATTAAATGACGACTAGGACAGTCAAAGGGGTTCTCAAGATGAGATATGGTAGCCTAGGGTCCAATCCCAAAACCCCCTCACCTCTCCCTAGTGGATACACGTAACCCCCTCATTTAGTTCTATCCATAGCTAGCCCCTTGGTATTTTTATTTGTATTATAATCATCTACATGTTTTTACAATTTCCATGGCTTACTAGCACATGGATGGCACAACATAAAATATCATCCCTTCAAGGCTGAGAATTCACTAGCGAGGCCTTGGCCTTGAGCTCCACGCTAGGAATCATACATCACATATGCACAATGTTTACATTACAAATCAATACATCCGAAGGGTCCCAGTTAGTATAGTTGGACTTGAATCTATTAAAACAAACTCATTGTCCGCATCCTTCTAAAAATAAACCTCACAATCAATGCTTTAGAAGCCATGCTTATTACATTATTTAAATTGATGTCATCGACCACAATAGGCTAATATTTCCTTTCCTTTTGATGCATTTCTTTGGTTCCCTCCTTCCTTCCTTTGGTCCACCTACATGACTCCTAGTACCAAGGTCCTTCCCATTTTCATTGAAAACCTTAGGAGAAAAATTGGGTGTTTTTTCTATCTATACAAAAAAAAAAACGAAATTTAATTTACCAAAAAAAAAGAAATTTAATAATAATAAAAAAATGGGACCCCTAACATAAATTTTCAAATTTTATCTCCCGCGGATAGTTTTGTCATGAAAGGGCGGCGTTTTCTTATTGCACAGGACAGCGTTTACTTGCTTTAATTCTAGTATTCAACACCATGAAAGCTGAAGCTAAGTTGTTGGGATATATTGAGGTGAACTACATGAGGTGTAACTTAAGTTTCACTGTATTCTTGTTCTGCGTTCTGCATTATTGCAGGTATTTTATCAATGCTTTCATGAAAACAACATAATAACTGAAAACATTATGTGGTTTTTTTATTGGCAGAAATAAAAATAGTGGTGGCTCTTCCTAGTTGAGTCGTGGACTGTTTGACATTCATTTAGCTGGGTTGTGATTGTTTTGTGACCACTAGAGTTGGACTGCACTTTCCCACTACTACAAGATTGTTACCGTGTTCATCTTTGGGGCTTCCTGTGTAAACCTTGTCTTGCTTGCAGCCTCTAAGGCTGAGGGGTCTTCACTCTTGGAGACTGAGATATCTTGTTGGCTAATGTACGTGTGTAACCTAAACCTACAACATTCTAACCCTCTCTCACTCTCTCAAGTTATGACATATGTTCCTCTTAGCAGATAGTCCTTACAGATAGTCTTCCCTTTTACTTTTGCAACTTGTTAGATAGATTAATCGTTTAAACAACTTTCAGTTAGCAACTGAGTGATGATATACTTTTTTTTTGGTTATGCAGGCTTTGTACAAGTGGAGACATGGAGGTAATTGATTGTTTGTGATTGAAGCATATCATTATTTTTATTTAATTTAAATTGTTTTTTTTTAACAGAAACGAGTAGATTTTATATTAATAAAACTGTGGCTGAGCCAACCAAGAGGTTACATCTGTGAGTTCTTTGCAAAAAACAAAATTCTCCATCACAGCAAATGGGAATACTACTTTTATTTAATTTAAATTGTTAGAACATATTACTTTGTACTTTAATAACAATCTAATAGGCTATGGCTAATCAATACTCTAATCATTTTCAAAAAAACAGAGAAAGCAGATTATGACACAAAATAAAATAAAAAATATGATTATGAAATTTTCAAAAAGAACGCGTCAAAATGATCAAATGGGAAAGAAAGGGACATGCATCTCAGAAGGTAAAGGTTTAGAAATAGAACAATGTGTTTCCTTATGCAGTATAATGCTTATTTTTATTGTATGATGACGTTAGGCATATGTTTAATAACATTCTTGGCTACAGTTACAAAGAAGATGAAAATACAAACAATAGCCAAGTAGATTACACCTTCTATGCCTTTGAATGACTCAACTAGTCCTAACAAAGAAGGAAATGACAAAGATACATTTTCCTCTTTTCAGGAGGAGGAACAACGTGAACAAGGTAAGCCCATTAATTCAGTTTTTTCTAGTTCTTTATAAGTATAAATCTTATGATTAAGAAATCCATAACACCTTTATGTGCCCTTCTTTTATAAAAGATGTTCACAAACAACCATGCCATATGGATAACAGTGTAGAAGGGGAAGATCCCTCGACACAAAAAGAGACGGAGCAACATGAAGAACAAGGTAAGCTCATTAATGTATAATTTTGTAGTTCTTCAAAAAAAAAATTATGACTTAGAAATCCATAACACCTTTAAGTGCCCTTCTTTTATAGAAGTTGTTCACAAACAGCAATGCCAACAAGATATTAGTATACAAGGTGAAGATCCCTCTACACAAGCATCAACAGAGAAAGTCAAGAAGAAAGGCAGAGGAGCAACTAAATGTGCAAAAATCAATAACTTGGAGGAAAAGATCGAAATTCATATCAATGAAAGAAACCAACCAATTGGTCCAAACTCCGTAAAGCTATCTTCATTATTAGGTGTGCTCGCAAGGGAAATGGTTCCAATCAATTATTCTGATTGGAGGAAGGTTTTAGATCAATTAAAGGATGACTTGTGGAACATTATTAATGTGAGTATTAGAGATTACGTGTATTTGTTTTCAACATTTATATTTTTGGATGATTTCGAAGTTTATTTTCAAACCATTTATGACATCTAAAAATCCAATTCTTGTATGTTGCAGGAAAAATTCATAATCCCCCCGGTCCTTAAAGAATATTATATGAAATCCATTGGCCATAAGGAAAACAGTCATAGATATCGGTTGACCAAAAAATACTGTGACCCTTATGAGTCAACAGAGGAAAGATTAAAAAATGTTCCTCCAATTAGGATAAGTGAGACAGTGTGGATAGAATTCGTCTTATCAAGAGCCACCACTGAATTCCTGGTAAGGAAAAAGTTCACATATTATATAATCAAGTTTTTTAGAATGTTTATTGGCTTGTAATGTTGACTTATATATGTTATTTTCAATTGATTTCTAGGATGTAACGAAAAAAAACAAGGAAAATAGAGAAAAGGAGAGGGACTTGCACATCTCTGGACGTCGAGGTTATCAACGGGTCGAAGATGATATGGTAAACAATTGTGATGATATTTTATCCGATATGAGAAATATTAGCATATTTTAGTTTCATTCTTAATGTCACAACTTAACCATACTATTTTACTTGTTGCAACTAGAAAAAATCTATAGCCTCTAGTGATACAACTACAAGCATTACTAGGGCACACTTATGGAAGAAGTCCCATCAAAAGAAGGATGGCACTCCAATCACACCAACTGTAGGAGAAACAATAGTATGTTCTCAACCTTTTAATTTAGATATTGATTAAAATTTCATTTTACATGTTGGAAATGTTTTCTTCTATGATCTGATTTAATTGTATGTCAATGTTAGCAAAAAATTGAACAAGCACAAGTAGAAGTTGCATCTCAAGACTTTGCAGCTAGGGATGATGCCCTTGCCAAGGTACTAGGGGTTGATTCAAGAGGACGATGTCGTTGTGTTGGCTTAGGATTTACGCCAACTAACTTGTTTGAAAAAATTCCATACAAGGAGGAGCTAGCTGTAAGCCAAGCTACAATGAAAGAAAAAACACAGGAAATCACATCTTTGAAAACAACAATAACTGAACTACTGAAAAGAGTAGAAGATATGGAGAGAGAACATGTGGTCAACAAAGAAAGTGTTAGTGTCCAATTCTTTACTCTTGTCTCAATATACAAGCCTTCACACTAATGATCTGACTTCTAATATCTGATTGCTCATTTTGTACAGTGTCCTACTGTACAAAATGCCCATGCTGAAATCACGCCTATGCTGGAGGTTAGTTGTTTAATTATTATTTAAAATAATATTTTATTTTAATATTTTGAATATATATACATAACATTTTTTTGCCTTGACAAAGTAATACAGGGGACATAACAACCCCTATGAACAGACTAATACGAAAGAAATTAACTTCAATGCATACTCCATCATCCCTAGTAAGTGTTGAAAATTTTCGTAATTTAGTTGAATTTTATTTTATTTTATTTGATCAATATATTAGAAATCATTGTCTATTGGGTGTAGAGTCATGCATCAAAACATGATCAACATTATGTACAGAAAAAACCAATGGTTCCATCGAAACTGCAAATTGACAAAACGAAAACACCAATTCAGGTAAGATTGTAATTATTTAATCTAGGATCATTAATGTTTAAATTCTTATTTCCATGCATATTACTTTGTCTCATTTATTTGCAGGGTCAAGATAATGCTAATGAGTTGACACCAACTTCCCAACTAGGGATGTAAGGAAAGAAATGCTTTTTCATTGCATTAAACTCAAGGGTTAAAGTTGCAAGGGTGACAATACATAAGAATGACCAAATGCAATGGTACACTATGTCCCTGTTGGAAAAGGCTATTATATTGTGAATCCGACAGAAATTTTAGATCCTCTATTTGAAAATATAGCTCTACCACGTCCCAGTAGGGCATTACGTAATCTAGCAGATGCTTTGTTGAGCTTCATTCCTTGGCATAAGGATGACATTGAACTATGTAACTAGTGGTTATACTATGTGACTAGTGATTTCAGTGATGTTGTATCAACTGAGAATAGTTGATTTATTGAATATTTATACTTAGATCAAGACATAGTTTATAAATTTTTTGTAGTTCAGGATTAATCTTTACATTTAATTAAAATTTTGGGCACAAGTTGCCATGATATGCCAGGGGCTCAATTTTTTATTATGTAATACATCAGTATTATATAATCTTCGTTGCATGTGAAACGAGATGTTGTGTTGTGAATATGTGGAATGATCAGCTCAAATCTATTCTGGGTTGCGGCAGCATGCAATAGCTCAGGCCTGAATGCAACGATTTCATTCAAGACTACTTATGGATGTAACAGTTCCATTGTAAATCGGCAGCCTGAAGATCGTAGATCTTCATGGCTACCCGATATTTTTTGAAACGAATTCATGTCATCAGGGTATAAATGTAAAGAGGCCTTCTGAGCCTGGGGTTGGAGAATTTATAATTGTATAAGCTGAAGAGAGTTGTGACTGTGATTCATTATTTCTAATACAAGGAGTAGAGTTTCTTATATCTTGGTGTTTTAATTTGTGTTAGGACACAACATCTATGTTAGAAGGCCAGGGCCCGCCTTCTCACATAGATCGCCGAGTTAAGTAGGTAGTTTAATTTCTTTCCTGTTGTGTGGTGTGGAATTGCATTAGATGTGTTACTGCGAGCTGCAACAGTGAAATGATAATTGCATTCTTCTTTGGTATTTCATGATTGCATCCTGAATAGATGCAACTGTGTGGTGTGACACTCGACTGTGTAGGTTAGTTTATTTGATGCATGGTGTGTTATATCAGTTGTTACAGCCAAGCTCAGATCTAATTCCTTTCAGTCATTTATTCTTTCTAGGATTTCCAATATTAATCAAATTAGAGTTCAAGCTTACTTCTAGTTTCTAGTTGTTGTTTTATCTTTCTTGAATTCATTAGATTGGATAGATTATGATTGAGTTACAGTAGCTGCTAGATGATTTAGATCAGTAGAGATTGAATATTGTAGTTTGAGAATTATAGGATTTAACTTCTTGCAAAAGTAAGTCTAGTTTATTTTATTCCAGGTTACCATCTAATTCAGGAGCAAGGACTTTTCCTTGTCCCTGATAATTTTTAAAAGGTTGTTGCAATTCTGCATAAATTTTTCTGTATATAAATAAATCATTTTCTTTTATTTTATTTTTCAATTTTTATGGGTTTTTGTCTTTTTAAGAACTCTGAACAGGTTTTTGCATGGAAGATCACTCGAATGGAGGCAGTCACAACTCGGGCCAAACGATTGTGGCATTCTGATTGATCCTCCTTTCTATGAATAACTCCTTGGAAGAAAATAATGTTGCAGCAATAGTTACTCAGCAAAATATGGCTTATCTTTTTTTTCCCGCAGATGCAACAATGCAAAATCCCGCCCAAATTTCTACTTTTGCAGCTGTAACACCGCTTCATCTGGCTTATCTCTTTTTCCCGCAGCTGCAACACTGCTCAAATCCCGCCCAAGTCTCTTTTTCTGCACAGTTAAAACATTGTTGGGTTGTTTATTTCCCTTATTTTTTAGCAGCTGCGACTCCATCAAAATCGCCTATCTTTCCCATTTCGCGTAGCTACAACACCGCTAACTATGGCTTATTTCTCTTTATCGCAGCTGCAACATCGCTAAAATTGCCCATTTTTCCTATCTTTAGCAGTTGTGACTCTGCTAAAGTTGCCTATCCTTCCTATTTTACCGCAGCTGCGACTCCGCTAAAGTTGCCTATCCTTCCTATTTTACCGCAGCTACAACACTGCCAAGTTGCCTATTTTTCCTATTTCGAGCAGCTGCAACACCTAAATTTGTCCATTTTTCCTATTTCGAGCAGCTGCAACACCTGCAAAAGTGCCTATTTTTCATATTTTGAGCAACTGCAACACTGCTAAAATTGCCCATTTTTCCTATCTTCAGCAGCTGCAACTCCGCTAAAGTTGCCTATCCTTCCTATTTTACCGCAGCTGCAACACCGCCAAGTTGCCTATTTTTCCTATTTTGAGCAGCTGCGACACCTCCAAAAGTGCCTATTTTTCCTATTTCAAGCAGCTACAACACCTAAATTTGTCCATTTTTCCTATTTCGACCAGTTGTGACACCTCCAAAAGTGATTATTTTTCCTATTTCGAGAAGCTGCAACACCGCTAAAATTTCCCATTTTTCCAGTTATCTTTAGCAGCTACAACTCCGCTAAAGTTGCCTATCCTTCCTATTTTATCGTAGCTGCAACTCCACTAAAGTTGCCTATCCTTCCTATTTTACTGCAGCTGCAACACCACCAAGTTGCCTATTTTTCCTATTTCGAGCAGCTGCAACACCTAAATTTGTCCATTTTTCCTATTTCGAGTAGTTGCAACACCTCCAAAAGTGACTACTTTTCCTATTTCGAGAAGCTGCAACACTACTAAAATTGCCCATTTTTCCTATCTTTAGCAGCTACGACTCCACTAAAGTTGCCTATCCTTCCTATTTTACTGCAGCTGCAACACCGCCAAGCTGCCTATTTTTCCTATTTCGAGTAGATGCGACACCTCCAAAAGTGCCCATTTTTCCTATTTCAAGCAGCTGCAATACCTAAATTTGTCCATTTTTCCTATTTCAAGCAGCTGCGACACCTCCAAAAGTACCTATTTTTCCTATTTCGAGCAGTTGCAACACCGTTAAAATTGCCCATTTTTCCTATCTTTAGCAGCTGCGACTCTACTAAAGTTGCCTATCCTTCCTATTTTACTGCAGCTGCAACACCGCCAAGTTGCATATTTTTCATATTTCGAGCAACTGCGACACCTCCAAAAGTGCCTATTTTTCCTATTTCAAGCAGCTACAACACCTAAATTTGTCCATTTTTCCTATTTCGAGCAGCTGCGACACCTCCAAAAGTGACTATTTTTCCTATTTCTAGCAGCTGCAACACCGCTAAAATTGCCCATTTTTCCTATCTTTAGCAGCTACGACTCCGCTAAAGTTTCCTATCCTTCCTATTTTACCGTAGCTGCAACATCGCCAAGTTGCCTATTTTTCCTATTTCAAGCGGCTGCGACACCTCCAAAAGTGCCTATTTTTCCTATTTCAAGCAGCTGCAACACCTAAATTTGTCCATTTTTCCTATTTCGAGCAGCTGCGACACCTCCAAAAGTGCCTATTTTTCCTATTTCGAGCAGCTGCAACACCGTTAAAATTGCCCATTTTTCCTATCTTTAGCAGCTGCGACTCCGCTAAAGTTGCCTATCCTTCCTATTTTACCGCAGCTGCAACTCCACTAAAGTTGCCTATCCTTCCTATTTTACCTCAGTTGCAACACCGCCAAGTTTCCTATTTTTCCTATTTCGAGCAGCTACAACACCTAAATTTGTCCATTTTTCCTATTTCAAGCAGCTGCGACACCTCCAAAAGTGCCTATTTTTCCTATTTCGAGCAGCTACAACACCGCTAAAATTTCCCATTTTTCCTATATTTAGCAGCTGCAACTCCGCTAAAGTTGCCTATCCTTCATATTTTATCGTAGCTGCAACACCGCCAAGTTGCCTATTTTTCCTATTTCGAGCCGCTATGACACCTCCAAAAGTGCCTATTTTTCCTATTTCAAGCAGCTGCAACACCTAAATTTGTCCATTTTTCCTACTTTTGTCAACTGCGACTCCACCAATTCCTCATTGAATACTCATTATTTCTTTGCTCATTTGTATCAATGCTCTCCATCGGTATCAGCGCTCTCCAGCAGTTATCCTTAGCCAATCCGTTGAGACGGAAACTACGTCTGATTCGTCCTTCGCTTTTGGTTTTTGTCCACCATTCGACCTACCCCGTGCGATAACCTGTCACCACTTTTTACCAAAAATGGTCATGCCAATTCTAAAAAATACCCAAACCAACTCTCGTTCTGCATGCAGTATCTCAACGTATGGGACTGTAACTCATCCCCCTGGTAGCAGAATTTATAGACATCTTCACAATATGGGTATCCCAATACGACATGAGCTTGTCGGCATAGCGCCATTGCGTGCACACAGAGAGGTTTTTACTATCTTCCAGGAAGTTGGCTGGATTGACTATTTCCAGCGTTTGAATGGTTTTCATGTAGAAACCGCACTTGGGTTTGCTCAAAATATAACCAACACTCATTCATAGGTTTGAGGTATCCTAATAGATTTTTCAGAAGCAATCATGGCGGAGGTAACAGGATTTCCCAGAACCGGGATGCAATGGTTTGGTAGGAAGTGCCATAATCCAACTGCAACAGAAGAATTTTTGGTAGCCAGAGAAGTTGTTCGGCCACATGGCCTAGGCATAGCGTTGGAATCCTTACCAAATCCTTGGAACCAGGTGGCGACCTTCATAAAGAAATACATTTCTTGTGAAGGTAGGTACAAAGTCGTTTACATATATGAATTCTTCCTCCTTTCACATTTACGCCACCGCGGATTGTTAAATATGTCATTTTATCTTTTACAATCTCTGCAAACTATGGCTAGGTATGTCAAGGGTGCTCAACACCCCTTATCTTCCCTCTCAAACCACGGGTTGATTAAACTCTTAATCTTAAGGGCCCTTGTGCACCAGAATTGACATGGGAAGAATTTGTTGCTTAGCCAAGGTGTTAAATTTCATACATTCATAGCATAAAACATAAATGCATTACCAAGATCACTAGAAGTAAGACAAAGCACAAAACAACAACACAGAGTTTTACCCTGGGAAACCCAATAGGGAGAAAACCCAGCAACCTTCGCAGAGAGATGATAATTCTGAGATCAGAGTACAAATGAAGAAAGAGAGAGAAGATGAAAGTATCTTCCACAAGTAAACAACCCAAATAGACCTCCTTCTTCAGGTGATGCGAAAATATGCTCCTCCAAGTGATGCGCACTTCACAAGTGTGAGAATGAGATAATGAGGTGCACAAGCCTCATATTTATACATGTGCGAAACTGGAAAATTCCCTTATGGGGTCGACTTGTCTTTGGGGGCAATAAATATTTTATCAATTACTTTTGCACCCCAAGACTTACATTGATTCTTTCATGTGTTTACATAATGTTCTTCTCCCTTAGGAGGTATAACCAAGTACAATGATGGTACAATAAAATATAATAAATAATATCTTCCAAAGTTGTACAAAATCCAACACTCCCTCTCCACGAGGAAGGTATTCTTCGGTCTTCATCTGCATCACGATCATCTGGTTTCATCTTGTACTCAACTCTGTCTCTATCATCTTTCTGCATATTGAAGGTTGTCCACACAATCTCTGTGCATTATCATCACCAGTCCTTCGGTGAGTCCAGGAGAATCACTCAATCCTGGATCCAGGAGAATCACTCAATCTTGGATATCTGAGATATACATCTATACCATCTCTTCTATACAATTTTCTACCTGTCTGTCTCATTTTCCAATGGGGTCCTCCCATATCTGGCTGAGATCTCAGATGAGCAAAAGGGCATGGCCATCTACTGGCTGTCCTACTCTTCTGCCTATGAGATTTCTCCCATATCTGGCTGAGTATCTGGACTGTAGAGGCACCTGTGCAACCACACGGCCAACTGTTGACTATCCTACTCATCTACCTATGAGATTTCTCTCATATCTGACTGAGTAACTGGACTGCAGAGGCACCAGTGTGGACCCGACCAACTGCTGACTGTCCTACTCATCTGCCTATGGCATTTCTCTCATATCTGGCTGAGTAACTGGACTACAGAAGGTACCTGGGTGAGCCCGACCAACTGCTGACTGTCCTACTCATCTGCCTATGAGATTTCTCCCATATCTGGCTGAGTAACTGGACTGCAGAGGCACCTAGGAAAAGCAGGGCAAGCATCTCATATTTCCCTCTCAAGGAGGGAAACATTCTCTTCGACTCCAAGTCTTCCGCGAAAGTATTCGAACTTCACTCTGGGAAGTTCCTTGGTGAGAACATCCGCAGTCTGGTCGTTTGTCGGCACATACTGTAACTCGACCACACCTTTCTGCACCATATCACAAATGAAGTGATATCGAATCTCGATATGCTTCGACCTGTCGTGAAATAAAGGATTCACTGACATCTGCACACAGCTCTGGTTATCATAGTGAATCACGGTCGGCTCTGGAATCTGGCCGAACAATCCTGCCAGGAGTTTACGAAGCCAAACTGCTTCTCGAGCTGTTGTGCTAGCAGCCATGTACTCGGCCTCTGCAGTACTGAGTGCTACCGAGTTCTGCTTCCTGCTGCACCAGGAAATAACTACAGAACCCAAACTGAAGCAACATCCAGGAGTACTCTTCCGATCTGCAACACATCCGGCCCAATCTGAGTCTGTAAACCCCTGAAATATCAGGTCACCATCTGAAGCATATTTCAATCCATATCCCACAGTGCCACATAAGTATCTGAGCACATGTTTTGCAACAATCCAGTGAATCTGCCTCGGTTCACACATGAACTAACTAAGGGCATTCACAGCAAAACATATATTTGGTCTGGTGTTGGTCAAATACATCAATGACCCAATCAACTAGCGATAGATGGTGGGATCAAACAAATCAGACTCTGAAGTAGAATCTCTCAACTTCTTCCAATTTGCATCCATCGGAGTAGCCATGGACTTGCAGTCCAACATTCCGAATCTATTCAATATATCGATGGTGTATTTTCCTTGTCCTAGGAAAATCTCTTTCTGCCTCTACCATACTTCTAATCCCAAGAAGTAGTGCATCAATCCAAGATCTTTCATTTCAAACTCAGAGGCGAGATTCTTCGTACATCATACAATGAGTTTCTCATTTCCTGTGAGAAATAAGTCATCGACATACAATACAACAATTAGTGGCTCATCATCTGCAACCTTGAAGCAAAGGTTGGGGTCTGCATCATTCTGATGCACCTTCCATATCATAGCTGAAGCAATAGAAATGATCGATATGATGGGAGTATCTTGAGACACAGGAGCAAATGTATCATCATAATCAACTCCCTCTTTCTGAGGGAATCTTCTGGCAACAAATCTGGCCTTGTGTTTCCCATATGCTCCATGCTAAGTATGTTGTACCCATCTAGGTCTTTTCCAACCTACTACAACATTTCTAGGGATATCAACTGGATCAATGGAATTGATAGGTTCATCCTTTTCTGCTAACTCCCTCTTGAACTAGAGGGGGAGATGATCTCATCTTCTTTAGTTCTATCATATATGATCCTCTGCCTTTCCCGACAACTAATTCTTATTCAAAGGTCACATCCCTACTGACTTCAATCTTTCTGGACCCTAGGATGTAGATTTTGTAAGTCTTTGACGACTCACTGTATCCCACAACGATTCCCTTCTTTCCTGAAGGTTCCAACTTGGGCACATGTATAAAGACTGAACATCCAAATATCTGAAGGTGGCTTACTTCTGGTTTCACTTCTGTGAAAGCTTCCTCCAGGGTCAACCTTCTAGGCTGAGAGTCATATTCCAGGAAGGTTCTTGTTGAATATCAATGGGAATCATATGTCCATCGGAACAAGTCTTCTCTTGTAGGCCAAATCACATGGTATTTTCCCTACAAGTCAAATCCTGACTTATGATCAGTGAGATTTTATAATCAAATGAAAAGCAAATAGTTTACACAGGCATCTTAGCTAATACTTTATCACAACAATCATGAACATGTCTATCAAACACTTCTGGGAAGTATCTAGATGTCAGTTATCTTCACTAGAACATGCCATCAAGAGTGTGCACTACCCTAAGCATGTAGGAGGGAGATATCATCTAGACTAACTTCATGAAATGTTGTGTAGCTCATATGCATAATATAACAAGGTAAACTATATCAATTGCTCAACACATAAGATCTGCATATATAAAAAAACATATAAGATAACAACAGATCTATGTAAGCAAGAAAACAAAATACTTATCTCTTATTGTTTTGGTGTGTGGGCCCCCCACTGCCTTCTTGTGTGAACCATAAGGGATCTATGTTCTTGCATTCTGGATCTTCTAGAAGAGGAACTCCGAACGATTATCATCCCTTTGCTTCTTGCGATGGTGATCCTCTTCTACATCAGCAGTTGAGGCTTCATGCTTCCTTTTACTTGAACTTCGACAGCTATTTGCATAGTGTCCATATTTTATGCACCTATAGCATTGAACTTGAGATATGTCCTTCTTCTCCTTTTGATCTGGGCGAGGACTTGGTCTCTCATCTTGGTGCTTGTGTTTATGAAACTTCTTACCTTTTCCCTTACCCTTCATGGCATGAGAAATAAAAGCTTGGTTCTCCTCAAGTTGAGTGTCATGACCATGGAGTCTTTGAAGTGCTGCGATCCTTGTCTCCTCCTGAGAGCAATCTGCCCAAAGCTTGTCAAACTTTGGTAGTTTAGATCTACCACTTATGCTTTGGATAAAGGACTCTCATGATGGTGGAATACCATTTAAAGTATCGAGTACAAGCTCTTTATCGCCAATAGGATCTCCACTGGTGCTAAGCTTGTCTCTGAGTTCTGTGATCCTCATAAAGTATGAGGCAATGGATTCCAACTTTGCTATCTTCATATTTGAGAGTTGGTTTCTCAAAGTCATGGACACATTTAGGCTAGTGTGTTCAAACAGCTTCATAATGGTCTTGAACATTTTTCTAGCACTCTTCTTACCTGAGATCTAAGGAGCCAAATGGTCTCTCACAGAATCCACAAGAATCCTTCTTGCTTTAGCATCATTCTTCCTCCATCGAGAATTATCCTCTTCGGCTTCTGGTTTGGTTCAGGGACCTTCTCATTTATATATAGCAAGAGATCATTTTCTTCTAGGAGTAGAAGAACCCTAGATTTCCAGGAGATAAAGTTCGAAGCTCCTTCCAAATGATCTTCTACCTTCTTCCCAATCATCTTGATTTTAGATCTGGTTCAGAAACCCTAGTAGGAGCTAGGTCAAAAATGAAAGTTAATAATTTGAAAAAATGAACCCGCAGATAAATTCGCTTTGCTAAGGAGAGTTGAATAGAGGGTGGGTTGGTCTAAATTTGTGGAGAGAGATGAGTTAAAACTAAAACCCTAATTCTGCTGCAGCCACAGAGTTAGGTCAAAAATTGAAGGTTCTCATAATTGAATTTCGTCTTCACCAATGGATTAGTCTAGCCAAAAACGAAATTCCTATGCCTCTTTTTCTTCGAAATAATGGGTGAAGACTTCACAAGATGAAACCCTAATTCCGGCAGGGTTCCGACAATGCTTCGGCAATGGCTTCTTCTAGAATGGCTCTGATACCATGTTAAATTTCATACATTCATAGCATAAAACATAAATGCATTACCAAGATCACTAGAAGTAAGACAAAGCACAAAACAACAATACAGAGTTTTACCTTGGGAAACCCAATAGGGAGAAAACCCATCAACCTTCACACAGAGATGATAATTCTGAGATCAGAGTACAAATGAAGAAAGAGAGAGAAGATGAAAGTATCTTCCACAAGTAAACAACCCAAATAGACCTCCTTCTTCAGGTGATGCAAAAATATGCTCCTCCAAGTGATGCGCACTTCACAAGTGTGAGAATGAGATAATGAGGTGCACAAGCCTCATATTTATACATGTGCGAAACTGGAAAATTCCCTTATGGGGCCGACTTATCTTTGGGGGCAATAAATATTTTATTAATTACTTTTGCACCCCAAGACTTACATTGATTCTTTCATGTGTTTACATAATGTTCTTCTCCCTTAGGAGGTATAACCAAGTACAATGATGGTACAATAAAATATAATAAATAATATCTTCCAAAGTTGTACAGTTGTACAAAATCCAACACAAGGGTACCCCGAGCACCTGCCGTGGCAATAGGAGGTGTTGAAATGGTAAATGAGGACTGGAGTTCCTCCAATTCAGTTGGGGGGAGGGATGGAGCATTGTCAGACCAAGTGGAAGAGGTAGATATGGGGGAAGCTGCAACTGCAGTGAACCCTGTTGCAGAAGGGGATATGATGGAGCTAGTGGCGAATGAGGCAGTGATATTGGAAGCTGCAACAGCAGCAAATCCTATAGAGGTGTTGGATGTCAAATCCTCCCCTGAAATAAGGGGAACCATCACTGAAGAAGAGGAATTCATCCCTCTTTCTGAAAATTTAGAAACCCCTGTGTCACATAAAAGAAGAAAAAGGTCAGGGAGTAAGGGTCAGACATCTACCTCAGTAAAGAAGAGATGAACCAGAGTTGTTATAGTAGCAGCAGCAGTATGCAGTGAAGGCCAGCCATCGGGAGTTGTGAATAAAAGAATGACTCGGTCTGTTGCAGCAGCCAAAACAACATGTATAATTGGGGAAAATAGTGAAATTCCCACAGCAGAAGCAGCATGTGCAACCGGGGTAGGCATAGAAATTCCTATTTTAAACCCCAAATCACCGGCCATTACACAAGAACCTATTGTGGAAAAACCCCAAATTGAAAACCTCCTTTTTGAAAATGAGCTACTAAAGGAGGAGGTACAAATGCTTCGGAATGAATTGGAGAAATGGAAGGAAGTGACTGGAAAACAAGCATAGAAGAATTTGAATATATTAGTGGAGGCTGTAGATCTGTTAGAAAATTCATCTCCTGTTTTGGGAAATGAAGAACAAGGAGAAATGGTATGCCCAGAATGTGGAGACATATTTAATTCGGCAGGGCATAGAGTCATAGTACTGGGTTTGGTAGCACAAAAAACTGCACAGGCAAAGCAAGAAGGAGAAAAAGCACCAGCAGTGGAGTTGATGGAGGGGAATGAGCTAGAGATAGACATAATCTCTGATTTGGAATTAGGAGAAGATGAGGAGATGCAATCCCAACCAGCAGGAAATACTGAACTATTCCAGGACCAGTCTCATTGTCCAGAAGATATCAAGGTAATTCAAGAACAACCTTAGCAATCTGAAGGAATTGGAAAACAGGATGTTGTTACAGAAGAACCAGCATCCTTGACAATATTTAGTGAAGTTGCAACCCAGACAGCAATTGTTGATATTGAGGTACAAGAGGAAGACGTTGTTACAAAAGAACCAGTGTCTTTAAAAATGTTTGCTGAAATTGCAACTCAGACTGAGGTTGCTGAGATTGAATTGAAGAGAAAGGATGCTGCCACACAAGAACCATCATTCCTAAAAGTAGTTGTTGAGACTGCAACTTAGACTAAAGTTGCTAAGATTGAATTGGAAAGGAAGGATGTTGCCACACAAGAACCATCATTCCTAAAAGTATTTGTTGAGACTACAACTCAGGTAGAAGCTGCTGAGTTTTGTATTCAGGAAGAGAATGTTGTCACACAAGAACCAGTGTTCTTGAAATTATTGATTGATTCAACAACACAAACTGAGGCTGTTGAGGTACAGGAAGAGGATGTTGTTACACAAGAACCAGCATCCTCAAAATTAACTGTTGAGATTGCAACACAAGCAGAGGCCATTGCAACACCGATGGAAGAGGAAGTTGCTACACTGCCAACCGAAAATGAGGAAGCTAGAACATCTGGTGGCAGGGTAGGAATGCAATTTTCTCAAGAAATTGTTGCTTTAGACTCTGATGATGAGAAAGATGTGGAGGATAGAGGATTCAATGATTGGAGATACAACTTTCTTTGTTACAGCTGGAGTTAGCTAAATGGGAAAAGTACATTGATCAGTGTCGAGCAGGGATGGTCCCTCTCTCTGAACATAGGAAGACTATCAAAGAATTAAGGGAGAAGTGGACAGAGGAATCAACTCTTCAGAAATATCAATTAGAAGAGGTGCAAAAAGAATTGGAGGAGTTGAAGGAATTCAAATCCATGCAAAAATAAAAATAAAAAGACCATATGTATGCCCTCTCTTGAGAGCTGCTGAGTTCAAGAGCCCCATATCCTTCCTACCTGGTATTCCTGTATGAGAAAATGACCCTGTTCAAATTGAAAGCTTTACAAGAGGGTAGACCTTATCAGTTGTTGATCCCTTCCCAGTTTGAAGAGACCTTTTTGTCAAGCAGTTTTCTTGAGCAGCACCTGTTATGTGAATTGTATTTGCACAATATGGCATGTTTTGGTGATTCTAGCTCTAATCCTATTCCCTATGCAGGGGATGTTCAGTTGAGATCCTTTGCCTCTTTTGTTAATAATCATGTGCAGTGGGAAGATGCCTTTCAAACAATCTCTAGGAATGAGGCTAGTTCTAATTTATGGATTAGGAGTGAACCCCAATCTCCTCGTTCTCTCATCATAAACCATGGAAGATGTTTCTTATCTCCTCCAAAGACTCAGCATCTGAAGAAGATGCAAGAGAAAGTTATCTCTACCTGTGTTAACCTGATCTCCAAACAACAGCATCTTTCCTTAGAGGGTAGCAAGCACAGGTGGCAGACTTATTCTCCAGCTTTGAAGAAAAGGGATCCTTACTGCCTTAAGAATTTTAAACAAGCTCTTCCCAGGGCAGCAAGGTATGTCAATTGCATGAGAATGTGTGGGTTACACTAGCTGGGACTCAAGTTCAAATTTCCACTGATATGGTGGCCAATGTTGAATATTGTAACTTCTGAGAATATTATATTTGTACATTATTATTCCGGAGTTGTTTCATCCCTCCGAGGTAACCCTATTATGTATCCGGAGATGATTATTCCTCCTATGGGTTGTGGTAACTAGGGTTATTAGACCCACCATGTGGGGGTCGGCCCTGATCTTATATTTTAGGGGTTATTAGACTTCTCCAGGGGAGGTCGGCCCCATTAGGATTTTTAGTCAGTCGGGAACTAATATAAATAGAGGAGGTGAGCTCCTCATTAGATACACTTGTACAACTCAGAAAAGTAGCGCACTTGTCTGGGAGGTCTGCTAAGGAGGTAGAGAAGGAGGGAGCACATCTTGTATTTTGGTTGATCATCTTATTGAGGAAAGCTTTGCTGGGTTTTCTACCCCATGAGGGTTTCCCAGGGTAAATTATATGTCTATCTTGTGATTATGTTTCTTTCAGTGATCTTTCTAGTCTATTTGGTTTAAACTTAACATGGTATCAGAGCTAGCCTGAATAGGACATCTTTCACAAGGTAAGAATATCTCTCTCTCTCTCTTCGGTGAAATTTAGGGTTTCAGAAAAAAGTTGGTATTGTTGAATTCTGATTACATGGCTGGATAGCCCTTCTCAAAACCAATCTTTTGAGCCCTAGATCGAACTTTTTGGTTGGGTAGAACTCTGGGAAAGTCAAACCCTAGTTTTACCAAAAGTGCGATAAACCAGAAATTGGTTTCAGCAAAAAGTTGGTATTGTTGAATTCTGATTACATGGCTGGATATCCCTTCTCAAAACCAATCTTTTGAGCCCTAGATCGAACTTTTTGGTTGGGTAGAACTCCGGGAAAGTCAAACCCTAGTTTTACCAAAAGTGCGATAAACCAGAAATTATGTCCCAGGATCCGGAAAAGTAAAAAGGTTAAATTTTCCAGGTAAGTACTATTCTATCTCTTGTCTCTTGGACTCCCCCAAGAGAAGATGGCTCCAAGCACTAAGCTTGAAGACAAGTTAGAAGGTTTAGAGAATTTTCGGGCATGGAAATACAGAATTGGTCTCATTCTTGAAGAGAATGATCTTGCTCAGTACATCAAGGATGAAGTTGCAGAACCTGAAGGAGATGAAGCCAAAGAGAAGCATAGAAAGGATTTGATTAGGGCAAAGAGAATCATAGCTGATTCCATTAAAGACCACTTGATTCCCCAAGTGGCTTCCAAGAAAACTCCAAAGGAGATGTATGATGCCCTAAGAAGAATGTATGAGGGAAAGAACATCAATAGGAAGATGAACCTAAGAACTCAGTTGAAGAGTACCAAGATGAACAAAGGGGAATCCATTCAAGACTACTTCTCAAGGGTCTCCCAAATCAAGGAGCAACTAGATGCCATTGGTGATACTCTTGATGAAGATGAACTTGTGATGACTGCTCTAAATGGTCTCACTAGACCTTGGGAGTCATTTATACAAACTATGTGTGCTAGAGAAGAAAGTATGAAGTTTGATGTAGTGTGGGAAGATTATGTTCAAGAAGAGGCTAGGGTAGCCAACAGAGAAGCACTCCTCAAGGAGGATGACCAAGCCTTGGCCACTCACACCAAAAGAAGAAGAATGGGTCACTTAAAGAAAGTTGACCACAAAGGATCTCAACACTTCTCTAAATTTAAAAGGAATAGAGGACCCAATCCAGTAAGAGATCTCTCCACAGTCCAGTGTTACAGTTGTCTTAAATTAGGACACATTGCCATATTTTTTCCTTCACAAAAGAAGAAGAAGTTTGTACACAAAAGACATCATGCACACATGGCAGAAGATGATAGTGAAGAAGAAGAAGAAGAAGAAGAAGAGGAGGAAAAGCCTCGAAGGAAAAGATCTAAAATAAAGAAAGAAGATCCAGAAGAATATGTCCTATTCTCTGCACTCTTTGGATCTGTATCTCCTGGAGAAGATACATGGCTCATTGATAGTGGTGCTTCTAACCACATGACAGGTCAAAGAAAGACTTTCTCAAATCTTGAAGAAAAGTCTTCTACACAAAAGGTATCTCTAGGAGATGATTACCAATATCCCATCAAAGGGATTGGTGAAGCAAGCTACAAGCTAGATTCCGGAACACCCTTGAAGATGAAAGAAATTTTATATGTGCCAGGATTGAAGAAAAACCTACTCTCTATCTCAGCACTAGATAAGAAAGGTTTTAGAGTTGCCTTCATAGATGGTCAAGTACTTATGTGGCCCAAAGGAAAATCTATTGAAGATGCAGTTGTCATTGGTGAAGAGGAAGGAGGCCTCTATAAGCTCAAGGGACATCCAGAAGTTGCCCTTGCACATGAAACCTCTAGCCCAGTGAGCTATGGCACAAAATATTAGCTCACATTAACTATAAAGCCCTACCCTATGTAAGTAAGGTGGTCATAGGATTACCATACTTAAAGGTTGATCATAATGGCTCATGTAAAGGATGTGAAAAAGGAAAGAATATCAAGAATCCTTTTCCAAAGAGTGAAACAAAGACTAAGAACATTTTGGAGCTAATACATTCAGATGTGTGTGGACCAATGCCCACCACTTCCCTAAGTGGTTTTGAATACTATCTCTCATTCATTGATGACTATTCAAGGAAGACATGGATATACTTTCTAAAAGGTAAGAATGAAGTCTTTGGAAAATTCAAAGAGTTCAAGGCCTTAATAGAAAATCTCTCAGAAAAGAAAATCAAGATTCTTAGAACAGATAATGGGGGAGAATATACTTCAAAGGACTTTGAAGACTTTTGTAAGGAAGCTGGAATCAAGAGGGAACTAACCACTCCCTACAATCCCCAACAAAATGGGGTGGCTGAAAGAAAGAATAGAACCATCATGGAAGCTGTAAAAACTATGATACATGATCAAGATCTACCTATGTATTTATGGGCTGAAGCAGCTAGGACAGCAATATATGTGCAGAATAGACTTTCCCATAGTGCTCTTGAATTCAAAACTCCAGAAGAAGTGTTCACAGGAAAGAAGCCTGAGGTAAGTCATCTCAAAATATTTGGTTGTCCTGTGTACATTCACATTCCAAAAGAAAAGAGAACCAAGTTGGATCCTTCTGGTAAGAAGGGAATATTTGTTGGATCCTGTGAATCATCCAAAGCCTTCAGAATCTACATACCAGGTTTTCATCATATGGAAATAAGTAGAGATGTAACATTTGATGAAGAAGCAGCTCTCAAGAAATCCAGGAAGTGTCAACTTGAAGAAATCTATGAAGAAGATACACCTCCTAGAATCACAGAAGCTGTGCACATCCCTGAAGATGATACTCCAGAAGATCATGACATGATAGAACCACAAGAACCCCCTATTTTAGACTTATCTAGGAAAAGATTGCCAGCATGGGCTAGAGACATTATTCAAGGAGCTGAAAGATATGGAGCTCCTGAAGGCTCCACCCGAGAAAGAAAGAAACCAAAGCTAGTATCCAACTATGTAGCCTTGATGTGTGATCTTGTGGATCAACATCCTACTAGCTATGAAGAGGCAGCTCAAAAGAAAGAATGGGTAGAAGCAATGACAGAAGAATATCAGTCAATAATGAAAATGATGTTTGGGATATAGTTCCCAAACCAAAAGATAAAAGTGTGGTTTCTTCCAAATGGATTTTTAAAATAAAACATGCTGCAGATGGTAGCATTGAAAAATATAAGGCAAGATTTGTAGCCCGAGGATTCTCTCAGAAAGAGGGAATTGACTATGAAGAAACATTTGCACCAGTTGCTAGGTATACTTCAATTAGAACTATCATGGCACTTGCATCTATGATGAAGTGGAAATTACATCAAATGGATGTTAAGACAGCTTTTCTGAATGGTGTAATTGAAGAAGAAGTGTACATAGAACAACCACAAGGGTTCGAGGTTAAAGATGGGAGAACTCATGTATGCAAACTGAAAAAGGCATTATATGGATTAAAGCAAGCTCCCAGAGCTTGGTACGGAAGGATTGACAATTTCTTAACAAGCATGGGCTTTACCAAGAGTAAAGTTGACCTTAATCTTTATCTTAAGGTAATGGATGATGAACCAGTTATACTACTATTATATGTAGATGATCTATTTCTAACCGGAAATGAGAAACAGATTATTGAATGCAAGAAGAAGCTTTCTTCAGAATTCGAGATGAAAGATCTCGAATTAATGCACTAATTCTTAGGTCTAGAAGTATGGAAAGAACCAAAAGGAATCTTTCTAAATCAAGGTAAGTATGTTGTGGAGATTCTAAAAAGATTTAATATGTTGGAGTGTAAAGCCATGGCCACTCCCATGGACTCCAACATGAAGTTATTAATTAATGACACATCAGAATTAGTGGACATAACTCTATATAGACAAATCATTGGGTCTTTAATGTATTTAACAAATACTAGGCCAGATATATGCTTTGCCGTAAATAACCTGAGTCAGTATCTAGTAGAACCTAGAAAGGTTCACTTAATAGCTGCAAAGCATGTGATGAGGTACCTAAAGGGTACTTTAGATTTTGGTCTATATTATATTGGGAACCATGAACTCAATTTACATGGTTACTCAGACTCTGATTGGGCAGGAAGTATCTCAGACAGAAAGAGTACATCAGGTGGATGTTATGGTCTTGGATCTGCCATGATCTCATGGTTCAACAAGAAACAATCCAGTGTGGCTCTCAGTACTGCTGAAGCAGAATACATAGTTGCATGCTCTGCTAGCTGTGAAGCAGTATGTCTTCGAAAACTACTATCTGGAGTGTTTGACTTAGAGATGGATCCCACTGTGATCATGTGTGACAATCAAAGTTGCATCAAAATGACAGAAAATCCTGTATTCCATGATAAGTCAAAACACATAGAGATCAGATACTTTTATATACGAGACATGGTGCAGAGAGGAGCTATCAAACTCGAGTATATAAGTACTAAAGAACAAGTTGTTGATATATTAACCAAACCCCTAGCTCGTGTGAAGTTTGAATACTTCCGAGACAAGCTTGGTGTAGCTCTAAAGGACCCTCCTCGAAAGGGGGAGTAGTATCGTCACTAATGATGAAGATACATGTCTACCACTCTTAGATATTTAGTCTTATTTAGATTTAGACTTCTTACACTTAGAACACTTACACTATTTTTATTTTTGCTGATGTATGTATTGATGAGGATACATGTTTTGATAATGTATGTATTGATGAGGATACATGTTGTGATGATGTATGTATTGATGAGGGTACATGTTTTGATGATGTATGTATTGATGAGGATACATGTTTTGATGATGTATGTATTGATGAGGATACATGTTTTGACAGTGTATGTATTGATGAGAATACATGTTTTAATGATGTACTTGTATGGATGAGGATACTGGTATCCATATTGATGTGAGGATTGGATCATCCTTGGACTTCAGTCCTAAAAGTGAGCCGTAGACAAGATGTCTCCGAAAATAAAATCCTGAATGAACTGGTAAGGGGATTGGATCGTCCTCAGACTTTGGTCCTTTGAATTGAGCCGTAGACAATATGTCTCCAAAAATAAAATCCTGAATGAATAGGTAAGGGGATTGGATCGTCCTCGGACTTTGTTTCTTTGAATTGAACCGTAGACAAGATGTCTCCGAAAATAAAATCCTGAATGAACAGGTAAGGGGATTGGATCGTCCTCGGACTTTGGTCCTTTGAATTGAGTCGTAGACAATATGTCTCCAAAAATAAAATCCTGAATGAACAGGTAAGGGGATTGGATCGTCCTTGGACTTTGGTCCTTTGAATTGAGCCGTAGACAAGATGTCTCCGAAAATAAAATCCTGAATGAATAGGTAAGGGGATTGGATCGTCCTCGGACTTTGGTCCTTTGAATTGAGCCGTAGACAAGATGTCTCCGAAAATAAAATCCTGAATGAACAGGTAAGGGGATTGGATCGTCCTCGGACTTTGGTCCTTTGAATTGAGCCGTAGACAAGATGTCTCCGAAAAAAAAATCCTGAATGAACAGGTAAGGGGATTGGATCGTCCTCGGACTTTGGTCCTTTGAATTGTGCCGTAGGCATGAGGTCTCCGAGAATTGAATTACAGGACTGTATCATCCCTGGACCTTGGTTCAAAAGGGTACACGATAAGACTAGATCATCCCTGGACCTCGGTTCAAAAGGTACATGGTAGGACTGGATCGTCCTTGGACCTCGGTTCAAAAGGTACATGATAGGATTACATCATCCATGGACCTATGTCCTAAAGAGAGCAGGATTCATCATCCTGTAATATGATCGTATGATGACGATACTGATGATCATATGATGACGATGCTGATGATCGTGTGATGATGATGTTGATGATCGTGTGATGACGATGTTGATGATCGTGTGATGACGATGCTAATGATCAAGTGATGACGATGCTGATAATCATGTGATGACGATGCTGATAATCGTGTGATGACGATGCTGATGATCGTGTGATGACGATGTTGATGATCGTGTGATGACGATGCTGATGACATTGATGTTCCAGTAACTGGTTGAGTTACTGATGATGATGAATTGAAGAAAGCTTCCGATGATTTATAGATGTATCATGTATGATGTAGTCGATGACTCCTTGCTCCTGCAGACATTGTTATAATATCCTTCTCGTTAAGGGGGAGTGTTGAATATTGTAACTTCTAAGAATATTATATTTGTACATTATTATTCCGGAGATGTTTCATCCCTCCGAGGTAACCCTATTATGTATCCGGAGATGATTATTCCTCCGATGGGTTGTGGTAACTAGGGTTATTAGACCCACCATGTGGGGGTTGGCCCTGATCTTATATTTTAGGGGTTATTAGACTTCTCCAGGAGAGGTCGGCCCCATTAGGCTTTTTAGTCAGTCGGGAACTAATATAAATAGAGGAGGTGAGCTCCTCATTAGATACACTTGTACAACTCAGAAAAGTAGCGCACTTGTCTGGGAGGTCTGCTAAGGAGGTAGAGAAGGAGGGAGCACATCTTGTATTTTGGTTGATCATCTTATTGAGGAAAGCTTTGCTGGGTTTTCTACCCCATGAGGGTTTCCCAGGGTAAATTCTATGTCTATCTTGTGATTATGTTTCTTTCAGTGATCTTGCTAGTCTATTTGGTTTAAACTTAACAGCCAAGAGGGTAGTACAGGGACAATTATACACTGACCAAGGCAGAAGAGAAGCAGTGCTGGGAATATTGGGCTGCTTGCAATGGGTTTTTGGAAGCAAGCAAGGAACCTGACATTTCCTTCAACTTTTCCTTTCAACATGAATGGGGACCAGATTCAGACTCGGATTAGTTGGTTGTTGCATGAGGACATGCAATTGGATAGTTGGGGGGAGATGTTGGGCCCCAAAATAGCCCCTTTTTTCCTACACCTTTTTCCCTGTTTTGCCTCACTATTCCCTGATCTAAGCATATATCTTCCCTAGTAGAGCATGGATTGCAATATGTTGATGTATATGTAACTTCGGAATGTATTTCATATATGTATGTTGTATGTACTCCTATAGAGATGGTATTATTCCTCTATACGGAAGTGTCGTCATTTATATTGTAAGTGTTGTAACTTATACTTGATGGGTTATTAGGCCACCTTGTTGGGGTCGGCCCTGTATAAGTCATGTGGGTCGAAGGGTTATTAGACCACCCTATTGGGGGTCGGCCATGTGGGTCGAAGGGTTATTAGACCACCCTATTGGGGGTCGGCCCAGTCAGCATTATGTTATGTGGTTAAGTTTGATCCTACATGATTTATGTAAAAGGAAAGTCAAGTCAAGTATAAATAGAGTGCGGGAGGCACTCTATTTTATCACTCACTTCTCACTCATGCACTCAAGGAGGAGTGGCGCACTTATGGAGGAGGAGGATCTACTGCTAGGAGAAGACTATCTCTTGTATTCTGGTTGTATCATTGCTCTATCTATCTCTAAGGAAGTTATTGGGGTTTTTCACCTTTATGGTTTTCCCCAAGTAAATCTTGTGTGCTTGCATTATTGTCTCCATGATTGATATGCTGTAGATATGCTATACATGTTGTTCTCTCAGTTAAGATCCTAGATCAAATTGAAGTAAATTCTGAAAATTTAACACAATAGGTATGTTCTATTATTGTTTTATATCATTAATGCCTAATTTGTTTATGGTTCTGCACTCTATCTTTTAAGGTTGTGCTAATATTAATTGATTCAATAAAGATAACCCAGAAGCCTTTAGAAGACTACAGGTGTAGCAGCTTGCTAACCCTTGGAGAAGATGCATATGTGGCACCAGTTGTCCCTTCTTGAGTTCGATTCC
Source organism: Larix kaempferi (assembly GCA_027924585.1). NCBI lineage: Eukaryota > Viridiplantae > Streptophyta > Pinopsida > Pinales > Pinaceae > Larix > Larix kaempferi. Next base: position 4,616,722 of record BSBM01000361.1, on the reverse strand, counting down.
ACAATTCACTGCAACAGTTCGAGCATTCCTCCACATGGCCAGTTGCAACTGAGTCACAACAGAGCATCCGAGTACCAGCTAGTCCAATCAAATCGAATCTATTCTGGGTTGCGACAGCATGCAACAGCTCAGGCCTGAATGCAACGATTTCATTCAAGACTACTTATGGCTGTAACAGTTCCATTGTAAATCGGCAGCCTGAAGATCATAGATCGTCATGGCTGCCCGATATTTTGTGAAACGAATTCATGTCATCGGGGTATAAATGTAAAGAGGCGTTCTGAGCCTGGGGTTGGAGAATTTATAATTGTATAAGCTGAAACAGAGAGTTGTGACTATGATTCATTATTTCTAACACAAGGAGCAGAGTTTCTTATATCTTGGTGTTTTAATTTGTGTTAGGACACGACATCTTTGTTAGAAGGCCAGGGCCCGCCTTCTCGCAGAGATCGCCGAGTTAAGTAGGTAGTTTAATTTCTTTCCTGTTGTGTGGTGTGGAATTGCATTAGATGTGTTACTGCGAGCAGCAACAGTGAAATGATAATTGCATTCTTCTTTGGTAGTTTATGATTGCATCCTGAATGATTCATATCAATATCATGGACATATATCATGTTATTATGCTAATGATTCATATCAATATCAATATCACTGTAGCTAGGGTTTTACCCCTAGCTTGTGCCAATGAGCACCTACTAAGGAGAATGGACTCCTTAGTAGCAGTTCAGTATATTAAACTAATTATGCAATAAACAAAACATTAAATTATTTCTAATACAAGCATGAAGCATAAACACCAAAATGAAAGAATGTCTTTGTATTGATGTTACCTTGAGTGTCAAGGTTGGTGAAGCCCTTTGCAGTGTCCAAGAGGATGCTCCAAGCTTCAAGAATGCTCCTTCTCCTTCTCCAAGGTTGGGAATGGGCCAAAGGTGGCTCTCAAGGTGAAAATAGTTCAAAGGTGAACTAGGGTTTCGAGAGAGATTTTGGCAGAGTAAGGGTGCTTGTGATTGTGGATATGGAATAAGGGATCTCCATCACCTATTTATAGTTTTTTGGTGGTGGAGTGCTGACCCATGGTTTTGGGAAACACATGGTTTTGGGCAGCTGTATAGGGTTTTTTCCTCCTTTTCCTCATTATTTTATATTTTTTATTCCTTTTTAGGGGATTTTTGCTATTTTTGGAGGAAAAGGGGGTTTTTTAGCCTTTTTTAGGCTATTTTGAGGGTTTTTTGGCCTTTTGGAGGCATTTTAGGCCTTTTGGAGGCTTTTTAATGGGTTTTTTGGGATTTTTAATGGAAATATGGTAGGAAAATGGACAAATGAGTCATATAATGTGGTAAATGAGCTAGTGAGCACTTTTTGGGTGTTAACAGATTGCCCCCTGATGTGCGAGGTCAGGAGCTCATCGTATGGCCGATGGACATCATAAGTCATGAATGGTTTTCCTGGGATGTGGAGAGAAGAGAAGAAACAAACTGAAGCCCGGAACAACGATCCCGAACAACTGCAAGAACTAAAAGTACATAACCTCAATAATGGATGAGGAATCATCTGATCATATGGACGAGGCGGGCATTCCCATGCTCGTATCAGGATATAACATAATAACAACAATGGGGTCCAAAAAATGGGGACCTGAAATATACATGACCTCAAATACTGACTGAGGAATAATCTCAATATATGGACGAGGCGGGCATACCCATGCTCGTATCAAGATACATAAATATAACTGTAAGGCCCGAAAAAAGGGGGACCTGTAAGGTACATGACCACTGTGTACATCATAAGAGTCCAGAGGGGACACAAATCTGAGACGTACTGCTGAGTAGATCATGTGTGAACTGCAGAACTGGTGCACTGGAACAATCAACAGTGCTACTGAGTGTGGTACCAAAGGAACTGATGAGCGGCTGGATCATAGTGACTGGGGTCAAACTCTCCATGGTACACTGAACTGGAACTGATTTGGGACTGAAACTGGGTACTCAAGGAAGCATGAAACTGGATGGCTTCCGAATACAAACGCCAACGCAGCCCGGACATCCACGGGAACATACAACTGGGCGTTCCGAAGTGACTCACCAATGTGCTAGAGTCGGGGGAAATCCGGGGTCTTCGACAAAAAACTGATGGAATATAATCCTACGCGATCCTCAACGATGCGATCAAGGTGCTGAAGTCGAGCATGTGAGGAACAACCACGCAGAGAGGCAATGATGTCTCCTCTCAGAATGATCCGTAGGCACTTACCACAGATGGTGATAAGTCCAAGGCGTAGGGACCTCTGGGCCTATCCTCTGGAATAGAGGAGCTGTCGTCGACAGAGGGAGACCTGCCCCTATCAAGGCAATGATGTTTCCTTGACAGGAGCGCGAGGTACAAGACCGAAATGTGATAGTGCTGATGGCAGGACTGATAAACTGTGGTGGGACAACTGGGCAAGTAGAGCGGGTGGACTCAAACTTCCTTTGTTCAGAGTATGATAATGGGAATGATCTGGCAGCATATGAAACTGACTCAGGGAAAAGGGATCATAGCTGTAATGAATCTGGGGTAATAACTGGCTGAGGGAGACTCAAGCTGGTATAAAATGGTAGGAGACTGCAGAATACTCTGAACAAAGGCGACCTGATTGGGGGTGCTGCCGAGATGATAGATCAAAGTGCCAAGAGGCACGGGGGAAAAACTTCTTCATGGGTTAAGGAACTAGAAGAAGTGTGTGTAAAATGGTACTGTCGTGTGGATTTTACGAGCCCAGGACAGTTCATGCTCGTGGTTGCTTTCAATTTTAAGGAGTCTGAAAGCGATAAGAAGACTCTGAAGTGATGGAATGGTACTGTCGTGTGGATTTTTCGAGCCCAGGACAGTACATGCTCGTGGTTGCTTTCAATTTTAGAGAGTCTGAAAGCAAGTAAGAAGACTCCAGGGGGTTGCTTTTTCGTAGGTTTAGTCTCCAAGGCCCAAAGAAGCATAAAAGGATGCAATGAAGAACTCTTCTAGTCGGTGTGACTAGAGTATTCCTTTTTCGTAAGTAGTCTACCAGGTCCGGAAAAGGGTTAAACTTATACCAGATAGACGCCCTTTCAGGTACTTTAACGAGCATGAAAGGAAGCAAGATTGCTCGGCGATCTTTTCATTCTTTTAGGAGTCAGAAAAGAGCTTAACGGAAACTCCCTAAGTGCCTTTTTCGTAAAGGACTTGTCCGGCCCGAAAAAGGGATAAAATTATACCGAACAAAAGGAATGGCCAGGCAAGGAGGAAGTGTTCAATCAAGGTTGAGTAATGATGACCAAGAACGAGGGTAGGTGGGAACACTGATGGACCTCCTTGCGGGGTAGATGAAATGGTGGCAAAATAACGAAACATTTGCAGTATGACAGGAGTGAATGGCTCATGTAAAAATGTGGAACAATCCGATGGCGGCCGATGTGGCACGCGAACCGAGGCAACAAGGTGTTGGGACAAAATGTTAAAATTGTACTAGGTGAGAGCGAGAAATGATTTCAAGCATCATCACGAGCTCGGAAAAATGAATCCGGCAATATAAAGGATGTCAAAAACGGGTGACGGCCGATGTGGCACGCAAACCGAGGTGACGGGGGCATTTTGAAAAACGCCCGGAAAAACTGGAGGTGAGAGCGAGAAATGATCTCTAGCATCATCACCAGCTCGGAAAACTGAATCCGATGATATAAAATATGTGAAAAACGGAGAACGGCCGATGTGGCACGCAAACCGAGGCGACTAGTGGCGTCTGAAAAATGGGTAAAAAGTGACAGGACAAAAAATAACGCAACGAGGTGACCATCATGACGGTCACGTCGCGCTGATTCCAGTGGTGGAAACGGTTTGTAAAAACAAAAAGCAAAAAAGAAAGTACTGTACAACGCAGACCCATGAGGCCGCGGGTTTCTTTTTTATGGGTAAAAACGCTTAAGATACAACCCATTACGAGGGTTGCGCAAAGGACGGCCTTCAGAGTCAGCTAAGATGTATGCCCCCTTGCCGAGGCAGGTCTGCACGACGTAAGGGCCTTGCCACATAGATTCGAACTTCCCTTTACCGGTTTTGTCATGGGCTTGGTCATAGGCGAGGACTAGGTCCCCTTCGTGGAAAGTTCGAGGGTGAACATGTTTATCATAACCGGTTTTGGAGCGGTTTTTGGCAGCTTCGATGTTCTGGAGAGTGGCCCGGCGGTCTTCATCGGCTTGTTCGAGGTGCAGCAGACGTTGCTCGAGGGGGGTGGTGTCAGGGAGAAGCTCAACGGCGATCTGTAAGGCAGGGATCTGACACTCGATGGGGAGAACAGACTCTATACCGTGAACTAAATGAAATGGTGTAAAACCAGTGGCGGTCTTAGTGGAGGTGCGATAAGCCCACAAAGCAGGGAACAACATGTGGTGCCAATTGGACTTATGCTTGTCAACTGTTCGTTGGAGGATAGTTTTAAGGATTTTATTGATGGCCTCTACTTGGCCGTTCCCTTGGGGGTAGTAAGCAGAGGAGAATTGGTGCTCATACTTAAGGAGGGTGGATAACTCACGCCAGACGGCATCTTCGAAGTGTGAACCATGGTCAGAGACTAACTGCTTAGGAACCCCGAATCGAGCGATGACATGGTTGAAGAAGAAGCGGGCAGCAGTGTCAGCGGTACAATTGAAGGTAGGCATGGCTTCCGCCCATTTGGTAAAGTAATCAACAGCGACAACAATATATTTGTGGCCGTTGGCAGACTGGGGTCTGCATTCCATGAAGTCTATGGCCCACTTACAAAAGGGACCAACGGTGACGACTGGGTGTAACGGAGCAGGAGGTGTCCGGGCCTTGGGGGCAAAAAGTTGGCAGTTATGGCAGTGTTTGACCGCAGTGATGCAGTCAGTAAAAAGTGTGGGCCAGAAGTATCCGGCGCGGACGACCTTTTGGGCGGTGGCCATCCCTGAGAAATGGCCTCCGCAGGCACCGCTATGACAGTCATTAAGGACGTGTTCAGCTTCCTCATGGGTAAGGCAACGACGAAGAATTGTGTCAACTCCGCGCCGATAGAGGACATCGCCTAAGAGGAGATATCGAGAGGCCTGGTGTCGGATGCGACGGCGTCCATTTCGTGTAACTTTGGGTCTGAACTTCTGTGTGCGTAGGTATAACAAGATATCACCGTACCATGGGTCATCGGACGAGATAGTGAACAGGTGATTGTCGGGTAACTCATCGGAGATGGGTTTGGCCGGGAGAAAGGAAGGGAGATCAGTGATGAGCTGGGCAAGCGCGAGGGCTTTAGTGCTCTTAGGTGTTTTGAAGGTAAGGTCATATTCTTGGAGGATAATGACCCATTTGGCAACACGACCTTGGAGTAGCCGCCTGTTCAGAAGATATACCATGGGGTTAGAGTTGGCCACGACGGTGGTATGACTCATTAAGATGTAGTGTCGCAATTTTTGAACGGAAAAGACTACTGCGAGGGCAAGTTTCTCTTCATATGGGTAACGTAATGGTGGACCAGACAAGGTCTGGCTAACGTAGTAAATGACGTGCTCTTGGTGAGAATCGTCTTCTTGAACTAAGACTCCAGATACGGCATGCTCGGAGGCCGACACGTAAAGGATGAAGTCTCGAGTGAAGTCCGGAGGGGAAATCAGAGGGGCTTGTGTGAGGGCCTTCTTGAGGGCCTCGAATGCAGCTTCTGCTTGCGCATCCCAGACGAAGGGTACGTGGGTGCGGAGTAGGCGCAAGAAACCGTGTACCATAGTGGCATAATCAGGAACGAAGCGTCGAAGGAAGTTAGATCGCCCCTGCAGACTTTGGAGCTGCCGGAGCGTGCGAGGAGGGGGGAGGTCTAAAATAGCTTGGACTTTTAGAGGGTCAACAGTAATTCCTTTCTGGGAAACAATGAAACCCAACAATCGGCCTGCCGGTACGCAAAAAACACACTTGTGTGGGTTCAAGCGAATTTGGTATTTGCGACAACGCAGAAAAATTTGCCGAAGGTCGTTAAGGTGGTCTGATCGTTTCCGGGAACGAGCTGTAAGGTCATCAAGGTAGACTAGCAAGATATGGACCAAGTCGTGAAAACAGTAGGTCATGGCCCGCTGGAAAGTGGCACCAGCATTTTTGAGGCCGAAAGGCATGACGCGATAGGAAAAGGTGCCCCAAGGGGTAGTAAAGGCAGTTTTGTACTGATCTTCCTTACGGATTTGAATCTGATTATATCCGGAAAAACCATCCATGAAGGAGAGGACCTCATGTCCTGCACACGCATCTATGAGTTGATCGATGAACGGCGTGGGGAAGTTGTCCTTGGGACAAGCATAGTTTAAGTCACGGAAGTCAGTGCATACGCGGATGGTGCCTTGCTTTTTGTTAACTGGAACAGGGTTTGAAACCCATGTGGTATAGGCAATAGGGTAAATGAACCCGGCCTTGCGCAGCTTCTCAATCTCGGCTTTGACAGCTGGGAGCTTTGAGGGATGAATGGGGCGCTGTTTCTGACGAACGGGGGTTACATCAGGCCATGTGTCAATGTGGTGCTCTATAATTGCGGGATCAAGACCAGGCATTTCGGTATAAGACCAGGCAAAGACATCACGGAATTCTTTGAAAAGGTGTGTGTAGTCCTCAATCTCTTGTTTACTGCAGAATGCTCCTAAAGTAATGAGTTCAGGGGCACGACCTGGAGCAGCAATATCAACTTGGATGACAGGTGAGATGTTGGCCATGTTGCCCTCCTCGAAGGCATCAGGAGCAGGGATAGGGTCCTTGAACCAGTCAACCTTGGTGGGGAGGAAGTCTTTGGATTCGACCGCGTATTGGGTAGCGGTGCTAGAGGAAGACGCTTCTGGGATGAAATAGGAACGGTGGTGCATATCATCCCAAGGATAATCCGGGGCAGTTAGGGCCTCAAGAATCTCCTCATCAGTACGGAAAGTCTGCGTCGTCAAATCGGTTGACGAGGGGGTAGTAGAAGTGTTGGTTGAAGAGATCATGTAGATGATATTAACCTCTTCGGAAGGGGGAGAGACCGGGGGGTAGATCTCCTCAATGGTAGGTGGTGCCGTCTCAAGGTCCAGATTGTTCATCTCATAGAGAGCCGCTCTGTAATCCGGGAGATCGGGACAATGATGTGAATAGTGCCCGTAAATACCGCAGATGGCGCAGGAGTGGTTGGTACGTAGGGACTTATCTTTAGGCTTGGGAGTGGGGTTTAGTTCGACTGTTGGGATGTTGGGGTCATCATCGAGCATTTGCATGTGCTTCTGTAATGCAGGTAACTGTGGGCATTGGTGGGTCGCATGGCCCAACTCGTCACACAGCGAGCATTTGGGAGGAGCACGAAACACTGGAGGGTTCTTGACTGTCTTGGGAGGTGGGACAGCAGTGTAAGGTTGTGGACCTCTGCCCCCAATGGGTTGAAGAGGAGGAGGAGGTGTCGTGGAGGACGAAGGGGTAGGGACCCCGGGAGGTGGGTGGGTGGTAGTAGCCATGGGTTGCACCGGCTGGAGGACGACATCTGGTGTCGGCGGGCGAACGGGAGGCGAAAGGTACCATACAGGTAATCCCAATGTTAACCCAGGGAGGCTAAGGGTAGCCATGACCGGGGCGCTTACTACTCCTGCTGGAGGAACTAGGAAGGGGATCGTATGGATCGGTGTAACACCAATGTGACTAGGTACCAATGGTGGTTTAGGCAACAAGGATGGTTGATTGTTAGGTGGTAGGATGTCATGGGACAAGGTACATAAGTCAGACATTTCGGGCGTAGATGATGGCGGAGGAATGGATTGAAAGGTGGAGGTCATCGGCGCGTCTGAGTAGACTCCAGGCCCAGTAGAAGAAACAAATGAGGTGGAGGCAGGAGAAACAGGTTGTTCAACCATGGGGAGAACATTTTCCGGTGCCGCTGGAGCACTGGGATCATAGTAGGTGAGCTGGTCAATCTTAACCACGCGTCCTTCATGGGGGAACATCATGGTGCGAAAGACAGAAGAGGCAACCGCCCGCATGGCATACATGTAGCTGCGGCCAAGTAGAAGGTTGTAATCCAATTGGGCATTGATTACCTCTATGTCAATAAGAACTGTTTTACCACCTAACTGGACTGGAACGTTGGGTAGAAGGCCTTGGGGCTGGGTCCGAACGACCGTCGTAGGCACGTAACGCAGTGGTGGACTGCTGGAGAGGAGGGGATCCTAGCTTCTGCCATACAAATGTAGACATAACACATGTGGAAGCACCCTCATCAATGATGCACCGATGGATAACAAGATTCCTAACGGAGACTGTAACTTGGAAGGCTAAGCTAGAAGGTAGGCGTGGTTTAGACTGGTCTAAATCAAACGCCATCAAATGTGAATCAGTTGGGTCAATCCCCCCGATGGCGGAAAGTAAAGTCTTGCGCTGGGAAGGGCAGTTCTTCAAGACTTCCAACGCAGACATGGCTGCGGGAGATTGGGCTAGGTCGTCTACGATGTTGTAGTTTGACGCAGCGCGCGCGTTAGGGTTATTGTTGATTCGGCGCAGTGGGAAACGAGGTGCTTTCGCAGCGCCGTCTGTGGGAGGCGGAGGGATGCGTAACGCCTGATCGGTGGGGTGGGCGTTAGTAGTTTTATCCGTGGGAGTGGCTTCAGAGGTGGAGCCATATTGGTTCCGACGGGTCTGGAGGTTGACGTCAGCTGATGACATCATCAATAAGTGGTGGGTACCTGAGTCAAACATGGGTTGATCAGGGGCAGCGTAGGTGATCTGTTGTTGTTGGGGTTGCACGTTAGCTTGAGGGGCCAACGGCTGAGTGTTCACCATGCCTTGGGTCGGTAAGGGGTTTTGCAGCACCAAAGGGGGTTGCTGAGGTTGGGGGGGGTTGGGCGGTGCTTGGGGAGCCGCATGCCCTTGGCGATGGGCCTCGTCAACCCAAAGCTGCCGAGCTCGCTCCAAGTGTGGGCAAGCATGGGTGTAATGTCCATAGACCCCGCAAATAGAACAAGGGTGGTTCGTTCGCAGATTGGGGTTTTTGGCCTGCTTGGGCGGGCGATCAGGGTTTTGATTAGCGGGGGCCGCATTGTTGTTGTCAGGGGGATAAGCCGGTTGACCTGCTTGGTCTGTAGGTTGGTTGTTTCCCCGATTACGGCCCTTGCCGCGGTTCTGTTGGCCCTGGTTACGTTGGTTATTCTGGTTTTGCTGCGGGTTATGTTGGGCGTAAACTTGCCCTTGGGCAGCAGGTGGATTTTGAGGTTGCGCAGGTGCTGGAGCAGGCTGCGGAGGATGATATGCAGGTTGAGGCTGAGCAGGTGCAGCAACTTGAGGGTGTTTCTGATAGGACTGCGGAGCAGGTTGTGGTTGTGCCGCAGGGGCTGCCTGGGGCGGATAATAAGCTGGTGGGGCTTGTGAAGGCGCAGGAGCCGGGGCGGTCTGCTGATGGTAGTAAGGCTGAGGGGCGACTGAAGGAGCATAAGCAGGAGTCGCATACCCAAAGCACTGAGGTGGACACGAAGGTCCATGGGAATGGTGATGTGTCATGGGAGCATACGAGTTGGTTGCTCCAGACTGTGAAGTAGCCCGCGACAGGTCGGGGCCAGGGGTAGGACGTGCTATAGAAAATGGTTGGGGATGCGAAGAAACACGGCCAATGATACCATCTGCAGCGTGGGATGCCCCCGGCGCATCATGATGGGAGGACTCGCCGCGAGGGGCGTCAGGTATAATGGTATAAAGGTAACCCGACTGGGCGTAAATGAGGTCGAACTGCTGTGCCTTAAGGATGGCCTCTTCTTCAGACTGGGGTCTTTCTGAAGCTACATCCTTAGCAATGACGGGAAGCAGGGACTTGAGGAACCAATCGAGGAAGATGCGGTCATCTAATTTAATCTTGCATAAGCTACGGCGTCGACGCCACTCATGGATGTGGTCCGTGATATGGGTAGCCGTGTTTTGTCTACAAGATAGAAGGATCTCAACGCCCGCGTCATAGCGGACAGGCAACTGGAAGAACTGCAGGAAGGTAGAGGCAAGGGAGGCAAATGTGGCGTGGGTCCCATGAGGCTGCTCAATATACCACTTGGCTGCAGAGCCAGTGAAGGTGCGCTGTAAGAGACGGAGGCGAACAGAGTCATCCACAATGGAGTTAGAGGAACACCATAGGTGGAAAGACATGATGTGGTTCTGTGGGTCCTCACCGGCATTACCCTCGAATTTAGGGATGTCAGAGGGTAGTTTGGTAGGCATATGAGGCCACATAGGGTCGTGTCGAATAGGATCGTTGGTCAATCTGGCCAGGTCAAGTAGGTTGAGGCTAGCCATGAACGGCAAACTGGAAGAAGGCTGTGACACAGTAGTGCTGTGGACCAAGTTGGGGCCAGTGCCCCCAAGTGGAGGGACAAGATTTAGGGTGGTGCCCCCAAGTGGGGGAACTGAGGTAGTGGAGGATGGTCCAGCACCACCATGGGTAGTGTGAGCCACTGATGTAGTGGGGATAGGTATTCCCGCTGTGGGAATAGGTACCGTGAGGGGAACGGTAGATGGTTGCCCCATGGAGGGCATACCAAAAACAGGTGTAGTAACTGGTGTAGTGGTGGATGTGCCACCAATGGTCCCTATGACAAACGGAGTGGAAGTCGTGCCAGCCATGGGGCTAGTAGGGGCGGTATAAATAGGGTTCTCAGACTCTTCGTCAGAATCAGAGGTAAAGTAAGGTGCGTCACTATCTGGTGACGGAGACCTACGTCGCTGACGAGTGGAGTCAAGTGACAAGGCTCTAGATCTGTGATGAGTGGTATCAACGGATAATGATCGGAATCTATGACGTGTGGTGTCAAGAGAACCGTGCTGTGGGGGCTCGCCCCTGAGGCGCCGAGAATGTCTCGGGGACTCAATGGTGACAGATGGTGTCTAATCTCTGTGGGTTGAGGTGAGTATAAAAACAGCTCAAAAATCCTAATGCAACCGAGTGTGCAGAAGGAGAGCTAAAAAGCAAGGCACTCAGGCCAACAACCAACTCAAAACACCCACTGCAACAGCTGTGCTACAATAGGTGGAGTAACAACAAAGATGGTCAGAATACCAACAAGCAGCAGGCTTCCTAGAAAAGAAAAATGGTGGACTCACTAGACCAAAGGGAGGTAAAGGAGCATGCAAACACCTAGCTAAAAGTATTCTGACTTAACTAAACATATCCTCTGCAAGGTGATGAAATCCAAGTCAGACAATATGAGTAGGAAAGCCAAGTGGCTATGATATCCCCCTACCGGGAGGGACACCGGGTAGTCAATCCTAGAAGAATGGCAACTAAGATACCCCGTTCATGACACGTCCAGAAAGGTGAATCTGCCGTTTAGTTCGTTGACCGCAATACCCCTATACAAGGATATCCCGCGAACCGCGAAAGGTAGCCCTTCGGTTACTGAATGGAGTGCGGTATTCCACTCAGGCCTCCGGAACCAGTCTCCCGACTTCAACCCTCCTAAGGGAGAGGCCCTCTGATAAACTGGTCGTGACCATGCCAAAAAGTACTAGGGGATTTTGGTTCCCTATTTGGACAACAACTATGTCTCAAGTGAAATAACCAAGGGGTGTTATTGGAAGCCTATCCCCCTGATCCTACCTAACTACAATGATTCTTTTGTGTTCCCCAAGTGGGGTTAGAATGTTGGTTTAGTTAGGTACTTTTTAAGGCTCACTTGATTTAATGTGACAGAGTGTGTGCTCGTGAGGTGTTGAACCCAAAAACAGAAGTGCCACAAGGGAGGGCAACTTCCAATCTATCAATAATGCTGAAATTGATTCTTTTAATTTGCAAAATTTTCTGAAATAAAAATACTGAAATTTTAAAAAGATTCTGTAAAAGGAACAGACATTATGTTGCAGAAAGGCTGTAAGGAAGTGGGCTGCAGGTGGGACAGAGGGCTGTTCAAATGCAGAAAATATTGCAGCAAGAGGGGCTGGGCTCAAAACAGGAAAAGAGCAGAAATCAGACCGCGGGTCTGTAGCGGATCAGAACAGGCCGACCGCGGGTTTAAGGGAAACAGCGGCGGTCAGGTCGCGGCTATCGGGCCAATAGTGGCAGTCGAGACGCAGGAAAAATGGAAAAAGACACAGTCGGGTCGCGGCAAAAGGGCTAACAGGCGCAGTCGGGACGCGCGAAAGAGGCAGAAAGCCGCAGTCGCGACGCAGGAAAAAGGCCGACAGGCGCAGTCAGATCGCGGCAAAAAGGCTGATTAGCCACGGTCGGATCGTAGGTAACAGACTTGAATCCGCCGGCAGAGCGTCGGAAGCAGTCTGAGAGCCACGGTCGGATCGCGGGTAAAGGCCTGAAAGGCGCGGTCGGGACGCGACTGTAGAGGGAAAAGACGCGGTATGCAGCGGCCGAAAGGGACAGCCGAAAGAAAAAATTTAAAAACGGAAACCAGAAATTCGAAAACTAGGGGAGTCGCCAAAACTGTAGCTAGGGTTTTACCCCTAGCTTGTGCCAATGAGCACCTACTAAGGAGAATGGACTCCTTAGTAGCAGTTCAGTATATTAAACTAATTATGCAATAAACAAAACATTAAATTATTTCTAATACAAGCATGAAGCATAAACACCAAAATGAAAGAATGTCTTTGTATTGATGTTACCTTGAGTGTCAAGGTTGGTGAAGCCCTTTGCAGTGTCCAAGAGGATGCTCCAAGCTTCAAGAATGCTCCTTCTCCTTCTCCAAGGTTGGGAATGGGCCAAAGGTGGCTCTCAAGGTGAAAATAGTTCAAAGGTGAACTAGGGTTTCGAGAGAGATTTTGGCAGAGTAAGGGTGCTTGTGATTGTGGATATGGAATAAGGGATCTCCATCACCTATTTATAGTTTTTTGGTGGTGGAGTGCTGACCCATGGTTTTGGGAAACACATGGTTTTGGGCAGCTGTATAGGGTTTTTTCCTCCTTTTCCTCATTATTTTATATTTTTTATTCCTTTTTAGGGGATTTTTGCTATTTTTGGAGGAAAAGGGGGTTTTTTAGCCTTTTTTAGGCTATTTTGAGGGTTTTTTGGCCTTTTGGAGGCATTTTAGGCCTTTTGGAGGCTTTTTAATGGGTTTTTTGGGATTTTTAATGGAAATATGGTAGGAAAATGGACAAATGAGTCATATAATGTGGTAAATGAGCTAGTGAGCACTTTTTGGGTGTTAACAGATTGCCCCCTGATGTGCGAGGTCAGGAGCTCATCGTATGGCCGATGGACATCATAAGTCATGAATGGTTTTCCTGGGATGTGGAGAGAAGAGAAGAAACAAACTGAAGCCCGGAACAACGATCCCGAACAACTGCAAGAACTAAAAGTACATAACCTCAATAATGGATGAGGAATCATCTGATCATATGGACGAGGCGGGCATTCCCATGCTCGTATCAGGATATAACATAATAACAACAATGGGGTCCAAAAAATGGGGACCTGAAATATACATGACCTCAAATACTGACTGAGGAATAATCTCAATATATGGACGAGGCGGGCATACCCATGCTCGTATCAAGATACATAAATATAACTGTAAGGCCCGAAAAAAGGGGGACCTGTAAGGTACATGACCACTGTGTACATCATAAGAGTCCAGAGGGGACACAAATCTGAGACGTACTGCTGAGTAGATCATGTGTGAACTGCAGAACTGGTGCACTGGAACAATCAACAGTGCTACTGAGTGTGGTACCAAAGGAACTGATGAGCGGCTGGATCATAGTGACTGGGGTCAAACTCTCCATGGTACACTGAACTGGAACTGATTTGGGACTGAAACTGGGTACTCAAGGAAGCATGAAACTGGATGGCTTCCGAATACAAACGCCAACGCAGCCCGGACATCCACGGGAACATACAACTGGGCGTTCCGAAGTGACTCACCAATGTGCTAGAGTCGGGGGAAATCCGGGGTCTTCGACAAAAAACTGATGGAATATAATCCTACGCGATCCTCAACGATGCGATCAAGGTGCTGAAGTCGAGCATGTGAGGAACAACCACGCAGAGAGGCAATGATGTCTCCTCTCAGAATGATCCGTAGGCACTTACCACAGATGGTGATAAGTCCAAGGCGTAGGGACCTCTGGGCCTATCCTCTGGAATAGAGGAGCTGTCGTCGACAGAGGGAGACCTGCCCCTATCAAGGCAATGATGTTTCCTTGACAGGAGCGCGAGGTACAAGACCGAAATGTGATAGTGCTGATGGCAGGACTGATAAACTGTGGTGGGACAACTGGGCAAGTAGAGCGGGTGGACTCAAACTTCCTTTGTTCAGAGTATGATAATGGGAATGATCTGGCAGCATATGAAACTGACTCAGGGAAAAGGGATCATAGCTGTAATGAATCTGGGGTAATAACTGGCTGAGGGAGACTCAAGCTGGTATAAAATGGTAGGAGACTGCAGAATACTCTGAACAAAGGCGACCTGATTGGGGGTGCTGCCGAGATGATAGATCAAAGTGCCAAGAGGCACGGGGGAAAAACTTCTTCATGGGTTAAGGAACTAGAAGAAGTGTGTGTAAAATGGTACTGTCGTGTGGATTTTACGAGCCCAGGACAGTTCATGCTCGTGGTTGCTTTCAATTTTAAGGAGTCTGAAAGCGATAAGAAGACTCTGAAGTGATGGAATGGTACTGTCGTGTGGATTTTTCGAGCCCAGGACAGTACATGCTCGTGGTTGCTTTCAATTTTAGAGAGTCTGAAAGCAAGTAAGAAGACTCCAGGGGGTTGCTTTTTCGTAGGTTTAGTCTCCAAGGCCCAAAGAAGCATAAAAGGATGCAATGAAGAACTCTTCTAGTCGGTGTGACTAGAGTATTCCTTTTTCGTAAGTAGTCTACCAGGTCCGGAAAAGGGTTAAACTTATACCAGATAGACGCCCTTTCAGGTACTTTAACGAGCATGAAAGGAAGCAAGATTGCTCGGCGATCTTTTCATTCTTTTAGGAGTCAGAAAAGAGCTTAACGGAAACTCCCTAAGTGCCTTTTTCGTAAAGGACTTGTCCGGCCCGAAAAAGGGATAAAATTATACCGAACAAAAGGAATGGCCAGGCAAGGAGGAAGTGTTCAATCAAGGTTGAGTAATGATGACCAAGAACGAGGGTAGGTGGGAACACTGATGGACCTCCTTGCGGGGTAGATGAAATGGTGGCAAAATAACGAAACATTTGCAGTATGACAGGAGTGAATGGCTCATGTAAAAATGTGGAACAATCCGATGGCGGCCGATGTGGCACGCGAACCGAGGCAACAAGGTGTTGGGACAAAATGTTAAAATTGTACTAGGTGAGAGCGAGAAATGATTTCAAGCATCATCACGAGCTCGGAAAAATGAATCCGGCAATATAAAGGATGTCAAAAACGGGTGACGGCCGATGTGGCACGCAAACCGAGGTGACGGGGGCATTTTGAAAAACGCCCGGAAAAACTGGAGGTGAGAGCGAGAAATGATCTCTAGCATCATCACCAGCTCGGAAAACTGAATCCGATGATATAAAATATGTGAAAAACGGAGAACGGCCGATGTGGCACGCAAACCGAGGCGACTAGTGGCGTCTGAAAAATGGGTAAAAAGTGACAGGACAAAAAATAACGCAACGAGGTGACCATCATGACGGTCACGTCGCGCTGATTCCAGTGGTGGAAACGGTTTGTAAAAACAAAAAGCAAAAAAGAAAGTACTGTACAACGCAGACCCATGAGGCCGCGGGTTTCTTTTTTATGGGTAAAAACGCTTAAGATACAACCCATTACGAGGGTTGCGCAAAGGACGGCCTTCAGAGTCAGCTAAGATGTATGCCCCCTTGCCGAGGCAGGTCTGCACGACGTAAGGGCCTTGCCACATAGATTCGAACTTCCCTTTACCGGTTTTGTCATGGGCTTGGTCATAGGCGAGGACTAGGTCCCCTTCGTGGAAAGTTCGAGGGTGAACATGTTTATCATAACCGGTTTTGGAGCGGTTTTTGGCAGCTTCGATGTTCTGGAGAGTGGCCCGGCGGTCTTCATCGGCTTGTTCGAGGTGCAGCAGACGTTGCTCGAGGGGGGTGGTGTCAGGGAGAAGCTCAACGGCGATCTGTAAGGCAGGGATCTGACACTCGATGGGGAGAACAGACTCTATACCGTGAACTAAATGAAATGGTGTAAAACCAGTGGCGGTCTTAGTGGAGGTGCGATAAGCCCACAAAGCAGGGAACAACATGTGGTGCCAATTGGACTTATGCTTGTCAACTGTTCGTTGGAGGATAGTTTTAAGGATTTTATTGATGGCCTCTACTTGGCCGTTCCCTTGGGGGTAGTAAGCAGAGGAGAATTGGTGCTCATACTTAAGGAGGGTGGATAACTCACGCCAGACGGCATCTTCGAAGTGTGAACCATGGTCAGAGACTAACTGCTTAGGAACCCCGAATCGAGCGATGACATGGTTGAAGAAGAAGCGGGCAGCAGTGTCAGCGGTACAATTGAAGGTAGGCATGGCTTCCGCCCATTTGGTAAAGTAATCAACAGCGACAACAATATATTTGTGGCCGTTGGCAGACTGGGGTCTGCATTCCATGAAGTCTATGGCCCACTTACAAAAGGGACCAACGGTGACGACTGGGTGTAACGGAGCAGGAGGTGTCCGGGCCTTGGGGGCAAAAAGTTGGCAGTTATGGCAGTGTTTGACCGCAGTGATGCAGTCAGTAAAAAGTGTGGGCCAGAAGTATCCGGCGCGGACGACCTTTTGGGCGGTGGCCATCCCTGAGAAATGGCCTCCGCAGGCACCGCTATGACAGTCATTAAGGACGTGTTCAGCTTCCTCATGGGTAAGGCAACGACGAAGAATTGTGTCAACTCCGCGCCGATAGAGGACATCGCCTAAGAGGAGATATCGAGAGGCCTGGTGTCGGATGCGACGGCGTCCATTTCGTGTAACTTTGGGTCTGAACTTCTGTGTGCGTAGGTATAACAAGATATCACCGTACCATGGGTCATCGGACGAGATAGTGAACAGGTGATTGTCGGGTAACTCATCGGAGATGGGTTTGGCCGGGAGAAAGGAAGGGAGATCAGTGATGAGCTGGGCAAGCGCGAGGGCTTTAGTGCTCTTAGGTGTTTTGAAGGTAAGGTCATATTCTTGGAGGATAATGACCCATTTGGCAACACGACCTTGGAGTAGCCGCCTGTTCAGAAGATATACCATGGGGTTAGAGTTGGCCACGACGGTGGTATGACTCATTAAGATGTAGTGTCGCAATTTTTGAACGGAAAAGACTACTGCGAGGGCAAGTTTCTCTTCATATGGGTAACGTAATGGTGGACCAGACAAGGTCTGGCTAACGTAGTAAATGACGTGCTCTTGGTGAGAATCGTCTTCTTGAACTAAGACTCCAGATACGGCATGCTCGGAGGCCGACACGTAAAGGATGAAGTCTCGAGTGAAGTCCGGAGGGGAAATCAGAGGGGCTTGTGTGAGGGCCTTCTTGAGGGCCTCGAATGCAGCTTCTGCTTGCGCATCCCAGACGAAGGGTACGTGGGTGCGGAGTAGGCGCAAGAAACCGTGTACCATAGTGGCATAATCAGGAACGAAGCGTCGAAGGAAGTTAGATCGCCCCTGCAGACTTTGGAGCTGCCGGAGCGTGCGAGGAGGGGGGAGGTCTAAAATAGCTTGGACTTTTAGAGGGTCAACAGTAATTCCTTTCTGGGAAACAATGAAACCCAACAATCGGCCTGCCGGTACGCAAAAAACACACTTGTGTGGGTTCAAGCGAATTTGGTATTTGCGACAACGCAGAAAAATTTGCCGAAGGTCGTTAAGGTGGTCTGATCGTTTCCGGGAACGAGCTGTAAGGTCATCAAGGTAGACTAGCAAGATATGGACCAAGTCGTGAAAACAGTAGGTCATGGCCCGCTGGAAAGTGGCACCAGCATTTTTGAGGCCGAAAGGCATGACGCGATAGGAAAAGGTGCCCCAAGGGGTAGTAAAGGCAGTTTTGTACTGATCTTCCTTACGGATTTGAATCTGATTATATCCGGAAAAACCATCCATGAAGGAGAGGACCTCATGTCCTGCACACGCATCTATGAGTTGATCGATGAACGGCGTGGGGAAGTTGTCCTTGGGACAAGCATAGTTTAAGTCACGGAAGTCAGTGCATACGCGGATGGTGCCTTGCTTTTTGTTAACTGGAACAGGGTTTGAAACCCATGTGGTATAGGCAATAGGGTAAATGAACCCGGCCTTGCGCAGCTTCTCAATCTCGGCTTTGACAGCTGGGAGCTTTGAGGGATGAATGGGGCGCTGTTTCTGACGAACGGGGGTTACATCAGGCCATGTGTCAATGTGGTGCTCTATAATTGCGGGATCAAGACCAGGCATTTCGGTATAAGACCAGGCAAAGACATCACGGAATTCTTTGAAAAGGTGTGTGTAGTCCTCAATCTCTTGTTTACTGCAGAATGCTCCTAAAGTAATGAGTTCAGGGGCACGACCTGGAGCAGCAATATCAACTTGGATGACAGGTGAGATGTTGGCCATGTTGCCCTCCTCGAAGGCATCAGGAGCAGGGATAGGGTCCTTGAACCAGTCAACCTTGGTGGGGAGGAAGTCTTTGGATTCGACCGCGTATTGGGTAGCGGTGCTAGAGGAAGACGCTTCTGGGATGAAATAGGAACGGTGGTGCATATCATCCCAAGGATAATCCGGGGCAGTTAGGGCCTCAAGAATCTCCTCATCAGTACGGAAAGTCTGCGTCGTCAAATCGGTTGACGAGGGGGTAGTAGAAGTGTTGGTTGAAGAGATCATGTAGATGATATTAACCTCTTCGGAAGGGGGAGAGACCGGGGGGTAGATCTCCTCAATGGTAGGTGGTGCCGTCTCAAGGTCCAGATTGTTCATCTCATAGAGAGCCGCTCTGTAATCCGGGAGATCGGGACAATGATGTGAATAGTGCCCGTAAATACCGCAGATGGCGCAGGAGTGGTTGGTACGTAGGGACTTATCTTTAGGCTTGGGAGTGGGGTTTAGTTCGACTGTTGGGATGTTGGGGTCATCATCGAGCATTTGCATGTGCTTCTGTAATGCAGGTAACTGTGGGCATTGGTGGGTCGCATGGCCCAACTCGTCACACAGCGAGCATTTGGGAGGAGCACGAAACACTGGAGGGTTCTTGACTGTCTTGGGAGGTGGGACAGCAGTGTAAGGTTGTGGACCTCTGCCCCCAATGGGTTGAAGAGGAGGAGGAGGTGTCGTGGAGGACGAAGGGGTAGGGACCCCGGGAGGTGGGTGGGTGGTAGTAGCCATGGGTTGCACCGGCTGGAGGACGACATCTGGTGTCGGCGGGCGAACGGGAGGCGAAAGGTACCATACAGGTAATCCCAATGTTAACCCAGGGAGGCTAAGGGTAGCCATGACCGGGGCGCTTACTACTCCTGCTGGAGGAACTAGGAAGGGGATCGTATGGATCGGTGTAACACCAATGTGACTAGGTACCAATGGTGGTTTAGGCAACAAGGATGGTTGATTGTTAGGTGGTAGGATGTCATGGGACAAGGTACATAAGTCAGACATTTCGGGCGTAGATGATGGCGGAGGAATGGATTGAAAGGTGGAGGTCATCGGCGCGTCTGAGTAGACTCCAGGCCCAGTAGAAGAAACAAATGAGGTGGAGGCAGGAGAAACAGGTTGTTCAACCATGGGGAGAACATTTTCCGGTGCCGCTGGAGCACTGGGATCATAGTAGGTGAGCTGGTCAATCTTAACCACGCGTCCTTCATGGGGGAACATCATGGTGCGAAAGACAGAAGAGGCAACCGCCCGCATGGCATACATGTAGCTGCGGCCAAGTAGAAGGTTGTAATCCAATTGGGCATTGATTACCTCTATGTCAATAAGAACTGTTTTACCACCTAACTGGACTGGAACGTTGGGTAGAAGGCCTTGGGGCTGGGCCGAACGACCGTCGTAGGCACGTAACGCAGTGGTGGACTGCTGGAGAGGAGGGGATCCTAGCTTCTGCCATACAAATGTAGACATAACACATGTGGAAGCACCCTCATCAATGATGCACCGATGGATAACAAGATTCCTAACGGAGACTGTAACTTGGAAGGCTAAGCTAGAAGGTAGGCGTGGTTTAGACTGGTCTAAATCAAACGCCATCAAATGTGAATCAGTTGGGTCAATCCCCCCGATGGCGGAAAGTAAAGTCTTGCGCTGGGAAGGGCAGTTCTTCAAGACTTCCAACGCAGACATGGCTGCGGGAGATTGGGCTAGGTCGTCTACGATGTTGTAGTTTGACGCAGCGCGCGCGTTAGGGTTATTGTTGATTCGGCGCAGTGGGAAACGAGGTGCTTTCGCAGCGCCGTCTGTGGGAGGCGGAGGGATGCGTAACGCCTGATCGGTGGGGTGGGCGTTAGTAGTTTTATCCGTGGGAGTGGCTTCAGAGGTGGAGCCATATTGGTTCCGACGGGTCTGGAGGTTGACGTCAGCTGATGACATCATCAATAAGTGGTGGGTACCTGAGTCAAACATGGGTTGATCAGGGGCAGCGTAGGTGATCTGTTGTTGTTGGGGTTGCACGTTAGCTTGAGGGGCCAACGGCTGAGTGTTCACCATGCCTTGGGTCGGTAAGGGGTTTTGCAGCACCAAAGGGGGTTGCTGAGGTTGGGGGGGGTTGGGCGGTGCTTGGGGAGCCGCATGCCCTTGGCGATGGGCCTCGTCAACCCAAAGCTGCCGAGCTCGCTCCAAGTGTGGGCAAGCATGGGTGTAATGTCCATAGACCCCGCAAATAGAACAAGGGTGGTTCGTTCGCAGATTGGGGTTTTTGGCCTGCTTGGGCGGGCGATCAGGGTTTTGATTAGCGGGGGCCGCATTGTTGTTGTCAGGGGGATAAGCCGGTTGACCTGCTTGGTCTGTAGGTTGGTTGTTTCCCCGATTACGGCCCTTGCCGCGGTTCTGTTGGCCCTGGTTACGTTGGTTATTCTGGTTTTGCTGCGGGTTATGTTGGGCGTAAACTTGCCCTTGGGCAGCAGGTGGATTTTGAGGTTGCGCAGGTGCTGGAGCAGGCTACGGAGGATGATATGCAGGTTGAGGCTGAGCAGGTGCAGCAACTTGAGGGTGTTTCTGATAGGACTGCGGAGCAGGTTGTGGTTGTGCCGCAGGGGCTGCCTGGGGCGGATAATAAGCTGGTGGGGCTTGTGAAGGCGCAGGAGCCGGGGCGGTCTGCTGATGGTAGTAAGGCTGAGGGGCGACTGAAGGAGCATAAGCAGGAGTCGCATACCCAAAGCACTGAGGTGGACACGAAGGTCCATGGGAATGGTGATGTGTCATGGGAGCATACGAGTTGGTTGCTCCAGACTGTGAAGTAGCCCGCGACAGGTCGGGGCCAGGGGTAGGACGTGCTATAGAAAATGGTTGGGGATGCGAAGAAACACGGCCAATGATACCATCTGCAGCGTGGGATGCCCCCGGCGCATCATGATGGGAGGACTCGCCGCGAGGGGCGTCAGGTATAATGGTATAAAGGTAACCCGACTGGGCGTAAATGAGGTCGAACTGCTGTGCCTTAAGGATGGCCTCTTCTTCAGACTGGGGTCTTTCTGAAGCTACATCCTTAGCAATGACGGGAAGCAGGGACTTGAGGAACCAATCGAGGAAGATGCGGTCATCTAATTTAATCTTGCATAAGCTACGGCGTCGACGCCACTCATGGATGTGGTCCGTGATATGGGTAGCCGTGTTTTGTCTACAAGATAGAAGGATCTCAACGCCCGCGTCATAGCGGACAGGCAACTGGAAGAACTGCAGGAAGGTAGAGGCAAGGGAGGCAAATGTGGCGTGGGTCCCATGAGGCTGCTCAATATACCACTTGGCTGCAGAGCCAGTGAAGGTGCGCTGTAAGAGACGGAGGCGAACAGAGTCATCCACAATGGAGTTAGAGGAACACCATAGGTGGAAAGACATGATGTGGTTCTGTGGGTCCTCACCGGCATTACCCTCGAATTTAGGGATGTCAGAGGGTAGTTTGGTAGGCATATGAGGCCACATAGGGTCGTGTCGAATAGGATCGTTGGTCAATCTGGCCAGGTCAAGTAGGTTGAGGCTAGCCATGAACGGCAAACTGGAAGAAGGCTGTGACACAGTAGTGCTGTGGACCAAGTTGGGGCCAGTGCCCCCAAGTGGAGGGACAAGATTTAGGGTGGTGCCCCCAAGTGGGGGAACTGAGGTAGTGGAGGATGGTCCAGCACCACCATGGGTAGTGTGAGCCACTGATGTAGTGGGGATAGGTATTCCCGCTGTGGGAATAGGTACCGTGAGGGGAACGGTAGATGGTTGCCCCATGGAGGGCATACCAAAAACAGGTGTAGTAACTGGTGTAGTGGTGGATGTGCCACCAATGGTCCCTATGACAAACGGAGTGGAAGTCGTGCCAGCCATGGGGCTAGTAGGGGCGGTATAAATAGGGTTCTCAGACTCTTCGTCAGAATCAGAGGTAAAGTAAGGTGCGTCACTATCTGGTGACGGAGACCTACGTCGCTGACGAGTGGAGTCAAGTGACAAGGCTCTAGATCTGTGATGAGTGGTATCAACGGATAATGATCGGAATCTATGACGTGTGGTGTCAAGAGAACCGTGCTGTGGGGGCTCGCCCCTGAGGCGCCGAGAATGTCTCGGGGACTCAATGGTGACAGATGGTGTCTAATCTCTGTGGGTTGAGGTGAGTATAAAAACAGCTCAAAAATCCTAATGCAACCGAGTGTGCAGAAGGAGAGCTAAAAAGCAAGGCACTCAGGCCAACAACCAACTCAAAACACCCACTGCAACAGCTGTGCTACAATAGGTGGAGTAACAACAAAGATGGTCAGAATACCAACAAGCAGCAGGCTTCCTAGAAAAGAAAAATGGTGGACTCACTAGACCAAAGGGAGGTAAAGGAGCATGCAAACACCTAGCTAAAAGTATTCTGACTTAACTAAACATATCCTCTGCAAGGTGATGAAATCCAAGTCAGACAATATGAGTAGGAAAGCCAAGTGGCTATGATATCCCCCTACCGGGAGGGACACCGGGTAGTCAATCCTAGAAGAATGGCAACTAAGATACCCCGTTCATGACACGTCCAGAAAGGTGAATCTGCCGTTTAGTTCGTTGACCGCAATACCCCTATACAAGGATATCCCGCGAACCGCGAAAGGTAGCCCTTCGGTTACTGAATGGAGTGCGGTAT
The DNA here is from genome assembly GCA_027924585.1 of Larix kaempferi. Taxonomy (NCBI): domain Eukaryota; kingdom Viridiplantae; phylum Streptophyta; class Pinopsida; order Pinales; family Pinaceae; genus Larix; species Larix kaempferi. Next base: position 4,593,537 of record BSBM01000361.1, on the reverse strand, counting down.
TCCACTCAGGCCTCCGGAACCAGTCTCCCGACTTCAACCCTCCTAAGGGAGAGGCCCTCTGATAAACTGGTCGTGACCATGCCAAAAAGTACTAGGGGATTTTGGTTCCCTATTTGGACAACAACTATGTCTCAAGTGAAATAACCAAGGGGTGTTATTGGAAGCCTATCCCCCTGATCCTACCTAACTACAATGATTCTTTTGTGTTCCCCAAGTGGGGTTAGAATGTTGGTTTAGTTAGGTACTTTTTAAGGCTCACTTGATTTAATGTGACAGAGTGTGTGCTCGTGAGGTGTTGAACCCAAAAACAGAAGTGCCACAAGGGAGGGCAACTTCCAATCTATCAATAATGCTGAAATTGATTCTTTTAATTTGCAAAATTTTCTGAAATAAAAATACTGAAATTTTAAAAAGATTCTGTAAAAGGAACAGACATTATGTTGCAGAAAGGCTGTAAGGAAGTGGGCTGCAGGTGGGACAGAGGGCTGTTCAAATGCAGAAAATATTGCAGCAAGAGGGGCTGGGCTCAAAACAGGAAAAGAGCAGAAATCAGACCGCGGGTCTGTAGCGGATCAGAACAGGCCGACCGCGGGTTTAAGGGAAACAGCGGCGGTCAGGTCGCGGCTATCGGGCCAATAGTGGCAGTCGAGACGCAGGAAAAATGGAAAAAGACACAGTCGGGTCGCGGCAAAAGGGCTAACAGGCGCAGTCGGGACGCGCGAAAGAGGCAGAAAGCCGCAGTCGCGACGCAGGAAAAAGGCCGACAGGCGCAGTCAGATCGCGGCAAAAAGGCTGATTAGCCACGGTCGGATCGTAGGTAACAGACTTGAATCCGCCGGCAGAGCGTCGGAAGCAGTCTGAGAGCCACGGTCGGATCGCGGGTAAAGGCCTGAAAGGCGCGGTCGGGACGCGACTGTAGAGGGAAAAGACGCGGTATGCAGCGGCCGAAAGGGACAGCCGAAAGAAAAAATTTAAAAACGGAAACCAGAAATTCGAAAACTAGGGGAGTCGCCAAAACTGTAGCTAGGGTTTTACCCCTAGCTTGTGCCAATGAGCACCTACTAAGGAGAATGGACTCCTTAGTAGCAGTTCAGTATATTAAACTAATTATGCAATAAACAAAACATTAAATTATTTCTAATACAAGCATGAAGCATAAACACCAAAATGAAAGAATGTCTTTGTATTGATGTTACCTTGAGTGTCAAGGTTGGTGAAGCCCTTTGCAGTGTCCAAGAGGATGCTCCAAGCTTCAAGAATGCTCCTTCTCCTTCTCCAAGGTTGGGAATGGGCCAAAGGTGGCTCTCAAGGTGAAAATAGTTCAAAGGTGAACTAGGGTTTCGAGAGAGATTTTGGCAGAGTAAGGGTGCTTGTGATTGTGGATATGGAATAAGGGATCTCCATCACCTATTTATAGTTTTTTGGTGGTGGAGTGCTGACCCATGGTTTTGGGAAACACATGGTTTTGGGCAGCTGTATAGGGTTTTTTCCTCCTTTTCCTCATTATTTTATATTTTTTATTCCTTTTTAGGGGATTTTTGCTATTTTTGGAGGAAAAGGGGGTTTTTTAGCCTTTTTTAGGCTATTTTGAGGGTTTTTTGGCCTTTTGGAGGCATTTTAGGCCTTTTGGAGGCTTTTTAATGGGTTTTTTGGGATTTTTAATGGAAATATGGTAGGAAAATGGACAAATGAGTCATATAATGTGGTAAATGAGCTAGTGAGCACTTTTTGGGTGTTAACAATCACATATGTAATTTGAATTAATGTGCAAGCAGCAATACCATTGTCAAATGTGTGTTACTTGTTGAAAACTTATTAACTTAATAATAAATATATTAATATATATATATCTTCTGAATGGAAAATATCCATCACCCTAAATAAATAATGCAGACTTGTCAACCAACAAAATGGGTATAACTAAACAATAATAGCAAGTAATATCAAACTAAGTAAGAATGATAATCCTCTACTTACTTATGAACTCAAGCTAATTCATCAGCTGCAAGGGAATGTGTCCTTTCATGCACTCGTTCAGTTATATTCCTTGGCTTTCATTCCATAAATTGCATCACTTGTATTGTTGAACTCTAGTGGAAAATTATAGGTTGATTATAGTCACATTCAGAATTCATCCAATAAGAGTTGAATACTGGTTTTTTGGTCTGTTGATCCTTATTATGCACTCAATCGGTTTGCTTAAACTGTCATATGGTTTGTTTGGAATGTCAATGGGGTGTCTTCAAATCTGATTAGACACTTTAACCAACTTCATATATTCTTCATTAATCAATCCTAATGACCAAACTTGACATCCCGTGTATGAAATCTGGAATGGCATAATTACACATTTCTAAGCCTACTCATCCATGAATCATGAGCTCTTTCAAATAAGTGAAGAAAAGTGCATTAGACAAATTAATAACATCAAGAAGAAACCTCGAAGAAGAATTTATGGACCTGCCAAAACTATGGTTTAGGGAAATTGGACCTGCCAAAATTATGGTTTAAGGAAATTAGACCAAGCCTAGGAGAATATCAAAAATTGTCCAAGTATGGAATTATTGGTAAAATCTGCCTAATAGGCATTAGGGAAATGCCCGCCACACCTCATAGGATGATGATAAAAATATTCTGAGAGTAAACTTCAATTGATAATTATTTGGCATTCGACATGTTCTCTTAATCAATTCACTCACTCATTACCAATAATTGCAACGTTTTGCAATCACGGCTCTATCCCAACCAATAATAACATACAAATTTTGATCAATGGATTTCTCGAAAGATTCAAATACAGAAACATACTCCGTTTTAACTCAACATTTCTACCATGAAGGCACATTGCAAGCCATCCAAACGCAATTGGACTGACATTCAATCTTGCAGAAAAAACCATTTCAAGGACGCATTCAGTTACAGAGATCGTACATGAGGTTTCAAATTTTAAATCAGCATAGACACTCAGAAATCAACCAGTGAAAAGAAGAATACATACGTCTGCAATCTCGACTTTCATCTAGCAAAAACTCACAATCATATCATAACATAATTCTCCAAGAGAGTAAATAATAAATCCTTCTTTCAAAAGGAATAGAGATCTGTGTTATAATGTCAATCATATCACCCCTAAATTCTTAGTTATATGTTCATATGATGATTTCAAAGCAGGGATGTGTGTTCATACCACCTTGCATTTTTAGGTATATGTTCATATCATCATAATTCATTATGAAGAGTCATTTTCAATCCAATTTAAACTATATTCAAATTTATCACATTACCCTAAGTAGTTTTACAAAGAGTCCTATGACAAATTCAAAGGAATGGTTAAAGTATGTCTTTTTGTCAAAGGAATGGTTAAAGTATGCATTAGCAGATACATTCTTAGCATCATGCATTATCAAAAAAATATTAGCTTTTACTTGAACACTTACCTCATCAGAAATCAACTTTTTAAAAGCAGAGACGGTACTTACAGTTACTTAAAACACAAAAATACACTTATGACTGTGATATGGAAGAATGATCCTTTGGGAATACTAAACACCATTCCAAGTAGCCTTTTTTTTGGAAGTAAGGATATTTTGCATTATATTAAAAGGAGGAATTACAAAAGGAGCAATCTGGCCGAAGCTCAGAATTGTTCATCAAAACAGACCAACTTGGTTTTACCCATTGACACACACCCTCGTGGCACATCTGAAGGCTATTGCCATAGTAACCGAGACGAACCTTCTATCTGTCTGACCATCCTAATTCATATAAACAAAACTACTACCCGAACAGACAAAAAACCACAGAACCAAATACTTTCTTCTCATAGGCTCGCAAGACAAAGAGCATAATGCTTCATAACCACTCATACATAAGATAAATGCTAAACCAGCTAGCCCCAGACCCCCCAAATAAACCAAACCAGTAACTGACAAAATAGACACCCACCCAGACATCAGCAAACTATATAAGGAGCTTCTGGATAACTCGCCAGATGGCGAAAGCTAGAAGAAGAAGCAGCGCACGGAGGAGGTTGAAGCGTCATGGAAAACAGAAGGAAATCCAGCTTCCAGTGAATCGCGCGAGACTCTTCAAAGAGAAGTTGCGCATTGTCATCTCTGAGAGGATGCCTATCACGAATGGCATAGCCAACCAAGTTTTTCATCATCCAAAATAGTGCAACAGTGCGCTCGTAAAGACTAACGCGTCCACCTGTGTTGCCAAGATCAATGATCCAATTCTCCAACTGCTTACGCTCCCCCACCAGGGTTTCCCTACTCATACGAGCCAACCATTGTTGTTCATAGTCATTGATGTCCCTCTAGATTTCAAAGGGGATGTTAAGAGTGAAGGAAGTTGCCTCCCTACGCGCCCACTGATAGGCACGAAACAGACCACCACCCGGCTCCCCCAGAGAATCCCCACGCCCTCTCTTCCTATTGCGACTGGAATTATCTCCAACCTCAGGACGACAATTAGTATCTTTCGGCTCCTTCATCCTCTCACCAGAGGCTTGCTCTATAATCAACCAGATTACAAAAACTTGCATGCATGCAGAAAAACAGCAATGACGATCACGGTTGCCACCTTGAGCTTCCATATATTCTTGCCTACCACCGACTGTTATGATGAACCGAGTACATCTTAATAACTGAAGGAGGTACAACGAGTGACGCTTGCTCTGATTTTCTTCTGTCATTTCCCCCATCCAAGCATGATCACCGGGCTCTGAAAAGACTGATCGAGAACTGCGAAGGAGTATGAAAAGACAATCCCTCTCCTAGCTATTAAAGGTCGATGGGGAAAACTTCAAAAGGCAAGAGTTACATGTCCCAATTATCGTCAATATGATGTCTTCTCGCACGAAAAACCATCATGTCTTGGTCCTGGATAACTATGCAGCTATCCCGAAAAACTGGTTCTGTCAAATCATCCCACGTATAAGCGCAGGTGGCCATGTGAACACTGCTCCCATGGTTGGCCAACATATCAGCTAATTTATTTCCATTGCGCTTGACGTGGGAGAAGGAAAGTGCTACGCCTGGCAAGAACAAGGAATATAGAACCTCTTGTTTACCTTCCAATCGCCACGACGACGCCACTTTGGAGCTTGATTTGCCACAGTGCATCTCAGCAGCCATGTGGAGAATGATCTTGGAATCACCTTCCATGATTAGAGGGGTCCATTTTTTTGGCATGCGAGTAGTATTCCTTGGTGAAGACCTTCTAGTTCGGCAGCATTATTAGACTCTATCCCCAAAAAACCAATTTTGAACCCCGACATGGGGTCCAAGTAGCCTTAAGAGGATGCCCGGCACAAATTGTGTGTTGAAGAAAATGCCCGAAGCACATGGGGATATTGTAGGCTGTTGTTTTGTCTACTCAACCATGGTCTCAGTTTGTCCAAAGAGATCACCCTGAAGAAGAATTTATGGACCTGCCAAAACAGTGGTTTAGGGAAATTAGACCAAGCCTAGAAGAAGATCAAAAATTGTCCAAGTATGGTAAAATTCGCCTAATTGGCTTTAGGGAAATGCCCACCACAGCTCATAGGATGATGATAAAAATATTCCGAGAGTGTGGATCTCCAAACCCCCCCTCAGAAGCCCAAAAGTCCAACAAGACTTTTTGGGGGGTCTTTCCAAACCCCCCCCCAAAGTCCAAAAGTCCAACAAGACTTTTGGGGGGGTCTTTCCAAACCCCCCCAAAAGTCCTATTGGACTTTTGGACTTTTGGGGGGGGTTTAAAAACTACCCCCAACAGTAAAATTCTAAGGACTTTTGAGGGAGGTTTTTAAGGACCACCCCCAAAAGTCAAATTCTAAGGACTTTTGAGGGGGGTTTTTAAGGACCGCCACCAAATACCTTTAAAAAACATTTTTTTTGGGGGGGGTTAGCAAGACTGCCGCAAGCCACTTTTAGGGGGTCAAGACTTTTTTTGGGGGGCTTTCCACAACCGCCCCCAAAAGTATTGAAAAATGGAATTTCGGGGGGGGGGGGTTTAAACAACCGCCCCCAAAAGCATTAAGAATTGGACTTTGGGGGGGGTTTACTAAACCGCCCCCAAAAATCCTGACAATTGGACTTTTTAGGAGGGTTTTTTAAAAACCGCCCCCAAAAGTCCAATTTTCAGGACTTTTGAGGGGGGTTTTGAAGAACCGCCCCCAAAGACCTAAAAAAACTTTTTTTTTGGCGGGGGGGGGTTAGCAAAACCACCGCAAGCCAAAACCGCCTCCAAAAGGGTATTTTGTTGTAGTGATCCATAAATGCTTATCTCCTGGAGGTCAGCTATAAGGCTGTAGCAAAATGAGTGAAAAGTGTAGAAATGAAGCTATCATATCATGAAATAACTTTGAAGGTTTTAAAACCTGTACAATGTAATATTATTTTTGAAGAGGCTGACGTGTGGGCTAATTATCTCTCTAGTATGGGGGGCCATCAGGGAATTATTTTCTTTTTCAATTGTATCTAATTCTTTTTCTTGTGCAAACAATAGAGGACAAATTTGGGGTAGTCCAAAGGTCAGAGGCAGTTGAAACGAATAGTCATGTAATGACAAAACTTTTGTAATATAAATATAGGAGATGTATACTGGCTAAGGGACTTTTGCTAGCATAATAAAAGCCGGACCTTTTGTATGAGAACTATTTTTCTGCTAATAAGAAAGGAACTGTTTGCTGGAAAAAGCGTGCACAGAGATATTTGCGTAGAATGTGTGGGATGTTTAATGCGAAACTATTTATGCTTTCATTCTTAGCACATATTGTGAGATTGTTCTAACTTTCTTGAACTATTTCAAATGGTGATGAATGGTTTCATTTTCTATGCAAATGTTTATGTGTAAATAGAGTAATAAATTGTTTTAATTATATCAGAGCTATCTTTGGTATCTTTCTACTTTAAATGTGAATGTTTATCTTAATGGCTATTTGTTAGGTTTTGCCTGAACATTTCAACTTATTACTCTTACTTCAAATTTGCTCCCTGCAAGCATAGGTTAGCTTAGTGTAGAATAGTATTAGATAATTGATAAGGTAGGAGAGGTAAGACGGGAGGTAAAAACCTACGCATCGCTAGTGTGGTTCCTACCTGTCAATTATATGCATTAGTTAGGGCACTTGCATTTCATATCTTAAAACTAAAAATATATAAACGGTGAATCGGGCCGCAACTGATAAAGAAACTAAATAGTTACACACTTACGGTAGTTGGATCGTAAATCAAACGGATTCCCCATACCAAACGGTGAGTGATCTAATTGGGATCATTTACCGAGGAGAATCGCTACTGTCGATGCTGGGATTTTTTGGGCATCAACAAGTGGTCCAAAAATCATATTTATGAGAAAATTTAATTGTTATTTTATATTTTTATTATTTAATGTTATTGTGTGGTGTCCTTACCTAAAAAATAAAAATAACAAGGATAAGGATGATGTTGCAAAATGCTCCCACTAGCCGTCTCATTCCCTTCATCATCTTTGTCTAAATTAGATTTAGCGTATTTGGTGTATCATTAAATAAAATTACAATAACACATAATTTAGAATTTTATGCAAACAATTCAAATATAAAATTTAGAATTTCATGAAAACAATTCAAATTATATGTTGATAGGGGTTCCTCTTATAATAATAAGAATTAAGAGGTAGTGATGATGCGACAATAAGCGGTGATGATGTGAATTGTGGGGATAGTGGGTAACATATCTATATCCCTCACATATGAATTTATTATTATAAATCTTATGAATTTATTACCATAGATCGTATGGAGATTGTGAGATGTGTACAACGTTTATTAATTTTTAATTATAGATGTGAGGTATGAATTTATTATCATAAATTTTATGGATAATGTGAAGAAGATATAATTCATAAAATAGTTTAAAACAATTAGATTAAATTCATGCGGCGATTTAACATCCTGTTTTTGAAATATGATTTTAGTATTATAAATTTTATGGATAATGTGAAACGGATATCATTTATAAAATAGTTGAAAATAATTAGATTAAAATCATGGGGCAATTTAACATTTTGTTTTTCATCGGAGCATTATTATATTATTACTTCATTATCTTTATAGAATCAACAAATATTAAATATTAATTTTTTTTTCTATTTTTAAAATTTTAAATTTAATATATAAATATCATAAAACATTTAAATTCATAATTTTTTTTATTTATTAATAATACAAATATTCTCTATAAAATAGAGTTGACAAAATGTATAAATATAATATTAAATACAAAATTTAAACAATGATTAGCTTTTTGCGTCAAGAGGCGCTCTACAACCCAGTATGAGGGAGATCTTGTGAGTAGAGTGTTTGTTGATATTGTCGGCCATAAATAAAATGTAATAATTAAAAGTAAAAAGTAATAATATAAGGGAGATCTTGCGAGTCGAGTGCTTGTCGATATTGTCGGCCATAAATAAAATGTAGTAATAAAAAGTAAAAAGTAATAATATGAGGGAGATCTTGTGAGTCGAGTGTTTGTCGATATTGCCGGCCATAAATAAAACGTAATAATAAAAAGTAAAAAATAATAATATGAGGGAGATCTTGTGAGTCGAGTGTTTGTCGATATTGTCGACCATAAATAAAATGTAATAATAAAAAGTAAAAAGTAATAATATGAGGGAGATCTTGTAAAAGCTCCCTGAGTGCAATACCTGAGAAGAGGTTTGCACCTCGGGATATTTGATCCCTCTCGACAGTTGATAGAGCCTAGGATTTGGATCTAGGCTAGTATTATTATCAATGATGACTATAGTGATATTAAAGAGACCTATGTACTTCTTTGCATTGTATAGGTTTCATTACTTGAAATTTTAATATTTTTACGAGGGGAAATTTTAAGGATCCATAATTTCCTTGGTGAATCTTATTAATTCTTAAATTTCCAAACATAAAATGTTTGGTGATATTTTTTGTAAAAATATTCAAACTTCCAAACATTTTATATAGTTTATAGACAAATTTGGCAATGTTTAGAATACAATATTTTTATCTAATGAACTTTTTGTGAATCATTTTAGAAAAAAATGGTTTAAAATGAAAATTGACTAATCATTCATTTTAATCAATTGATCTAAAGCCAAATTCTCCTATTTTAATGGTTTCTTCACGTTGACTATTTTTAGATATGTTTGGTGTTTCTTTCTCTCAAAGTAATTGAAGCTTTAAGAATTTTTACTCCTAAACCATCAGGAGAAGGGTGTTTCCACATAAAGAAAACACCTTCTAGTAGAGTTTTTTTGTAGAGGCTTTTAGTGTTACAAGATTGAACAAAATTTCTAAAATAAACCTTTTCCATTGGTAACAAAGAGTTTGGTAGATGTCACAATAGATGTCCATTGTAACTAACATCCTACATGGATTGAAAAATGAACGTTATCTACCCTCTGTTTAGCATATGAAATTTAGGTACATAACCCAACACCTAAATTCAATGATCACCAACCCACCTTTACAGTAATGAAAACAAGATGTGATGCCCCCCAAACTTCCCAACTAGGTATTTTCCATTCAAATCCATGATACCAACCACCACTAAATCTTTGCCTATGACCAGGGAGATTGTACCAACTTTCTTTGTGTCTGTCTTTCTGGGTCGTTAAACCTTACTCTTATAGCCCTCAATAGTCTTAGGTCCCTACAACAGTTCAAGATCAAGCACACTATTAATAAAATTAGACCCCCTTGCAGGACTCATCCGAATGGCTTGGTTATCTGAGGTTGTTCGATACATGAATTGTCTTAGTTCCTACGAAGTGTAATGGAACCACTGGAGTTTATGATATATAGGCAGTAGCACCAACATCTGATCTGACAGGTCCATCCATCGAGGAAATACTTGAGAAAGGATCCACCATTTGTTCATATATGAGGGCAGGTTCAACGGCTCGATATCCATCCAGAAGTTCCCCCTTATGGCTAGAGGATTTATTAGCTCTGGGACTAGGCAAATCAAAATATGGCCTCAAGACTTCCCCAAGGATACGATAGGGTTGTCACCTCATCCATTAGTCTTGACATTTCTTCCACCAGATCAACAATAGTAGGCTCGACTTCATGAATAAAGATTCCCTCTTCAAAATCCACATCATCAAAGTAATCCACTAGGGGATCATAGCCTTTGAGGGTCATAGCTTAGCTGGAGGAGTAACCGTGATGCCTTCTAGCTAATCCTTTAGAAAAAAAAACCCTAGCCTCCATTCTCTGATCGAGTCCCATTCTAATATTAATCTTTATCTCTATGAAAATAAAAATTCAGATATAGAATACTTTTGCAGATTTTAGAGAGTTCATTCGTATATTGGCTATATTTATTTTCTTCTTTATACTAGTTAAAATAGAGATATGCTTATGATCTTATAGACTAGGGTTAATGACCTCTTTATAATATCTTACTTTTCTTTTAACCTTTAATTTTTTGTCGTATCACAAATTCTTTTTAAACTTAGATGTAGTAATATTTTTAATATTATCGATAATTTGCAAAATGACATTTTTGTCAATTCCCCAATGGTTTAACCAAGCGAAGGCATCTTTATGCCAACCTTGCTTGAGTCGTAGGTGGCTTTGATAGGATTGTAAAGCAATTTTAGGAAGCCTTTGGTCTCCCATGTTATTTATCTTGTGCTTGTACATTAAGTATCTAGTCATAGGCATGCTCTCAGTGGGGGAAATATCATTCTCTATGAGGAGAATATGATAGGGTGTATTGCTTTTAATTTTGATGTTATAGTTATTAAATTCTTATGGATTTGCTTAAATTTACCCAACACTCTCTAGATATGATGCAAACCCAAACATCACACCCATACAAGACAATGGGGGTGACGAGAGTTTCAAAGATGAACTTCTTTTTATCCCACATCACAAGGTTTACTGACTTACAATTGTTTTCAAGACCAAAGTAAGCTTTCCACCCTCCATTAATCCTTTCTCAATGCTATAGTTCTAGTTGAGATTGTGATGGATATCAATTTCGAGATATTTGTATGAAGTCACTTCCTCCAAGTTGCTATTGTCATAAATTAAATTACCATTAGTGGCCCTTTTGGATTTGATATTCATAACTTTTCTTTTCGTCAATATTGACAGATATACCCATATTAGAGCATAAATCCTTGAGAATTCTTAATTGCTTGTTAAGATTCAAGGGACACCTTGCCATAAGAATAATATCATCAGCATAGAGAAGAAGGATGATGACTATTCCTACTAAAGTTGTGCCAATGCAACTTGCTACTCTTCTGACCAACCTTCTAGCTTATTAATGTATATGCCAAAAAAGGGTGGGAGAGAGAGGGAAACCTTGATGGACTCCAATATTACAATTAATATATTTTGACCAATGCTCAATGTTCTTAAACTTGGCAATGAAACTCTTGTATAACCTTATCGCAACAACTCTCAAGTAGAAAGGAACCTTTATCTCTTTTAATATATTCCATGGATTATTTATAGGAACTATATCAATATAGTTTCTAGAGTCCACACATCCACAAAAGAGATTGGATTTATTATTACAACACTCCTATGCAATGATCCTGAGTGTAATGAGGTGGTCCATGGTTGAATGATGCCTTCTGAAACCCGCCTATCCTTTAGCCCGTTTACCTTCACTTTCTAGCCATATGATGATATTATTTTCCAAAATAATACCGTATAACTTGGCCAAGAGGGGCCTAATCATAATGGTCCAATAATTAGGGGGGTTATTTTTATCTACACTCTTAAAAATAGGAACAATGAGGCTCTGATACCACATTTTAGGGAAACCTTGCTTGACTAGTAGATTGAAGAGCTTGTGGATGTGAGGGATTAGGATAGGCCCTCCAATTTTTAATATTTCAGCTTAGTATCCTTCAATGTCCTTAGTTTTTCCATTTTCTAGACGCTTAACCCCAAACTCTATGTACTCTAAAGAAAAAACTTATTTTGATGTAAGGAGGGTTTGAATGTTATCCATGAAATTAGGGGTCTCATAAAGCTTCTTAAGATATAAATTTCAGTCCTTCAAGGAAATCCTATTATTTTCTTTAGTTTTGCAAGTTAGAATTTGCCTCCATAAATTTTTAGGATCCATCTTAGAGAAGTGTAAAAGCTTCACTTGCTTTTTATTTATATAGTACCTTTTTTATTTTTAATTAGGTTTGTGTACCTCTTTATCCTTTCAATTTTAAGGTACTCATCAATAGCTTAATTTCTCTTCTTGCATTTTTACAATCTTTATCATACAATGATTGGTTCTACTATTTCCCTTTTTACATGATACCTTGATAGAGAACTTGTTAATGGAATATGAGAGGGTTGTAGTAAAGTTATGATCTAGAGTTCTTCTATATTGTGCTTACTTGCTAGAGGAAATAATTCCTTTTTTAAATTATTTAAAAATATATCATCTCTATTTCTATAGAAGATCAAATGCTTTTGGCTATGAGAACTTTCTTCTATGGGATCGTTGTGCATGGAACAATTAGAGTAACAATTAAAGGTCTATGATCCGAGTCACGATCATTGTCGTTTAAGATGTCAAATTTTATTATTTCATTATGTAAAGGGATATCATATATTACATAATTTACCACACTATTGTCAATCCCATGAATACAAGTCATCTGGCTAGAATTTGGCCACTTCGTTAGACCATTGCAAATTATTAGATCTTGAGCACTACAAAGCTTGATTAGTTCATAATCAAAAATTTCCACCTAGATCTTCAAAATTTCTTTTGTACCTGATAGCTAGAGCAAGTTTTTCGTCTAACCAAAGAGGATTAGGGATGTTGGAGTACTTGCTTAAGAGAATAGCTTGGTTACTTGTAGTTTGAGCATTAAAGTCACCCATTTAGAGGTGTTACCTTCATTTCTTAGGCTAGAATTAACATGCTCTAAGCCATTGTAAGGACAATTCTTATCTAATTTTTTTTCTTATAAAAGTTAGAATTAATAGGGAAAAAAAACAAAGACCAATGCATGTTTTTTTAGCATTAATATCTGTAATCTCCATCCAAATGTATTGGTTGAAAGGATCTTTCTTGTAAAGCTTAACATGAAGGGAAATGTTTTTCCTAATGTAAGAAGTTATACCTCCAATGCCTCTACCATAGGATCTTTTATTCCATATCAACCATAGAACAAATCCTTCTATGGTAGGGACCTTAGATCCTTCATGCTCCCAAGTTTCTGACAAGCAATATAATATCAATTTTAATCAGGATCCAACTTAACATGGGACTTTTGTTCCATGAAAAGCCCCGACAGTTCCAAGAGAGGATCCAGAGCATGCCACATTCCTATATATTATTATCCTTTTGGTTTCTATCCCGAATAAAAAAAATTCTATTTCTAATTAATGTCCATTTTCCTTCCTTCCTAGATCTTTTGTTGTTTGGACCTCTTTTCTTAATTCGACTTGATCTTCCAGAATGTGATCTTCCAGAAAGAGATCTTCCATAATGAGATCTTCTTGATGTTTTAGACCCGAGGTTTGACTGAGTATGTCATATTTATGGTCAATAGAGCTATCCTTAACTCTGATTAGCCTAAATTTATTCTCAATCAGTTTTCCCAACCTCTTTGCTTTTGTGAGGATACTTTTGACGAGAGTAATGTAAAGGAATATCATGCAAGTGGGATAATATGTATCAACTTTAGAAGGATTTTGGATGAAACTGAGTCTCATGTTTTCCCAAAACACTAAAACCAAGCATTTTTTAGCTAGATGTGTTGGATAGGGATTGGTGGTTCATAGTGAGATAGGACCGTAAATCAAAATGTCTTTCTTAGAACAACAATGTTATAATTCCAAGCAAGGAAGATAAGTAGGATGATGGCAACGAAGAGTGATATGTACATGTTTTATCTTAGGATTTATATTGTGGATGTGATATTTTATTATTGTTACCTGTAATTGGCCAATTATGTGATGTTGAAAACCAAAATTTAATTGTCATTTTCAACCATCATGTTGAAAATAAATTAAATTATTTTGGAAGATCCTAATAAAAAAATAAAGATGAAGATCCTCCTTCCATTTTGATAATCTTATGATACAATGTAATATCACATGTTAAGGAAAAGAAAATTAAGTACTTAAAAGGTATAGTTATGAAGGTATTTTTATTTGATTACATATTTAATATAAAACTTTATAATTATTTTTACCATTTAATAGAATATTAAATCAAAACAAATTGATGTAAAAAATTAATCAAATTTGATTTAATTATATATGTTTCATGATTTCATATGCACTATGTTATCACCATATAAAACATTGGAGGGATAATATTTTTAATTGGTTTAGGTTTTGGCAGTTGTAAGAATTCATTGTAATTTTGGATTTAAAGTTGCATATATATTTTGATTCCGACGTTTTTCCCAGATCCTCTGCCCCTCTGCCCATCATGAAAGAAGAAGGAAGAAATAGATTGCACTGAAACAATGCACGAACAAAAAATTAAGGAGGTTATAAAAATGTAATAAGTGTAAAGGGTAGGGTAAGGGGTGTTGGCTTGAATATGTAAATGGATAGTGACGGTGAATAATATTTTTGTTAACTTCAACTATAATATTTTTAATTTTATCAAAATTAATGAAAAATTTCGTAAAAATATTTAAGAATAATTTTACAAAATACAATTAAATCCAAAAATCATGTAAACATGTTTGATCCAGTTAATCAAATTTATAAACATGTTTGATATATATAGTGTATCTTATGGAAATGCAACAAATAATTCACATTGAAAAATGACTACACATTATATAATGACATTAAATGGTTACCACATAAAAATGACATCATAGCAAAAAAATAAGTATGTTAAATTTCATTGAAGATCCTTAAAACAAAAGTAAAGGTTAATTTTGACAATCTCAAATAAATATCCATTTTAACTATATATGCTTAATATAATTCTAACTAAGTTAGACATCAAATAAATAGAGATATAATTGAACCGAATTTACTAATAAAGTGTTGTTCATATAAATTTAGGTGTTTTTGGAAGATATACAAATTATTTTAAAAAAATTATTGTAAATTACAATGATATTTACTATTAGTACTAAACATTGTTGTATTTCATCTAAATCATTTATCAAAGATTACAAATAAAATTTTTGTAAGGTTATAAATAAGAACATTTTTTATGATTTTTAAACCATTTTAGTTGGTTAAGAATCAATTTAATGTGTAATGTGTTTATTTATTTAGTATTTTGTGATTGTAGAATGGTTGTTTGAAAAATAATTTAATTTAGTCAAAGAACACACTCTCCATTTTATCCCAATGTTTGATATATAAATAATATGTAATCAAAAATTTATTATTTTGACAAAGTGGATTCCATCCATTATAACTTTTGACCTTCAATTTGGAAGTATTTACAATGAACTTAGTATGTCTAAATCTATTCTTGCAAAACATTTTCAAAAATTAAATATCAGATTTATTTTGATGAAATCAAATTTTAAATTTAAATTTATAATATGGCATAGATTGAAATTAAAAAGTATTAAATTAACATCAATGAAGCATATGAATATAAACTTTAGTAATTTTGTAGTGATCGGTCAAATCATGGAGGAGGAGACAGTGATTTGTCAACTAATGGAGGAGGAGATGGTGATTGGTTAGCTCAATGAGGAGGAGAGGGTGGGAAGTACACCTGTGGAGGAGGAGAGTGTGGCCGATCAACCTATGAAGGACAACATGGTGGTTGATCAACTGGTGGAGGAGAAGGTGGAGGATCACCATCCTCACCAGGTGAATAAGAAGAAGAAGGCTGATGGTGATAGCGATCCAACCTCCTCCTCTCTAGTAGTCACAATGACATCAACAAGATGATGAATTAATAGCTTCATATCATGCAGAAGGGTCTCCCACATACCAACAAGCTCTAGGATCTGTATGATTTGGATCACGTGTATAAGACACACTCTATGTCAAGCCATCACTACACATAATTGATTCGCCAACTCCTAGAGGAATCTACGATCTGGCCTACGCCACGGGACATGTATCTGTATATGAGGTAAGTCATCTACCTCTACCATCTCCTAACCATTAGGGAGGCACCTCCCCAACATACATGCCAATATTTGCAAAATATTAGACAGTTTAAAGATAATGTTACAATAAATTACATGTGTATTAAATTAGATGAAAAAATGCATTTATACTCACCGAAACATAACATTGTTATTACCTTTGACATGTGGTGGCTCATCTAGTATAAATAGGATGTTAGGACATCCTCACAAATTTAACCTTGCATATGGGTACTGTACAAGTTCCAGGGTATGATCATCCTCATAAGAAAGCATATGAAATACCTTTAGAGTCATCCTACATGGAAAATCTAACTAACCCCTCTTGAGAAATATCCACCCCACATGCGCATATGAACATCGATCTTCAACTTAGGAGGGAGGTAGTTGAATGATGACCTAGTGGCCAAAAACCTCTCAAAAAATAAACCAAATATTTCTAAACCAAAAGGTAAGCCCATCCTCCCCTCAAACATAAAACGATAGTGATCCAAAGCATCTAGGTCTTTGTGCTAGAAATATACATAGTACAATAGAGAGAAACTAATGCATTGCCTATAAGTGGTGTACTATGCCACTATTGAGATCAAAAGCGAGAGGCACTTAATGTCCTATTCATCGAACAAATGCAAATCCAATGGAACACCAGTAACCTAGAAATGACCAAGGTCAATGATGTCCTCACTTACATAACTAACTCTCTCCCACAATTCCAATTGGGAGATTGAGGAACAAAAATAATATTATATATATCAAAATGTTTATTTTTGTTTTTGTTTAAAAGAAGTTATATATAAACTTTGCATCAGTAATATTTAATATAAACTTTTAAAGATATAAGGTTTTAATATTACAATAGTTGGAAAAATAAGGGATTGAGTTTGTTGGATTTTTAAGAGATAGAGAGTTTTAGTACCAAGAGTTAGGTTTTTTTTTTGCCATTTTAAGAGAATACATGTTTTAATAATAAAATTTAGTTTTTAAAAGAGCGTTCAAGATTTTAAGATATTTAGTTTTAATATGAGGGTAGTTGATATATATTGAGATTTTAAAATTGTTGAAATTTAAAGATATTGTCAATGTATATAAAATAGTGTTAAAGGTTTTGTCCATTGGAAGTAGCTTGGATGCTTGGGAGGAATTCTTGTTACCTTCACCATTGAGGTTCAAATTTTGTAAGCCACATGATAGATGCTCTTGTTGAGCCCTTTTGTATTGATTATATAATTTTGGCCTGATTCTCCGAAATAACAAGTATTGATTATGTAATTCTCCGGAAGCAACTGTTAATGTGGAATATTTTGTGGTTTTTTTCATAAATATTTAAATATAGTAATAAATAAATAAAATAATATTATAAATATTTATAAGATCCAGAGTTTTAGTACCAAGAGTTAGGTTTTTTTTGCAATTTTAAGAGAATACACGTTTTAATAATAAAATTTAGTTTCTAAAAGAGCATTCAAGATTTTAAGATATTTCGTTTTAATATGAGGGTAGTTGATATAAATTGAGATTTTAAAATTGTTGAAATTTAAAGATATTTTCAATGTATATAAAATAGTGATAAAGGTTTTGTCTATTGGAAGTAGCTTGGGTGTTTGGGAGAAATTGTTGTTACCCTCACCTTTGAGGTTCAAATTTTGTAAGCCACATGATAGATGCTCTTGTTGAGCCATTTTGTATTGATTATATAATTTTGGCCCAATTCTCCGAAATAGCAAGTATTGATTATGTAATTCTGGCCTGATTCTCCGGAATAGCAAGTATTGATTATGTAATTCTGACCTGATTCTCCTGAATAGCAACTGTTGATGTGGAATATTTTGTGGTTTTTTCATAAATATTTAAATATAATAATAAATAAAAAAATAATATTATAAATATTTATAAATATATGAAATGATTATTTCTTTCTTAAAAACATGGATTATTTTTAGTGATTTTTCTATTACAAACACGTGAGTTATATTCGGACCATAAATAAAATAAAATTTTCATTTATAAATCAACATACGGTGGACAACTTTTGGGATGAGAATTCAATTATCCATTTGGATAACGATGACTGGGCACCTCACAAATAGGAACGTGATTGTGGACCCCACCTGTTTAAATGTCTTCTACTCTTAATGGATAAGGCTGTCGATGCTGGAATCAGCTCCTCTCATTCATGTCATCATTAATTAAATCCACGTCCTCAAACTACGGAGAGCCCCATTGGCCCTGTCCCACACGTCATAAGACTCAAAGTCATCTTCGGAAATATAAAAAGCGTGGTCGCTCCTTGCCAACGTGGCAGGTCAGCCTTTCCTTTCACTCGGATAAGGCTGCCAAAACCGCCAGCTAGAAACCCTAAAACCGCTGTCAGGGCAGCTGAAAACAGCCCAAAAGAAGATTTTTGCTTGTTGTAGAGAGGCGTATGTTCCGCCGCAAAGGAAAGCGGTCGGCCGCGAAGGGCTACGTGGCGCAATTTCTGTGGACATACACGGTGACCCCTGATCGGCTACCCGCTACAAAATGCCTTCAACGACTGCTGTCAGGAGGAGAATTTCAGTTGTTGCAGAGAGAAAAAAAGAAACAAAAATTCCGTGACAGAAATTCAAGATTGGCTTTGATTTCAAAATCCTATTTTCCTTGCGAGCAGCCATGGCGGACGAACGCTTCGTATCGGCATGCGATTTATCTTCATCTTCTTCTTTTTCTTCTATTTCTTCACCCGTTTCGACGGCCTCCTCGGCTTCCTCGGACGACATCACGGACAGCGGCAATTCTTCATGGGGTTTCTCGCCTCCAGCGTTGTCAGATGGCAATGGCGATGGCGGCGCTCTCTTCCACATGAAGTCTCTCATAGCGAGTCTCCCTTCTCGCAAGTAAGTATAATCGTGAATCGTATATACATTTACATAATCGCTGGCTTCATTTTGAACGGGACCTGCAGCAATCTTTTGTTGATTTTGGCTGTTTCTTTGAGTAATTTGCAGGAGGGGTTTGTCCAACTTTTTCACCGGCAAGTCGCAATCGTTTACGTCTCTGGCAGATGTAAAATGCGCGGAAGACCTCGCCAAGCCGGAGAAGAAGCTCAAGAGTTGCCACAGCTGGGCATCGACAGCATTCAATAATCAGACCATTCGATCATCAATATTCTCGGCAGGCTCAGCCGAATCCATTAGAATACCCCGCAAGGCTGCCAATGGCGCTAAGATGGGCAAGAAAGGCAGCCGTTCAAAGCCCGCGAATTCCTACAGGCTACCATTATCGCCTCCAAAACCGATTATATAGGCCTCACAGGGAACAGACAATGTACATTAATTTACAGATCGATTCCAAGCGACTGCTGAACATTGTACATAATACTCAAAATGAGCATTTTTATTTTCTGTAAACTTGTGAAACCCTAACCCTGACGGATTTCGATTCGGGGGCTGAAGAAACCCCCTATATGATGTAACGTATACTTTATTGTCAAATATTCAAAGGGCTTCCATGTTATGATTACTGTACAACATTGCCGTAATTGCAGATATAAGGAAAAGAAAGGATTAAAGATAAAGGAATAAGGGCTTAATGTGAGATTTTCTCTGCCCCTTTTGGTTTGCTCCAAAATTCAAAACCTAGATGGGAATCTTTGTCAAGAAGATATTCTCTTAGAGATACTCACGATATTTTCTCCCCTTCTCTTGTATCTTGTTCATTCATCTATCGATTATTAACGAAAAATCCTGTTATGGTTTCATTTTAATTCCTTGGACTTCATATATATATATATAGTATTAATGAGATGTGTAACAATCTAATTTTAATACAAAATTAAAATCAAATCATTATCCAGTAATGTTGTGCATACCAACAACACTTTCGAAGGCACCCTTTCTGTTGTTGTGGCCATTGCATGTATCTGTTACGGATATTAAGCAAACCAGTCTCGCTGAGGATCTCTGTAACACATGCTATGCCTTTTTATGTTTTCTGGTTGCAGCAAACATTGTTTCAATAAACTTTTTCTTTCCACAAAATTGTTGCTCGCTAGTAGTAGCAACATTCTCCACTAGAGAAAATCATAACACTGCAAATTGCCATAGAAAACCTTTGGTTCATGCAATCGATGCCACTTGCCTGTAGTTCCTGCGTTTTGGGATGTGGTATGCACTTCGTGGGTTTCAAGTTTGGTAGTGTAGGAACACAATTCAAATCTTCTTTTAACTTAGATCTTTCCTCAATGACAAAGTTTGGTAGTAAACCCTTCCTAATTCACAATTTGAATCCATTTTTTTTCAAATATTATTGTGAGAAATGTAAGTAATATAAATCTATCATCCAAATGATTTAGTGATTTAGTGGCCAATTAATTTCATAATATAAGTTTATACCGAGAGGAATCCATGAGTGTTTGCCAACACAATTTGTGACTTGAATAGTTATAAGTGCAATTCACGCATGTCTTTGCATGTCTTTAACACGTGAATACTCTACATACTCTCCATACAACATCTGGAAATGACTTTCTCCAAGTAGATAAAAAGGTATATGATAAAAAATTAAAAGATGAGATTTTTCATAGCCCATTTTAGTCAATTTTAGTTGATGAAAGCATTCATCAAACTATAGAGCACTCTTTGATTATTTATATTACATATTTGACAAATCAAGGAAGAGGTCAATGTGTAACAAAATTCATACGTTTGCTTCAAATAAAAGATGGAATGCAACTCAGTCTATATAATGATGCAGTGTGAACTCTTCTAACAAAGATGGATTGGATCTATCTTGATTAAGTTAGTTGGATTTGGATTTGATGGGGCATCTGCCATGAACGGTAGTCTTGAAGGTTTTTCTTTTAAGATATGTCGAGATGCTCCTCGTTTATTAGATATCCATTGTATAGTTCATAAGGAAGCATTAGCAACAAATTATGCTTCATCTTATTTTCCAGAGTTACAGTATATAGATAAATTTGAAACAAAGTTTATTTATGGATTGAGAAATCTACTAAAAACATGGAGCATTAAAAGAGCTAATGGAATCATTTCAAATCACTACGTTAAAGGTCTTACAAATTCATCAAATTAGGTGGGTCTCTAGAGGAAAGTTCATGGAAAGACTCATCAAATTCATGCCCACTTTGTTAAAAGATTGGAAGTTAGGGGAGAAAAATATGTATACGGTTGGCAACAATATTTCAAGTGCAATTTTGCATCCATTTGCTTGCAGATGTGCTCATTGAGTTAAATAAGTTGAATTAGAAGTTCTGAGAGGATCATGTTGATATTATCTCTCTTGGCACTACTTTAGATGTTACTATTAACATGCTCCGTAAATTATTTTTAGGCTCGGCATATTGGGGCCTGATGCAATGCAAATATCCTATATTTTACCTAGAGCACAAGGAGAAACTCTTGAGTTTTTAGATAACACAAGTATGGTACATTTACATCCATTGAGGTTTGGAATTTTTCCAAAGATACAAAAATCAGGGACACTAGATGATTGCATTATTTTAGGAAAATGTTTTGTGATGAAAGTGATTGAATCTCTAGGTAGGAGGTTCATAGATCTACCTATATTTAATGCTGCTAATTTTTTAAGTCCTCGACATTATTATGAATGAAATGTATGATAGAGACTCTCAAACGAAAAAAAAATGGTTGAATTGTTTATGTGAAAAGTTTAGTGTTGGGGACTCACCTATTGTGGATACTGCTAAATCTTTGCGTGAAATGGATTAATTTATTTGTACTATTTATAAATCATACCCTAAAAAGCATATGTTTGGAGCGTGGGATCTATGTGGAGATGAATTTGACTAGTTTGAAGGTTTTCCCTATTTGATGTGATTATGGCAAGCTATCCTTGTTATTCCAGCAAGTACAACAATGTGTGAAAGAGGCTTCTCAAAATTAAACAAGATAAAAAATGATAATAGACCAAGGCCTTCTTTGGAGACATTGGATATGTTAATATTTCTCTCTTTAAGTGGATCCGATGCTCTAAATGAGGTAGATTGGAATGTTATTTGTGATGTATGGAAACAAATGAAAACTAGAAAGTCTCTTCCATTGGGTAAATATATTGATGTTTTCATTGATGTAAGCTCAAATACTTTTGAAGAATCTCAAATGAATCAAAGAAAAAATTGTTTTCTATGTCCGTCAAATTGAAATTAAAATTCACCCTTCAAATTTGATCAGTGTAGCCATCCTTGATTGCTATCCCTAAAATATCCTATGTAATTTGCAAGGAGATAGACCTCCACTCATAACATATATTGAACCATTCAAAACACTTTTAGATCTCCCTCCACAACCAATAAGAAATACTTACTAACATGCATTTTAATTATTTTAATTTTTAACATAAATATCATCCCAACTAAATATTTCAAATTCATATATATATATATGTTAATTTTTATTTTTATTTACTCAATTTATAAAGCATTTTATAAAAAAAATTAATCTTAAAATATCAAAATTTAAAAAAAAAAACTCAAAATATAAGTTACATATAAAAGGTTGGTCTATATTTATTATAGTAATGGCACAGTATTGGATGCAAATAGGTGTGCTGACATTTTAATGGTGAGGCTGGCCAGTGGCCAACACTTCCTTTAAACACTCTCGTTGGAAAACAAATGGATACGCATTTATAGCAACTTATATTTGTTCAAACCAAGTCTGTACGATAGAATCAGTACAATATCAGTTTTCATTAATAGTAGGAATCGATCTAAAGGTGGTCAGATGTAATTCGCATATCTATTATTAATTTAACCCTTTTATGTTTTACAACTTAAAATCTTTTTTTTTTAACGAAAATGGAAATTGATAAAATGGTCCTTTTATGTTTTAGAACTTAAAATCTCTTCTGTTTTTTTTAACGAAAATGGAAATTGATAAAATGGTATCTTTTGGTTGTACTAAAATTTCGTTCATTCTATATATAAATGTGTGTAAGGTCTATTAATTTCTAAAACCCATGGAGAAACATTGATTAAGTTGAATGGTTACATTATTTTAAAGAAAGGTCAGTTAAGAGTGATTTTCTTCTCAACAAACAAATCATTAATTTCGATATACTAGTATATTTGTTTACATTCATATTGATATTCTTTCAACCAATTTACATGACTTGGTGACAAGTTTTATATCTTTTTGGAACTTTACATTTTATGGATTATTACTTTTTTACTTTCTTACTTTTGCAAAAATCATTAATTTCCATATACTAGTATATTTGTTTACATTCATATTGATATCCTTTCAACCAATTTACATGACTTGGTGACAAGTAATAATCATTTTGTAAGTTATTAATATTCTTTCTATCTTTCCACTTAAAAATGTTTTTCCATTCATATTCTTTCAACGAAGACATGACTTTTCCACTTACAAATGATATTCTATTCATATTAATATCCTTTCAACCAATATTTTTTTTTTACTTTGAAAAAAAACACTAATAATATTATAGTAGAATATTACATTTATCATTTCAGCATTCCAGCTTTCCAAATTCAGATTACCCTTCCTCTTTGATCAAGCAAAAGCTTTTACAGTTTTGTACAGACCTTAAAGCTACTTTTTCTCAAGCTTTACATCAACTAGCTCTTATACAATTTTGTTATATCCAACATTTCTTACTGTTTTCAAACAAACAAAAAAATACATGCATTATAATGTCTAAAGAATTCTCTGTTTTCAAAACAGCCCTTAAAGCTACTTTTTCTCGAGATATCAGCTAACTCTTATAAAATTTTGTTATATCCATCATTTTTCAAACAAACAAAAAAATACATGCATTTAAACCGGACACCAACTGTTTAAAAAAAAAATACATGCATTGGACTGTTTCTGCCACCAATCTGTACTAATATTATCTTGATAGTTGTCCATTGTTTTACATTATGTACCATGCAACTAATATATAACTAAATGATTATTAATAATCATTTTGTAAGTTATTAATATTCTTTCCACTAATCACAATCAACATTGTAATTAGTGGAGATAAAAGTACAAATGTACATTTATAAAAAAAATTAATTTATAACTAAAATTCAAATAAAGCTAAGTATTTCTCAGACTCTCTACTAGCACTAACCAATTTATTTCAATCTGAAATCTTTATTCTTAAAAAAAAATAACTCACTTCAATATTACATTGATATTACGGAATAACTTTTTATAAAAACTAAAAACCGTTTATGTAATTATAAAAACTTTAAATATAATATTAATATCTATAAATAAATTTTAACTTTCTTATAATTTATAAATTAAAAAAATAAAACAATTCATTAATATTTCATATATATAGACACATAATAAATTAAATTAATATATCTATATGGCTCGAAAGCTTTAATTTACAGCATATAATGATAAATTGTATAGCATCAATAATGTAAAATCGAAAAAAGAATGGCGTTGTGAATACTATTTAATTTAATTTATATCGTATAATAATCAATTGTATAACATTAATAATGTAAAATAGGATCTCAATGTATGGCAAGGCAATGTAATATTAGTTGAAGGAATGCTTAAGGTTTGTCATATCAATCCTATATGTGAGACCTGAGGAAAGGGTGTGGGATGTTAATGAGGAAAGGGTGTGGGATTTTAATGGAGCCCATGTGAAATCATAGCACTCTCTATCGTAAATCCAATGATCATAGTTGTTATGCTTTGAATTTTGTGTGTGGTTATATGGGGATGAATCCTTCTATTCGAGTTTATTAATGAAGAAATTCATGCCATGATGGCATTGGAGTTTAGCTAGTTCAAGACAAATAGTTAGAACGTTACAGTTTGGAATTTATGAATTTATGGATAGTGTTGAGTGTGGGGTAATTGCCATGTCCATAAAAGTGATAAAGCTAATAAAAATAACTCATTTTCTCAATTGGAATCAAATTGTCTATCCTTTAAAATCCATTTTTTCACTTTGGAATAAAGAAACTCTTTCTTGGTCTCAAATCTCAAAATAATTAATGACCAACATAGATATGAGAGGGATCAAATCTCTCTAGGTGCAAACCCTTCCTCAACATTTGCACTTTCGGCATTATTTAAGTGTGTAATGCAATGTTTATGATTTTAATTTATCTAATTTGTGTAGTTTTACATTTATCTCGTCTTAAATGTTTTAAATTTAATTTGAGTCTGTTAGGATATTTTAATACTCCATCATTGTCCTACTTGCATTATTTACCATTTGCTAGCACTTAGTGATGTTATTTCCCCCCTAGTGGTGTGCAGATGTCATCTAGGACCCATTAGCCACCAAATGCGCCATGCATGCATGATTTTAGGACCCTTAGAGGGAGTTCCCTATATTTTAGGAGCCCACTTAGTAACTCAATTCAATCTAATTGAGTTACACATGAGTTGGTGACTCTAATTGGGAGTTTGAGCTCCGATCACCACTAATTGTGGCCTTATGCACCCTTTTCTGATTGATTTGCATGAAAAACTCATGGATGCGCCCTCCTTGGTTAGTTAACTAACTATATCTTCAGTTCACTAAGATTTGGTTGAGTTTAATTGAGTTTGGGACTTCCAGAGCACTAATTGAGGTGACAATTGCTATGCTAAACAAATTGTGACTTGAATTCTCCAAGGAGATTCGAAGAGTCTCTATTGTATCATCATTGTTGACTATATTGATTATTGGATAATTACACACTATTATGTTCCTATTTGAGTTCTCATGCATGATTAATTGTCTGCTTATTTTTACTACAATTTTCACTGTAATTCATCTTTTATGCTCATTCTTTCTCTGTGAGGTATACTCAGCTCCATGATGTGCTGTGATTTAGAATTTCACATGGTATCAGAGCTCAGTGAGCTTAGGTTGAGCAGTTGCTTTCAGTAGTGCACCAGAATCCTCTAGATTTCCATAGCAAATCATGGTGCCATTGCATTGAATTCATTGGATCCATATAAAAGTGTCTATTTTCCTGAAGCAATGCTTAGTAGTAGTTTATCTCCAAAATTGAGATTTTTTGCAGAATTTTGAAGGGTTTTTAGTGCAACAGTTTAGTTTGTATTCGCTCCAGCAGTTCATATGGAGAATTCGAATGTTCCTCTGTCTCCGAGGATCATGACACCCTTCAATTATCTTGATTGGAGGGTTGATATGCAGATGGTGTTGTGCAACAAGTCATTGTACAGGGTAACAATGGGAAAGGAGATCGAACCTCAAGCAGTTGGTGAGAAGGTCAAGTATCTAAATAGATTGGATGAAGCATTTGGTTTCATGTGTACTCATATTTCCAGAGATCTACTCTTCCACTTGAGGAATTGAAGACTCCAAGAGAGGTTTGGTTGAAGCTAGAGACCCTCTTCGGCAAACAAGATGAGTTGAGGGGCCATATTCTGGAGAATGAGTTAATTTCTCTTCAATCTAGCAGTTTCAAAACCATCCAACAATTCTTTTCCAAATTCAAATATTTGGCCATGCAATGCAAGCAGTGTGGCATTGAGAAGAAGGATGAGCAGTTGGTGCTATCTATTCTAAAAAGCTTGCCCCGGAGTTCTCCATTTTTGTTTCTACATTCCATTCAAGGAGATTGTCAATCCCCAACTGGAAATTTCCCTCTCTAGATGCATTCACCGAATCTCTTATCCAAGAACAATACAAAATGATTCAGATGGGCGCTTTGCAAGCCTCCAGAAAATAGGCTCTTATGGTTCGGGAGTCAAAAATTGCGAATGCCAAAGGGTAAAGAGAAGAAGCAATTTGAATCCAAGAAGAGTGCAAATTCTAGTCCATCGGAAGGAGCCTCCGGCTCTAAGAAGGACAAGCAAAAGGGATTTGAAAAATCCAAGTGTTCTTATTGCAAGAAAGGAAACCATCTAGAGAGTTCATGCATGAAGAAGAAGATAGATCAATTGACCAAACTTCTTGAACAAAACAATATTGCCCTCCCAAAAGGAACAAGGGATTTTGATTCTAGAAGTGAGAGAGATGATCATGAGAGATGCCATGCACTGAAGGCTGGATTCTCACAATCACAAGAATTCCTCATAGATTATGGAGCCTCCAACCACATAGTTTCCTCCCGAGAGTCTTTCTCTTCTTTAGATCTCATTGATGGTCCTAGCATTCACATGGGAAATGATTATCAAATCTTAGCTGCAGGGAATGGCACAATACAACTAGAGCATGAAAAGTTCAAAAATGTTCTATTTGTGCCTTCTTTGTCAGCAAATTTGTTGTATGAACTTATCAGATGACTCACATAGTTTCACTGAAGAAAGTGGTATTTGGAACACAATTGATATTGTAGAGATATCTATTGGGAATATTATAGTGAAATGGGTTGTAAACCATGCCTCAAAGGCATATGAATTCTCTCACTTTTTTTCCATACTCTTTGCCTACTCCATTGGCATTTGATGAAGATCGTAGTGATATATCTTCTAATGAATATGAGGATCAATATCTTGGTGTTGAGAATAAAGTTCAAACATATCCCGATCCAAATCCAACACCTGCTCCCAATCCATGGCCAAGGCCAATATGGGCTCACAAAGTCCTTGTAGCTGTTGGGAACATAGTTGGGGATCCATCTAACCATAGAACCACCAGATCTCAGTATCATGCAAACCTTGCACTATGTCATGCAAATCCACTTCTCTCAGAGAGGTGTTACATGATGGTGGGGTATGATCCACAATCCCTTGAAGAGACTTGCCATGGGGGATCTACAACCAAGTACAAATATCGGTTGGTTGACAAAGGGTACTCAAAGGTTCATGATTTGTACTACAATGATCCATTCGATTCAGTAGCCAGAAGGGTTCCTGGAAGACTTATTTTGGCAAATACAACTTTGACACAGTGGGAGGTACATCAGAGGAGAAGATCCATATCTAGATCCAACACCTTCATTTATATCCTACATAGGAGCAGATTGCCTACATTTTTACAAAGGCTTTCACTCATAAAAAAATTTCATTCTCTGCTTAGTGTGAAGGTTATTTGAGTTCCCTACTTCTGTCCTATTTTTTTTTTGGTGGGGGGTTCCCATGAGGTTTTCCCCATTACCTCATTGCATGGATAGTTATTCCTTTTTTACCATTTATTTTATTGTATGGGTGACCTTTGGTCTTAGTAACCAGGGCCCAGGATGCCAAGTTTGGATTAAGGGGGGGCGTTAGGATATTTTAATACTCCATCCTTGTCCTACTTGCATTATTTACCATTTGCTAGAACTTAGTGATGTTATTTTCCCCCTAATGGTGTGCAGATGTCATCTAGGACCCATTAGCCACCTAAAGCTCCCTGCATGCATGATTTTAGGACCCTCAAAGGAAGTTCCCTATATTTTAGGATCCCACTCAATAACTCAGTTCAGTCTAATTGAGTTACACATGAGTTGGTGAATCTAATTGAGATTTTGAGCTTCGATCACCACTAATTTTGGCCTTATGCGCCCTTTTCTGATTGATTTGCATGAAAAACTCATGGATGCGCCCTCCTTGGTCAGTTGACTCACTGTATCATCAATTCATTGAGATTTGGTTGAGTTTAATTGAGTTTGGTACTTCTGGAGCACTAATTGAGGCGACAATTACTATTCTAGATAGACCCTGACTCAAATTACCCGAGGTGATTCGAATTCTCTCTATTCTATCATCATTGTTGACTATACTGATTATTGGAACATTACACACTATTATGTTCCTATCTGAGTTCCCATGCATGTTTAATTGTCTGCTCATTTTTTTGCAGTTTTCATTGTAATTCATCTTTTTTGCTCATTCTTTCTCTGTGTGGTATACTCAGCTCCATGATCTGCTGTGATTTATAATTTCACATGGTATCAAATCTCAGTGAGCATAGGTTGAGCAGTTGCTTTCAGTAATGCACTAGAAGCCTATGGATTTCCACAACAAATCCTGCTGCCATTTCATTGAATTCATTGGAGAAATCCTTTGAGGTCTAGTGAGGTGTGAAGGATCCGGATAAAAGTTCCTATTTTCCTAAAGCAGTGCTCAGTAGTATTTTATCTCCAAAATTGAGTTTTTTTGCAGGATTTTGAAGGTTTATCAGTGCAACAGTAGCAACAGTTCAGTTTGTATTCTCTCCAGCAGTTCATATGGAGAATTTGAATGTTCCTTTATCTCTGAGGATGTTGACACCCTTCAATTATCTCGATTGGAGGGATTATATGCAGATGTTGTTGCACAACAAGTCACTGTACAGGGTAACAATGGAAAAGGAGGGAAAACCTTAAGAAGTTGTTGAGAAGGTCAAGTATCTAAATAGATTGGATGAGGCATTTGGTTTCATGTGTATTCATATTTCCAGAGATCTACACTTCCAACTCGAGGGATTGAAGACTCCAAGAGAGGTTTGGTTGAAGCTAGAGACCCTCTTCAACAAACAAGATGAGCTGAGAGGCCATATTATGGCGAATGAGTTAATTTCTCTTCAACCCAACAGTTTTAAAACCATCCAACAATTCTTTTTCAAATTCAAATCTGTGGTCATGCAATGCAAGCAATGTGGCATTGAGAAGAAGGATGAGCAGTTGGTGCTATCCATTCTAAGCAAGCTTGGTTTGGAGTTATCCATTTTTGTTTCTACATTCCATTAAGGGAGATTGTCAATCCCCAACTGGAAATTACCCTCTTTAGATGCATTCACCGAATCTCTCATCCAAGAACAAGACAAAATGATTTAGACGGGCACTTTGCAAGCCTCCAAAAATCAGGCTCTTGTGGTTGGGGAGTCAAAAAGTGTGAATGCCAAAGGGAAGAAGAAGGGTAAAGAGAAGAATCAATTTGAATCCAAGTAGAATGCAAAGTTTAGTCCATCAGAAGGAGCCTCCAGCTCCAAGAAGGACAAGCAAAAGGGATTTGATAAATGCAAGTGTTCCTTTTGCAAGAAATGAAACAATATAGAGAGTTCATGCGTGAAGAAGAAGATAGATCAATTGACCAAACTTCTTGAACAACACAATATTTCCCTCCCAGAAGGAACAAGGGATTCTGATTCTAGAAGTGAGACAAATGATCATGAGATATGCCATGCACTAAAGGATGGATTCTCACAATCACAATCCTTCCTAATAGATTCTAGAGCCTCCAACCAGATGGTTGCCTCCTGAGAGTTTTTCTCTTCTTTAAATCTCATTGATGGTCCTAGCATTCACATTGGAAATGATTCTCAAATATCAGTTGTAGGGAAGGGCACAATACAACTAGAGCATGGAAAGTTCAAAATTGTTTTATTTGTGCCTTTTTTGTCAGCAAATTTGTTGTTTGTTCATCAGATGACTCACACATGTTCACCGAAGAAAGTATTATTTGGTCCTAACACAGTTGAGATTACAGAGATACCTACTGAGAAAATTATATCTAAAGGGGTTGCAAACCATGCCTCAAAGGCATATAAGTTCTCTCACTTTTTTCCATACTCTCTTCCTACTCCATTGGAATCTGATGAAGATCAAAGTGATATCTCTTCTAATGAAGATGAGGATCAAGATCTTGGTGTTGAGAATAAAGTTCAAGCATATCCAGATCCAGATCCAACCCCTGCTCCCAATCCATGGCCAAGGCCAATATGAGCTCACAAAGTCCTTGTAGTTGTTGGGGATCCATTTGACCATAGAACCACCAGATCTGAGTATCATGCAAACCTTGCACTATGTCATGCAGATCCACTTCTCTCATAGAGGTTCTACATGACGGTGGGGTTTGATCCACAATCCCTTGAAGAGACTTTCCATGGGGGATCTACATCCAATTACAAATTTTAGTTGGTTGACAAAGGGTACTCAAAGGTTCATGATTTGGACTACAATGAGCCATTCGATCCAGTATCAAGAAGGGTTCCTGGAAGACTTATTTTGGCAAATATAGCTTCAACATAGTGGGAGGTACATCAGAGAATTAGATCCAGATCTAGATCCAGCACCTGCATTTATATCCTACATTGGAGCAGATTGCCTACATTTTTACAAAGGATTTCACTCAAGAAATTTTTTCCTTCTCTGCTTAGTGTGAAGGTTATTTGAGTTCCCTACTGCTGTCCTATTTTTTAGGGGGTGGTTTCCCATGAGGTTTTTCCCATTACCTTGTTGCATGGATATTTATTCCTTTTTTATCATTTATTTGATTGTATGGATGACCTTTGGTCTTAGTAAACAGGGCCCAGGATGGAAAATTTGGATTAAGGGGGGGTGTTAGGATATTTTAATGCTCCATCGTTGTCCTACTTGCATTATTTACCATTTTCTATCACTTAGTGATGTTATTCCCCCCCTAGTGGTGTGCATATGTCATCTAGGACCCATTATCCACCTAATGCACCCTGCATGCATGATTTTAGGACCATCAGAGGAAGTTCCCTATATTTTAGGAGCTCACTCAGTAACTCAGTTCAGTCTAACTGAGTCACACATGAGTTGGTGACTCTAATTGAGAGTTTGAGCTCCAATCACCACTGATTGTGGCCTCATGCACCCTTTTTTTATTGATTTTCATTAAAAACTTATGGATGAGCCCTCCATGGTCAGTTAACTGACTCTATCATCATTTCACTGAGATTTGGTTGAGTTTAACTGAGTTTGGGAGTTCTAGAGCACTAATTGAGGTGACGATTACTATGCTAGGCAGAATGTGACTCGAATTCTCCGAGGAATTTGAATTGTCTCTATTGTATCATCATTTTTTACTATAATGATTATCGGATCATTACACACTATTATGTTCCTATATGAGTTCTCATGCATGAGTAATTGTTTGCTCATTTTTACTACAATTTTCACTGTAATTCATCTTTTATGCTCATTCTTTCTCTGTGAGGTATACTCAACTCCATGATATGTTGTGATTTAGAATTTCACATGGTATCAGAGCTCAGTGAGCGTAGGTTGAGAATCTTCTTTCATTAGTGCACCATAAGCCTCTAGATTTCCACAACAAATCTAGGTGCCATTGCATTGAATTCATTGGAGAAATACTTTGAGGTCTAGCCAGGTGTGAAGGATCTGGATAAAAGTGCTTATTGTCTTAAAGTACTGCTCAATAGTAGTTTATCTCCAAAATTGAGATTTGTTTTGCAGGTTTTTAAAGGTTTTTTAGTGCAGTAGTAGCAACAGTTCAGTTTGTATTCGCTCCAGCAGTTCATATGGAGAATTCGAATGTTCCTCTGTCTCCGAGGATCCTAACACCCTTCAATTATCTTGATTGGAGGGTTGATATGCAGATGGTGTTGCGAAACAAGTCACTATACAGGGTAACAATGGGAAATGAGGTCAAAACTCAAGCAGTTGTTGAGAAGGTCAAGTATCTGAATAGATTGGATGAAGCATTTGGTTTCATGTGTATTCATATTTCTAGAGATCTACTCTTCCATCTCGAGGGATTGAAGATTGCAAGAGAGGTTTGGTTGAATATATATACCCTCTTCGGAAAACAAGATGAGCTTAGGGGCCATATTCTAGAGAATGAGTTAATTTCTCTTCAACCCAGCAATTTCGAAACCATCCAGCAATTCTTTTCCAAATTCAAATCTTTGGTTATGCAATGTAAGCATTGTGGCATTGAGAAGAAGGATGAGCAGTTGGTGCTATCCAGTCTAAGCAAGATTGTTCCGAAGTTTTCCATTTTTGTTTCTACATTCCATTCATGTAGATTGTCAATCCCCAACTGGAACTTTCCCTCTCTATATTCATTCACCGAACCTCTCATCCAAGACAAGACAAACGGATTCATATGGGCGCTTTGCATGCCTCCAAAAATCAGGCTCTTATGGCTAGGAGTCAAAAAGTGCGAATTCCAAAGGGAAGAACAAGGGTAAAGATAAGAAGCAATTTGAATCCAAGAAGAATGCAAAGTCTAGTCCATCAGAAGGAGCCTCCAGCTCCAAGAACGACAAGCAAAAGGGATTTTAAAAATCCAAGTGTTCTTATTGTAAGAAAGGAAATCATCCATAGAGTTCATGCCTGAAGAAAAAGATAAATCAATTGAACAAAATTCTTGAACAACACAATATTGCCCTCCCAGAAGGCGCAAGGGAATTTGATTCTGGAAGTGAGACAGTTGATCATGAGAGATTCCATGCACTTAAGGCTGGATTCTCACAATCACAAGCCTTCCTCATAGATTCTGGAGCCTCCAACCACATGGTTGGCTCCCGAGAGTCTTTCTCTTCTTTAGATATAATTGATGGTATTAGCATTCACATGGGAAATGATTTTCAAATCTCAGCTGCAAGGAAGGGAACAATACAACTAGAGCATGGAAAGGTAAAAAAATGTTCTATTTGTGCCTTTTTTGTCAACAAATTTGTTGTCTGTTTATCATATGACTCACACAGGTTCACGGAAGAAAGTGGTCTTTGGTACTAACACAGTTGAGATTGTAGAGATATCTACTGGGAAGATTATAGCGAAAGGGGTTGTAAACCATGCCTCAAAGGCATATGAATTATCTCACTTTTTTCTATACTCTCTGCCTACTCCATTGGAATATGATGAAGATCAGAGTGATATCTCTTCTAATGAAGATGAGGATCAAGATATTGATGTTAAGAATAAAGTTAAAGCATATCCAGATCCAAATCCAAAACCTGCTCCCAATTCTTGGC
The DNA here is from genome assembly GCA_027924585.1 of Larix kaempferi. Classification (NCBI taxonomy): domain Eukaryota; kingdom Viridiplantae; phylum Streptophyta; class Pinopsida; order Pinales; family Pinaceae; genus Larix; species Larix kaempferi. The sequence continues at coordinate 4,559,853 of BSBM01000361.1, read as the reverse complement.
CAGGGCCAATATGGGCTCACAAAGTCCTTGTAGCTATTGGGAACATAGTTGGGGATCCATTTGACCATTGAACCATCATATTTCATTATCATGCAAACCTTGCACTATGTCATGCAGATCCACTTCTCTCAGAGAGGTGCTACATGATGGTGGGGTTTGATCCATAATCCCCTGAAGAGACTTGCCATGGGGGATCTACAACCAAGTACAAATATTTGTTGGTTTGAAAAGGGTACTCAAAGGTTCATGATTTGTACTACAATGAGCCATTCGCTCCAGTATCAAGAAGGATTCCTGGAAGACTTGTTTTGGAAAATACAACTTCGACACATTGGGAGGTACATCATAGGAGCAGATCCAAATCTAGATCCAACACCTGCATTTCTATCCTACATAGGAGAAGATTGCCTACATTTTTACAAAGGCTTTCACTTAGGAAAATTTTTCCTTCTCTGCTTAGTGTGAAGGTTATTTGAGTTCTCTACTGCTGTGCTATTTTTTAGAGGGAGGGTTTCCCATGAAGTTTTCCCCATTACCTTGTTGCACGTACAATTATTTGTTTTTTATCATTTATTTGATTGTATGGGTGACGTTTGGTCTTAGTAACCAGGGCCCAGAATGCCAAGTTTGGATTAAGGAGGGGTGTTAGGATATTTTAATACTCGATCATTGTCCTACTTGCATTATTTACCATTTGTTAGCACTTAGTGATATTATTTTCTCCCTAGTGCTGTGCATATGTCATCTATGTAATGCCTCGTTCTGCCCTTATCACTTGAACTATCATTAACTATTGTATTTGCTTATTATTGTGGAACTTCATTAGTTTGATTACACTGTGGACATATGAATTTACTATTTTGCAAAGTTTACGTATATATGGGTGTGGTGTTAATATGATGAATTATGTTTGTGTTTTGATTATGTCTCTAAAATGAAAATTTAATAAACGATGGGTACGTAGATACCAAGTTAGAGTTATACGTTGCATGGATGGATATGATACCAGGTGCATGGTACATAGGAAAATGATTTTTCATTATTGATCATTAGTAATGAAATGTATATACATGTCAATGATTACACGATATTCTCGATCTTGTGATTGGAGACTAACCTAAAGGTTAAAAGAGCTAAGTGATAGCCGAGTCCTACGAGGTGGGAGTACCACTGGGACATGAATTCTAAAAGATAAATGGTATGCAAGTGATGCATTACTGTTTAGCATGATTATTGTGTTATTATCATGATGTGTGGGCAGGTGTGGGGTTTCGGGAAACTCAACCGCCCAACTTGGTTATTTGATGACAAACCTTGAGTACAACAGTCGCAATGCAGTCACTATGTCGATGAAGACATAGTCCCTTGTTCCATTAGGAGGGTGGAGGCATTACCCACCGTTTATCCCCGAAACCTAGAGTAATGGGAGGGATGTGCTACGACACGCTCCCCAAGGTGTGTGATGATGGCTGGTGGGTGCCTTATGGAGAAACTTAGTTGATATAGTCGACACTTCCGCTTACGGGTTCTAACTGGAGCCATTCATGGCGTGACACTCCAGGGTAGTCCAACAGAGGAAGGATATGATGTGGAATTTAGATGTGAATTAGGTAGAAGGAGGTAGGTAGATAGGAACGTCTTGGATGTTTTAGAGGGAACTTAACTAACTGTGTGTGTGTGTGTTGAAACCTCTATTTGATTCTTGTGTTGTAACTCAATATTACATTTGTGTAATAGCTTATTATGATATGAGTTAGTGGTAGTAGGTACCCTTCCTTGTAATTGATTGATTAAACTAATGTGAACATAAAGATAATTATATGAAACCTTAAATGGATAACTATCACAAAAACTAATAATGTTAAAGCAATTAGGTTATATGTATGCTCGTTTTACCTCCATGGAAGATTATTATTATTAGTTCTAGCAAGTATGCTATGCGAGATAATGTTGCTTATAGTACATATCTGATTGATGCATACACTGGCCACGCATGCACACTTTGCACATGTATGCTAATATCGATATATGATTACTAGACATGTTAAATAATTGTATAAGTTGTTATGAATAACTAAGTTAATTGTGCGATGATCCAATGAGCATTTAAGTTTTTAAGTATATGTGAACATTGTAATAAGCAATTGATTAAGTATCGTCAATTAGAATTGTCGTAAGGAAATTATAGTGAATAAAACATAAATATTGTTCCATATGTGTCAGAAGAATTGTATTGTTTAATCGTTATCATGTTTGTTTAAAACACTTAAGGGTGCTTTGCTTACAAATACAAGAATGTTGTGTTGGTACTAGGGTACTTGTCGGTTAAACAAACAAATATTATTATGATTTATTAAACACTAATAATTATTATTTATTATTATAAATATTATTGTTATTATTATTTAAATGTTAATGATAATAGAATTGTCCCGTAGCAACTGAATTATTATAAGGATTATTGAGTAAAGTAATTAATCAAAGTATTAATTGAAACAATTGTGAAAAAGTTAAAAAGAAATATTTAAAAGATGAGATAGGATGGCATTAAAGTAATAGTGTTATTAATTTTAATTACCATGTAAGACAATTGATCTGGATGGGTAATATATTTAATATACTCACCACTACCGACTTGAAAAGTCAACACTAATAGCTATTATATTATTATTTTATTAAAACGTATTTAATGCTAAAATAGTGAGTGGGACTAATAATTAACCCACCGTGAAAATCCCAAGTGAACATATCAAAGATTCATTAATGAATGTGCAACCAACTCACCCAACTAAATTAATTGACATTTATGCCATTGAACTACTCAAGAAAATAGGTACCTAAAAATATATTATTTTATAAGGATGGAAATAAAGAAATAAATGTTTGGGGTTTGGAGTGATTTGACGGGGGCGGTGGAGTAAGCCCGAAGGTTGAGTAGGATGAAAAGAGTATTTTAGGGGGTTATCGGGAGAAGAAAGGTGGGGGCACTATGAAGGAAGGAGAAATTTTTGGAAGGGAGTCTTTGAGGAGGGGGACAACTCGAGGTTTGGAGGAAAGGAAGGATGCAGGAGGAACAACATAGGAGGTCATTTTTTTTTTCAAGGGAATTATTGAACTAGTTGGACTGGTTGTACTCAAGTTTTGGGCTCGGGGTCCAAGAAGAAATTATTAGAGCTAGGAAGTTGGCGAGACTTTCCTAGTTGGCAGGGTGGTAAACTTATTTTGGCGGGTTGAGTTTTCTGCTACGCTACACGTATTTTACCTGTATGATAATTTCAATTTTTACACTTGAAAATATATAAACTGCTGAAAAGAAATATAGATAGAACTGATGTTGCTTATAACTGTACATAGTTGATTTCTACCTGTTAGAATTTGCTATCTATTTCAAAAAAAAGGTATTTTTACTTCTATCTATATCATAATCCAAATAATTTACAATACCACTGAATGCAAGAAATAGAAGGACTCAAAACAGAATAACTGAAACAATCTTTCAAAGTGCAAGATTTCCATTAAATTAAACTGAGGACCTGGTGAGGTCTTTACACATGGTGTCAGAGCCGAAGGATCAGAAACTTAGACCTTAGGACCTACTTACACCTAGACTTACTATGAAATTGACCACAAGCTACAAAAAAATACCTGCTACAACCTAGTCACAACTTGAGCAGGAAATTCTGAAATTCTGTGTAAACCTAGCATCCTCAACCTGAAGACTTGGACATAAACAATCTAAAGCAAAATCTAGAATAGATCATTACAGTCACAACCCTCTTGATTCCACCTCCCATATTCTTAGTTTCACAACAATTTTCATTTATAAATCAACATACGATGGACAATTTTTCGGATGAGAATGTCAAGGATACGGTGGTTCGTTGGTTGAGATAGATGGATTTGATTCCATCCACCCGGGTTCAATTCCATTGAGACATCTTCTAGCTTGGATGACCCACTGATAGGCATGTCACAAAGAGGATTGTCAATGTGAGTGTGAGTGTGAGTGTGAATGTGAGTGTGGTTCCCACCTGTTTAAATGCCTTCCACTCTTAATGGATAAAGCTGGCGATGCTGGAATCAACTCCTCTCATTCATGTCATCATTATTTAAATCCACGTCCTCAATCGTACCTCAAACTACAGAGAGACCCATTGGCCCTGGCCCACATGTCATAAGACTCAAAGTCATCTTCGGAAATATAAAAAACGTGGTCGCTCCTTGCCAACGTGGCAGGTCATCCCTTCCTTTCACTCGGATAATGCTGCCAAAACCGCCAGCTAGAAACCCTAAAACCGTTTAGGGCAGCTGAAAACAGCCCAAAAGAAGATTTTTGCTTGTTGTAGACAGGCGTATGTCCCACCGCAAAGGAAAGCGGTCAGCCGCGAAGGGTTACGTGGCGCAATTTCTGTGGACATACACGGTGACCCCTGATCGACTACCTGCTACAAAATGCCCACAACGACCGTTGTCACGAGAAGAATTTCAGTTGTTGCAGAGAGAAAAAAAAGAAACAAAAGTTCCATGACAGAAATTCAAGATTGGCTTTGATTTCAAAATCATATTTTCCTTGCGAGCAGCCATGGCGGACGAACGCTTCGTATCGACATGCGATTTATCTTCATCTTCTTCTTCTTTTTCTATTTCTTCACCCGTTTTGACGGCTTCCTCGGACGACATGACAGACATCGGCAATTCTTCATGGGGTTTCTCGCCTCCAACATTGTCCGATGGCAATGGCGATGGCGGCCCTCTCTTCCACATGAATTCTCTCAGAGCGAGTCTCCCTTCTCGCAAGTAAGTCTAATCGTGAATCGTATACACATTTACATAATCGCTGTCTTCATTTTGAACGGGACCTGCAGCAATCTTTTGTTGATTTTGGCTATTTGTTTGAGTAATTTGCAGGACGGGTTTGTCCAACTATTTCACCCGCAAGTCGCAATCGTTTCGTATCTGGCAGATGTAAAATGCGTGGAAGATCTCGCCAAGCCAGAGAAGAAGCTCAAGAGTTGCCACAGCTGGGAATCGACAGTGAAATCAGCATTCAATAATTCATAAATATTCTCGGCAGGCTCATCCGAATCCATTAGAACACCCCGCAAGGCTGCCAATGGCATTAAGATGGGCAAGAAAGGCAGTCGTTCAAAGCCCACGAATTCCTACAGGCTACCATTATCGCCTCCATAACAGATTATATAGGCCTCACAGGGAACAGACAATGTACATTAATTTACAGATCGATTCCAAGCGACTGTTGAACATTGTACATAATACTCAAAATGAGCATTTTTATTTTCTGTAAACTTCTGAAACCCTGACGGATTTCGATTCGGGGGCTGAAGAAACCCCCTATATGATGTAACGTATACTTTAATGTCAAATATTCAAAGGGCTTCCATGTTATGATTACTGTACAACATTGTCGTAATTGCAGATACAAGGAAAGGAAAAAAGGATTAAAGATAAAGGAAGAAGGGCTTAATGTGAGATTTTCTCTGCCCTTTTAGGGTTTGCTCCAAAATTCAAAACTAGATGGGAATCTTTGTCAGGAAGATATTCTCTTAAGAGACACTCACAATATTTTCTCCCCTTCTCTGGTTTCTTGTTCATTCATCTATCGATTATTATCGAAAAATGTTGTTATGGTTTCATTTTAATTCCTTGGACTTCATATATATAGTATTAATGAGATGTGTAACAATCTAATTTTAATAAAAAAATTAAAATCAAATCATAATTCAGTAATGTTGTGCATACCATCAACACTTTCAAAGGCACCCTTTCTATTGTTGTGGCCATTGCATGTGTCTGTAACCGATATTAAGCAAACCAGTCTCACTGAGGATCTCTATAACACATGCTATGCCATTTTATGTTTTCTGGTTGCAACAAACATTGTTTCAATAAACTTTTTCTTTCCATTGCTATAGAAAACCTTTGGTTCATGCAATCGATGCCACTTGCTTGTAGTTCCTGCATTTTGGAATGTGGTATGCACTGCGTGGGTTTCAAGTTTGGTAGTGTAGGGACACAATTCAAATCTTCTTTTAATTTAGATCTTTCCTCAATGACAAAGTTTGGTAGTAAACCCTTTCTAATTGAGAATTTGAATCCATTTTTTTTTTCAAATTTTCTTTGGAATAGCTTATCCCATCTCAAAATAATGAAATTTTAATTCCTACTTCGATTATTGTGAGAAATGTAAGCAATATAAATCTATTAGTCCAAATGATTTAGTGGCTAATTAATTTTATAATATGAGTTTACAGCAAGAGGAATCCATGAGTGTTTAATGTCGTAACTTACCATCCGCCAACACAATTTGTGACTTGAATAGTTATATGTGCAATTCACGCATGTCTTTAACACGTGAATACTCTACATACTCTGCATACAACATCTGGAAATGACTTTCTCCAAGTAGCTAAGGAGGTATATTATAAAAAATTAAAAGATGAGATTTTCCATAGCCCATTTTACTCAAGTTTAGTTGATGAAAGCATTGATCGAACTATGGAGTACTATTTGATTATTTATAGTACATATTTGACAAATCAATGAAGAGGTCAATGTGCAACAAAATTCATACGCTTGCTTCAAATAAAAGATGGAATGCAACTCAATCTATATATGATGCACTGAGAACTCTTTTAACAAAGATGGATTGGATCTATCTTGATGAAGTTAGTTGGATTTGGATCCGATGGGGCATCTGCCATGAACGGTAGTCATGAAGATTTTTCTTTTAAGTTATGTCAAGATGCTCCTAGTTTACTAGATATCCGTTGCATAGTTCATAAGGAAGCATTAGCAACAAATTATGCTTCATCTTATTTTCCAGAGTGGCAATATATTGATAAATTTGAAACAAAGTTTATTTATGGATCGAGAAATCTACTAAAAAAACATAGAGCATTAAAAGAGCTAATGGAATCATTTCAAATCACTAAGTTAAAGGTCTTACAAATTCAGCAAATTAGGTGGCTCTCTAGAGGAAAGTTCATGGAAAGACTCATCAAATTCATGCCCGCTTTGTTAAAAGATTGGAAGTTAGGGGAGAAAAATATGTATACGGTTGGCAACAATATTTCAAGTGCAATTTTGCATCCATTTGTTTGCATATGTGCTCATTGAGTTAAATAAGTTGAATTATAAGTTCCAAGAGGATCATGTTGATATTACCTCTCTTGGCACTACTTTAGATGTTACTATTAACATGCTTCGTAAATGATTTTTAGAAGGGATATCTGGGGCAGATGCAATGCAAATATCCTATATTTTAGCACAAGTATGGTACATTTACATCCATTGAGATTTTGAATTTTGCAAAAGATACAAAAATCAGGGACACTAGATGATTGCATTCTTTTAGAAAAATGTTTTGTGATGAAGGTGATTGAATCTTTAGGTAGGAGGTTCATAGATCTACCTATATTTAATGCTGCTAATTTTTTAAGTCCTCGACATTATTATGAATGAAATGTATGATAGAGACTCTCAAACAGAAAAAATGGTTGAATTGTTTATGTGAAAAGTTTAGTGTTGGGGACTCACTTATTGTGGATACTGCTAAATGTTTGCGTGATATAGATGAATTTATTTGTACTATTTATAAATCATACCCTAAAAAGCATATGTTAGGAGCGTGAGATCTATGTGGAGATGAATTTGACTAGTTTGAAGGTTTTCCCTATTTGATGTGATTATGGCAAGCTATCCTTGTTATTCTAGCAAGTACAACAATTTGTGAAAGAGGCTTCTCAAAATTAAACAAGATAAAAAATGATAATAGACCAAGGCTTTCTTTGGAGACATTGGATATGTTAATATTTCTCTATTTTAGTGGATCTCATGCTCTAAATGAGGTAGATATTGATGTTTTCATTGATGTAAGCTCAAATACTTTTGAAGAATCTCAAATGAATTAAAGAAAAAAATGTTTTCTATGTTCGTCAAATTGAAATTAAAACCCACTCTTCAAATTTGATCACTGTAGCCATCCTTGATCGCTATCCCTAAAGTGACAGACATCCTTGATTGCTATCCCCAAATACTAGTTAACTCATCACCATTATTTAAAGAAAATGAAGCCACCTAAAATATCCTATGTAATTTACAAGGAGATAGACCCCACTCATGACATATATTGGACCATTCAAAACACTTTTAAATCTTACTCCACAACCAATAAGAAATACTTACTAACATAAATATCATACCCATTGATCCCAACTAAATATTTCAAACTCATATATACATATATATATGAGTGTGTTAATTTTTATTTTAGTTTTTAACATAAATATCATGATCCCAAATAAATATTTCAAATTCATATATATATATGAGTGTGTTAATTTTTATTTTTATTTACTCAATTTATGAAGCATTTTATAAAAGATTTAATTTAAACAAAAAGAAAAAACTCAAAATATAAGTTTTATATATATAAAAGGTTGTTCTATATTCATTATAGTAATGGCACAGTAGTGGACGCAAATAGGTGTGCTGACTTTTTAATGGTGAGCTGGCCAGTGGCCAACACTTCCTTTAAACACTCTCTCGTTGGAAAACAAATGGATAAGCATTTATAGCAATTTATATTTGTTCAAACCAACTCTGTACGAATAGAATCGGTACAATATCTATCTTCATTAATAGTAGGAATCGATCTCAAGAAGGTCACATGTAATTCGCATAACTATTATTATTAATTTAACCCTGTTATTTAAGTAATCTATTATTATTATTTTTTAAACGAAAATGGAAATTGATAATAATGGTATCTTTTGGTTGTACTAAAATTGCGTTCATTCTATATATAAATGTGTTTAAGGTCTATTAATTTCTCAAATCCATAGATAAACATTGATTAAGTTGAATGGTTATATATTTTTTTTTTGGAAAAAAAAACGTAATTTTATTTCATCTTGTGAGTACAAAATTACATTTGGATAATGTAGAAAGGCTTCTGCGAGCCCTTTCTAGTAGCAGCATTTCAACTTCATAAAATTTTCAAGTACCAAGGCACATCAGAAGAAACCTACAACTAAAACCCTAATTCAGGGCAGCCATGAATGGCTCGAATACAATGAAAAAAAAACAACTCAGAAAGTGTAGTCAGGAAGCAAAAAGAAAGAAGCAATAAAAAACGAATTTTCAAAACTCCTGTAATGATAGCCGAGCCACTAGCTTTAGCAATGAAACCCCAGACCGCCGCAAGGTAGCCTCTCCTCGACTGTCAACAAGTAGACGTAGTGATGGCTCCCCTCGGAAAAGACGCATCCGTCGCCGCCTCAGAAAAACACGAGCCCACCAATAGTACGCCGTAGTCTATGCTATCGGCAATCCACCACCGACAGTGGGTAACAGGAGCCCACGCCAATGTTGGGAGCCCGTGCTCAATCAGTCGCCCGCAACCGTCTTCGAACCAGAGCAAGGGAAGCCCCGTTGAGAAGCTTCCTCAGCAATTCTGCCGTCGTCAAAGGAGAAAACTGGAGCTCGCATGCTCCATGGGCCTCCGCTGCCGCTGTCGTCACACCAAAGACACCCATCCCCGGATCAGCTCCCCTCATCACACAAAACCACTGTCGCCGCCATTGGGACGCAGGAAGATCCCGCTACCCAATGGATCGCTGGGTGAAGGCACCGCCACCATTCCAAAGCGTAGGAAGCAACTCAAGGAAGGAGGAGGAAAGCGACCATGGAAGGATCGATGGCCGCCAAGTTCATCTCGGAGACCGACTTTCAAACCTTAGTTACAGAACTCCAAACCCCTGAGTTGAATGGTTATATTATTTTAAAGAAAGGTTAATTAAATTTGATTTTCTTCTAAACAAACAATTGCCATATGAGTGTTGAATAAAACAATTAAAGTATAAATTAATGGACTTTTCACTTTGGAACTTCAATAAATTTATTTGAAATTTTGTAAAAAGTATTATTGAAGGAGATTTAGTATTTATGCATTGAAGATATTCAAATATTTATATTCATCACATAGATAAGATTTATAACTTATTAGATTTTCATTAAATGTTATCAAAATTAATATTAAAAAACACTTTCACTTGAATTATATTTTCTTTTTATATAACCAATTACATAAAAGTCTTATATTTTTTTTGCAACTTTATATTTTATGGACGATTCCTTTTTGCTTTCTGCTTTTGCAAAAATCATTAATTTCCATACACTAGTCTAATTGTTTACATTCATATTGATATCCTTTCAACCAATTACATGACTTGGTGATAAGTAATAATCATTTGTAAGTTATTAATATCCTTTCTATCTTTTCTACTTGAAAGTGATTTTCCATTCATATTCTTTCAACTAAGACATAACTTTTCCATTTACAAATGATATTCTATTCATATTAATATTTTTTTTTTCCGAAGCAGGAGGAACTCAGCCCCTCCAGTCTAGCAGAGAGACATAAGCGAAACAATGCCAAAGCCTCGACGTAGCTAGACCTTCATTGCCCCTCGTCTTGGCAACCGTTGCTACTCCGAAACAGGAGCAAGCAGCTGTTACCTAGTCCTTAGGTTAAGGCCTAGAAACCTAGCCACCTGGAATGACCCGCTAGTGGTCCGTAAGGGGGTTGGCTTTCACTCCAACCAGATGCCTCTGCCACGTTCAATCCATGCTGATGCTCGAGGAGAGTGGGGCGCTTTACCCAGTCAAGAGCATTTTAGTCTCATACTCCCGGAGCGAACGACGGTTTCAACCTTTCGAAGCTATTCATATTAATATCCTTTCAACTAATATATAACTAAATGATCATTAATGATCATTTTATAAGTTATTAATATTCTTTCCACTAATCACAATCAACATTGTAATTAGTGGAAATAAAGGTACAAATGTGCATTTATAAAAAAATTAATTTATAATTAGAATTGAAATGAAGTTAAGTATTTCTCATGACTCTCTACTAGCACTAACCAATTTATTTCAATCTGAAATCTTTATTCTTAGAAAAATTAACTCACTTTTAAATTGCAGTGATATAGAATAATTTTTTTTAACGGAAACGGTTAAGATTTTTTATATTGATAAAAAAGTTGCAGAAACAGAAATACATATTGTAAGTACATGCTGCCTCCGATCAGTGGTAAGCCAACATGTCTTAGTCGTCATCTTTTACAATTTAAACATTAGAAGCCAAGCACAGCTACAAGCTTTCGGGCATAACTACTAAGCCTAAGACCAGACGAGATTAGATGTGATTACATCAAAAATGGACATGGAGTGCAGAGTGTCCCAAAACCACAGGCTACAAGTGATATTTTCCATACATACATTTGCAGAAGAAGACCCAACTTGTCCCAAAAAACCCAAAATCAATAGACACAACCAATCCAGACTAACCAAAAAACCCAGATTACAAGCTACTTCTCGGGCGCAGCTCCATGCTGCCAGCAGCGTTACATTTCATCAGCTCCATCTTCAGCTCATCGAGCTCCTTGCGAATACTATCCACATTGCTCTCAATGCTCAAGGCTATGGCTCGAACCACCTTAATTTGGCAGGTACACCCACCGTCCACCGCCGTCGATAGGTTATCAACCTTCTTGCTGAGAATGTCGTTGCTGCTTCTTGCCTCCAAGCGGCTTGACAGCTCCATGGCATTTAGATGTTGTAATGCCTGCTTAATGTCGAATTCTCATTCTTGAGAGCGTGAATCGGGGCATCGAGAGTGGTCAAGTGGTCGTCAACCACCGTGAAGGATGCCGCAAATGCCCTGGTACTCGTCCCGGCCTCCACAGGCCTGCAATTTCGAACGGTTCTGCTCATAAGATGAGCATTCATAACCCCCAGGCCAAGAAGGGTGGTGCTTCAGGAAATAAGGCATGAAGTCATTTTTGGGGTGAGGCTGGTCTGTTTGCCACGAGAGTTCAAGCCAGAGTGTGCCATAACCATGCTATCCAAACGAATGCTATGCAAAAATGCTCTGTCTCCAGGTTTATATAGAAAATCATTACCTTCCTGCTCCTTTGTCGACGTCTGCCAAGATCTGCTAAGCATGACGCGAGGGTTAAAGGCTCGCATGCTTCCCATGTGGAAGCCATGTGCCCGACGCGTGTGATCTGCACTCCGAACGAGATCTCCAAGTGGGTTTTCAACTATGGCTAAGGCGAGATTATATGCCTTAGGATTAATTCCGGAAGCTCTTCCCTTGAGGGGTGGAAAATTTGAAGGGCTACGCATGAAGTTGCTTGTAGTCATAGGCAATGGGCCCATACCCTGTGTTTCATCACCTTGTTGCTAACAAGGTCACCACTGTCGAGTTTGACTCCGATGTTAGCCATAGTATCAACGTCATGATTGTGATTCCTCATGATGTGTAGAAAGCTAATACTCCTGAATTCACTGACCAGATATTTGAGTAAATTATGGGTTTTTGAGACCGGGTTCTTTCTATTTTTGCTTAGTCTCCTTGCCTCTGTGATAACTAGCAAGGAATCGCCACAAACTGTCAAGTCTTTGATGTCTTCCTTCCTTGCAATCTCCAGGCCTTTGGTGAGAGCAAGCCATTCGGCGTTGTTTGTTCTTTTGCCAATGCCCCAAGCATAGTCTTTCCTAATTTTTCCGTCAGAGTCATAGAGCATTCCTCCTGCACCTGCCAACCCTGGCAGCAGTGATATAGAATAATTGATAAATAGTTTTATTTTATAATTTTTGGAATTATGAAATAATTTTCTATAAAAACTCAAAACCATTTATATAATTATAAAAACTGTAAATATAATATTAATATCAATAAATAAATTTTAACTTTCTTCTAATTTATAAATTAAAAAAATAAAACACTTCATTAATATTTCATATATATAATCGCATAATAAATTAAATTAATATATCTATATGGCTTGAAAGCTTTAATTTATACCATATAATGATGAATGGTATAGCATTAATAATGTAAAATAGAAAAAACAATGGCGTTGTGAATAATATTTAATTTAATTTATATCGTATAAAAATCAATTGTATAACATTAATAATGTAAAATAGGATCTCAATGTATGGCAAGGCAATGTAATATTAGCTCAAGGAATGCTTAAGGTTTGTCATATCTATCAATCATGTATGTGAGACATGAGGAAAGGGTGTGGGATTTTAATGGAGCCCATGTGAAATCATAACACTCTCTATGTTAAATCCAATGATCATTGTTTTATGCTTTGAATTTTGTGTGTGGTTATACGGGGATGAATCCTCCTATTCGAGTTTATTAGTGAATAAATCCATGCCATGATGGAATTGGAGCTTAGCTAGTTAATGACAAATAGTTAGAACTTTATAGCTTGGAATTCATGAATTTATGGATAGTGTTGAGTGTGGGGGTAATTGCCATGTCCATAAAAGTGATAAAGCCAATAAAAATAACTCATTTTCTCAATTAGAATCAAAATGTCTATCTTTTAAAATCCATCTTTTCACTTTGGAATAAGAAACTTTTCCTTGACTTCAAATTTCAAAATGATTAATGATCAACATAGATCTGAGAGGGATCAAATCTCTCTAGGTATAAACCCTTCCTCAACATTTGCACTTTCGACATTACTTTAGTGTGTAATGCAATGTTTATGATTTTAATTTATCTAATTTGTGTAGTTTTACATATATCTCGTCTTAAATGTTTTAAATTTAATTTGAGTCTATTAGGATATTTTAATACTCCATCATTGTCCTACTTGCATTATTTACCATTTGCTAGCACTTAGTGATGTTATTCCCCCTAGTGGTGTGCAGATGTCATCTAAGACTCGTTAGCTGCCTAATGCGCCCTGCATGCATGCTTTTAGGACCCTTAGAGGGAGTTCCCTATATTTTAGGAGCCCACTCAGTAACTCAGTTCAATCTAACTGAGCTACACATGAGTTGGTGACTCTAATTGGGAGTTTGAGCTCCGATCACCACTAATTGTGGCCTTATGCACCCTTTTCTAATTGATTTGCACGACAAAATCATGGATGCACCCTCCTTGGTCAGTTAACTGACTATATCATCAGTTCACTAAGATTTGGTTGAGTTTAACTGAGTTTGGGACTTCTAGAGCACTAATTGAGGTGACAATTACTATGCTAGACAGATTGTGACTCAAATTATCCAAGGAGATTCGAATTCTCTCTATTGTATCATCATTGTTGAATGTATTGATTGTTGGATCATTACACACTATTATGTTCCTATATGAGTTCTCATGCATGATTAATTGTCTGCTCATTTTTACAGCAATTTTCACTATAATTCATATTTTATGCTCATTCTTTCTTTGTGAGGTATACTCAGCTCCATGATCTGCTGTGATTTAGAATTTCACATGGGATCAGAGCTCAATGAGTGTAGGTTGAGCAACTGCTTTCAGTAGTGCACCAGGTGTGAAGGATCCAGATAAAAGTATCTATTGTCCTAAAGAAAAGCTGAATAGTATTTTATCTCCAAAATTAAGAGTTTTTTGCAGGACTTTGAAGGTTTTTCAGTGCAGCAGTAGCAATAGTTCAGTTTGTATTCGCTCCCACAGTTCATATGGAGAATTCGAATGTTCCTCTATCTACGAGGATCCTAACAACCTTCAATTATCTTGATCGGAGGGCTGATATGCAGATGGTGTTGCACAACAAGTCACTGTACAAGGTAACAATGGGAAAGGAGGTCTAACCTCAAGCAGCTGTTGAGAAGGTCAAGTATCTGAATAGATTGGATGAAGCATTTGGTTTCATGTGTACTCATATTTCCAGAGATCTACTTTTCCACTCGAGGGATTGAAGAATCCAAGAGAGGTTTGGTTGAAGCTAAAGACCCTCTTCGACAAACAAGATGAGCTGAGCGGCCATATTCTCGAGAATGAGTTAATTGCTCTTCAACCCAGCAGTTTCAAAACCATCCAACAATTCTTTTCCAAATTCAAATATTTGGTCATGTAATGCAAGAAGTGTGGCATTGAGAAGAAGGATGAGTAGTTGGTGCTATCCATTCTAAGAAATCTTGGTCCGGAGTTCTTCATTTTTGTTTCTACATTCCATTCAGGGAGATTGTCAATCCCCAAGTGGAAATTTCCCTCTCTAGATGCATTCACCGAATCTTTCATCCAAGAACAAGAAAAGATTCAAATAGGCGCTTTGCAAGCCTCCAAAAATCAGGCTCTTATGGGTGGGGAGTCAAAAAGTGCGAATGCCAAAGGGAAGAACAAGGGTAAAGAGAAGAAGCAATTTGAATCCAAGCAGAATGCAAATTCTAGTCCATTGGAAGGAGCCTCCAGTTCCAAGAAGGACAAGCAAAAGGGATTTGAAAAATCTAAGTGTTCTTATTGCAAGAAATGAAACCATCCAGAGAGTTCATGCATGAAGAAGAAGATAGATCAATTGACCAAACTTCTTGAACAACACAATATTTCCCTCCCATAACATGCAAGGGAGTCTAATTCTGGAAGTGAGACAAATGATCATGAGAGATGCCATGAACTAAAGGCTGGATTCTCACAATCACAAGCCCTCCTCATAGATTTTGAAGCCTCCAACCACATGGTTGCCTCCCGAGAGTATTTCTCTTCTTTATATCTCATTGATGGTCCTAGCATTCACATGGGAAATGATTCTCAAATCTCAGCTGCAAGGAAGGGCACAATACAACTAGAGCATGGAAAGTTAAAAAATGTTTTATGTGTGCCTTCGTTGTCAGCAAAGTTGTTTTTTGTTTATCAGATGACTCACACTGGTTCACTGAAGAAAGTGGTATTTGGTCCTAACATAGTTGAGATTGCAGAGATATCTACTGGGAAGATTATAGTGAAAGGGGTTGCAAACCATGCCTCAAAGGCATATGAATTCTCTCACTTTTTTCCATACTCTCTTCCTACTCCATTGGCATCTAATGAAGACCAGAGTGATATCTCTTCTAATGAAGATGATGATTAAGTTCTTGATGTTGAGAATAAAGTTCAAGCATATCCAGATCCAGATCCAACACCTGCTCCCAATCCATGCCAAGGCCAATATGTGCTCACAAAGTCCTTGTAGTTGTTGGGAACATAGTTGGGGATCCATCTGACCATAGATCCACCAGATCTCAGTATCATGCAAAACTTGCAGATCCCACTGTCGCTTAAATATTTCCAATTTTACAATTTTTTCACTGTTTTTGAAATTGGAAATTCCCGACTGCAGATTGCGGAAACATTAAACCGCTCACACTATGTCATGCAGACCCACTTCTGTAAGAGAGGTGTTACATGATGGTGGGGTTTGATCCATAATCCCTTGAAGAGACTTGCCATGGGGGATCTACAACCAAGTAAAAATCTTGGTTGGTTGACAAAGGGTACTCAAAGGTTCATGATTTGGACTACAATGAGCCATTCTCTCCAGTAGCAAGAAGGGTTCCTAGAATACTTATTTTGGCAAATACAACTTTGACATAGTGGGAGGTACATCAGAGGAGAAGATCCAGATCTAGATCCAGCACCTGCATTTCTATCCTACATAGGAGTAGATTGCCTACATTTTTACAAAGGATTTCACTCAAGAAAGTTTTTCCTTCTCTGCTTAGTGTGAAGGTTATTTGAGTTCCCTACTAATGTCTTATTTTTAAGGGGAGGGGTTTCCCATGAGGTTTTCCCCATTACCTCGTTGCATGGATAGTTTTTTTTTTATCATTTATTTGATTGTATGGGTGACCTTTGGTCTTAGTAACCAGGGCCCATGATGCCAAGTTTGGATTAAGGGGGGGTGTTAGGATATTTTAATACTCCATCCTTGTCCTACTTTCATTATTTACCATTTTCTAGCACTTAGTGATGTTATCCCCCCCCAGTGGTGTGCATATGTCATCTAGGACCCATTAGCCACCTAATGTGCCCTGCATGCATGATTTTAGGACCCTCAGAGGCAGTTACCTATATTTTAGGAGCCCACTCATTAACTCAGTTCAGTCTAACTAAGTTACACATGAGTTGGTGACTCTATTTGGGAGTTTGAGCTCCGATCACCACTAATTGTGGCCTCATGTGCTATTTTCTGATTGATTTGCATGACCAAACTTATGGATGCGCTCTCCTTGGTCAGTTAACTGACTGTATCATCAGTTCACTGAGATTTTGTTGAGTTTAACTGAGTTTGGGATTTCCAGAGCACTTATTGAGGTGACAATTACTATGCTAGATAGACTGTGACTCGGATTCTCCCAGAAGATTCAAATCCTCTCTATTGTATCATCATTGTTGACTATACTGATTATTGGATCATTACACACTATTATGTTCCTATCTGAGTTCTCATGCATGATTATTTCCCTGCTCATTTTTACTGCAATTTTCATTGTAATTCATCTTTTCTGCTCATTCTTTCTCTATGAGATATACTCATCTCCATGATCTGCTGTGATTTAGAATTTCACAGAGTCGACATTTTATTTTTATAATATTTTATTATTTTTAAAAAGAACACATGTCAGCTCCACGGTGAGCACGGAAGGAATTACACATCTTCCTACTGGGTTGTAGAATGCGCCTTTTCAACGCAATAAAAAGGACACATGTCATCTCCAGGGTGAGCACGGAAGGAGTTACACATCCCCCTACTACGCTGTAGAATGCGTCTCTTCGGTGCAATAAGTGATCGATATGAGAATATAGAGCGTAAAGACTCAACCCATGAATACATGCCAAAAAGGAAGCCTTCGGCTTCCATGTCTTTGTTTAATTTAATTAATCTTTTTATTTATACTTTTAAGAATTTTTTGTTGAATGTATATGAACATAGCTTTGATGAAGTACTCTACTAAAGACTATCTTATATTTCTTTGTTTAATTTAATCATTTTTTATTTTTTTAATGTAATATAAAATAATTATACTTTTAAGAATTTTTTGTTGAATGCATATGAACAGAACTTTGATGAAGTACTCTAACCAAGACTACTTTTAAGTTTATAAGCTGAACAACAATTTTTTTTTCTTAATATAAATACCAACTATTTCTGTTAAAAAACGTTAAAACAATAAAAATCATATAAACACTAAGAGGGAAATATGCCCATCGAGACGATTAATGTTATTAGAATGATTAAAAAAATGAGCCTCTCTTCCATATGAAGCCTCTAAAGGCAGCCTTCCCTCTCGTAAACAAATCTATTTGGAACATCATCTTGAATAAGAAAATGGCTCTGAATCATTTCGAACGAGTGCAATCTTTTGTTTGCTTTTCACGAAATTGCTCTAGTAGTAGCAAGATTCTCTATCAGAGATTGAGAATCATATCTTTCTAAATTGTCATGTATATATTGAAATGTGGTATCCACAGTGTGGATTCAAGAGCTCGCTATTGATATTGGCCAGTATGGAATGGAAGATGCACTACCGCCTGAATTGCATCTTCTTTATAGAATCCACCAATAGAATCATGAAGGAGAAGAAAGAGGCTATGAAGATGTCTTTGCTTGATGATGATACCAAGAGAAAAAGTTTATACCAAGTTAACCTCCCATGCCTTGAATTTATGGGCTACCTAAACTTCACAAGGCTAATAGTCCCCTCAAGCCCATTGCCAATTAACCCCTAGACAAATTTGTATGTGAAAGACTCAACTCATTTCATAAACGAGATTAAGGATCTCAAAGTTTTAAAAATAGGGATTACAAGGAATGATAGGTTAAGAAGGTGTTTCATAAGGAAAACGAGACCCCTAAAATGTTCATGAGAAAAATTAGATAAATAAAGTAGAACATAAGGCTATCTTATGGTTAAGAATTAGTCAAAAAGTGTGAATGCCAAAGGAAGAACAAGGGTAAAGAGAAGAAGCAATTTGAATCCAAGCAGAATGCAAATTCTAGTCCATCGGAAGGAGCCTCCAGCTCCAAGAAGGACAAGCAAAAGGGATTTGAAAAATCCAAGTGTTCCTATTGCAAGAAATGAAACCATCCAGAGAGTTCATGCATGAAGAAGAAGATAGATCAATTGACCAAACTTCTTGAACAACACAATATTTCCCTCCCATAAGGTGCAAGAGAGTCTAATTCTGGAAATGAGACAGATGATCATCAGAGATGCCATGAACTAAAGGCTGGATTCTCAGAATCACAAGCCCTCCTCATAGATTTTGGAGCCTACAACCACATGGTTGCCTCCCGAGAGTATTTCTCTTCTTTATATCTCATGGATGGTCCTAGCATTCACGTGGGAAATGATTCTCAAATCTCAGCTGCAAGGAAGGGCACAATACAACTAGAGCACGGAAAGTTAAAAAATGTTTTATTTGTGCCTTCTTTGTTAGCAAGTTTGTTTTTTGTTTATCAAATGACTCACACTGGTTCACTGAAGAAAGTGGTCTTTGGTCCTAACACAGTTGAGATTGCAGAGATATCTACTGGGAAGATTATAGTGAAAGGGGTTGCAAACCATGCCTCAAAGGCATATGAATTCTCTCACTTTTTTCCATACTCTCTTCCTACTCCATTGGCTTCTGATGAAGACCAGAGTGGTATCTCTTCTAATGAAGATGATGATTAAGTTCTTGATGTTGAGAATAAAGTTCAAGCATATCCAGATCCAGATCCAACACCTGCTCCCAATCCATGGCCAAGGCCAATATGTGCTCACAAAGTCCTTATAGTTGTTGGGAACATAGTTGGGGATCCATCTGACCATAGATCCACCAAATCTCAGTATCATGCAAAACTTGCAGATCCCACTGTCGCTTAAATATTTCCAATTTTATGATTTTTCCACTGTTTTTGAAATTGGAAATTCCTGACTGCAGATTGCGGAAACATTAAACCGCTCACACTATGTCATGCAGATCCACTTCTCTAAGAAATGTGTTACATGATGGTGGGGTTTGATCCACAATCCCTTGAAGAGACTTGCCATGGGGGATCTACAACCAAGTAAAAATCTTGGTTGGTTGACAAAGGGTACTCAAAGGTTCATGATTTGGACTACAATGAGCCATTCTCTCCAGTAACGAGAAGGGTTCCTGGAATACTTATTTTAGCAAATACAACTTTGACACAGTGGGAGGTACATCGGAGGAGAAGATCCAGATCTAGATCTAGCACCTGCATTTCTATCCTACATAGGAGTAGATTGCCTACATTTTTACAAAGGATTTTACTCAAGAAAGTTTTTCCTTCTCTGCTTAGTGTGAAGGTTATTTGAGTTCCCTACTGCTGTCTTATTTTTTAGGGGGAGGTTTCCCATGAGGTTTTCCCCATTACCTCATTGCATGGATAGTTATTTTTTTTATCATTTATTTGATTGTATGGGTGACCTTTGGTCTTAGTAACCAGGGCCCATGATGCCAAGTTTGGATTAAGGGGGGGTGTTAGGATATTTTAATACTCCATCCTTGTCCTACTTGCATTATTTACCATTTTCTAGCACTCAGTAATGTTATTTCCCCCCTAGTGGTGTGCATATGTCATCTAGGACCCATTGGCCACCTAATGTGCCATGCATGCATGATTTTAGGACCCTCAGAGGAAATTACCTGTATTTTAGGAGCCCACTCATTAACGCAGTTCAGTCTAACTGAGTTACACATGAGTTGGTGACTCTAATTGGGAGTTTGAGCTTCGATCACCACTAATTGTGGCCTCATGTGCTATTTTCTGATTGATTTGCATGACCAAACTCATGGATGCGCTCTCCTTGGTCAGTTAATTGACTGTATCATCAGTTCACTGAGATTTTGTTGAGTTTAACTAAGTTTGGGATTTCCAGAGCACTTATTGAGGTGACAATTACTATGCTAGACAGACTGTGACTCGGATTCTCCGAGAATATTCAAATCCTCTCTATTGTATCATCATTGTTGACTATACTGATTATTGGATCATTACACACTATTATGTTCCTATCTGAGTTCTCATGCATGATTATTTGCCTGCTCATTTTTACTGCAATTTTCATTGTAATTCATCTTTTCTGCTCATTCTTTCTCTATGAGATATACTCATCTCCATGATTTGTTGTGATTTAGAATTTCACAGAGTCGACATTTTATTTTTATAATATTTTATTATTTTTTAAAAATAACACATGTCAGCTCCATGGTGAGCACGAAAGGAGTTACACATCTCCCTACTGGGTTGTAGAATGCGCATTTTCAATGCAATAAAAAGGACACATGTCATCTCCAGGGTGAGCACGGAAGGAGTCACACATCCCCCTACTACGCTGTAGAATGCGTCTCTTCGGTGCAATAAGTGATCGATATGAGAATATAGAGCGTAAAGACTCAACCCATGAATACATGCCAAAAAGGAAGCCTTCGGCTTCCATGTCTTTGTTTAATTTAATTAATCTTTTTATTTATACTTTTAATAATTTTTTGTTGAATGTATATGAACATAACTTTGATGAAGTACTCTACTAAAGATTATCTTATATTTATTTGTTTAATTTAATCATTTTTTATTTTTTTAATATAATATAAAATAATTATACTTTTAAGAATTTTTTGTTGAATGCATATGAACAGAACTTTGATGAAGTACTCTAACCAAGACTACTTTTATGTTTATAAGCTGAACAACAATTTTTTTTTTCTTAATATAAATACCAACTATTTCTGTTAAAAAACATTAAAACAATAAAAATCATATAAACACTAAGAGGGAAATATGCCCATCGAGACGATTAATGTTATTAGAATGATTAAAAAAATGAGCCTCTCTTCCATATGAAGCCTCTAAAGGCAGCCTTCCCTCTCGTAAACAAATCTATTTGGAACATCATCTTGAATAAGAAAATGGCTCTGAATCATTTCGAACGAGTGCAATCTTTTGTTTGCTTTTCACGAAATTGCTCTAGTAGTAGCAAGATTCTCTATCAGAGATTGAGAATCATATCTTTCTAAATTGTCATGTATATATTGAAATGTGGTATCCACAGTGTGGATTCAAGAGCTCGCTAGTGATATTGGCCGGTATGGAATGGAAGATGCACTACCCCCTGAATTGCATCTTCTTTATAGAATCCACCAATAGAATCATGAAGGAGAAGAAAGAGGCTATGAAGATGTCTTTGCTTGATGATGATACCAAGAGAAAAAGTTTATACCAAGTTGACCTCCCATGCCTTGAATTTATGGGCTACCTAAACTTCACAAGGCTAATAGTCCCCTCAAGCCCATTGCCAATTAACCCCTAGACAAATTTGTATGTGAAAGACTCAACTCATTTCATAAACGAGTTTAAGGATCTCAAGGTTTTAAAAATAGGGATTACAAGGAATGATAGGTTAAGAAGGTGTTTCATAAGGAAAACGAGACCCCTAAAATGTTCATGAGAAAAATTAGATAAATAAAGTAGAACATAAGTCTATCTTATGGTTAAGAACTAGTTCACACATGTCTCATTTAGGATTTGAATTTGGGTGGGGAGAGTGAAACATCTACATCCTCACTAAGCAAAATATTTCTGTCTCATCTACAATTTGAACTTGGGTGGGGAGAGTGAAACACCTACATCCTCACCAATTAAAATATTGCCATAACATAAAGCAAACTAATATATAAAAATATACTTAATATTAAAATAATTAAGATTAATTTTATATTACATACAATTATAACTAAATTAAATATAGTCAAATAAATTTGCATAAAATAAAATTACATTTCTACATTCATATCTAAATCAAAAGTAAATAATATATGTTTACTTATAATTTGAAGCAATTTGCCCATGGTTTATGGTTTTTACAAGAATTATAGAATAGATCACAAGATCTCATAGAATGATACAAAATTATAGTATTATAGACAATAATATTATATTGAATATAAGTGGTTTTAAATAAAGTTTTCAAATTTAGTAATTCCTTGCTTATATATATATATATATATATATATGGCATGAGAGACTCCAATTCCATAGACACTCTCAAAGATATATGTGCTATCCTTGAGAGCGGTGGGGCCCCCAACAGAGACACCATTGGCACCAAGCTTAGTTGTAGTACAACTTGTAAAAATGGTAGAGACCAAGGAGGGAGTCGATCTAGGTGAGAAAGGAGAAATGGAGGGAGAACTTGTGGGAGATGAGAGAGATGTTCCCATTGCCATAGAAGAGACAACAAAGCTCTCAGATCCCAAATTTGATGAAGGAAATGAATATGAAAGTCTCAAAATGAAAGATAATGTGCCCATGTGATGCTTAGAAGGACTGGAGAGATCACAACCATGAGGTGTTAGGACCGAACCGTAGACACCATTCACAAGGAACTGGCTCACAAAGCCATTTTTTAGTACCATTTTTCATTTTCATTTATAAGTAAGATAGTATGAGAAAGGTTAGCTCCAATTTTAAAGCAACAAAGAAGTTTGGCTATGGATGTTTTGGATCCATATTTAAAATATGGAAGTGTAATCAATTCATGATTTAATAGATTGATGGTTTGTAGTGTCTCTTTTTAATAATTTGGAAAAATTGCAATTTTTGGTCAAATTCGAACCTTGGACTAGTGATGACTCAAGTGATTCCAAATGAATCCTAAGGATTTCGAATTGGGTATGAGAGTGTTTGAAGGCTATTAGGGCATAAAAATGAATCTAATGGGTTCTTAGACACTATCAAAATATTTCTGCAACCTTCATTTGAATTCAGGAGAAGAACGAGAAATTTACTAGTAGTTTCGATGTTCAAATCCCCAAGGGTATGGGTCACTAATGGATTCTCAAATGTTGTACGAACCTCCCAAATTTCAGAACAGAGAAATAGATTAGTTATAGTAATTCAATGGGCACCCAAATACATAATTAATCAGTTCCTAAGGCTGTCGCAACTTCCATAAAACAAATATTTGTAAACATGTCATTACATAGGGGGAAATGTGAGAAAAACATTATAACTCGCTATGAAATTTGAGATAAATTTCCCAAGGACCTGCATAAGGTATATGAGACTTATTCAGTACATTAATGGCTCTCCAAACAACACTTAAAACCACATAGATTGACTAAAACAAATCGATACCAAACAACTTCAACTCTTACAACAAGATATGTGGGAAAATGGCACCATTCTTACATAGTTTGGCATTTACACATAGTTTCACTTGGATATTCAACCTAAGGTTCACATGAGCATTAAATAAAGAGTGTATAAATCATATTACAAATAAATGGGTCCCCTTATACTTCCCCAAAGATATCAGCATCTCAGCATGTGCGCCCTTCCTCCAAGAGCAAGAATATAGAGAGAAAAGTGAGAGAGGTGTGGGAACAAGTTGAAGGAGAAATGGTCACGAGAAACCCTGTAGCTTCAAACTCTAAACAAATGAATTCATATAGTTCCAATGAAATGTCTAAATGGACTCTCCAATTTTCAATTAGGATGGGAATCTTGCACCCTTGAAATTGGTACTAAGGCAAGAAGGATAAACATCCACCTTAAATGGACAAGCTATGCTCTCCAATTTTTCCAAAATGGGAAATGATAAAAAGCTGGTCTCCTTGTTTCTTCTTGTATTTTATTAGCCTCCCAAGACCTCCATGGCTCGAATTCCCTCCAAGAGCTTCATCCCAACTCGAATTAGGAAGATATTCCCATGAGTGCAACTTGTCCAACAATTCCTAGTCTTCCCCTTCCATCCACTCGAATGGGGGGAACCTTAGCTACCATAACTCCCTGTGCACCCTCTTGGAGGCTATTTTTATCCCTGACATGTCATATAGGTTAGATGTCAGCAATCAGGTCTGATCCTTGTCATAAGTGTCATAGAATATTCATCATGGTTGTCATAGAAGCTAGGTAATCTAGCCCAAGTGTCACAATACCTATAAGATGCCTCTTCCTCTTCCATGGGAGTTATTCTTCCACTCAAATTCGACCCTCATTGAGTGATTCCAAGTATAATGGCTCTCCAACTCCCCCCAAAACATTAAACTCCACCTTGTATTCTAATGGGTGAGGATAGGATGCCATGAGGCATGGACAATCTTGCCTTGTGTGGGTCCCACACCACCTATGCGCCCTCATGACCAAGTGCCACTTCATTTTCTTATTATTAATATTTATTTATCCCATTTTAATATATATTTGTCAATCTAATGTCCATTTGGGGTGTTATAACTCCCTTATTCGAAATCTAAATGTTTCCACCCGAACGTAGGGAACTAGTAGATTGGTGGAATTTTCTTTTCGTGTAATTTATTTGGATGGGGACATTACATGGTTGAGATAGATTAGGTTTAGGATTTATTCAATCAAAGCATTAATCCATCTTTATTTGCAAAGAAGGATAAATATTTATGATATGGTGAGGAGCGTGAATAATGTATTAGAATTACAACCTACAATTCATATACCCTAGTAGTTGTAATGATAATAAACCACAATGTTTTTGAGTGGTATTTTCACCTTTTGTATTGCAATAATTGTCCTTTCTTTCATGTCATGATATTTTTTTAAATGTTGTTATAACGACTCCAAAATCCATACTTAATTTTTTCTGTATTGTCTCCCAAGGACAATTTTAGACTTTAGTTGTCTTAATATGCAAGCATAGTTTACAACTTCAAGATAATTCTACCATTACTCCTTTGATTAGATGAATATTCATTTCCCAATAACACATGTTGTACTAGTATAGCAATAATATGGTTTATAATTCAACGTTAATCCCTGCCTATCGATTTAGGCTTCGACCCCATTTAAAACACACACACATAGTTCTTCAAAATCTAATAAATAAATATTATTAATATCCAAATAATAATATTTATTAACCCTAGATAATAATCTTTCATATTGGACTCACATTAGCATAACATATGTTTATAAAACAATATAACCATAGCCTTAAATAATACCAGTGTATGCCTTTGCCATTCGAACTACCTAGTCATGGCTAGGCGTAAACATAATGGTCAACACTTTAATGTATACCATATGATCTTGGTGGAGGTTGGCCTACGATTGGATGTCATGGCTTACTTAGCTCCTCGGTCTAATGCAAGTATAAGTGTTATATATTGCAAAGTATAGATGGGAGGGGATCCTAGGAACACCCCTAACGATCAAAACCTTGTTGATCCAAGGTAAACACTTCAATGGTATGCATGTTCAGGTAATAACCATGGTAGAGTGGGTTTCCACTTCCATCCCAACGATTTTCTCTCGGCATTAACAATGACAAGGACATATTGATTGTCAAATAGGCCGGATAGGTGGGGCTTGCATGGTCTCCAACCTTCACCGAGCCCGTGTACAAACTTTGTATTTACTCCACCATACTCTCATATCGATCCCAAATCACCGAGGGTTTAATCGATAGTTCTCTCATTGCATTCACATTTGTTTCTTGGTGAAGAGGCTTTGCCTCCTCCATGGGAGAGCTTGGAGGTCAGATCCTCCCCGTTCTATTTGTTTCAACTGTATAGTTGACTTATCTCTGGCCAAATCATCACGTGATGAGTTCATGGTGCAGTGTTATGGAGTTTTAAGGTCTCGATCGTGATTCGCATGTTTGTAAGGTTTTAACACTGGTAAGAGCTTTCTTTAAATTCTTACCAATTCTTAAATTTGCAACCATAAAATGTTTAGTAATTTTTTTTTAAAAATATTTAAATTTATAAGGATTTTAATTATAGTTTTTGGACAAATTTAGCCATTTTTTGAGTAAAAACAAATTATCCCATGAAATTTGGGCGAATCATGTTTGAAAAAAGGGAATTTGGCCAATCATTTTTTAGGAAAAAAATGTCAAAAAAAAGCCCATGAACTAAATTTCACCCCTAAAATTTTCCATATTGATGTTACAACCATATATATTTCACCTTAGTTAAATATTGTAAACACTGGATTTATGTCATATCTATTATGAAAATCATGTTTATTAATTGAAGTTTAATGTATTGTTCTTATAGCTATAAGAATGCCAAGCCATAAGGCTTTTCCTGGGAATTTCCTCTTAAATAGACTTATCATGGTTGCATTAAATTTCTTGTTAGCAATGTCGAGATGTTTATATGGTTATTATTCTTGACTTGTTACATGTAGTGTATATATAAACAAGGAGGCATAGGGCGAAACCCTATCGACCTTACCCGAGCTGGTAGAATAATATTTTTGTTTGTATATAATATGATTCAGTCGGATTCATAGAACCGTGAGGGCGAAGCCCTTCAAACTCAATACATAATCTCTATTTGCTTATATATATATATAATATCGTGGTTTATGCGTTTATAACCTGGGCGTGGCAGCGAGGCTAGACCCCTGGTTGAACTTGTAAAACATGTTATAATGTTAATATAATAATGTGTTGGTTTATGTCTAGGGTTGGAGCCCATGGCTCGACCCTTGAGATATTGTTGAATATTTATTACTCATAATACATATATTATCATATATTAATAGATACTTGCAGGTTTAGGGTTTAAGGCCTAGGATTCGTGAACATGAATCTTGTCTTGCTTGTATGTATATGCCAGATTTCTCGCTCAGATAGATAGTTTATCATGCCTTTATTTCAGTTTGTAAATGTTATCTCATCATCTGTTTAAATTTCTATTGATAATTAAATAAACACATTAATTAATAATATTTAAAAACAATAATAAGGCTTTATAATGGAGATATATTTACAAAAATAGCATGTAAATGTTAATATAAATCTTCGATAATGATCTATGTCACTTGAGAAAAAAACTTAGCTCTTTCTAATAAAAATGGCGACTTTTCTCCTAGAATGTGGACTTTTAATGGATTAAATACAAATTTATAACCCTATAAACAGTTATGTAATGAATGTAATAATTGAAATCATAAGACCAATAGAGACAGAGTGATGATCATTTAGATAGTATAAACAAATTATAAATAATAAAAGCCGTGAACATATAGACACAAGGTTATAATAATTTAAATAGTATGAACGAAATACAATAATGAAAGTCATAAACATGTTAAATGTAATAGAAATATTACATTAAACATCAAACTTATAACATATCTAAACATCCTTTGATAAAATAATAATAATAATAATGAACAAACATAATTCCTTCTTGAAAGCATAGGTTTATAGAGGATAATATTCAAACTTTTATCTAATAGAAAATAATAGCAGATATAGAAAAACTTATCAAACTTATTGGGGAACTTCTTTGTTCCTCCCATCCATTAGCCTTGAACAGTTCAGATACTCATTCCACGAGTCATACCCGAGCTAGACCAAGCACACTACAAGGTTAATAAATTAGGGTTCTATTCTCTATATTTCTTACTACCGCAGAGTAGCCATAAGGCGTTTTACCAGCTATGTGTAACACCTGTAATATCTTTCCCCTTAACAAAATCCTTCTTGGACAAACCATATACTATTCATGGTTACTGAGCGCTCAATGAAATACAATTAAACCCTCTAGTGAACTAGGGACCATTACCCCCTATAATGTCCACTCTCAACAAATTTCTTTTTAAGAAGATGACTCTTGTTCATATTGAGGATGCTCTTTCCTAGATAAGGAAAAATGTATATGTTTTTCCTCTCTTTGTCTTGTTTTATTATCTTTTCTTTCCAAGTAGTTAGGTTTTATTTTCTCTCCACTTCTTTTTATTTTTAGTTTATTAATATGCATTTTTCCTCACATAGTTCTAATTCTTCATTAACACTTTTTATGCATTAATTAAGAAGTCATTCCCCCTCCTAGTATGCTTGGTCCCTCTTTTAAGTGGTTTTTCTCCAACAAGTTAGAAACATTCAGTAGATAAGTAACATAAATGACCATATCATTGATTATCTTTGATGCTCCATAGTTTTCCCAACTCAACATCAAATCAAAACTATTTAAGTCTTGATGCTCCAGAGTTTCCCAACTCAACATCAATCGAAAGTAAATTTAAGTTTTGATGCTCTAGAGTTTCCCAACTCAACATCAATCAAAAGTATTTAAGTCTATTCTTGGTGCTCCAGAGTCTCCTCACTCAACACCAAATCAAAAGCATTTAATTCTATGTATACTTGATGCTCTAGAGTCTCCCGACTCAACATCAAATCAAAATTATTTAAGTCTCTAGGATTTTATTAACAAGAGAACAATTTGGGAATATTATAGTTGTATTCTATTTTTTCCCTACTTTTATGTTTATTGCCAGATACAAAACATTATAGACCATGATTAAATTTTCATATTATTTCAAAACAAATAGATTTAGAAATTTCCAAAATGTTTAAAAACAAAGTATAGTATAACTAAATATTAATGTAGAGATGAGCATGTAATGCATCTCCAATAAAATAAATAACAACCAATAGTAAAGCATGATAATGAAAACTATTTCAAAACTATAAAATAAGATGAAATGGAAAATCATTCATATGGCCGAGAGAGCCTCCCAATCAAATAAAATGAAATAGATAATCACTTGCATATAACTTAGAGAGATTTTCAATAAAATGGAATAAAAAATTGTTCAGCATGCAACTTAGAGCATAAAATTTGGAATATCTATCTTAACTCCAACTCCATATTTATTATTTATTAAGAGGGATTCAAAATAAACCCAATTCAAGCTTAATATTTTGATTTCCCAAAACATATAATGAATTATTCACACGAGGAAAGCAATTCATAGCAAATTACCTCTAACATATTTTTCTTTTTAATGAAACCTTGTACACGTATCTTTACTCAAGCTATCCCTTGATACATTATACTTTGCTTACTATATTTTCTATGTGGACTATGAGACAATACGATACATTATTAAGTTCATGCAATCCCTTCTTGACCTAGATCCTTAGTATTTAAAGTTTTAACTTCTGTTTCTTCTTACCTATAAATAAATTAAAATTTGATATTGAATTTATCAAATAAAATAATATTTAATAAGAATCATTTTATGAGAAAAAAACATCAAACTAAACAAAGTTATAAGAAGAAAACATTAAGTGTGTGTAGGCCATGGATTTGAGAGGTGTGATGGGTGTTTCAGGAATTGGGGTTTTTATAGAAGGAGATCAATATATGGTTTATGCTAGTATGTGGTGGTTAAGGGGTTTGTTGTTGGTTTGAAGGGGGAGGATGCATGTTCTAAGGTTTATGCGAATGGAAGAAAGTAGTGTATTCAAGTCAAAGGTATAAGAAAAACTATTGAACTACATTTTAATTGGAATTTTGGATGGAGTTGTTTTGTTGTAGGGTCATGCTTTATGTTGTTGTTTGTACATGCATAAACCTTTGTTTCCAAAGTTGCGGTTTTAGATTGGTTATAGTGAGGTCGTTTATTTCTTGGGAAGTTGAAAATTTCACCCATGAACATAATTTTTTCTTCTTCTTTATTTTCAAGAAGTTAGAAAATTGTGATGCAATTTTGCAAGAAGGCCCTGGGTATCTTAGGGATGTGGGTCTAGTTCTCTTGTTGTGGTTTCAACATTTCGATTCTTCAACAAATTTCATAGATCTTTAACTGTTATGAGTGTGTTTGGCAAGTTTTCCTCGTCATCTTTGTTGTGTAAAAGTTAAGGGCTATTGGGAACACTATTGATGTATTCCAATGGGCTGACATGAAAACCATGGCCAAAGAAGGGGTTCCTCAAGAGTTGGATTATGATTTAATTCCCTTCAAGTGGCAAATTTGTCTTGTTCCATAACATAGGAGGGTTTTTTTTGCCTACAAAAAAACATAGGGTTGTTGTTGCCTCTACAATGATAACTCCAACTTTGATTTTTGATTATGAAGTTGTCTTTGAAGATGTTCCCTCTATTACTCTAGTCATGGGTTTTCTTAAATGACTCTAAGATATTCAATATCCTAGCAAGGGTATAAATACTTTTCCTCCGATGGTATTTCCTCCTTTTGATGATAAGGTGGATTTAATCATTATAGGAATGAATGCATCTATAGTTGATCGTTTGGCGGAATTGCGTCAGAGTATTACACTTGTTCTTCCTCTCCCACATTAGGAGACGAGTGTGGAAATCCATGCTGTCTATTCAATGGTTCGCTTTGGGGTGAATGAGGCACCAAATATTTCTAAATTGACATCTTCTTTAAATGTTTTCGATCCTTCATAAGGTCCTATTTTTGGGACTTTTTATTATCCTCATATGGAATTCTACTTGATGGTTGATCGTGTGGCAAGGGAAATCTTTCCGCCTATTGGAATTTTGGCCCAGGGTTTGGGTGGATTTGTTTAGCAAGTAGCCATGTATGTGTGTGGTTTCTTTGAGCCATTGGAGAAGAGGCTTTTTTTATTTGTAGGAGGGGTTGGAGGATTCAATTTTCACTTCTTGAAAGGATTTGTCTTTTTCACATCCTTGTCATAGACTTTCTAGTTCCATGGTAGATTCTTCCTTTCCTCTGGTTAGTATAAGTTGATGGGGGTTTATATATTCTTGCTCTCAAGGATTTAGTCATGCTTCTTTTTCTGGACATTGCACATTCTTTGATTAGTTGAGTTCATAGTAAGAGGTTTAAAATCCTAAAATGTGGAAGTAATATATTGCTTAGTATATAGGGGTATAGGGGTATTTTTAATATACTAAAAATGTATAAATATTGGGAAGGGGTTACCATTAGGTATTGATGGGATGAATTAGGTGTTAGGAGGTTTGAATGTGTATAACTTTACATGTGAAAAGGGTGTCAGTTCAATTATATGAGTAGTCAAACTTGTGTTTATATATGTATGATCTATGTGTGAAGGTGGTGTGAATTTGACCGTGTGTGAAGTTAGTATTGTGTTTGAATAGGTATGTTCTGCATGTGAAGTTAGTCTTGTGTTTGAAGGTGATGTGAAGTCTATTGCAACAACTGTGTGTGAAATCAAGCTACATTCAAGGGTTTGTTCCACATCTCAAAATATCTATTGCCACCAAGCTTTCATATTTCACCTATAATATTCCAATTGAAAGCTTATAAGGGTTGTGTCATGTCACCATACTAGTGATATAAATAAAAAAGGTGTAGCCTAAATATTCTACGTTTTCAACCTTTTTCGAGTATATTTTCCGTCTTATTTTGTTTGGAATCTGGTTGAAATCATTAAAAAATCTTAGAATCACATATTTTAGCTATGGAAATTGCATAATTTGGATGCCATGGGGGTATTCGAAGGTGCTGAATCTATTTATAGATTCAAAAACACAATTTAAACACTTTTAAATTTGGATTTTACCAAAAAAAATTAACGAATTCCGACCAAAACCCACTGTAAAGTCCAAAACATAGAACAAATAGACTACTCCAATAAAAAAGGAGTTTAACAAATATCATGAAAAAAAAAAATATAATATTTCTAATGGAAATAGATGCCATGAACACACATAATATATCATAGGATCATTAAGTGAACCCCAAGGCCATGTTAATCACAAAAAAAATGTTCCTTTGGATTTATCCCTTTTTAGTTCTAAGACTCGCCGAGCTTTGTTGAGAAAATTCAAGATTTTGTCTTAGCCCTCCATTCAAAGGTTTATAGCATGATATTTTGGACATGATAATTTGTAGAGGCCTTTAGGCTTTATTTTTCATTTTATTTTTGTAACTACTCATTTACTCTACCCTCATGTGTACAAGTTTCTCACATAGTATAGCATGCTACCCTATGAAAGATGGGATATTACAATTTTTTTTCTTTTAATATTTTAATATTTAATAAATCCAAAATTAAATTCAATATATTTTAATTTGAAATATTTAATAAATCCAAGATTAAAATAATTATGTGCCTATCTATTTATTTAAAAAAATATTCTCGTAATTTTCCTTTTTAAATATAACTTATTATTATACCTCACTTATTATTATATCGGCCTCTGGCAGGTATATTGCAATCGTTTCGAAGTCAAACAACTTTGAATTATATTAGTTTACCAATTTTATCAATGTCTAAGATTTTATCAGTTTTGTAAAATGAATATATTATTTTAATATTTTAAAAATTAAAAAATATATATATTTTTAATTTTAAAATATAATTTTTTGTTTTCTGATTGGTTTATTCTTTTGATTTGACAATTTTGATCTGGTTTGAAACAAAATTGTCAGACATTAAAAATTATTTAAAAATAAATTAAAATACAAAATACATAACAATGCCAACTGTCTTTTGAGCATTAATACTATGTGATTAAATAATTTTAAATTAATAAATAAACACTGCCAAGTGTCTTATGAGTTAAAGTCACTGACATGTTTTGCATCATCTATGAGAATTAAGTTGCGGTAACTTTACTTGGTTGCACACCGGTCTAGCCACCTGTCAGAAGCAATAGATGGGTGATACAGATACCTAGGTGTTTGGGACCATATGCCTAAGACAATATGGTATTGAAATTTCAAATGATGTTTACACCTGTCCTCTGACCCTATCGAAGTGTTAATTGTCAATATGTTGGCAATTAATAGAAGAATCAATGGAGGCATCTTCCTCGACCCTTCTAAGTTCCAAGGCTCCCTTTCGGTAGGATATATTGTCTACCCCAACTCTAGCATTGGAGTTCGTTGATGAAAAATATTTGAACGTGCCTGGGATTTGGAAACCCGTTGGAGGCAGGGATCAAATTTGAAGGGTGGGGTCCCATTTCACTGTGAAGGGCTATGAGATATTGAACCCTTCAATGCTGCCATGTAAAAATAAGTTATTCTTTTCATTTGAAAATGTAATAGTACATCAAAATTTCAATGTTTACTGACGTAGTAAAGTTGAGAGGCTTTATTTTTCAGTGGATATAGCAGCACTGAACATTATATATGTCATATAACACAACCATATTTCGCCCCGATCTAGCGGCTCAGTCTCTAGGCCACTATGCCACCTTTTCCATCTTAGCAGTTTCCCAAATTGAGCAAAGAGAACTATCTGAATCCAACCAACTTTTGTTCTCGATAGTTAATTATGGACCCTGTATGCTTCTTCTTTATAGCCCCCCCCACTAGATCCCATTATACATACTAAATCCGTGGTATGATGGAGTAGAGGATGGGTTGTGAAGCATAAGTAAAACGTAGGTAGACCAAGTAGAGAGGAGATGCATAGATGGTTGAAGTTCTTGTTATATGGTTGAAGTTCATGTTTTTTTCCAGACCAACTGATAAGGGAAACAAAATCAAAAGGTAAAGTAGCATTGTCATTCTAAAAATCAAGATTACAAAAACATTTTTGTCCCAGTTCATACAGTCGAACGCGGATTGTAAGTGCAGTAGCATCGGTGGTCTTCATATTAATAAATACCAAGAATCTTAAACTGTGTACTAGAGGAAGGTGTCAATTCGATGACTGAGCAATTGGGGAAAATAACTCATGTAATATAGTTTTAGATACAAAGTATGGATTCTTGATTTTACTCATTAACTAGATGCATGGAGGTTGGGAAAGTAGGAACTTCCCCAAATCCCCGGGCTCTTTGGTAAAGTTCGGGGGCGCATTGCGCACACCTGTTTCCCATAGGGATGCAACCGTGTCCAGTGGCAGCTGAACGGGGAAGCACTCGCTTTCAGAGTGAAAACAATGGTCTTCCTTGTCCCCTCCATTTCACGAAAGTTAAAGGGTAGCTAAATTCTCAAGAGCTTCGATCGGGCGACAATGGAAAATAGGGAAAGGCAAGGAGCACATGGAATCATATATATGCGTATACATAGGACATATGAAGAAATAAGCAATTGTTGTTGTTGCTACAATTATGAATTGATAAATGTCGTTCTAAACAGCCTCTCACGGAGATTTGTGACAAACCCACTCTCAGGTCCAGGCTTCAAATTTGAAGCCTTCAAGGCCCATTTGAAGTAACAAAATTTCATTCAAATAATAATATTGTGTTTGAACTTTGAAGTTACAGAATTTTAATCAAATAACAATTTTTTTAAATAATTGATGGGATCATGAATGGATAAAATGATGTACATACCTGTAAATTCATAGGATGTCAAAAATATAGTTAGCCTTGAAGTTGAGCTCCTCAAAGAAAACGAATTTCTTTAAATATGTTTATGGCAGGCTGGCATTGCCAGCTTCGCTCCGCAAACTCTCCTGGAGGAATGGAGGAGATAGGGTAGGTGGAACTTGGAAGTAGCTCAACCACAGTGGAATAGGGGTATAAGAAAAAGCTTGTTTCTATTCATGCAATATTATATATTGATGGTCGGAGCCATGGAAGCATGGAATTCGAGCATTGACTTGATACAACAAAGAAAACAAAAGGTAGAACTCGGGAGCTGCAGGATTGACTTGATACAACAAAGAAAACACAAGGTGTGAGGCTGGGAGCCGTAGACGGTAGGATTAACTTGATACAACAAAGAAAACACAGGGCTATAGGTAGGGGCCATGGGCAAGAGCAACAACCTGCAACATTACAAGAAGTTTATGGATTGTGGATTTTGTCTGAAATGCCAAATTCGCGGGGGCACATTCACATAATATATTATACATTGAATACTCAATTAACTCACGGAGTCAGCATTCACGAATTGGTATGTGATAACTTGTAACTTGGTAAGCCCGCTAGCAACAACACGTATGAGCCACCTACCAGGTTTAATAATTTTGTTGATGCCATTAAATGTGTTAAACACGTAAGTGCTCGCTACAAACACGAGAACTTCGAAGCGTTCAAGCCATGGGCTGCTCAGTGTAAGCCCGTCCATGTAAGTTGCTCAATGATATTATTAGAGGCCCAATGGTCCATGATCCATGGATGATCGAACACGTGGATATTGGAGAGTAATCGAGTCCCACTCCCAAGTCACCTAGCTAGTAGCCGCATTCCCAATTTCCCACTAAAAACTGTTGATGGGTGAAATTTGAAGCTACCCTTCTGTTGCAATTTTAAACAGTAGTGGTTAATTTAATTATTGAAGGGCTTACCATGAAATTAATTTTTTTTTGCAAGGTAAAATTTGAAGTGGCCTTCTATGACGTGTAAAATGACCTCTTAAGGGCCCTGAAGGCTTCAAATTTGAATCCTGGTTGGAGGCAAATCAATATTACATAAGTATGTTAAGACATTACTCATACTTTGTGCTCTTGAGTGTTCGAAATTTGGTTGTACAGTGATTAACTCTAGTTGAACATTCTCGAGCTTCACGGCTTTCTTGAAACTGTGAACTGCTAAATCGTCAACGATATTTGACCCGGAAAGGTTTCGGAAAGGTTTTGGTTGGAAGCTCCTTTTTCAAGAAGAAAAAAAATAGTAACTTGTTATTATGTCCTTGACATTTAGTTTTTGGTTGGAGATATTAATCGGGAGGTCTATGTCGAATTTTTTGAGTTGGTGAAAGTTTTGGCATAGTTAAAATAGATTTTATTTTTATGATTTATTTAAAGAATAATTTTCCGTGGTTCTCATTGCATCTGTACTCAAAGATGTCGGCCTGGGGCAATGTGCCCCAGGCCCCGGCGGCGTGCTTACGCTTGCTAGTTTAAATGCAATTCAATGCAATTAGTCAAGTAGCAGGTTCGTCTGGTCAGTTTCATGCTGACGTTATCCTAGGTTTGTGTTCCCCAGGACCCCAGCGATGGTCTGCGACTCTGCCGTCAGCTTTTTTAAATGGATTTGTTTCCCTTTTTATTGCACCTACATGGCGTGGGTGGTGGTTGGTTCAATGCCGCATTCGACAGTATGGGGCTTCTGATTTGTCATGGTGTTGCTGGTTCAATGCTGGGTCTGGCAGTATGGTGTATGTCATTTCGAGTGGTGGTTGTTTGGACGAGCGGGTTTGCTCATGGCATGATAGAGATCTGGTTTTCGAATTCCTTGATTTTCGTGGTGGAGGAAGAAGTGGTAGTCAAAACACTTGATTTGTGCGATTAACACGCGGCTAGCCATGTATGGACTTCACTATGTTGTCTGATTCATTTATTTCTTGCTTATGGGGTCGTGTACTAGTTCAGATATAGGCGTTCGCATTTTGCGTCCCTTTGCGGAGGTATTTTCTCCGTCAGTGCTCTTTGCCCTTGACTCTATTTCGGACTGTTGCTTGCAAGATTGTCCGTGAGGTCATCTTCTGTTGGTTTTGGTTCTTCCTGATCGGTGTCTCCTGTTTTCTGTGTTCTCGTTGGTGGTTTGCTACGTTTTTCAATTTCCCGCGACTTGGGATGGGGAGGAAGGGCACGACCTTTGTTCCTGGGTGTTTATCTGTTGGTCGATGCTTCTATGTGAAGTGTGTTGTCCGTGAATGCTCGTTTATGGATTTCCTATTAACAAAGAAACTTGCATATGCTCCTTCGAGCGTGCTCGTCGCAACATCCGGTTGGGTAAGTTCTCATTTTTAATGGATATGCATGTGTTTGTGTCGGGTAGGGTTTCACCGAGCATATGCAGTCTGTTTATCGAACGGGCATGAACCATGTTTTTTGTTTGACATTTGTATGGATAGTTTGTATGCTGCAAACTAAGACCACTGCCAGAACTTTGTATAGATAGTTTGTATGCCTTGGAACTGTGTTTCGAGAACACCATTGACTTTTAACTATGTTCACAAAACAT
The DNA here is from genome assembly GCA_027924585.1 of Larix kaempferi. Taxonomy (NCBI): domain Eukaryota; kingdom Viridiplantae; phylum Streptophyta; class Pinopsida; order Pinales; family Pinaceae; genus Larix; species Larix kaempferi. The sequence continues at coordinate 4,522,406 of BSBM01000361.1, read as the reverse complement.
TGCAGAGGTTCGAATTTTGTATAGAAGTAATTAAAGAAGTCTTCTTCTAGGTGCATTTGGTCTGGTTTTGCATTGCAAATACAGAAAGTTGGTTTAAAAGAAAATATGGAATTGAGAGATAGATGATGCTAGAAAATGGATAAATGTTTCCTTCAAATATTTTGCAGTCATTTCCGGAAGTCATTTCCAACCATTTGCCATTTTTTAATTCCTCCCATTTTCATGTTTCTGGTTTTCGACACTTGGGATAGATAGCGGCGAGTGTGAACATCCTTTGAGGCCAACGAGAGTGTGAGCGACTAATAAACATAGGAATTGTATTTGAGCCCTGAACTTCCCCAACTCAAAAACAAAAAATCCATCATGCAAATGCTCAATTGGGAATATACCTATACACCCACTTACATATTTTATGATATATCCATACAAAATCTCCATGAAAACCATTTCCCCATTTCAAATCGGCAAATAATTTTTTGTCATTTTCTATGCTTTCGGAGATTGTATTTCATGGTGTTGTGGATGGCGTTCACAAAATTACATTTGCTAGTGCTATGGTTTTTCCTCAAGGTTTTCTGTTGAATACGTGGCCCTTTTCCTATCAACTTCTCTTCACTGTTGTATTTTTCTTGAAAACCTAAATCTTGTTGAGGCTTCGCAGTCTCTTTTATTTTATTTGCTTTCTTCTTTGTATTAGCAGTCTATTTCCTGCCATTTTTCTTGTTCCAGGTACGAGGATCTGTGGACATGTTTATTCAACGATTATCTGGTTTGTCTTGCTCCAACTCTAAGGAAACCAGGTACATAAATTTTATCAATTGACTTAGTTAATTCATTGATAGAGTGATCACGACTAGTTTAATTTTTTTGCAAAATTGAATTGCATAGAGGAACCGACCTACTAGTGCACATACCCCTTCCTTGCATTTGACGGGCGTAATTGGGAAATTTGGGAATGCTACTCCCCTGCCTATTCCATTAAATTTGTTTGCATCATATATATTCATCCTGCGTGCAAATTCAAAACCTTTGGGCATCGGCTCAGAAACCTAGACTTGATTCCTTGAATGGTATAGTTAATGTACAATTCTAATTGTTGTAACATATGTTTCTTATGTGAAGGCCATCGACCCCGTTGCTTGTTTTGTTATGATATGAATCATTTATTTATAGGGTAATGGCTCTATTTATGATCTAGTGAGGCCATGCGAGTTGAATGTTTAAAAGTAGTTTTTACATACTTGATAATTCAGATACGAAGACATCTGCACATCTTTCCTCTAGTTTTTTTTTGCGCAGCAACTGAATGTGTTGAGTGCCATCAATTTTTATCCTCGTGCCTATATTTTTTTTTCATTTATATGTCATCTTTAGATTCATTAAAAAACTTGGTTGTAGAGGCCTCGTGATAGATCAATGACATTTAACAAATTTTTGTATCCGAAATATGACAAAGTTCTAGTACTGGTCCTTGTTTGCAACAAAGATAATTTATGGTCCTCTTGCTTGAATATTTTTGCAAATGGATTTTATTGATAGGATTTGGAGTATGCAGGATTGTTATGACAATAGCATTTTATTATAGAATCACCTTTACAATTTTTTTTCCCATTATGCAAATGATTTTGAACAATATATGTTGACAAAGATTTGAAGTTTTTCCAATTTTTCCTTCAGCATATGGTATCTTCAATAAGAAAATTGAAAAGACTCCTTGTTGTGATTTTGTGAAACATATTGTTTTAATAAAAACAAAGAATTGTTTTAATAAAAACAAAGAATTGTTTTTCCCAATATGCATACTCAGTTTCCATATTTATCCAAGAATATGCATTTGACTTGGTCCGTTGGTCTTTGGAAAAACTAGATAGAATAACTAAATTAAGATTTGATCAAATAAATTTGTGGCTCCCTTTACCCTCCTTCCCTTCCTTGCTTTGTTTCTTTGATATCTTCAACAATCAAGTGGTTACTACAAGCCATTAATTAATCTTGTTTATTTTTTGTGCTCATTATTGTTATAGTGTTGTTCCTCACTCTAACCATTTCACTATGTTTTGGTGAATACAATAGGGACTTCCTACGAAACTTCGGGCCCCCCTTTATCAAGTGAAGGATTTCATCCTTATCCCCTTGGATTTCTTTTGTTTATGGATATTGATAGATATAGTTCAAATGATTGTTGTAAGCATGTCTGAAAATGATCATCCAATTACTCATTGAAAAAACCTTCCTCAAGAACATAGTAATAAAAGTTTTCACCCAATAATAATACAACTAATTTTTCCCTCAAATACATCTTTCAACTATAGGGCACTTTGTATTTTTTGCATACACAAATGAATTTAACCATGTAGTTTCTCCATCTCTTTATTTCAACATGACACATACAATTGCTTCAAACCAATCATGTCATACAATGCTACCCATTCCTTCAAGCAACTTATTTTATGACATGATTGATTATGTAAATGGTCCATAATTAAACCATCTATAAGTCATTCCATCTTTTGCACTTGAACATAATTCCATACTGTTGTGTAATATAAAAATTGATCCAATCTTTGTTGTAACTAAGTTTATAGACTGTCCAATATTCCTCCTTCCCATTTTATGGAAATTGAATTGATAACAAATCTTGGCTCGGTTTTGTGTTAATTGGATGTTGAATAGTAAAATGCCTGCAACTAAAGTACTCAGTGTGGTGCAATCAAAAGTCAAAGAAACCAAAATCTGCATCGCATTCTGAACTACGCACAGTGCCACTTTGGCTTCTTTACCTTCATCATCGACATTGCTATCACATAGGCTGTTGCATTCTCGATATTTATTTTTTTCCTGCAATGATTCCAAATCAATGAGAATCCATTCCTGCCATCACTCAATAGTCTAGTATTAAGTTATCAACATACATATTTGATAAAGACTTTATACTCCCTATAGATCTATTTCTGCAACACAACTACTTCCATTTGACATTTCTTCAAATCTTATATTATTTGATATAACACTGTTCTATTTTTACAAAATCAATTGCTTGTAACTTCTTCTTGACTTGGACAATTTCCATGTCTTTGATTTCTAGGTATTTTGTTATTTCATAAACCCACTTATTTCCACCATAACTATTCATATGAATTTATTTTCCATGTTTACTCATTCTGAAATAGCATATTGAAAGGTTATTTGCAAAATTGAATTGCTAAAATATTCAATCATTCAACAATATGACCCCATAATTTCAATATCGAAGTACAATTTCTTCGACAAATAAATAAATAAATAAACTCCATTAATATGCCTAGTGTTGCCAATGGTACTGACCACGTATGCCACACAGATCACTCCATAGGCATAAGACTAGTCTCCAACAAATATTAACTGAAACTGAAAAAAAAAATATACTCAAATATGGCATCTTGCAACAGAATCCTACAACTCTCATAACCATGAACCATCAATCTAGCAAGATTGATTCAAATATATCAGAATCAACACTCTGTACATTTTGCATTGCCTTGTGCTATTGTTTTTTTTTGTTACTTTGCTTTCTTTCAAACCATTGAATTTGGCCAGCAAATTACAATTTTTGAAACATGCAAACATGACACACACCACAGTTTCAGGTTCTTCGACTTGGCAATTGGGATTTCAATACTTGATCTAAAATTGTAGAAAAAACTCACAATAGCAGTTGTTTTCAATAACCAGTTCCTTTACAAATCCATGGAACAGATTCCAGAATTGCTTCTATCAATGGAAGAACTTGGGTAAATGCATACAGCCCATGTCTTTCTAATTTTATGTTTTTCAATTTATATTTTTTATGTCAGCATCTCATTAATCATTTACAAACTAGAAAATGTTACATGAATAAATTTATTTCTTTGATTGTCTATGCTTCATGGAAAACACTTGCAACATACAACCTTTCTGTTTATGTGTACAACTCAATTGTCAAAATTCATAAATTTCAAGTAATTTTAAGTAGAACTACACATACTTCATAAAAATCATTGCATCTTGATCTTGAAACACAAATCATGTTAAAGTGAACGACATATTAGTTTATATAATTGATCATTACAACAGCCATAACTACATACTTGTTTGAATAACATGCCAATGTTTACATACTTGTTTGAATAGCATGCCAATGTTTGATGCACAATGACTTTTTCTCATGCGAAAAAATTTCCTCATTATCTTTTTGCATTATGCAGGAAACAAAGATCGCTAATTCTATTGCAGCATTGATTATGCCACTGTGAAATGCAATTTTGGAAATGTCTGACATTTTTTGGGTCTCCAACCACAAAACAACTACTCTTTTTTTTTTGCAAATAATATTTTGCAGTTTGACACTTTCTTTGCATAACACAACCTCCATTAAGATTGTTAAAGTCATTGCAGCTATAGTCTCCCTCTCATTTGCTTTATTTTCCTTTGACAACAAAGCAAATGGAACCGAAATATTGTTAATGCTATGCCATATTTGAATATCTCTTTCTTGAATGTCCTCAAATCCTAAGATGATAACAGTCGATCTTTTGTAATTGCTCTTTAAAACTATGCCACATCATTTTGTTAATATGTACAGACTTTCAAATTTGCAAGAATATATGATCTTTCAGTTAGCAAATTCTTCTTTTTATTACATTATAACTTTGTTTTTTGTTTTGAAGTTAGAATGTATTTGTCTTCCATCAAAATACATCCACTGTATACATGCACATGCCTGTAATTTTATGTTGTTAATAGCTGTAGTGTACTTGTTTGCTTCCATGCTAATTCATAATGTTCATAGCCAAACTATTTTTCTTTAAATATTATTTTCTAGCTATGTTCACTATACATGGAAATATAATTTTTATTTTACCGAAATTGGAGATCTGCTTTCTTTTACAAAAACCATGCTCTTGAAAATTTTCAAAAATGCAACTCCTCTTTTACTATTGCAAACCATCAACCTGTGCAAGTGCAATGTCAGGTACATTGCCACCTCGTGGCTCTTGTTCCATATGAAATCAAAGTTACAGATAACAAAGACATATAGTGTCCACCATTCAATATACTTGCTGGCATATACCTATCCAACATAACTAGCCAATAGAAACAACATTCTAGCATCAAATGCCAAGAATCGTGATGAGGCCAAAGTAGTATGATGATCATCCCATGTGCAATAACACTATTGACGCAATCCATACAGATCCAACCCATAAATCAAAAGTATACATCGAAAAAACCAGAATCCATCATGATTCCAACCGAGAATTCCTCAAAACATATAGATCCACACATAGGTCCGATGACCTTTTTAGAGAGCATATTCGCTAGTGTATTGGCCTATATGAAGATGCTCTAAAAAGAGATACCGTCAAACTATGAAATTAATAAACGGTTCTACGCGGCCAATGGGACAACTGGGTAGTTCCCAGGTTAGCTTTCTCCATATCCCAATTGACGATAACCTGTGAGTCACCAAATATTTTTATATGAAAGACACCCCTTTGTCTAGCAACCCACAATAGTCCCCATAGAGCTAGCAGCTCTAAATTCGTGTTACTTCCCAGTACCATCGCCATCTGCATCTTAATATGATGATCCCTTTTAAAATATAGTAACATACCAGCACCACATACACCCAGTTGGGATGCACCATTAAAATAACCAACAATGAACTCCTCGTGGAAAATAGACTGAAGAATAATCCTTCTATGCAGATTTCTTAATCCAGATCCAGAGTTGAGTAACTGTGCCTCAATCCTACCAACCACCAAATCCACATCCAAATTCCTATCCTCAAATATACAACGATTCCTAGTAAGCCATATTTCCCATAAACAGAAACAACGTAGAAGTTTGAATTTAACCTTACCCAACAACCAATTCCAGAAACAATCAATCAAGGAGGTACCCTCCCATAAATCAGAATGGTTCAGTTTGATACATAGGCTCATCCAAATATACTTAAAGAACTTGCACTGAAAGAAGAAATGGAAAGTCGTCTCCCCCTCCTCGAGGCACAAAATGCATATACTCAGCCCCTCATAACCATGCTTCAGGAGATTCTCCCAGCATGAAATCTTGTTCTTAAAACAAAGCCACATAAAGCACTTAATCTTCATAGGGATCTTCAAACGCCAAAGTTTTGCAAACCACCAGCATGCAGTATCCACTCCCTCATGTTCCAATATCGCCAAATATGAATTCTTTGCTGACAAATGTCCATTGGCACTTCCCCAATCCCATATCAACACATCAGATTCCTGATTTAAAAGGATACATGCTTTAAAAAGTCTCATCGTGTAGTCATCCCATTCCTCCCAGGTATCACCACTGAGTCCAATGTCCCTAGCCCGTAACTAGGTACCTCGACTGCTATACCCTTGTTCAATTTTAATAGCCTGTGCAAGAAATGAATATTTTTAGAATGCAGTTGTTGAAGTAAATTACTAGACAGTCTATAGTCACCCTTCAGCCCCGCAATAGGATCGATACCAACAAAGGCTTGAATACCATTACCAACATGCAACTAAGCCAGCCCTAAACCAACGGAAAGGTATTAAGTAATCCCCTCCAAATGTAAGAAGCCGAATAGTATGTAGGTTTTGACTGTCTGATCCAAATAGCGATCGAAAATCCCTTCATTTATTTGGCTTTGATGGAACAACTCCATAAACCCGAACCAAACAAACAACGCCAAAGGATTTTGGATGTGAGAGCATAACTGAACCAATCCATTCTCTTAATACCCCATCCACCAAACAATTTAGGTAGAGAAAGCTTGTCCCACGTGGATAAATGGATCTTACAACGAAATTGACCCCCCGACCAAAGGAAGTGAAAAAATTTCTTCCTAGTGTCATCCAGTACTTCCTTCGGCACCATGAATAATGAACACCAATACACCAGCAAACTCTGCAGCATCGAACATATCAGTACCAATATATCCCCCAACGAGAGCCAATTGTAAGACCAGTTTCTAATCCGCTTATCAATCCTCTGTAAAATCCAATTCCAATCCTCAACATGATAATTGTTAGGTTTTAACATGTAACCCAAGTATTTAAACTCACCATCCAATGCCTCCACACGAAAAGGGAAGAATTCCTTGATAAGACTACAGATCTCATCATACGGAGAATTATGGAGAAACATAGACTTCTCTGTGCTGACCACCATCCCTGTAGCGTTACAAAAATGGTCAATGATGATCTTGAAAGAGTTCCATTCAGATAGGTCTCCCATCTCAAGAATTAAAACATCGCCAACAAATAAAAGATGAGAGATGAAAAGACCACGAGAGAGTTTAATACCTTTAATGCACTTGTCCTCCTTGGCCTTAGTAATCAGCTTGCTCAAGCCCTCCATAACTAAAATGAACAATAATGGAGACAAAGGGAAACCCTGTCGGATTCCCCTACTACAATCAAAGAAAGATGTAGGATTTCCATTCACCAAAACTGCAAAAGAAGCAATGTTAATGCAAGACATAATCCAGTTGGTGACTTCGATAGTTAATCCAATCTGTATAAGCATGAACCTGATAAAATACCAATCCAGGCGATCATATGCTTTCAATAGATCCATTTTAAGAATGAATGCATGCATCCTCTTGGTCTTTACAGAATGTGTCACCTCCTAAGCTATCCCCACCGCGTCTAAGATTTTCCTTGACGCAAGGAACCCAAATTGTTTTGATGATATACACTTCTCAAGAGTAGGTTTAATCCTATTAGATAGGATCTTGGTAATAATCTTATACAACAAATTGCATAATGAAATAGGTCTATAATCATTGAAATCCACAGGTCTATACTTTTTAGGAATAAGGGTAATGTAGGTAGTATTAATATTGCCCGGTATGATTTCCTTCTGCCTAGTTTCCTCAATAGCATCCAAAATCTCTTGTCCAATAAGATCAAAAAAGTGAATGAAGAAATCCACAGTCCAGCCATCAAGGCCATGACTTTTATCTTTAGTGAATTTCTTGAGAACATCTAGTATCTCATCCCTAGAAAGAGCCCTACCCACCAACAAGCCTTCCTCATGGGAAGAAAACCTAGGATATAGACCCAATACCTTCAATTGTTCATTCAAATTTTGCATAGGCATCTGTTTATAAACACTACGGAAATAAGAAATAGCCTCCATCTGGAGGTCTTCAGGATTGGATATTACAACCCCATCAGATTTACGTAACTCCCAAATGGAGTTCGTGTTCCTTCGCTAGGAAGCAAAATCTATGAAAAAACTTAGTGTTGGCATCCCCTTCAACGATCCAAAGAGCCCTACTTTTTAATCACCATGTGGACTCAAACTTTGCAAGAATTTTAGATTTACAACCCTCCAAATTAGTCACCTCAATCCTTCATTCAATCGAAAAGAGATGATCATCCATCAAGTTACCAAGCTCCTCCATCCTACTTTTAGTTTTTGTTAGCTCCTTTAGATTCGCCCTTGTCTTCGCCCTTTCCCATTTAACGACAATACCCCTCAAAAAATCCAATTTTTTAATCAATTGTTGTATGGGAGAAGTAACTAGTAACTGAGTAGAATTAGCCCAGTATGATGCCACCAACTGACAGAAATTCGGATTGACAAGCCATGTACGATTAAATTTAAAAGGATAAGTTGAATATTTTGAATCACGGTCCAATTCCAATCCAATAACTTTATGGTCCGATATGTCGGTCGGGAGTGCCCACGATCTGAATCTCCCCACGGCCAGAGTTAAGTGTTCATCCATCAGAAAACAGTCAAGTTGTTTCGCAACCCCGTCTCAACCAGACCAACCATTAGACCAAGTCGAGTTCATGGCAGAAGGCACCACATCCACTAATCCCGCCTGCTCAAAAATATCAAGAAAATATGTAGCCAGAGGATCCATAATGACTTTCGAACCCCAAACCTCTATTGATGCTATTGTCAGGTTCAGGTCACCAACCAATATGAGAGAAGGATCATTCAGTAGACCCGAGAGCACAATTTTATCCCAAAAATCCTTCTGCTTCTGATAAGGACCATAAATATTCAGTATAGATAATTTCCTCTCGAACCCTTGGACCTACCTTCAATCAGTAAGCCTGCATAGGTAAGATAAGAGGTAAACTCGACTATAGAGGGATTCCATGCTACTAATAGGCTCCCAGAATGACCAAGAGCATCCGAGCCACAACATCGCCAAGACGATCTAAGCCTAGGGAATAAATCGCAGGCCTTGACCCCATAAACCATGGTCTCTTGTAACAACAAAACCCTGGGTTGAAATTTATCCAATAAATGCCTCAACGTAGTTATGGTGGGTGAACTGCAAAGACCCCTGATATTGAGAGATATAAAAAGCATTAAGAACCCTCCCGAGGGGGCATACTAGCTCTAAGCACCCGAGGATGATCCGTAAAAGGTGAATCAAAAGACAACGCAATCACAACCGATGTAATAGAGGATACTCTAGGGTTTACCCATTTAGGTTCCGCCTGGCCCTCAGTAGAACCCTTTGGCTTGGTCTTCTTTCGAATAGTGGCATCTTTAAATATAATGGAATTAATGGGTGCAACAGAGTCGCCATCCTCCACAGTCCCCCCATACCCGTAAACGTCTGGATAGGTAATTTAATAGACCCCCATTCAAGAGGTAAATCATCCCTATGATCTGGTAAAGTATCCTTTGTCAGGGAGGTAGACGAAATACAAAACTCCAAAGAACCCCGATGGAAAACTGAAGAACAATCAGCAGTAGCCTCAACTTTAGAAACCAACCCTCCCGTAATAGTGGGAGACCCACCGAGGGAATCTGGATCATCTAGATGAACATGTAACAAGTGAGAACCCCCCATAGATGAAACCTCACAGTCTAAGGGTTTAACATTAGTAGCTATGTCCAAATGAGGATAAATCCCCTCCAAAAGAGATAAAGCACCCAGAACCTCCTCAGCAAACAGAGATTTAAGGACTAAGGGAAGGAAATCGCGAAGCTTACCTAGAAAAATATGTGCCCTTTCGATATCAAATGACATAGGGAAGTTGATTTAGTCGCCCCAGCTGGACAGCTCCTCCTGTGACAAAGTTTCCTTGGAAAATGACCTCGATACCCTAGGACATGAATAGCTAATATGCCCTGTTTTGTGACATCGAAAGCATCTAAATGGGACTTTCCAATAATCTAGCCTTTGATAGAAGGTCCCCTCCTTCCACTGAACCTCAACTCCTTCCAACAAACGCTTCAAGGTATCGAGATCAACCTCCTTGGCATCTTACGGTCATTAGCAATGAGAGTCGATTCCTTAACCAAAATGAAGTTACCAATGGAGTTTCCCAGGGCCATGAAAGCCTTAAAGTTCCAGCAATGGAGTGGCCAACTAGGGAAGAGAACCCATAGATGATGACGAGTCAGCTTCTCCTTCCACGGATTGAAATCCGAGTGCCAATGGTAAACTACTAGTGAGCCACTGCCACGGGGGGTTCACTAGTGATGCAATATCATATCACGTCCATTCATATTGGGGGGTTGAATACTCTTAAAAACCTAGAAAATATATTGCCCTGTATTAAGGGGTCAAGGGGGGGTTTTAATTTCACATAGTAATACAAATATTGGGGGTTATTTTATTTGGGTGTGCTTAGGAATAACCTCCAAATCATGGGATGAATTCATACCTCCAAATCACGGGCTCAATTCATACCCACCTAAACCTTAAGTACCTTCCATTTTTATTTGATATTGCTTATGATCCTAAGTTTTGCATAAATATGGTAATAGTGTACCAATGATAATATCGATAGAAGTCTCTTTGGATTATTGGCCTTGAGCAATCCTCATTTAATAGATTATTTAGGCTTGGTTTGAATTGATGTTATATTGTTTTTCATCTTTAAGTTAAGAGATGTAGTTAATCGAGAGTTCCAAACTTGAACAATCGTATTGTATTTTTGTAGACATTCAAGTAAAATATTTAACTCTTCATTTTTTAGGTTAGGGTTTAGGTGGGCACTGATATTCAATTAAGCCTTGCTCCACGACAACCAAGAAAAGTGAGATCAATCATTCTTGGCTCATTGGAACCAAGAAAAGTTAGATCAATGTTTCTTGACTAATTATTTATTTCAACTTTTTGTATTCTTCTTTAATATTTTCACATTGCTAGTTAGGAATACTTGTTAGATTGAGTTATATTTGGCACAATCATAATTGTAATTTCAATTCTTATATGCAAGGCATCTATCTTAATATTGTATTGGAATTAACATGATTCACATAAGTGAAAATCTAAATCCTTATTTACATACCCTATGTGTTATCATTACCATGAAATGTTATCATATAAGTTTCACCATCTATGTATCTTTATAACTATTGCATGGTTGAAACCTAACAATGGAGATATTTCCCTATCCTTTAAAGATTAAAAAAACTAGGTACAACCCAAGAAAAGGTAACTAATTTTGTTAATTCGCTTGATTGCAAGAATAAATGTAGAGTAAGTGGAGGCAATTCATTGGATCTTGTGAATGACCCAAATCCAAGCTTTGCACATGATCATATGGTGTTATTGAAAAGTAAAAGGAATTTTTCTATGTTCATTTGGGTTCAAACATCAATGATGTTTGTTTTTATAGGAAGGTAGGGGCGTCCATCACAAAAGGGTTTCAATTTTGAATTTTTATGGAGTTTAATTGATTAAGCTTATAGAAAACGTGAGTTCTCTATGGTTATATTCATATTTACATGATATAAAATTGGTGTATTTGTAGGTTGTGGTGTGAAACATTTGCAATTCTCATATTTTCTAAGCATTGCACTAACAATTGGACTATAAATATTTTACATTCTTTGTTATGTTGATCTCTTGACTAGGTTGCGTTTTACGCATTTTGGCTTCCCTAGTACTATTTCTTCGGGTGTTCCACTATCCAATGCTACAAATTGATCAGTCAACCCCGCAATCCTAGTGGGATCATTATTAGCATTATACTATTATTGTATTTAGCATCTTGTTTGCTTATACTAAGATGTGTTAGGGCTCCTTTTTGTTGCAACTCGATAATATGATATAAAGGGGGTGTTAAAAATGGGTTGATAAAAATGGATACCTACAATATTTGGTGAAACTAGGGGTTTTCTTAATTGGAAAGGAATATTGGGAGGGGGGTTCAACAATACAATTTTAGGATGCATTTTCCAATATTTAGTGAAATTAGGGGTATTATTTAATATCATGTGAACGATCGTGCTATGTAACAAGTTCAATGCCGTGAACCCCCCGTGGCCACTGCCCACCACCCAATACCGCATCCCAATGACCCTTTTGCTCTCCTCAGAAAGGAAATGAAAATAAATCCACCCATTAACCAACAAAATTACCTGTGGGACATGATGGATAAGAGGCTTCCACACCCTCGTAATCCATTCCACAATCTCTCCCTTGTTCAACTTCACATATTCGAATCGACCCAACAAAGCCTTAGAGGAGAGACCCTGGACCATATCCAAAGTTACGTCTTTACCCAATACACAGAGTCCATGGGATTTCTTTGCTTGCTCAACCTTGATACGTCTATGGGCGTGCATCTGCTCCCCACTCCGACGACCTCTACAAAATGCCCCTTCTCGAGACTCCCCAAAAGGCCAAGGAATAGATGCATCCAAAGCCCCAACTTCAGGGGTAACCAGAGAGGACAAACCCCTTGAAAACGAACCCACACCGACCTCCCTCGGAGACTCTAAAGGCGTATAGACAACTAGGTTACTAGGGTTAGCTTGGATCGGCTTCTCTTTACCACAAGCTGAAGACTGACTCTTCCCAATAATATGCCAATCTAAACTACACTGACTGCTGATAGCTGGTGAGGCACCATGACCACCCCTCTATAGGTGCCATCCCAACCGAGTCATTCTGAGGTCTACCCGTGATACCCAGAGAGGTACTCTCCACCATCATCCGGAACCTGTCATGTGAAAAAGCACATAACACGAAAATACCACGACCGAACACCAGCAAAAACCGACAGGAACCCTGAAAATCCACGAAAACCCCACTAGAGAAGCCTAAGCTGAGATAAGATAACTGACATAGTAGAAAAAATAAAAACTCAAAGGATTCCCACTGGTTTTACTTGGTTGGTACTAGGCCATCCGTCAAGGACGGCTCGACTCCAAGTCTACGACAAGCCATCTCAGCAGGGTTTCTAGGTAGGAGTTTTCTAGCAACCAGCCATAAGTTAGGGTTTACTGCATGATCCTTACTTCGCCTGGGAGGAACTCATGGAAGCTTGATCGTGTTGAGCTTTCCATAGCAGACTTAGATAAACAAAAGCCATTTTGTGAAGATGACCTTTCGATTCAGCTGGTAATTGACCAACACTTGATTGTTTACTAGGCATGATACCTATCCCTCCCTACACTTGAGCTTGATTAGTTGCTCGTTTATGCTTGTAGGATCTGTACTGCTCAAGTGATTTCAGAGTGCCTTGTTCGATTCCTCCAATTCCAGAGCTGCCTTGTTCGATTTAGACCATATACTTTTTGGTTAAATTATTATTCACGGAAGGCATCCAACTCAGAGATAAACAAAGAGGAACAAACATTGTGAAGATCGGATGAATTACTATAAATTATTATTCACAAAAGGTATCCAACTAAGAGATAAACGTTGTGACGATCAGAGATAAACAAAGAGGAACAAACGTTGTGAAGATGGGATGAATTACTATAAATTATTATTCACAGAAGGTATCCAACTAAGAGATAAACGTTGTGACGATCAGATGAATTATTATTTACGTAAAGGATTACAAAGGATGTGAAATTTGGATAAATAATTATTTACCGCTCAAGATAACGTAGAGGATCAAATAGTCTCAAGATTTGAGATAAAGCTCATGGTTTAACCCTTTTATTTGAATGTTTGATCTCCAGGATTTCAAGGATGCAAGTTAAAATAATTGAGATATTGTTTTATTTTCTAATTTTAAAGTTTGTAATTCCTGTATTATGCATTTTTTTCCAAAAATGGTAACTTGGTCAATTTTAAACAATATGGTTGAATATTAAATAATAAATTATAGAAATGGGATTATATAATACATTTAAAGCATTATGTGAATTACAATAAAATTTATTTGGAAAGTTTACTTTATTTGTTGTTTGTAAGAGACTTTCTATATTTAATATTTGTCTTATAATAATTATAATATAATTTATTTTTTATAAAAATTGAACATCACGGAGAAGGATAACAATCATTCATATTTAATATTTATCTTATAATAATTATAGTATAATTTATTTCTTACAAGAATTGAACCTCAAGAGGATAACAATCACTCCGCTAAATATTTCTTTAGAATGAATACATTTATAAGTGTGTATTAATTTTTAATAACTTTTTAAATAAATATTATATTATATTTATATATTTTATGTTTGCGGTGAATTTAGGTTGGTTATGTTTATTTTGGGTTATTTGCGATTTGTGAATTATGATTTTAATGTTTAGTCTCTAATACTATAAAATATATTGTATATTTATTAAAATTTTCAACATTGAGTCATGTTCACTTTTTTGTTTGATTTTTTTTTTTAATATTTAGGCTTTATTTTTTAGAAATTATTACTCATTTATATGGTTTATAATTATTATTTCATTTTGGTAATAAAAAATAATATTTAAATTAAATTAATTATTACAATTTTTTATTCATTAAAAAAAATAAATTTCTTCTTGATCTTAACCAACATCTATTTCAATTATATTATTAATATTATATTTTTGGGTTTAACTAACATCTACTTCATCAATGAAAATCGACAAATTGAAGTAAAATGCTAAGACTATATTTGGTAGAGAAATATGTCTTTAATGAACAAAATCAATGAAACCTAAAAACTAATTTTAAAAATTATAAATATATAACATGTTTTTTCATATAACAATCAACATTTAATAAAATAGATGAATTGTTAACTACTTCTTTATATTTTGCATAAATATACATATTGCAGAACTTTTATGATAAATCCACAAATCCATTGCGTGTTATTATCAATTTCCATGTGATCTCATGATTTCTAGATATTATTCAAAATATAAGCTAACATCAATAAATCATTTGTGCAATGTGCATGCTTAATAATTTAATAGATTCAAATGTTTATTTCATGATAAACATAATGGAAAATTAATAATAAGAGTTGTAATTTCTATAACGACCAGATGCGTGGATTGTTATACAAAAGGTATAAAGAAAATGTTTTCTTAAATCTATTCATCAATTTTAACATTCTATTAATTTCATGTGCAAATTATTTCAAATGTTTACGTAAACAATTGTGAACAATTTAAGAGCTTTTTGAATCTTAATGAAAATGGATTCTCCAATTCCTTAACCAAGATAAACTCTACAACAATCTAATGGCATTGTCTATTGATACTATAATCCCTTATTATCCACATTTATTTTTAAATTTAGGAGGCAAGTATAAACAACTGCTAATTTCACTTGTTTTTAATATATAAATAGCAATACTTACCTTATTTTCTCAAGATTTCACTTGTTCTCTCTATATAAAAAAAGTTGTGTCACGCAATGCAATACCTGTTGAGCAGATATGAAGCATCAATATTAATAAAGTAATGTTGTGTTTGTCATGTTAGCCTAACAGATTGACACATACCAAATAGATTATGAAATATGAAGCATCGGAAAAACAAGGGATTCTTTTGGTAGCTGGTAGTTGGGGGTAAATGTGGGACTAATTGAAATGTCACCTCAACCAACAGTTTTGAAGGATTATTTAATAAGAAGCAAGGAGGAATGGCATGAAAAACAACTAACTGTCAAAGCTATTCTTTTGGACCTTGTCTAAAAGCACAACGAAATGCACCTTTGCTGGTTGTCGGGAACCACCGACGTGACCACTCTAACGGCGACGCCCACGATTAGTGAGCCTCCCGACGACCGACACGCACATGCCCTCCGGTGAATCCTCCGTCCAATTGCGTTCATCCGACCACGTGACTCGTCCGACTGATGGGATTCCGATGATGGCGAGGTATTTTCTACATTCAAGGTGGCCAGGCTCCTCATTGAAATCCCCTCCCAACCGTCGGTGCGTCCATTCTTCGTCCAATTCACCTTCCCTGCACTACGCACTACCCATACCATCGAGCCTGACCTGTCGTCCATTCTTCATCCTGGACCTGCTCTATAATACCACCTTTCGATGTGACCCTGGTGCATGTTGAGCGCGGAGTCCATTCTTCATCCTGGACCTATTCTGCATATACCACCTCCCGCTACAACCCCAGTGTATGTTGAGCGTGGAGTACATTCTTCATCCTGGACTTGCTCTGTAATACCACCTTTCATTGCAACCCCAGTGCATGTTGAGCGCGAAGTGAACATTGGTCGCTGTGCAGACAATTGTTGGCTCCTAGAGGAAAAGGGTGTATTGTAGATATGTGCCATCAAACTCGATTTTGTGCCCATGTTTTCACTCTGTTTTCACGTTTTCAGTTTGCATTCCCTGTTTTATTAGCTCGACTATGTGCCCATGTTTGCATGTCGATATGCTCAACCCATTTCAATTCCAAGGTCGTAGTTTCCACCAAGGCCCTCGTATTAGTTCGTCGACGGTCCTCCTTGAAGGATTGATCCACCAATGAGGTCTTTCTTAACTTATTCACCTAAAACCAAAATCCCTTCTTCTAACCAAAACTCCATGGCTAAATTGGGGAACTTAACCCATAGAGGTAAAATTATTGCAATTTATGCTCCTGTATTAAAGGAAGGTTTCCATGGTTTGAGGTTGAGAAAGTACAATCCCCAAAACTAGTGACCCTTGAAATCTTTTTAGGGACTAGTGATTTACAACTGAGTTTTTTATTTATCACTCTTGGTGCTTCATAGACTAGTGATTTGTAGCTAAGTTTTTTATGATCACTCTTGGTGCGATCACTCTTGTTCATAGATCTAGGGATAGATTTTTAAAATGGATATATTTTAGCATATCACTAGCATATAGAAATTAAAATATTGGAACCTCAAGAATCATAAATTTCTTGGGGATGAACAAGGTCCAAATCAATTCTGTTTAAATACTATAAAGACCTATATATAGACATTGAGATTGGCAACTCCAGAAATTAAGTCAAAGTGTAAAATAATGATCATAACTATAAAACATGATCTTTTTTGGTGCTTAACAGACCCGAGGTTAACATGGATCTATATACTACATTAATGTTGACACCTTGAAACATGATCCTTCTTGGTTCTTAAGAGACCCGAGGTTAACATGGATCTACATTGAAATTGACACCTTGAAAATCTGAAATTTTGTGGAACTGCAAATCAAATCAAATCAATTTCGTTATATTTGATTGAAATTAGCATCACGAGAATTTGAAATCTCTAGGAGTTAAAGTGCCCAAATCAATTCCATTCAAATACTATAAAAACTTGTATACAATACTGGTATGTAAAAATTGAGATTGGCAGCTGATCTGTATGGGAGGCCCACACTCCCCCTTCATGTATTAGGCACTATTTGGGTTCTTTTCCCACGAATGTATTAGTTGATTTAGATTATTAGAGTTATCTTAGTATTAAATAATGAGCAGCATTTATTGTGCTCCTTTTGTAAGTGTTATAAAAAGGTACCCTGCCTCATAATACATTCATTCTTGTGTCTCTTTCTTCTCATTCTATTGTGTTAGTAGTTGTTTCATAGCTCTGAGTTTCTTTTGGGTTCTCCATTGAGAGGTGAGGCTCTCCTAGCCTCACCCTCCATCTTTGTATTCAGCTTGTCTTAGTTTTTAGATTTGTCTTAGCATTGTTTAGATCTGGCCTGCGCACATTGCAGATCAATTGGTATCAGAGCAGTTCGCTCCTCTACCTGATCATTATCATTTCAAAAAAAAAAAGAGTCATGTGTCTGGTTTTCTTGATGCGTCTAGTTTCTTGTCTTGTTATCTAGGTTTAGGTATTTTTTTGTTGGTTTCTTGGGTATGAGAGCCGTCTCTCTAGTTTTGATTCCTGCACGCTACTTCATTCACGCTTCTGCCCACGCTGCATTAGTCTATCTTCACGCACCTCCTTCACCATTACTCCCTTCACTCACGGATTGCCCCTTTCAATGCTGCCACTCCTACACGCAGCTCCCACATTGACGTTGCCCAAACCCAAACTCTCACACCCTCAACCAACATTGAATCCTCCATCTGCACACACCATTCCTCTCTAGCTCTCACTCCAATTGCATCTACAAACACTAGCACTCACGCCCAACAATCCTCCAAACGCTACTACACTCCAATACCATTATCCTAGCTCCATCACCTTCACGCTCAATGGTCTCCCTCCCTCTTCCATACTCCTCAAAATACCTATCCTCCACGCATGTGCAGCATACTTCACGCCATAGCATCTGTTCACTCCCCTTTTCCTCCACTACCATTACATCCTTGATGCGCCTCACCTTTAGGCTTCCCCGTTACTTTAACTCTGCCCAGCCATCACCCCCCCCAACTCTCACGCTGCACACTGGACCATAACTCCACTTCTGTCATTCTCCATCTTGACGTAATCTCAGCCTCCACCACACTCACGCTGCCCCCCCTTTCATGGCTACCTTTATTACCCTTGCTGCACTCACTGCGTGCGTCCAACACACCTCTAGATCCCTAGCTATCCTCCTACGCACCCCCAGCACTTATCTTCATTCCCTCCAGATCCCTCCATTATCGCTGCTCCCCACTCCCACGCACACATCCTTCGTGCACGCGTTCTCCATCCACGCTGCTAGCTCTCAATCACCTGCAAACCCCAACTCTCCTTCCCAACTGCTTATTCAATCACCCACGCAGCTGCTACTCCCTCACACGCATCATACACATCATCGCTCCACTCCATCTCCTATTTACCTAACTCTTAGACTCCATGCACTCTCCCACAGCATACACGATGCCCCCATTCCCGTTCATACTGCCTGCTCCCCCTTCTGCACAACATTCACCACCATTCACTCGCTTCCTCCACTTCTATGCACCATTCACTCCACTGTGCAACATTCACTCCCATTAAATCTCTCCCTCCATTCACGTTGCACCAGTCACGTCACCTCTTTCACCTTTCCCCAGATCTCACGTTATGCAAATTCCCCCACCCTCTCTACGCAACCCTAGCTGCAAACTCCCCATCACTCCTCCTTCATGCTTAGCTCATACTGCGCCCTCATTCATACCATCTTCACACTGTCTCAACTCCCCTTTCACGCTTTCCCTTCACTCCCAAATCTCCTGCGTATTAATCCTCCATTCTCCCTGGCTGCCAGCTCCTTTGCATTGATCATCCAAACACTGCTTCCTCCATCAACGTCCCCTCCCTACCCTAACTCCAACTATGCTCCATTTTTCAAGCAGTCCCTCTCCTCATGTGCTTTACCTAACAGCCCATTTCCTCACGCTCTCACACTCGCCTGCACACATTTGTCCCCTTTGCCCCAATTTTCACGCTGGGCTGCCCATCACTCACGCTGAGTGCCCAGCTCATCACGCTGCCTCTACTGCGCAGCCTTCACTCCCTTCTGCTATTTCCTACGTACTAAAACACTTCAGCACTCTCAACTATGCTGGCTCCCTTCCAACAAAGCCCCTAAACCTACACGCTCTGCTGCAACCTTCACACGGTCATGTCCATCTTCACCATGCTCACTCTCTCCACTCCCTCTACTCAGCCTTTCTCTTCACTCAACATTTTGCACACCATCTCCAATTCCATGCAGCCCCTATCTTACTCCCTCACGCTCTCCCTGCTACGCCCAGCTCCTTCTCCATTCACGCTGTCCATTTCTCACTTAGGCTCTCATATTCACATTAATATTCAAGCTGAAGCTATCATACCTCCAATACAGAATGGGTTGGATCCAACTATCTGAATCATGATAGATATGAAAGTCATTTTCAACAGCACTTCATGGGTGCAAGCAGTTTTTCATTCAACAGTATTTTTTTGTGTTTTTCTCAACAAGACTCCAGTAGTTCACAGGGATCTTCTCCCTCTCCAGTTATCACTTATTGGGATTCTCAGCAGTACTCTACGGCGGTGGTTTCACATTTTTGGTTCAAAGGTTCCATTTTTGCTATTTCCTCCGGCAGTAATCTACAACACTTCACACAGTTTTGTTTACAGAGAAGGCCTTCATAGGTTTTTGAGGTAGCTTCAAGCTTTTGTATCAAATCACACCCTTGTTAGGGTTAGTATCAGTTCATTTTCCGGTGGTACACAGATCTACACCACGTAGAGAGGAGGTACACAGATCTAAAACACATACAGATCTCTCCCTCTAGTTTATTTTAGTGAGATGATGCCCGCAGCTGTATGGTCACGCCACCTTCTCGCATCTTACAACAACTCCAAACCCACACAGAGAGGAGGTACACAAATCTACACATAGATATCTCTCCCTCTAGTTTATTTTCACAAGATGTACAACAACAGCTGTATGGGCCACCCACCTGCTCGCATCTTTCACCATCGACACATCATCATGATCTTCATCCAGTTGCAACAACAACACCTCTTCTACATGTGGTTTCTCTTCTTTGCAAACATGGCTTCAAACTTAGACCAGGAGGAAGGAAAGCAGGGACGCTTTCCACTTAGACCGGGAGGAATGATCTGTATGGGAGGCCCACACTCCCCCTTCATGTATTAGGCACTATTTGGGTTCTTTTCCCACAAATGTATTATTTGAATGTATTAGTTGATTTAGATTATTAGAGTTATCTTAGTATTAAATAATGAGCAGCATTTATTGTGCTCCTTTTGTAAGTGTTATAAAAGGCACCCTGCCTCATAATACATTCATTCTTGTGTGTGCCATTCTTGTGTCTCTTTCTTCTCATTCTATTGTGTTAGTAGCTGTTTCATAGCTCTGAGTTTCTTTTGGGTTCTCTAGTGAGAGGTGAGGCTCTCCTAACCTCACCCTCCATCTTTGTATTCAGCTTGTCTTAGTTTTTAGATTTGTCTTAGCATTGTTTAGATCTGGCCTGCTCACATTGCAGATCAGTAGCTCTAGCATAATTTCAAATCAAATCAAAATATGGGGATCCAAATCAAATCAGTTTCATATATATGTGAATAGGAAAACACAAAAAGTTAATCGGGTTGGTGAAAGCAGGGATCTTAGATTCACAAGGCTTCAATTCTCACAAAATTGGTCAGTTTGGTTTCCCAAAAAAGCTATGGGACAAAAATTGGTGAAAGATGGGTATTGTCTTAGACTCATGAAACTAGTGACCATTGAAAACCACGATCGTGTCTTTCTTAGATCTAAGAAAAGCCCTATATAGCCTCAAGCTAGGATATTAAATGTGGGGTCATAGTTGAGAACCAGTGACCATTTGGAATGAATCCCCTCCAACACAAAATATTTTGCTAGATATTGATCTTAGAAACTTCTCAACGAGATATGGATTGGGGTGCTACATTTGGTTAGTGGAAAAGATCCTAGGTTGTTAAGGACTGGATGATATGCTTGCAATGCTTTGTATTGATCACATTGGCTAATAATGAGAGAACTTGGGTTGGGATAATTCAAAGAAAGGCTTGTATTGTCATGTCCCCTCCCATTGATCCGATGCAAGGGAGGAAACATGGCTAACATAAGAGATCATAATATTTTCCATGTATCTTTGCTTAAGAAGTATGTACATTATCCTAATCATATGATTGATTGGAATGTGATACAGGTGGAACCCAAGGGAGAGTTCCAAGTAGATCCTATGCACATCCTCAACAAGAAGGTCACTTTGCTCCGGAACAGAGCCATCGGGTAGGTAAAGGTCCAATGGGAGCACCTTAGTCCCAATGATGATACATGGGAGCTGGAGGATGCCATGAGAGAGGTATTCCCATTTTTGTTTAGTTTTGAGAACATCGAGGACGGTGTTGTTCTAAGGGGGAGGGGAATGTAATACCCCATTTTGACCCTTATGGTATATTGGCTTTTATGTAAATATTGTGTTCATGCGATATATGTTTCCTAGCGTGGAGCTCAAGGCCAAGGCCCCGCTAGTCTATGCTCGGATGTTATTTAGAAAGGCAAGTATTTGATATTTTACTACCCATGTGCTATTAAGCCATGGAATTATTGTAAATTGATGTAAATATTAATATTTCAATAAAATACCAAAACTGGCTATGGAAGCAATTAATGGGAAGGGGCCATGTGTATTCCACTAGGGAGTGGTGAGGGGGTTGTGGGGTTGAACCATATGATTTCAAATGTCATCTTGTGAATCCATTTGACTTTCCTTGCTAACATTTATTTCAGTTGTAATAAAGTTGTTGAGAAATCAGTCCATGGCTTCAATGGAGCATGGGCAGCCCAGAAATTTGTATGGCAGGTATGGGCTCTGTTTTTCTTGTACCACAAGTCACCCTACCTCATAGAAATTCATTCTTCCTCGTTCCCATTCCATTATTGAACATCTAAGCTTCAGTTTTCATCCATTACACAGGCCCAGCAATGGGAAAAACCAGAAATCGCAACTGTGAATTAACCCACGTTTTGAAGTGCCATAAATGCCCAGAATTTAGTATTGACAGAAAAATCCAATGGGGGATTCATAGATATGAACCTTTGGGAGAAATTGAGAGTATTAGATACCCCGAAATCCATTGGAAAACCTAGTTTTTATATCCCAAAAATCCAATTACGGGATTGAGTTATTTGGTCACCGAATTGTGAAAATCCAAGTGTGAATGTTTGAATAGAGGATTGGATTACTTGATAAACCCAGTGAAGGCTAGAATCTCAAGAAAATTAGCAACTTGACCTTTCTATGCCCACCCTGAAGAGAATTGGAGGGAAGGGATGCTTGAGGGACTGTGCAACAGAGAAGGGGACCTTCCTTGTGTTGGGTGTGGTAGGTATTGTGGGTGCCATGACCATTTAAGTTTAGTTGAGATGTCTGTAGCTCTGTGGTTGAGCTCACTGGATTAGCATCCTCCTCATTTGACTCTTGCATGCTTGATAAACCCAACCATGTGTTGGCTTAGCATGACTGGTTGTGTGAAACCATGGCTGTGAGTGAGCCTATTTAGTTCCTCCTTAGTGGATACACATCCCAACTCGGGGGTGATCTCTCAGCTGAAAGAATATAGGTTGGACAAAGATCTATGGTTGGGTGGAACGTTGCTCTCACATCGACAGTTGTTGGACAGTTTCATCTTAAAGATAAGTATTCTATGTGGTTTAAATTATATGCATTCTGTGCTCTGCAATGTTTATTTCAATGACTGTTATTAGTATGTTGAATGCATGATGTAGTGGTGCGTGGATAATGTTTATTTATGCTGTGTTTATATTGAGTTTGAATCTGCACACATAAGTTTTTATTTCTTGTGAATTCTGTTAAATGAACGGGGTTGAGTTCTTTACAACAAGCCCTGGAATGTTAGCCATATTTCCTCCCTTGCATCGGATCAATGGGAGGGGACATGACAGAGTGGTATTAGAGCCCATGTTGCAACACTGGGGCTGCTTGGGCCAAACTGTGAGTTACAAGCAGATATCAGAGTGTTTTAGCGTGGTATTGATGAAGTTTTGGGAGACATTTTTTATTGGAAAAATGTCAGGATCAAGGTTCTCAAGTGTGGCAGAGGATCACACCATTGCATAGAGCTCTGCAAGATATTTCCAATGGTACTAGACTCGCCTCATTTGGCTAATGGACGAGGGAGATATGAGCCCCGCAAGTTTGCCGGAACGGAGGCGTTTCCGCAATTGCGGATTGCAGAAACGTTAAGTTTTCAAACTTGCATTTTGGATTTCCGCAATTCCAAACCCGCATTACGGAATGGAGGTGTTTCCGCAATTGGGGGATTGCAGGAACGTTAAAGTTCCGGATTTCGATTTGGCATTTCCACACCCGTAGTACAGATTGTGGGATTGCGGGATTGCGGAAAGGTGTATTTCTGGGTTGGAAAGTTGGCATTTTTGCACCCGCGGTACGGATTGCGGGTTGGATTATTTTCTGGGTTGGAGAGTTTTCATTTCCACACCCGTGGTACGGATTGCGGAAAAAAAAATAGGAGCCCGAAACTCAATTTTTGGATTGCAGGAGCATGCAGAATTAGAATTGGATGAGTTTAGTGGCGTTCTAAGGCCACTAACGAATGCCATGAAAGGTTCAGTGAAGATCCCGACCCCATTATGCTCCAATTTGGCATAAATTTGGGATTAATGGCTTTTACAAATCAGTGTCCCGAAGCTCGGGAGAAGGTCAGATTGAGTTGAAACTGATATGGAGCGGTCATGGAGCAGGCATAGTGTTAAGTTTGGAATCTTGGAACCAAAATCCAAATAAAGTGGAGTCGGAGTGAGTGAGAAGGCCAAAAAAACACTATTCTGGGCCACTTTTTGAGGATTTTGAAAAGCTTGCGGTGGATGAAAGAAACCTTAGATGAAGGATTCAATAAATTTACTGAACTCAACATTTCTTATTCTCATTAAAAAAAACAATTCACGTTAGACAAAGATTTTCTAGAAATGCACCGTTTGGGGAATAACCATTTTTGGCCCAAAATTTGAAATTTTGGAAAATGTTAAAAGTGAAAAGTAGTCAAACCCGGAATTTTATAGAAGATGAGTGGCACATCGGAACAGAGATCTGCAAGTTGATGAGAGTTCCTTGTTGTATGGAATAACTTCTCCCGCTAGAAACGTTTTCCTGAATATTTCTATATTTGCTTCTACAGGTGGCTGAAGTTGGCAGTTCAGGATATTTTGCAACTGTGTAAAATGCAGAATTTTGGTAAAAAAATTGTCATTTTGGAGTAATGTAATTTCCACACCCGAAGTCGAAATGAAACACGTGGATAGGCATTGGAAAGCTTATCCGGCAGGGAATAATGGTGCATGGCTAGAATTTGAATGGAGCCATCATACACCATAGATATTTAGAGCAGAAAAGTGCTAGTGACTGTTGTGACAAATTGTTGACAATATGGGCAATTTCCATAATTGTGTGAATGGGCAAAAGAGATGAATGCATAATATCTTTGAGAATTATTCCACGAGTTAATTATGTTAAAATATTGATGTTTAGGTTTCTATATGCATTCCTAATATGTCTAACAAAAATTTTCATAATGCACAGTGCTTGCAGCTCATAAGATTTAATAGTGTAACAGAGGCAGCCTATAGGAAAATGGTGACCATAAATGATGCTCAGGATCCTTATGAGCATGATGAAGATGTGCTAGGAGAAAATGTACAAGAAGGGAATGCTGAGACTGAATCCAATGGACGAAGAAAGCAAATAACTCCTCATAATTTGGTTGAGACCATGGTAAGCTTCAATGAAAGGTTGATGAAGGCTCAAGAAGAACAGAACTAACTCAATGCTGCTATTTTGCAGAGCCTCACTGATATGCAACAGAGGATAAACCTTGGGTCCAACCCAAGCAACATAGGTGAAGAAGGAAGAGATGCAGAGAGTCGCTCTAGAGGTCATTCAAGGAAGAGGACTCCAAGCCCAATGAAGAGTTATGTGAGCAAGAAGCATAGAACACCTTCCTCAAGATATTCTTCCAGCAAGTCATGTGACTCCAGAGGTTCTCAAAGAATTCCAAGACATACTTCTAGCAGACTTGAAGGAAGAAAGAAGTCCAAAGGAATTCCATAGGGAGAATTCAGGAAGGCAAGGCCTCCCACATTTGATGGAGAAGACAAGATAGGCCAAGAGGCAGAAGCATGGCTTCTTGGGATGAAGAAATATTTTCGGATACATGATTACTCAGGAAATTAAAAGGCTCGAATTTCCATTTACAATCTAAATGGCAGAGCTTCAATTTGGTGGGACAACCTCGTGGAAGTTAAATGGATCAATGAAAGGAAGATTAGTTGGGAAATATTTAAGAAGTACTTCAAGGAAAAATGCCTTTCTGCTAGTTATTATGATAGTAAGAGAAAAGAGTTCAATGAACTCAGGTTGGGACAGAAATCTATAGAAGAGCATGTCCACAAATTTTTGGAATTGCTGAGGTATGTGGACCAGGGTATTTTTTAAGGATACTAATAATCTACCTAAGTATAGTATTCTAGGCGATTATTTTGGATTGAAAATATCACATATATAGATAGGTAGGCAAAAATTAAATATTAAACATACAATTTACTATTGAAAAATGTAAATTTTGGCGAATATTACACAAAAAATCATTTTTTATGTATATATAGGCGATATTAGAGAGTAAAAATGACCAAATAACGAATTTATTTTTTGAAAAAAAAACAAAAAAATAGCCAATTGGCTAAATTTCGCCCCTAAAAATTACCCTGATGTGGACTATATCAAAGATGAGAGGATAAAGATCCAATGCTTCCTTAGGAGCCTACCTCAAGGTTTCAAAGATAGAATTGAGTATGTTAATCCACCAAGTCTGGATGAAGCCATTAGAATGGCAATGCATTGCTATGAGCAGAATAAAGGAAAAACAAAGGTTCACCTAGCATGGAAAGGGAAGCCATGAGGGAGGTCTGATAAGAAGAAAAGTGGATTCAAGCCACCATTTAAAGATCAACCAAGAAACTTTCCATAGGGCCAACAAGCAAGGATCAGATTCAAGCCAACAGTAGCAACAGATAAAGCATCAAAAGGGCCACTTTAGTGTTGAGGATGTGGAGAAAATCACATGCTTAAAGATTGTCTACATTGGAAGGAGAATCCCCGGAGCTTACACAACTTAAAGGGAGCAATTATAGTGGAGGATATGGCAAGGGCAACGCCTTGAATTTATGTATCATTGGATAATCATCAAGCAGACCATCAATCAATGGTGGTGAAAGTTGAAGGTAAGATTGCTAAGCAATCTATTTCTTTTTTGATTGATCCAGGATCTACTCATAGTTATGTTTCTCCAAAATTGGTTGACGGTTGTTCTCTTAGAAAAGTGAAGAATAATAAGTCTTGTCTAGTTCAATTAGCCACAGGGACCAAGAGAAAAGTAAGTGAAATAGTGGTGGAGTGCCCCATAGAATTGAATGGACTCCACACACATGAAGAATTAAATGTACTACCATTAGGATCTTATGATGCCTTAATTGGCATGGATTGGTTGGGAAGACATAGAGCCAAGTTGGACTGTTATGAGAAAGCACTTGAATGCATTGATGAAGAGGGGAGACCAAGATTGGTAAGAGGAATTCCCAATCAATTTTCAGTAAGATAGATTTCAGCCTTACAGTTGAAAAAGTTTTATAAGAAAGGTTGTCAATTATATGCAGTTCATATGTCAGGTTCATCAGAGGACAAGGGACTAAGGATAGAAGACTTCCCATTGTTGCAAGAGTTCCAAGATGTGTTTTCGGATGAAGTGCCGGGACTACCACCAAAGAGAGATATTGATTTTACCATCGATCTTGTTCTAGGGGCAACACCAAATTCCAAAGCTCCTTATAGAATAAGCACACCAGAATTTGTAGAGTTAAAGATGCAGCTACAAGAGTTAATGGACAAGAAGTATATCAGACCAAGTGTGTCTCCTTGGGGAGCACCGGTGCTATTTGTTAAGAAGAAGGATGGGACTTTAAGGTTGTGTATTGATTACAGGCAACTGAATAAAGTGATAGTCAAGAACAAGTATCCATTGCCAAGGACCAATGACTTATTTGATCAAATGAAGGAAGCTAAGGTGTTTTAAAAGATTGGCTTGAGGTCTGACTACCATCAAGTGAGGATAAATGAGGAAGACATTCACAAGAACGCTTTCAGAACTAGATATGGTTATTATGAGTTCACTGTGGTGCCATTTGGTCTTACCAATGCACCTGCCACATTCATGTGTCTCATGAATAGTGTTTTCAACAAGTATTTGGATAAGTTTGTAATTGTGTTCTTGGATGAATTCTTGTCTATTCAAGGAATGAAGAAGAACATGAGGAACATCTAAGGATGGTGTTGCAAGTCCTTAGAGAACACCAGCTGTATGCCAAGTTAAGCAAGTGTGAATTCTATCAAAAGAGGGTGCAATACTTGGGTCATGTCATTTCAGAAGAGGGTATTGCAATTGATCTAGAGAAGATTAATGCCATAATGGATTGGCATACTCCAAGGAATGTTTCAGATGTTAGATCTTTCATGGGTCTTGTTGGTTACTACAGAAGGTTCATTGAAGGATTCTCGAAGATAACTCATCCAATTACTTCATTGCAGAGGAAGAATGTCAAGTTTGTATGGTCTAAAAAATGTGAGAAACGTTTTCAACAATTAAAGGAGTTACTTACCAACGCTCATGTTTTGAACATAGCAGATCCATCGGGCAGGTAAAGGTCCAATGGGAGCACCTTAGTCCTGATGAGGCTACATGGGAGCTGGAGGATGCCATGAGAGAGGCATTCTCATTTTTGTTCGGTTTTGAGAACACCGAGGACGATGTTGTTCTAAGGGGGAGGGGAATGTAATACCCCATTTTGAACCTTATGGTATATTGGCTTTTATGTAAATATCATGTTCATGTGATGTGTGTTTCCTAGCGTGGAGCTCAAGGCCAAGGCCCCGCTAGTGTATGCTCGGATTTTATTTAGAAATGAAAGTATTTGATATTTTACTACCCATGTGCTATTAAGCCATGGAATATTGTAAATTGATGTAAATATTAATATTTCAATAAATTACCAAAACTAGCTATGGAAGCAACTAATGAGAAGGGGCCATGTGTATTCCACTAGGGAGTGGTGAGGGGGTTGTGGGGTTGAACCATATGCTACCAAATGTCATCTTGTGAACCCATTTGACTTTCCTTGCTGACATTTATTTCAGTTGTAAGAAAGTTGTTGAGAAATCAGTCCATGGCTTCAATGGAGCATGGGAAGCCCAAAAATTCGTATGGCAGGTATGGGATATATTTTTCTTGTACCACTAGTCACCCTACCTCATGGGAATTAATTCTTCCTCATTCCCATTCCATTTTTGAACATCTAAGCTTCAGTTTTCATCCATTACACAGGCCCAACAATGAGAAAAATCAGAAATCGCAACTGTGAATTAACCAACGTTTTGAAGTGCCATAAACGCCCAGAATTTAGTATTGACAGAAAAATCCAATGGGAGATCCATAGATATGAACCTTGGGGCGAAATTGAGAGTATTAGATACCCCAAAATCCATTAGAAAACCCAGTTTTTATAGCCCATAATCCAATTACGGAATTAAGTTATTTGGTCACTGAATTGTGAAAATCCAAGTGTGAATGTTTGATCAGAGGATTGGATTGCTTGATAAACCCAGTGAAGGCTAGAATCTCAAGAAAATTAGCAGCTGGACCTTTCTATGCCCACCCTAAAGAGCACTGGAGGGAAGGGACTCCTGAGGGACTATGCAGCAGAGAAGGGGACCTTCCTTATGTTGGGTGTGGTAGGTATTGTGGGTGCTATGACTGTTTGAGTTTAGTTGAGATGTCTGTAGCTCTATGGTTGAGTTCACTGGCTTAGCATCCTCCTCATTTGACTCTTGCATGCTTGATAAACCCAACCGTGTGTTGGCTTAGCATGATTGTTTGTGTGAAACCATGGTTGTGAGTGAGCCTGTTTAGTTCCTCCTTAGTGGATACACATCCCAACTCGGGGGTGATCTCTCAGCTGAAAGAATACCGGATGTATAGAGATCTATGGTTGGGTGGAATGTTGCTCTCACATAGCCAGTTGTTGGACAGTTTCATCTTAAAGATAAGTATTCTATGTGGTTTAAATTATATTCATTCTGTGCTCTACAATGTTTAATTTGATGACTGTTATTGATATGTTGAATGCATGATGTAGTACTGTGTGGATAATGTTGATTTTCGTTGTGTTTATATTGAGTATGAATCTGCACACATAAGTTTTAATTTCTTGTGAATTCTGTTAAATGAACGGGGCTGATTTCTTTACAACAAGCCCTGGAATGTTAGCCATATTTCCTCCCTTGCATCGGATCAATGGGAGGGGACATGACACGTATCTTTCTTCTTTCAACTTGGTGGCCTCATATCTTGACTTGAGGGTGGTTTCATAATACATATATATAGTCAGTAGGAAAAGTATTCCTACATAGCCAATTTCTTGGACTTTCTTCAATTAGAATATAAATGCTATCGTTGTCTATGAATATGCATATTTTATGTTTATGTTTTGCTATGATCAATATCTTGCATGTTGTTTGTAATTATGTTTTTTATTTCCATTGCATTTTAATTTTTGCACCTACATGTGTATTTTATTAGATTTGGGTCCTTTTTGGTAGGTTTGTTTAGTTGTTAGTATGGTAATATTGTCCTTTAGGGATGGAATTTAAAGGTTTATATCATGGCTATGTGTCTTCTGACTTGGATTGTTGGGAGGGAATGGTATATTTTTCATCGTTATTTCTTGATGATTTTGAATCAACATGAATCCTTGAGGTCATCATGCCTATTGAATGACCAAAGTTGATCCTACATCAACACTCGCAAAACTAGAGAAATATTGAGTACATAATGTGATTCCCTTTACTGGTCACACTTATGCTATTCAAAGCCATGGTAGCAAGTGTACTATACTACTGATCACAATACACTTGTGCTCTACACAAAATTGGTGACCAAATTTTGACAAAAATCAAAATATGTAGGGGGTCAGATGCAAGGTGGTCCATAATCACTAAAATTTTGGTCTTCTTCTTCACCAAGATGAAATTACATAAGGTTAGAATACAAGAAATGAAAAATGAGAAAACTTGAATGTATTTTCAAATGTCTCTTCTTGAGTCTTCCCTTCCATGTCTTTTGTGGTGAATTCCAAGTTAGCATGCTTTCCCAACATATTTGAACCTATTGTATGAGTCTCAACATCCCCTACATAGCCATGCATCTACCATTGGAAATCCTTAGAAGTTCCTCCCAACTTTATAAACTTCTTGCTTCTTTGCATTACCACACTTTATTGGTCCACTTTTTTAGGGTTGGCCAAAACACCTTTTTGCATGTATACCATCCTTTGCATTATCCCACATTATGAATGCATCTTAGGACCATATATTCTCATCAATGAATCTTGACTGGTGCAAACCTTTTCCATTTCTTCCCACCACTAGTGTTATTTTATCTTCGTGTATTTTTACTATCATCCTTACTATTATATTTCAAGATCCATTGCAATTAATTACCATCGTTATCCTTTCAACTCCTAACATTGAATCCACCATTAGGTCCTCCCACTATTCTACTCCACCGTAGATGGCTTACACTTCCATATCAATGGGGATTTTAAGCATACCCCATTCCACTATCATCATTTCTATCAACACCTATATTTCCTCAATTAGTATTCCATGTGGTGATTTCTTAAAAAATTATAGGACCTTGGTTAGCGATTTAAGGCATTCCACCTTAAACTTTAAAGCATAGGATCCCATGCCACCTATATCCCAAATATCAACCACTTGATTCAACTTATGTTCATACCATTGGATATTTAGAAAGTTCTTAGTATTTGACTCAATTCTTAGCAAGGTTGCATTGGCAAGGTTGTGCTTAGATGGAATCAATGATCGTGAAGCATTCACAACTGGGAAAAATATTGACACATTTAGGAAGAGTACTGCAAGAGTTACACACTTTCTTTTAGAAGGTGTAAAGGTTGCACATCATTGGATGTGAGGCACTATGCTAATCATTCATCCCTCCCTTGGAAGGAAATGAACCCCATTACTTTAGGGCACAACTAAGGAAATTGAGCTCTCAAATATTATAGGGTGTACCACTTAGGTTGAGGTGGGTACTACTTGGCTCAAACAATTCATAAAAGAGGAATGCATTGTTGGTAAGTAGACTTGAACTGTTGATTGATGATCTGATTAGTTTGAACTAATGTTATTTTTTCTTGATTTAAATAAATAGGCATTGAAACCTTTGGCCCTTCATCAAACAATGGCAGGAAATATGGCTTTAGTGGATCAATGTTGAAGATTGAATGCATTACTGTATCAGCCAATTACTTTTTCAAGGGAGTAAGGACCATATCGAAGTGGCTTGATCTTCTGACGTAGATCATTAAACCTTTCTCTTTGCAATTGTAGACAAAATTGATCAACTAATTCAAGAAAATAATGAGGCATTCGATGTGCATCATGATTTGCTTGTACTTCTATTGTTCCCACTGCATGATAGACTGGACCTATTCATGGATTTGATGAATCTACTTGATGAAGGTTGTGACTATCTTGTTCTTTGACATTTTGAGGAGAAAAAGATGTTGTGTATTATAAGAATGAGACATTTATAGGGTTGGATGGTTGGAAATCAAAATAACAATGGAAAGGGATATTCCTACCTCTATTATATTAAAGTTGTATGAAAGGTATGCTTTCATCCCATGTGCGAGGGTGTGCATGGTTATATATGCACAAAAAAGGCATCGATCTTCTATTAACCACTTATGTTTGGCCATCAATTTTAAGTCATGGAAAGCATTAAAGTTCTTGAGTTTGATGTTGAGCATTGAACACATGGTGTTCTAAAATTGACCTAGAAATCTAGAGTCATAATCATACACTATGGAAGACGGTAAACCAAAATGGGACGAAACATGGATGAATAACATTCATGTCGTGTCAAGGGTTGTGGTTGTCTTCTTACATGAAATTGAGATAGTCATGTTGAAAAATGATTAACAATAACTAGCACACAACCATGTTGATGCTTGGTCATGAGTAACCCCAAAATAAAGTCTACATTGATATATTCCCAAGGTCTATAAGGAACATGCAATGGTGTATACATACCCAAATGATGATTTATTGGTTTTGTAATGGAAAAAGACACACAATATTTGAGGTAGCGTTCAACATCTTGTGTCATGTAAGGCTAGTAGAACCACAATTGCGAGGTAGCTATTGTCTTCGTCATGCCAAAGTGTCTAGTGGACTTGGAAAAATGAGATTCCAAACTCAACTAGTCTTTGTGGTCATGTGCATGTACACACAACCTATCAAGGAACTAAAGGAGATCATGCCACAAGTGGAAATCAAACAAATCTAAAATTGGTCATGTGGAGGTAGCATTGTGCCAATGATGGAGAAAAATATAGATAGCTACAAAATTTGTGTCATTGTTGTACAACTTTGTCCATCCTTTTATGTTATAGTACTTGGTGTCAAAAGCAATTGTTAATGATATTAGAGGTCTACTCAAACAGTCAGGTGCCTTGTTATCTATGCCTTTTTTGTGTTTGATGACTAGATCTAACTACTTCTAGAAAGTAACCCATTTCATGTGGCATGCATTATCTAGTTTGTTTTGTGTCTAGATTATTGATTCCCACAACATAGATTCAAACACCAAAACATAAAACACTCATGTAGGGTTGATCAAGAGGAAAAAGCCTGGAATGCAATCCAAGTTGCTTTAGGCCCTAAAACCAACTTTGTTGAGGAAATCGATTTGTTAAGATTGTTAGTGGAGTTGTTCCACCTTACATGTACTAAGTCTCCTTAATGTTTGCAAGATAAATTTTAATATTAACCTTAGATTAGTAATAAATTCAAATTTAAATTCAAACATGTTGTCATAAATTAGGAATTAAGCTACAACTGTGAAAATAAAGAAATGTTGGATTTAAATGGACTATTAAGGTAAAATATGCATGAAATGAAATGAAATGTAGTTGTACAGTGTAAACAACAACTATCAACTAAGGTAAAATTTTTACAAGTAACGAAGTAGAAAACATGAAAATACAAGCTTTTTAAAATGAAAGCAAGAAACTCCGAATGGAAATATAAAATACATAGATAAGAAACATATATGCTTACAATGATAATCTTTATTAAAATAATGTCTAGTTGGACAACTAAATGATAATAACCCAAAATATAATTGATAACTAGTTAGTCTCCCAAAAAGTGGGATGACTCTAAAACCATATGCCACTTTTAACAACAAATAAATCAAATGGGTGAAGACTCATACAATGAAGAATATTGGGGAATCAACATCTACATTGGCTATAAGGAATTTGCACATATCATTGTGTCAGTTTTCAAAGTATGAGCATAAATGTATAACCATGTACACAAATAAACGAATATATCTTCTAAATATTGACCGTTCCTTTCACCCTAAGGCTTGACCTATGTTGTAATCCATCTTGGTGTTATAAGCATTCTTTACTTGAGAAGTTAAAATAACATGGAATTGAATTTCATGTGTGGAGCTAACACACACCTACTCTTTTCTCCTCACTTTATTCATGGCTTCTTCTTCTCTTTAGATAGAAGGTAGGGTGACAACTAAAATGAATAATCTCCTCTTGAATTTATATAATAAATAATTTTGAACACAATAATATTAATTCTTGGATGGATAATAGTTGGAAGGTCACCTTGGTAAAATGAGGGTTTTGAGTGCATAGGAAACTAAGTGTCTAGCCATTAAACTATTGTGCACAATTTCTAGCCTCAACAAGGCATGAAGTCTTGGAGCTTTGTTCAAATGATAATTACCTTTATTATACATTTTCTGTACATTGCGTCCATATAGTAGAGAAAATTGACATGGGGAATTGGAAAGAATGTTGAAGTAACTAGAACTAGCATAGAAATACAAAACAATTTTACTAAATACAATTTTATGAACTTGGAATCTGAACATAGTTTTAAAACAACTAGAACCGACATGAAAATAGGGAATGATAATTACGAGAAAGTTTGTCTTGTCAACCAGGAATTTGAAATTAGTGTTAATGTAAGCTGCACAACATTTGAAGCAACAACACAAGATGGAGGGCAACCAAAGTCTTGTAATGAGCAATGCATCATGACTTCAGATTCAAATAGTTGTAAAATTGGTTCTCACTGTCATTTGAAGCTGCATAATTAACATGCAATAGAGTTATCAGTTCATGTTTGATATGCTCATCTTTGGGTCATATATATCATATATGTTACTGTTATGTTCTAGCCTTTTAGAAAATGTTTTGTTAACATGGTATTTTTACTCTTTTAAATAGAGGACGGGCTTTAACTCTTTAGTTAATGAGTTGGAAAGTAAGAAGCAAGATAATTTAATTTCTTGGGGTATATTTAGATTCTGAAGTTCAAAGGGAAATAGCATTTACCGACAAAAAGGTTTCCGAAGGAACACTTAATCCTATATATTTCTAATGGCATGGAGCTAAACGCTAAAAATTAAAATAATTTACTGAACACTTAATACCCTTGTAGGTGGTGCAGAGTAAATGTAACCATTATTAGGCTATTTTATTGTAGGGAATCCTAGCACCCAAGGTGGAAGAAAACTTCACTATCTTGAAAGCCTTGAAAAGGATGTCAAGGAAGCAACAAAAGCAGGGTTATATGTGCCATGCATGACAGGAAAAGTTTCTAACAAAGATGAAAAAGAGACCGAGAAATCCGATTTCAAGGTCAAGACTTCATAGATTGGTCTCTGAATATGTTTCATTCACAAATAGGTGGTATAAAACATACATTAAGGTAATGTTTGCATTTTTTCCAAATTAGACAAACGATTCATTGTTCACTGAACACGAATTTACCCCCCAAAAACATTCAAAACTCTGAAGTCGCCAGAGAAACTGAATCAACATCCTTGGAGTCCCAGTATCCTCTAAAAAACATATGAAATAAATCCCCAAAGCCCCAAGAACATCACCATTATCTTCACGGCGTCCAAATTTTCTTCGAACAAAACATGCAGAGATTCGTCCGGACTCTGGTTTGAATAGGAGAGTGACATCGTACCATTTCTTTCATGGTTAGCAGCCATCAAGTAAAGACTCAACTCTATGTCGTGGCAAAAACTTTCTTTCATATGTTTTACATACAGAAATAGTTAGAATTAATAGGGAAATGTATAATTGATCTTTTTAGTATTCACTTGTAGAGATTGTCAGTTGTATTTTTGATATGGCATTGATTTGAAATTGGTGAAGTTTGCTTGTGAGACCAAGGATTCTAAAACCGAGGATGATAGTCTTTTAACAGTTATGTCTCAGTTTTTTGTTGTTGTTGTTCCACAAGTGGGTTATCCTCCTCAAGGCATCAAAGTACCCTAAATGGAGATTCCTCATATTGCTCTGTGTAACATTCCACCATAGAGATTAATAGATTTTGTTTATTTTTACACACGCATACTAGTTGAATTGATTGCATAGGGAAATGTTCTCTGAAAGTTATAGCCTCTGTATATCCTAGCTTCACTTTATTCTTATTGTTTCTATTTTAGTGGGACAAAGGGCCTGCTAATAATCCCACCTAAGGAGAATAAGAAGAAACAAACAAAAAAGGTGTACAAAAATTCAGCCCAAGCTCAAGTTACCCCCATGGTAAATGAAGATTAGGTTTTTTACTAATGCATAACAAAAACAATCTAAAGGTTGCTCAAGTGAGGGCCATGAAGAGTTGTTCTCAAGTATTCTGCAACAAATTTTTGGAAGTGATTCATACATTGACCCAGGGTATTTTTTAAGGATTATAAAAGTATACTTAAGTATATTATTCTAGGTGATTATTTTAGATTAAAAAAAACATATATATAGATTGGTAGGTGAATATCAAATATGAAACATAGAATTTACTATTGAAACTTGTAATGTCTTGCGAATATTATGAAAAAAAAACATATTTCATGTAAATATAGGCGATATTAGAGACTAAAAATGACCAAATAACGAATTTAATTTTTGAAAAAATGCCCCAAAAATAACTAATTGGCAAAATTTCACCCCTAAAAATTTCCCTGCATTGACTTGTGATTTGTTGCCTGAATCTTCATTCACTACCTTAGAAACCTTCCTAAGTAGATTTTCAAATACATGCTGCTTTTGTACATCGACAACATATCCTACAAATCTTGTCACCTAATTCATAATCCAAATCAGAATCTGCTTCTCTCGATAGGCACCCCCAATAGTCATTTTCTATAGGGATCCTTAATGAATAGGAATGAATTCGAAGTAGGCGAGAATGAATGGCTATCAGATAAAATCAAAGCTGTTAGAGTAGCCAACAGTTAACAAATTCAAGCATATGGAGAATCTGCATATGAATAGGCTTCCTCCACCGAAACTGTTGTTCTCTCTATATCTATGTAAGCAAAGAAGGAAGAGTTGAGTGGCCAACAAGAAAGGTTCATGAATAATTCATGTTAGGAGTAATAGATGGTGGAGGAATCGTAGATAAGTAGTTGATGAGAAGGTATGCCCTTTCGGGAGATTTTGAAATGTGCATCCTTTTCAAATATCACGTGTTTATGAAATGTGGCCTCTTTATGACCTTTACTTTTGTTTCACATCACGTGACAATGAAATTTATGCCAATGTCACACACATGTTTATGGGATGTGGCCCATCTTCAATAAAGTCGCTTTATGCTCTTCACTTCTATTTTCCCATCATCTTTCAAAGATGCCTCTCTCAATAGCTTTAGAGCTTCTTATTCTTCGACTTGACTTTTTTACCCGCGGCGTATTGTAATCGATGCATTTTTAAACTAGTTTGAATTTTAATTAAGTTCAAAATAATTATTAAAATATTTGCAAAGGGTGTAAATGTTGTTTAAAATTATATATTAAATTAAATATTATAAAAAATAAAAAATATTTTTTTATATTTAATTAATATGTATGAAGTGTAGGTGTGTAAATTAATTTAAAAAACTAAAAATATTTAATTGTCTATTTATCCTTTACTTTATAAACGAGTCACCCGTATTACAATAGTTTTTGGCCACTTTTAATTATTAACAATGCCACAATGTGTCTCCAAATTTTTACTGAGTATTATGCTTACATCACTCATGCTTACATGTTGTTGCCCATTATTTAGTGCCCTTTCAAGCTTGGTTAGTTAACTAGAATACCTCAAAATTGCCAATTCACCATGGTTTTTTTCCTCCATCAAATCTTAATAATTACTGCTTTGCCTCCATTGCCTCCAGTATGTTTCATCCTAGGTTGCTTTCACTCTCTAATGGCGTCCAAGTTCATTAATGGTATGGTAAAGGCAAGCAATAAGCACCATGTAGCAATGCATTTATTGTTCTTGTTGTGGGGATATCGACTATTAGAACAACAACAATAAATGCACTGTTGTGGGGTGCTTATTGCTTACCAATAATAAAAAAATAAAAGACATTTTACTCTTCAAAGACAACATCAAATGTAAGTGTTGCACCTATCTTTCAACCATGAGTCCATTCTACATCCACTCCATCAAAAAGTTTTCAATTAATTGACGAAATTAGTCGTAAAGGTAAACCTCGGGGAAGAGCCCAGTGTTTCCTTCCTTTAAGGAGTTTCTTTATGGAAAGCAATACGCACCCTGCAACATTCTAATTAATATTTTCGTAGGTTTTGTTCTATGAGTTTCTTTAGTTTTAGTGCCAAAATTCAGTTTGTTTACTATCGGGGACAAAGGCTAATGCACAATTTACATTTCCGCTCCTTACTCCCATCACCTATGTTTGATGTCAGAGACAAAGCCTATAATGTACTCCATTCTCCCATCATCCATGCATATGGATCATAAACCCATGTTGATATGTCCATGTCCATACCATGTCATATGTACTCATGCATTCCCATGCCAATGTATATTATTAGGTTTGGAGGGAAATTTGAATTTGAATTTCCCTTGCTTGTTGGGAATGTTATATTCTTTGCATGTAAATCAATTGGAAAAGTTGATAGTAGATTGGTATAAGTCAAATGGAGTCGAAGACGAAAAATGGTGAACGGTTTGGTCGGTCGACCGATTGGAATAGTTGTTTGGTCGATGGGAAGCTAACAAAATGACCGAAAGCTTAACGAATGATCAATCAAAGTTGACCCAGTCAAGTCGACTGTAACAGAATAACTGAAAGTGGTTAGGAAGTTATGGATTATCATTAATGAGAAGTTGGTTGTATTACATCTATAAATTAGATGTAATGGCTATGCATAATATACTGAACTAAGAGAAGTAGTGTGTAGCATGATCAAGTAATGATGTGTGATTTGTGGTTTTGCAAGTCAATGGTTGTGAACACCTGCCTTTTAGTGTTTGATTAATAGATTAGTTGAAAGATCATTGGTTTGTTGGTTTTCCACAGGAGAGTGGTTTCCATGGTAATTTATGTGTAATGTGTTGACATGTTGTGTGTGCCATTGTTAATATATATTTGTGTTTAACTATATAAATTAGTTTGCAAACCTATTTTAATCAGTATTTAGACCCAATATTTGGTATCAAATTTGTATTTCACTGTAGGGGGATGCCTTTGTTGCTGAGGGTTTTGGCTTGGTCCTAGATATAGGGAATACTTGTTACAGTGGGGGTATTCTAGAATCATTAATATATAGTTAGAATGGCTAACACATTGAGGAAAGAAATTGAAAAGTTTTATGGACAAAATTTTGAGCTTTGGAAGCTTAAGATGGAAGATCTCCTTGCAGATCGAGAATAATGGATTGCAGTCGACCCAAGAATGACTCTAGTGGGTGTGTCGAAGGAAGAATGGAAAAATATTGACAGAAAGGCAAGGAGTACAATCCGACTTTGTTTAGCAGATTCTGTATTGTTGAATGTCTAAGAAGAAGACACTACAAAGAAGCTATGGGAAAGTTTGGGAAACTTGTACCAGTTGAAATCTCTGGTTAACAAGTTTTTTCTTTGGAAGAATTTATATCTTCTAAGGACGGGTGAAGGTGACTCGGTCATAAAACACCTAAATTTGTTCAACATTGTAATAAGTTAGTTGTTGTCCATGGATATTAAAATCACTAAGGGGGGAAAATGCATTAGCATGTTGTGTTCTTTGGCAAATTCCCGCGATAGCTTGGTCATGGCTATTGGAAGTAATAGTACCACATCGAAGATCGTCGATGTGGTCACATCTCTATTGTTCGAAGAGATAAGATGAAAGAACATGGAAGGCACAACCCATGACACCTTGACGGTACAAGGTCAACCAAAAGACAGAGGAAAAGGAAAAAAAATTGGTAGAAGATAGAAGTCAATGGGTAGATATAAGACTAGATCCACTGGTCCAATGATAAAGGAATGATAGATATGTGGTAAAATCGAGCACTATATATGAAACTACGAGTCGATGGAAGTTGAGAAAGGAAAAGGGTCTAATGCCAGGATTAGCTAAAATATCCACGTGGATAGTGGGATATTTATTAGCCATATTACCTTATTCAAAGGAATCCAAATCAAGGATAGGGTTCTTCAACCAATCAACATGCCCCAAGGGGATGAAATCTTTTGACTTGATGGAAAATTGGTTTGAAGACAAGCTTTCTAATGAAGGTTTCTAAGGGATGAAAAAGGCACGATGATGCATATCATACCACGAGAATTCATGGCTAGTAAGGGCTTCAAGGATTTCCTCATCGTTTCGAAAGGAAACAATAGATAAGTCAAGGGGGTCACATTCACTGGGGTGGACAT
This sequence comes from Larix kaempferi, assembly GCA_027924585.1. Taxonomy (NCBI): domain Eukaryota; kingdom Viridiplantae; phylum Streptophyta; class Pinopsida; order Pinales; family Pinaceae; genus Larix; species Larix kaempferi. The sequence continues at coordinate 4,481,924 of BSBM01000361.1, read as the reverse complement.
GGACGTAGAAGGGGTAGAAGAGGAATCCTCACTAAAAGAGGAAATATAATCAATGGATATCATTCCTTCAAGTGTGGAATAAGGGGGAGGTACCTCCTCGATGATGGTGACCTAAGACTCCTAGGATCTACGACAAAGGTCAACCAAAATGTCCCAAAATTTTTGGATATCAAAACAATGGTGTGAGTAATGGTCGTAAATGCCACACAAAGCGCAAGGGTGGTTGGTAAGCAATGCCTTATTGCATTTTTTGGTAGCGTCGAGAAAAATAATGCCTTATACTTTGTGCACAAATTATCAACAAAAGCTATACAATCATTATCCTAATATTTCTTTATGTAACTAAAGGTGTCTAGTTAATGACCAACAATGGGTTTCCCAATTGATCAATCTTATTTAATCCTAAATTCTCAAACCGATCAACTTGAAAATGTAGCATAAGGTAACTAAAAAAGGATTGGTAACAAAAAAGCCTTAACATGAAGTATTTGATTAAATGACCATGTATAACATCATACAAGAATGGGATGAAATTGAACCTTTCTCCTTGTAAAAATTTGCTCATCAATATCAACAGAATGTTGTTGACAAAACAATCATTGTCATACCCTAAAACCAAGCACACCATTAAGATAATTTCTTGAGTCAAATATGAAAAGATGCAAGCTTGGTAAGGTGGATATGATTTAGGAATTGATGTCCCTTCAAGATATAACCTACTTATTAAATCATTCATATGCTTTACTGTTAAGGAATTGAATTCAATGGCTAGGGATTCTTCATCAATCAAGGTAGGGTTATCAGACAACTAGAAAATTTCATAAATGGATTTGGGGATGATAAAAATAAAGCACAATTCCATTTTGTGAATTTACAATTTGGTTAACAGGCTCATATAATTCTATACACACACTTAAGAATTATGGAAAATGATAAGTCAAGGGTACTAATATCTGAGGTAAACCAGCTTCCCATATCTGACAATATTTTGTGTGATTTTGAAAACATTTAAAAAAGCACAACCATAAGATTTTAGCAGACTATTTGGTTAAGACTAGGTCAAATATGTCACCATCCCTATCAATAATATTGTCTAAATTTAATATTAGGGTAAGGACTTTAGTAGGAAAGATATGTCTTCTTTTCAGTGCCATATTACTTGTTCTTCCTACAATTTTGAAAAGGAAAGTAGAAAGAAAACACCCATTTTTTTTTTTGCGAAATATTTATCTCTCGAGCTCCAATCATTGGTTCATAAATATTTCAAAAGAAAGGTGCATTCTTCGGTTCTTAACGCTTCAAGATTCTTCTTAAATCCACCTCTTTAAGTGAATCACCCTCTTTAAATAATAATTATTTCATAGCATGGCCAACTTATGTCATAACAATTGAGTTGATTGGCTTGTGATCATCATCGTACAAGTGTCCATTTGTCATTTGGTATGAAACCTGCACATGCCAAATAAAATTTCTTTAATAATTATCGTTATTAATCCAAAGTGGTTTACGGGAATTGGATGAATGGTTTTTCAAAGTGGTTTCTAAACTCCCATAGTGAACATGAGAGTGAAGTGTGTCTTTGGGGGGTATGTGGTTTACGAGATTGTGTGCATGCGGAATCCCTGTAATGAACATTCATCATTGATATTCTACTTCTCACAACTGTTAGATCATTTAAGCAATGTATCTTCTAAAACCCACCTATTTCAGTTCTTCGAATTGAATTTTGTTAAATATACAACATCATGAGACATTCTCCAAACCAATCTTGTGTAGCCAAGATTGATCCTCCTGTATAGTGGTGAGCACTTTTATTGCCTTCCATGTAAAGGTTATTCATCACGTATAGAGGTACTTGATCAAAGTAATGATGTTGTAAAGTCTTGGTGGACAAGACTCTGGACTTGTGTGTCAAGTCATGATTATCATGTGAACCTTCTGTATAAAGGTATCCATGAGATGTACCTCCTGTATAGAGGTGGACCTTCCATATAAAGGTCATGCTTTACTTGTTAAAATCATTTAATGTTGTGTGATGTATTATTAACCATGATCACCGGATTGTTATTAAGTCTCCTTTAGAGATTGATCATCTCTAAAGTGAATTACTTTAGCATATGATCATTTGGTCCGAAATAATTTAATATGATCACAACATCTGATAATTCTTCTTAGTATAATGTAATGTGATGGATAATTAAAGTTAGAACATATTGACCATGCAGTAAAAGATAAAAAAAAAATGATAAAGCATAGAGATCAAGAGAATTCGAAATTGCCTATGCAAACACTTCAGCTAATTAAAGAGAACTCGAATTGTTAAAGCTCTAGTTAAGTATCAATGCTTTAGTTAAAGCATCAGTTAAATATATTCCTCAGTTAACTAAAGAACTCACAGTGGTCACTTCAAGTAAATCAATCAGCATGATTTTAGTTAACTAAGTGTTAAATAAGAAGGACTAGTTAACTAAAGTGTTTTCACTTTAGTTAAACTAAAAGACGACACTTCAGTTAAAGAGAGTTAACTAAGCAACAACAAGGAAGATCTAGTTAACTAAGTGTTATTGCATGACGACGCTTATGTTAAAATAAAAGATGACACGTGAGTTGTGACACTTGCATGTCGACACTTAAGTTAGCCACCTAACTAAGTGGGAAAGCTTTTAGTTAAGAGGCAAGTTCATCCTAAGTGACAGTTCAATGAGATAAAGTACTGCATGAGAAGTGGGGTGCGCCTCTGCATGCAAGATTAATACATCCAGTTTGAGGGCGAGTTCATCTTGAATCTAGATTTTAAAAATAGAAGAGAAGAATGTATAAATATGTTATACAGAATTGATGAATCCAATGTGAAGCGAATTCTCTTCTCCATTGAAGACAAGGCGCTTCTCTTTGTGCAGGGTATTGTTCATTCTTGTTATTGTTGTGCTGGGCACACATCCGATTGATCTTTCTTCTCAATTTCTTATGTATCTTCATCAAGAGTGTTTGGAGATTTGTTATCTTCTGAAAGCAATTTGCTATGTTGTGAAAGAAAGCATTCTCTGCTATCCATTATATTATACTGAGAATAATTGATGGGGTTTGTTTTCTCATAATTTTCAGGATTTTCCCCAGGGTATATCCTATGTTATGGTTGTATGAATTTCATGGATTGAATTGTCTCATTGCTTCAAGTCTCTGCATCTAAAATAATTAAAGATCAAAGCTCAACCAAATTTCACCACATAGTCCAAGTTGGCTAAATTGTTAGAAGTGGCAAGGCTTACTTGACACCCTCTATCTATGCTTAATCAACAATTTTTTTTTACACAAGGACAATTTCATGAATTTTGCTTCAACCCACGGATGTTGATTAATAAATTAGGTATGAGATTATTTACACACCATCTCATATATAATAAAAAAAAATATGGATACAAATGTCATAATTTAAACATTTGAGTGATGGGAATAAAGAGAAAATTCCATTTATCAGAGTTTAAGGGATGAGGAGAAAGAACATGCCTTTCTCACAATTTAGGGATTTGAGTAATGATGATCCTGAAGAACACATGCCCTTTATCACATCTTAGTAATTTGATTAATGAGGAGAAATTCCACCCACCATTTTTTGCAATTTAGGGTTTTGAGTGATGAGAAGAAACATGCCCTTTCTCACAATTTAGTTATTCAATTGATGAGGAGAAAGATCATTTCCCCTTTCTTTCAATATAGGCATTCAAGTGATGAAGAGAAAGAGCACCAATCCTTTCTCATAATTTTAAGTATAAGAAACCAATATCTTGTGTATTGGAAACACCTATGTTAAGTATTGGAAATTGATAATTTAAGTATTAAAAACCAATATTTCAAGTATTTGAAACCAATATCTCATGTATTGGAAACCGATATCTTAAGTATCGGAAATCAATATTCATGATAATTTTATGATGCCTTGGATTGGAATTATTCTAAGTTTAATGAAATGGGGGTTTGTTTTCGGTGCTCTTGTAAGTGATGTGGTTTTAAGAGATTTGCAGCTAAAGGTTGAAGCACTGGAAACTTTGAAATTTCCCTTTACTGTCAAATATAGCTTCTTCATTTCTATACACTTAAGGTATTAACTTCTTGTAGCTATAGGACACGTGATTTGGTAATACATAGTATATATTCTATAATAATTGGAGCATATTTTATATTTCTCATTTCAATTTCAATTCTCTATATTCCTAATTGTAAATTGCTACTTTACACATGTTCTTTGATTTGTAGGATTATGTTAGAAGGGGCTTTGCATACCTATCAAGCTTCATATTCAAGAACAATGAATTGTTCTTACTTGATGAATCTCCAAATTTGGTTACAACACTCGTTGTTATTTTGACAAACCCATAATCATCAATTGTTCAAGTTGAGATACAATATCTATTATATCATATCTCTTCACTTTGTCTTCTATGGAACTAAATGGGGAGGGACATGCATATTGTAGCATGGTAATCACAAGTCAAGAATTTTCATATGGATATTTTGTTAGGAGTTGAAGTGCTTCAGACCAAACTTAGCCTTATGACTTCCTAACACATTTTGTGGACTTAAATCTATAACTGTTTATTTCATTGCAATGGATTTGTAAAACTCGATATATCAATATGTAGCTTGAACTGTGGTTTTGGATTTATATATTATTGTAGACCTTTTAAAACTTTTACATGTTATAAGCAATATTGTTTTCTTGAAGAGACTTGTCTAGATGTCATTTCTATTTAAAATTTATGTTGCAAATATCTTGATTGTACTCATTCAAATTGCTTCATAGTAGAACTTCTTGCATAGGCATCATGGGATGATGACCCTACGAATCAAACAAAGTAGATATTTATGGAAAATATTATTATTGGTCATGCATTTATGTGCTTCGTCAAGACACCATCCCAATTGCATTGAAATAACGTTATGAATATTTTGTTGTACCTTGTATTTCATCCATGTATTCTAGTTGAATGCACCCAACACTGCAAACAATGATCATTGGATAAGAGATAACGTTATGAATATTTCCTTGTACCTTGTATTTCATCCATGTATTCTAGTTGAATGCACCCAACAATGCAAACAATGATCGCCCCGCTGATATCTACTTTCCCCACTCCTAAAAAAATCCCCGGAGGAAGGAGCAGACGCTCTTTCTCCTCAACATCTAGTTCCAACACCCCAAAATAGAAGAAATTGAGGAAAGAGCAACCTCTATTTGTCTGACTAAATTTCCACTTGCCAGCAAGCTCTTTGAAGCAAAATTTCTATAAATTTTGTTGTTAAAATGCCGATATCTAGTCTCCTAGGGTGACACGTGGAACGCTCAGATGGTGACACGTGGCATATTTGATTTTTAAAATTAGTTTAAAGATTGTATAAGCGAATATTAAGGATATTAATGGTATCATTTCAATATAAACATATGGATTTAAGTTATATAAATTTTTGGAATAGGTATCAGGGATCAAATTTGAAGGGCTAACCTTAATTTCAGGTTGAAAGGTATATATTCATACCACCCTTCTAGCATGAAGGGATTTAATTAAAAAAATTACACTTCAATCGAAAATAATAAATTAAGTCAACGTTTCATTAAAAATATTGCTAAATAAAATATTACTAGATATGAGTCATACATTACATATTTCGCTGCATACACTTAAAGAAAGTGAAGTCTAACAATGCCATGCCACCCAACTTAATAAGGAACATCTAACAATCTGTTCAACTGAAATTGATCATGTGGACAACTATATCCCCCTTGTTGATATAACTACAAATCCATTCAGATAACCCGTACTCTGAATGGGAAACAAATATTAGATGTTTTATGATTGGAAAGATCAGAAGTACTAGTGTTTGGGTCATGTCTTGTAGTTTAGATTATATGATGGTATGTAAGGAGTATTGTTATGGACTCAACATTATGTGTAATTTTGGTTTAGTGTTCTGGTTAGACAGTATTATGATAAATCTCATGTTTAAGGTCAGAGAGCCAAGAAGTGAAGGAGAAAAATAGAGCTTTGGCATGTTTTGCTCAGATGTAATTTGATCCTTTTATATAATACAAAATTTCCTTAGTTACAAAAAAAAACCCTACTCTACTTCAGGCACTTTTCAAGAATGTGGGAAACACAATGGTGTATAGGAGCAGAACTTTAAGAAAATTACTTTCTGAGCTACACGGATTAGTGTTAAATTTTATGCAAAATATGCTCATCATTTTTATAAAAAATATATATATAAATCAGTCAGGGTCCTGTATATAAAGTTGTAGCAAAAATAAGAATTAACCCCGTCTCAGAGATTCGTTTAGATAAGAGTTCAATAGCCTGGAACTTGCATGGAATTTGGAGTAGACTGAGCCTAGAATGGGAACCTATGTGGCAGCGTGCAACTGGAGTCTGGACCGAGCATGGAACCTACGTAGGGCTTGAGCTGCGTCAAACGTAGATGGGACCGAGCGTAAAACAGAGCCCGCTACGTGGAACTGTTACCCGAGCTTCGACTGCCACACTAGGTGTTTCTTGTTGTTGTAGGGGAACTGGAACCCAAACACAGTAAATACGATGGTGGCTAAACAATTCCCGCAAAAACTTGATGCGTCACCCGAAATAAAGACAAAAAATATCTTTATTACACGCTTCCGCCAGGAAAAAACGGGATTAATTGTTGTCGTAGTTCGTATTGGATCGGATGGTTGATGTTGATTTCGCACTTTCAACTAGCACGGAGAATGAAAAGGGTAAGCGGTAGCGGAATTTTTACCACTTACCACTTGTCGAGTCGAGAATCATTCCGCTGAATGAAAAATTGTAATGGAAAACCACTTCTCGTGATCCCGAAACCACCTACACGAGATATTATAAAAGGAAAAGGGGACATGGAGAATATTTGTCACTTTGCGCCCTATTGCTCACACAACATATCCCATTTTTTTATAAAATGGGAACCCCTTAGTTTTAATTTTGATAATTTTTTTTGGGTTCTTTGCTTCAAACTGTTTATATTATTGAGTGATTTCATTTGCTTTGCGTCATTTTTAATAAATGATTTGACCAAGATTCCTAATTAATTTTCAAATCCCGACTTTTATTTTCCTTTGAAAAAAAAAAAATTCTCAGTTGGAATCGGAAATGTTGATTTTCTTTGCTAAATTTTAAGACTCAGACTTCCTGATGCTGACTGCGGAAGTCAGGAATCGGGCAAAAAATTGATCACTTTTTAAAAAAAATATAGTATCTTGACTCCGCCATTCTGATCCCGACTTTCCAAATTCGATTTCTTTTGAAAAAAGTTGTCTTTAATATTGAGCGTCCGATCTTGTCAAATCAACAGTCACGTTTTGATTTTGCTGAAAGTGTGAGTTAAGTTTTTCTTTTACTTTTTACTCTGAGATTTTACTTAGCATGGCGTTTTACCATAAGCATTGCTCAACTTCTGGTTTTCACTACTCTATAAATTTTTGCGGGTAAGTATTTTTTGAAATCTTTGACTGGTTTTGTGATTTCAAAATTTATTTGGGAAATTTTCTTAAACTTAAAATCTTGTTTTATATCTTGTAATCAGAAAATTCAGTTGATTTCAATCATGTCAAGAAATACTAGGTCCAAGTCAGTTTTGGATGAACTGAGGATGAAATAACCAACCGCTAGAATCTTTTCTGATACTGAAGGGAGGGTTTCTGATACCTCTTGCCTCAACTGGTCAAGAATTTAGTCCATATTTGATAATGATGATTTGTCTGAAATTCAACATGACTGGCAATCATACCAGAACATTAGTAAGTCTCAAATCTATGCCATTGCATCCAGACCACCATTGATTCCCTATACCGACGTTGTGAAATGGATTATAGATAATGCTAGCCCTGTTGATATTTCTTTTGAGGATGTGAACCATACCCAGTTGGCCTCTTTCAGGCCTGAAGTTTTTGCTGGGATTTATGCCCTAGGAACTCCAAAACAACTTCTTTCTAAGCAATTCATGGCTTCTTCTGTAAGTCGTTTCAATTTTGATGAAATGATGAAGTCTTGGATGGAAAACCTCGCCATTTTTTTATCCAAAGGCTGATAGACAATATCCTATTTCGTGGTTTAGAGAACCATTCTCTTTGCTGGAAGCCATGTTGTGTCGACTGTATGGATTACCAAATTGTGTATTTTTCAAACCAGAATGGGCACCTCTGTGCATCATCTTGTCAACACTGGTGAATCTTTTGATTGGGCACAGATACTATCTGTGGTAATGAGGGAAACTATTGAGAAGTATAAGAAATATTCTATTACCAAAAATTCAGCATTCTATCTTTCAGGGTATGTGATGGACGTTTTTTGCTCATCTTTTCCTTTCCCTACCATGAGATGGAAATGGACAAAAGCAACACCACCAATTCATATCTATTGCTCTGCATGATGGGAAGGCAATTACATTCCTTTCATCTATGACATATGTGACCAATTTTTTGGGTCTATTCATTTTATGATCTTCAAGGACAATGCACCTAGATTTTCACCACAGGCTAAGTCTTTGATTGCTACAATGGGAGATTGGTATCTGGGAGAGTATTTCTCTTATATCAGGATCTGGGGTAGTAAATCAGCTCATCTTCTACCCAGAATTGTACCTGATAAAATGGTACTTGAGGAAATATCGTATCAGACAGTGATTAAGGCATTTATCATAATTGTAGTGCCTCAAAAAGAAAAGCTTGGCTGAAGTTTACTCTTTCTCTTGGACATTTGGTTATTCAGAGTTATACACATGTTAGTTTGCTTGGGAAAAAGGTCACCACTTTGAATCTTGGAGAATCTCCTAAAAGAATGCATGATCCCAAATCATTTTTAGCAGGTCATTTGTCACATGCACACTTGAAAAGCGGCTATGTTCATGAAATAGAGCCAAATGATCTTATTTACCAAGGAGCAAATTCTTTCCAAGATGTATTGAATAGAGCAACAAATTCAGATGAAAAAGGTTTTATTCATCAGTATCAGCAGGAACTCAAGTTAAAACTTTTATAGGATAGAAAAAACAAGCTATCTGATGAAGAAAAGGCCCAAAAAGAAGTTGTTGAAAAGGAAGCACAAGATGCTCAAAAAGAAAGGAATAAGACCCCTTTGCTTTTGACTCATTCACAGGAAGACGAGAAAGGGAAGATACCAATGGAAGGCTCTCAGGAACAACCATTGGTGAATTTAAATACATTGATAAAGACAACTGAGGAATTGAAGAGCATAACTTTGGCTCTGATTAATTCACCTCCTACTACCAGGATTTCGGTTACAACACTCCCAGTCAAGAAATACATAAGACAGAAAGGTCCAAAGTCAGTTGTGCAGTTTCACTTATCTCGGATTGATGACAGTGATATAGATGAAGAGATACCTCATCCTGCCATACCTTTACCTTTTCCTACTTATTCTTTTCCCCTTACTTCTCAATTTACCCCGACCACCTTAGTGAATCAAATTGTGCTTGATTTAGTTCAGAATTCACAAATGGTAGATTCCCCTCCAGAACTTCCTCCTTTAGAAATTCCTAATCCATCTGTTTCAACATATTTTCCACTTATTCTTGTTTCTACTATCCCATCCTCTGTACCTTTATCTCTTCCTATTCCTACCCAAATCGATGTTCCTACATCTGATTACCCTATTCCTATCACCTCTGCGACCATACCAAAATTTCAACAAACCTTTCCAATTGAAACCTTATTGAGCATAGGTGAACTTTAAATTCCATATCTACCTATAATTACTCTTACTCCACCAGTGATGTCTATCACATCTTCTACCATTGTGACTACTGCTGAGTTGACCATAAAATACACACAGTTGGTCGTACCTATTCCTACTCCTGTTGTTTCACACCCAATTCCTATAGTCACTATTTCTGAGCCATCTTCATCCACTATTGAGGTTGTGGCAGATTTTGGTGAAGATGCGGTAGTTTCCCTAGGTGATTATTTCTGGAGTAAAACTGAAAAGGAGTTTGTTAAGAGAAGATCTAAGAGATCCAGGGAAGGGACAATAGTTCAAGGCGTTTTCCCCAATCAAATCATTTGGAAAAGATCCTCTGTAGACATCAAAAGAGAAGTGGTGGAAACAGCTGCTGCTATGGGAGCCTTTACTGGTGAAAAATTTGACTCTGTTACATGTTTAAATAAGGAAATTGAGGAAAAGGAAAATTAGTTACAAGAGCTTAACAAACAAAAAGATGAATTGGAACACCAATATCAAAATCAGTTGTAGGAGTTGAAGAATAAATATGATTCTCAAATTTAGGATTTGCAGTCCGAGAATAAAAAGCTTAATGAAAAAGTTCAGAAGACTAAAGAAGGGGCAGGAAAATTTTCTGAAAATTTGCAAGCTGTGGAGTAACAACTTAATTTAGCTCAGTCACATTCTGCTACTTCTTCATGTTTCAAGTTTACAAAAGATGAATTTAAGGATTTTTCTTTCATAATTAATGATGATTATAAAAATTTATTGATTAAGTTATTTGAAGGACTGAATCAAATTCAAGATGATTATAGTTCATTTGAGCATCTATTTGATCTTTTATATGATCATTTACATAGAAGGAAGGATGCTTCTAAATCAAATGATGATGTGTTTGATTGGAAAAGATTCATCAATGATAAACCTGAAGGAGTTCCTATTCTTGATAATATTAAGATAGGGAGAATCAATATTTCTCTGCAATCCTGGGAAAATGTTTGTGATATGATTGAATCTGCTATTGATGAAGGACATAAGGCTTGCAGAAGACAATGGTTCGCTTCTAATGATCTAATTAAACAAATAAACTTCATTGCCATTATCAGATAGCTGATGCACTTCCATCCAAACTCATGATCACAGAAGTTGAGGAGAAACATGAGCAGTCCAAAGCATATATTGAGCAGCTTAAACATATCTTTCTCAAAGATGTCAAAGAACTATTTGAGTTGTCGACTTATTTGGGATTGAAGGTTAACGTGTTTTTGCAAGATTGGGAAAGAATCAGAAGGAAATAGGTTGAGGCTTTCTTGTGTAAAGCGCAGCTACAGTTGGAGCATTCCAAGTATACAAATGTTGATGATTTTTTAGATGTATTTGCCAAGTGGCAGTATGCTTTAGCTAAATCTTAGAAAATATTTTGTAATCCCTTATTTGATGGGATAAAAGATCTCTTTGTAACAAACTCTAGTGATTATTTAAAGATACTTGATCTCATGTAAAGAGGAGAGGAACCGTTTGAGAAAATATTGAAAGCGTACTGTTTCATATAGGGTTTGTAATTTGTTACAGTTCTTAATATAATTCAGCCAATTTCTTTTATCTCTTCTTTCTAGTGATTTATTAATCAAGTTTTCTTGAGAAATATAAGCTTCCTTGCATCCATTCAGTAAGTTATCCTTTTCAGGTTACAAAAATCACAAACACATGACAATTGTATGAAGTGACAATTGCCGTGTTTCACACGCGCTTGTCTTTTATAACCTTTAAAAAAAAAGTGGTTTCACAACCATGGAGAGCAGTTTCCTCCTACCGCCTTTTCACCAGCGAAATCCTCCCGCAGTGACACGCAGTAGGAGGTTTTGGATTTCGCAACCGCTGAACATTTTCAATGTACATGCATCTTCGTGGTACGAAATCAACGTCATGCGTCGATATTTCACCTATTGATCAATGACCGTTGATATTTTATGCACTTTAACCTGGGCTAACGGTCATTTTGTCGACGATCAACACATTATACATTTTGAAACTTTCCCCAGCGGAACCATCATCCACCGTTGATCTTGTTCCTTCTTTGACCCAAGATGTCGATTTCTAATTCTTTTGCAGAACCCGCTCCTTTTCCAATTTCAAACCAATTCCTTTTATTGCCACAATCGGATAATATATTTTCCGTTTGGAACTTAGTGCCTATTCTTCTATGCATTTTTCTTTTCTCCGTTTTCATATGGGAATAAATTGTAAAAGGCATAATTCCCATTACAACAATTCTATTTATCCAAATCTCTTTTTTCTTTTTAAAAACAAAATATTTGTGTCAACATAGATGATTAATTATGAAGTCCCCTCTGTGGAGCAGTGGAAGACAGTTGAAAAGTTTGGGAGGATGAAGTACAAATTGCACCAATGAGGGCACCTATCGTTGATACTCAAGTGAAGGTTATGCCAAATCCCACTTCAATATGGCATCAAATTGTGTTTCATCATTTCGAGGATAATGAAGACTTAGTTTTGTGACAGATGTAATAAGTAGTTATAAAATTCCTCTTTTCAAGCAAATAGTTAAGCAGACACTTAGATATTATCTCTCTAATTGGGGTTGGAACCCATGAGAGTGAGACCTGTTTGACTGAGCAATTTCAAGAGTAATAAAAAATTTGCAGAGTTAAGCAAAGACTTTTCTGAGCATAGATTCTCCTGATGTTATTTTGCAGTCTGTATTTCCTTTCCTTATGTGAATGTTATTCATGTTATCTATTTCGATTGTGTTGTCTATGTGAGCATATATTCTCCTGTTGTTATCTGTTGTCTATTGTGAATGAGATTATGTTGAGTCACAATTCATATTGATATGCTCTGGTTCATAGGATTCAAGTATTCACAAAAACCTTCTTCTAAAGTTAATATTGGATTCATAAAAGAACACATACAACAAAATAAGTTAATATTGGATTCATAAAAGAACACATACTACAACAAAATAGTGCAAATTGATCATGTTAAAGTTACATTATATATATTCATCCGATAACACCAATAAATTTCATAAGGGTTGTCAGCCGAACCAGACAACTAGATAAATCAGTTAAACTGTATTTTATCCCAATTATACAAAATGATGAATGGAAGACCCTTTGCAAAATAGGTTAGTCTGATATTATCCTTCCATTCTTCTACTGTCCCTCTAAAAGTACAAACCTTACAAAAGACCTGCTTATACAAATTGAACAGAAGGGTCTTGGAAAATAAGACAAAATCCTAAAATCTAAAAACAAACAAGTAAACCTAATAGAAAACGAAAAAATAAAAGTTATCCTGAAAATATAAAGAGACTGTGGTGGGTGGGATGTGTGGTTCCCTCAGTCAAGCTCCATTGATTTTGTCCTTGAGGGAGGCCTGCCAGCTGGAGGGGACTGTCCATAACCTACTGAAGTCGTTGGGATCCTCTCGATGTTACGTTGAGCTCGGGTGGCTTCGTCGTGCTCGAAAAGGATCCTTCACATATGTTCAATAAGTTCTTCATTGTTATTTTCGAACTTGCGGTCGATGGTATCCTCGATTCTCTTATCCATTGACTCCAAGTCCTCTTTGTCGCATTTCCCCTCCAGATTCTGTCGAAGCTCTGCTATCTGCTTTTCTAACTGCTCCACTCTTCGGCTGTATGCATCAATGCCGCTAGTCCTTCCAACAGGGCCATGACTGCTACCTTCTTCCATTATATAACAAGAAGATATGCCTAAAGAATTGTTGTAACAAAGCTTCCCGTATGGGAGCTCTCCACCACTAACAAGAGCACTGGTCAGAATCTAGTTCCTACCCTTTTCTGAAACTTCAACAACCAAACGATGAGGAGGGCCAGTGGAGGGATAAACCATCAAAGACAGAGCTAAATTAGACATCATTTTTGGCAAACACCAAGGATCAAGGGTAGATCCGATTTAAAGGAGCGAAAATGAACAAAAAAACCTGAACATAGATTGGAATAAATCTCCACACCCGTCGAAAATAAATATCAAAGTACTTGAAAGAGGGTTAAATGGCATTACGAGTCAGAGACCCTACGCGAGTCCATACCCTGACGACCTTTGAAGTCACTGATGGGACAGATTGACTGCCAGGGTTCACCGATATAATCAAGGGTAGGGTCCCATTTCACTTTGAAGGGCTATGAGATATTGAACCCTATGCTGACATGTAAAAAAATCATTCTTTTCATTTGAAAATGTAATAGTACATCAAAATTTCATTGTCCCTTTTACAAATTTCTTAATATAGTGACAATATTTGCATTGTTCCTCTCTATAAAATTTAATAAGCAATGTTATATTAATATGGGCTACTTAAATAACCCAAGAATCCATATAGAATAAATTTAAAAAACAGAAAGACAAAAAAACTAACAATACGAAGAAATCACTTGTTTGATCAATTATACCAATTCTAGACTTTGTTTGTAGATGGGTTTGTAGAATATCTAGTGTAACATGGGAAAACATTGATGAAGAAGAGGGAGAGATGAACATAAGAGATAAGAGAAGTCTAAACAACAAGATCAATCTTCCAACATGGCATTGAGATGAAACATAATTAGGAAAAGGAGGAGAGATAACATGCCATAGGAATAACATCTAAGGTTGGTGTTAGTTTTTTACACGACCCATTTCATATTATCTGCAGAATTCTACCGTTCAAGGTTTGGAAATTGCAAAAAATGGCAGTGAGGTTGTACAATCTGGGAAGTGTGATTTTTTGTTGGTTCATTAGTGTGGGTCATTCGATACTTTGCCTCCATAGACCGGTCACATAATGAATTACAATTTTTAAACAATTTAGCTATGGAAATTTAAAACCCTACATCTAACTCCGTTCTCCACATAAAAATGCTACACATATTTGAAAATCCAATCCACAGTGCAAAATTCTGCACATACCTGTAAATTCACAGCTACTCATTCATATAATGGGCCCACTGGACGAATCACAAATGCAAATGTTGCATAAGATGTTTATAGGGAGCTCGTTGGATTAATCACGAATGCATAACAGATAAAATGAGGTGGAAATGACAATGGGGACGAATTACCCAAGATAAAATTTGTTTCAAGTTTCACCCCTACGTAGTTGGGGCATTGGGCATGGCTGCATCCAATTTCTCAAAAAAGCGACAAAATAAACCAAGAACCCATATAGAGGAAATTTTAAAAACATAAAATATACCTGACAATATGAAAGAATCATTTGAAAAATATTTATAACCATGGAGATTGAATTGACATGTAATCAAACTTCTAATAGAAAAATCAAGGTTGGATGGAAATGAAATACAATATATACAATGTCCAATGAATATAGAGATCGATAAATACAAAAGACGAAGTGAATCTAAAAAATATGTTCATGAATACAAAAACTATTATCTTGAATCACTTCAATAACAAACTTCACTCCTTTGAAGCCCTTTGGAAACTTGAAAGTGGACAAAAAAGTGCAAAGGTATTTGGAAAATGACTACCACAGATTACCCATTGGGAATTGGTGGTCCCTTAAGTACTCTAGTGTCATTTCAACATTAGTAATCTTCTCATAAGATATGGGATTTAATCTTTAAATTGAGTGTGCTTTTAAGAAA
This sequence comes from Larix kaempferi, assembly GCA_027924585.1. Classification (NCBI taxonomy): domain Eukaryota; kingdom Viridiplantae; phylum Streptophyta; class Pinopsida; order Pinales; family Pinaceae; genus Larix; species Larix kaempferi. The sequence goes on along the minus strand of BSBM01000361.1, from coordinate 4,466,552 downwards.
TTTTGATTCCTTCTAAATAATCAAACTATGCAACATCATATCTCTTTTGAGTTAATAGATTGGATTTGTACTCATCCTTCTTATACATATCACCATTCCCATCCCATGGATAAGGTAAACCAAGACTAATGCAAGACTTTTCATTATAAAGACCTTTGAATCTAATAATCTCTTCAGGCAATGCTTTAGCTTTGTCTTGAGTTATGGACACCAAGACCTCATTTTTAATCATTTGGTTGGTTATATTTATCATATGAGTCTTGTTTTCAACCTACAAGTCCTCCAATTACTTCTTAGTTATACTAGTATTTAGGAAATTTATTATTTTAGCATCCTACTCAGTCATTTCTCCAAGCTGCTTTTCAACATCTTTGATTTCCTTTTGACATGTGTCATACATCTCTAACTCATCTTGTATAAGATCAAAATAATCCTATCTATCTAGCATTCCAACTGATATTTTGTTCCAAAGGGTCTTTCTAGTTCTTCTCAACAACTCTTCACCCTAGACATCTAGTTGCATCTTGGTAATTTGACTTTTTAATTCATTTATCTCCGACTCTTGATCATCAGTACCTTTCCAATTTGTTGTTCACTTTCAAGTTCACGAGCAATGGTCAAGAGTTACTCAATCTAAATCTAAAGGCTCTTAAAGGGTAACCATAAAATAAGCTAAATCATGCTCTTAGAGTAGTATAAATAGGAGATATTGAAGAATATGTGGTAAAAGTTTCATATCTTTATTCATTACATGTTAAGAGTTATACTTGTTGAATGTTAGGTTTTGTGACAATGATAGAGAAAATGAAAATTCAAGAGAAGAAGGTTGAAAAAATCTTGCATAACTTTCTCATACGATATCAGAATCACAAACTTGTTGGCACATTGGATCAACATACTTAATGATGATCTTGGTAATTATCTTGGCACATTCTATGATGATCCTGGCATAGATATTATTGGTGATTGTATCGAAATAGTCCATGGTAATGTTATTGCATGAGATCCCTCTTTTGGAATGTACTATGAGGTCTATGATGTAAGGGTTTGAAGGTACAAATAGATGAAGTCTATTGGTGATTATTTATGGGATTTGATTACACTCTTTGGAGGCATCTTTCTGGTCTTGATATATATCTGAAGTATATCTTGGAATAAGTTGCTGGCATTCTTGGAGGATATATTTGAGGCATTTATAGGTTGGCATTGTGACATAGATAGTTTTTGTGGCATTGTGACAGAGGCAATGATTGTGTCATTGTGACAAACATGGATTGTGATAGTGACAACAATACAATGATAATTTGTGACAATGAAAGATACAGGTACAGGGACAGTGATATAGGTATAAGGACATAGATATGGGTATATGTTGACGGAGACAGTGATACAATGGCAGTGGAATATTTTTCTTCTTATTCATATCAGGGTGGCAGGATGGGGCAAGGATAGGATATTGAAGTCTCCTTTAGGTTGGTGCTTGTGATTTGAGGGAGTTGGGGATTCCTTCCAGTTGGTGCTAGTAAAACTCTCGAGTTGGAGTTTACTGAGGACTGGAGTCCTATATATATGATGGATATTATGAAAACCACAGGGTTGTAGCCTCCTTCTAGTTCGACGTAGTAAACCGAGGAGTTGGACCTTCCTTCAGGTTGGAGCTTCCTTCCAGTTGGTGCTGGTAAACCAGGGAGTTGGAGCTTCCTTCAAGTTGGATCTTGTAAATTAGGGGGTTGATGCCTCCTTCCAGTTGGTGTTGGGGTGCTTCCCATGAATGCAATCTTGATATTTTTATATAAGAAAATCATTATGTGGTTTTCTCTTGTCTGGGTTTCGGATCCACGTTAAATCTCTTGTGCATCGTGTATGATGTTATGTGTTGGTTTTATGTGATGGTGAATGACATTGTTAACGGTTAATGTTACATGTTGTACTTAAGGTTAAAAGTGTTAAAAAGTGATAAATACTGATTCACCCCCCCTCTTAGCATAATTTTCCAACAGTCAATTGGTATTAGAGTTAGTTCCTTCAAGAGAGTTTGATAGCTGAAACAAAGATATCTAGAGCACATGTATGAACATGAAAGTATATAATATGTAGATGGGGTTCGACTATTCTATGGATCAAATTTTGATCATTGGATTATAAGGATGAGACTCCATTTATAGGCACAAGGTTTTGATATCAGGAAATCTGTTGTAAATGGTTACATCGCTCCAAAAAGACCACAAAAAAATGCAGCAATGAAGGAGCCAAGAAATAATAATGCAATAGAAATTGATATCATCTTGCATGGAATATCTGATCATGTGAAAGATAAATTTGGAAAGTGTTCATTAGCTAAAGAGATTTGGGACAAGGTACAAAATCTCTACACAAAGGGACCCCATTGTTTGCACTATTTTTGTTCCAAGTACCTAAGAAGAGCGGGTAAATAGTTGATGAGGTTTGGAGTCCAAATAAGGCTTAAAAAGTATAAGGGAAGTAAGGTTACCTTAGGATCCTACAAATTTATGCCAATATTCCCAAGTGCTTAAAATATTAAGTAGAGGCGCTAGAGAATCAACTACACAGGACCCTAGCCGATGACCAGGGTGCTATGTGGTGGGTGTTCGTTTATACAACAATACTGAGAGGTGGAAGGGTGAATCAATATTTCATTTTTCAAACCTTTGATAAACAATTAGTATTAAGCACAAGTTAAATAATCATAAGTAACATTAATAAGACAATTAACAATTTGAACACACATATTTATCGTGGAAACCTCAAAAGGAAAATCAGCAAAGCTTTCTTATTAATAAGCTAATCTTATACTTGTTTTACAAGCACCAACTTGATGGAGAAATTAATCTCCTAGATTCTTCTGCCACTATAGAAAGGATGCACCTACACCCCTGGTTTTTTGCTTGCTCATCAAACAAGGATGCCCCAACACCCTATTTCTCCAGCCACCACTAGAAGGAGGAAACACCCCCCTTAGCAGGAATCAACATGCTCCAAGAACCACCCAACCACCCTCTGATTTATAATAGTTTTAACTTCAGTTTTTCAGATCTTTAATGGGAGCTTGAACTTTTGTAATGCTTCATCTATCTCACTGGGCTCTTTCTTGCTTCTGATATGCAATTACCAAAAATTCAGAGACACCTCTTCATACATTTGACTTGTATGGTTATATATCTTTTCAAAGAACTTTATTATTTGAAACATTGTGTCTTTTTAGGAAAATCATGCCTCTTCATAAAAAATATTGTATCCTTTTAATGGAATTGATTCATCGTTGATAGTCATAGTCTTTCAATCTTGTTTTAGTTAATAAGGAATTACTATTTTGTAGAGTTAACCAATTTTGACATTCTCCAAAGTTGGCAATTTGGACAAATTGTTCTCCAAATATACTATTGCCAAACATCCGTTCAACAGAGTGGATTTCAAACCGGCGGTCAACTAAGATTTATAAATATTTCGCGTTCGATCCTTTTAATTATCCCTCGAGCATCTTTCAACAACAAAATGATTCAAAACCGTTGGATCTTCGTCAATCCACATCAACAGTGGACTTCAACATGCACTTAGCTAGATATCATAAATATTTCGCATCACATCTTGAGCTTTAAACTCTGAACAACTTAACCCAGCGAAATTGTCCTGTACCGTTGGATCGCCCCATCCAAGATTGATAGTGGACTTGAAAAGTGGATTTCGGGTCACATTCTTGGGTTGAACTTCGTGCATGTTAACCCAACGAAATGTGTGTGATCCATTGGATTTGATTGCCTTGAGATCGACGGTGTTCTTTGCAAGTCAACTTCATGGGATTCATGATTTCACGCAGGGGCTTCAAATGACCAAGGGCGGAGATGGAAAAGGCGCTAAACAATTGAAAAAGTCACACCAAAAGTTGCAAACGTGTAAACCCGTGGCGGAATAATGATGCGGACCCACCCAGAAGAAAATCGACGGTGGAAAGGAGTTTCGGCACTAGAAAGTGCACGGTGGTTAAACTTGGAAAGGTGGAGCAGAAATTAAACCGCTTACCACATGGAAAGCGTTGGTGGAGTCTGCTATGAAAAGTGGTAAAAGTTAAACTACTCATCACAAGTTCTAAAACCACTTAAGCATATGTTATATAAAAGGTCAATGTTCGAACTTTGGAAAAAGACATTTGTTGATTATTAACTGGAGGAGAAGAAGCCGCCAAAAACACCTCACTTGTCTTCGTCCACAAGCACAGAAGTCAAACCCAACGTTCTCCTATTCATAAGCTCACTTCATAGGTAGCTCGAAACCCTCACTTTCTAGATTTTTTTCCCAAATAGAGAAAATTGAAGACCTTGTTTCGTTTAATGAAAGTTTAGATGAAAATGAGGAGCTTGTAGTTGACAGGGAATGGGATATTTTCGACCCTACTTTGTTTATGGATAGTATTTCGCAGTCTAAAGAGAAATTAATGGAATTTAGGTCATAGGGAAATGATGTATTTAATTTTTCGGGGTTATTTTCTGTATTATTTTTGTGTCGAACATACCCTATACTTCCTCGAATTTGTTGGTTGGTGTGCGGTGAATTATTCCCAGGCCGAAAGGGTAATCATTAATGTAAATACAACCAAAATTCTATGCCGATTCAATGCACAGACTGTCCGTGAGGTTCTTGGTTTAGCTGAAACATTTCCCAAAATCCCTGAGTCGTTTAATGAAGACAATTTGGTAAAGTTTTATAGAAATTGCAGTCCTGAAGAAAAATAATTTTTTTTATTACAAGTCCTGAAAGATGGTCAGTCGCATGAAAACCTATCCTTCCCTTTGAGTATTGATGTCTTTCAGCGAGATACCCAGTTAGTTTTTTCCTTGTTGAGTCAAATTTTAGGTATAGATAGTGATAAATCAATCACATACGTTATGTTAGGTTTCCTTCCGCAAGTCATTTAACCCGAGTCACAGTCGAGTCCAATATGTGGTTTTAATTTTGATGAATTCCTAGCTGAAGCAATTCATGTCCAGTTGGTGAATTTCCCAAAGTTGAAGCATTTCAGATATTAGTCATATCTCCTGAACCTGTTCTTGTGTTCAAATATTTTTGAATTGAAGTTTCTTGGAACCATGTTTTCTCATGACCTTCCTAAACATATCAATATGTTTGAGTTCACCAATACAATCATGGCGGAAGTTTATAGAATTATTTTTAATGTTGAATTGCCCCGAGTGTTAGAAGAAATGAAAGAAATGTTGCAACCTACACCAGAAGGACAAACAGGTGATTGGTTCTTGTATAAAGAACATACTATAATTAGAGTGTATGGTTTTACTGGAGCACCATATCTGTTGCTAGCCTTTTTAACGCCAAGGGTTTTTTCCTTATAATTTATTAGACAAAGGTTGCATTCAGAAGAATAACATTTCGGTGTTTTCAAAAAATCATCAAATGTGAAATTCCCTCTTAATGTTGGTCCATTCATCATTAAGACTAAGGCAAGCCTATCTATAGTAGAAAAATGATTGAAGATCATGGATTTCCAAGAGGCTAAAAGGATTAATTATGATCCTCATCAAATTTTATCTCAAATGATACAACAAAATATAAACAAGGATTTTGATCATCAAACAGTTGAAGGATTAAACGAAATGGCAAATTTATTCAAATTTGAACAAGATAAGAAAGAAGTGAATATGGAACAAACAAACAATTTGAAAATGTTGGTTCAGACACTAGCTAAATATGATATCACCAATAAGAGAACTATTTCAGAATTTGATAGTATGGAAGTCGATGAAGAAGTTTCAAGGAAGAAATCAAAAGTGGAACAACAAAAATAAATTATTAGAATGGAGGAACGAGATTTAATTGTTCTAGAAAAAACTACTTTTATTTCGCAACCAACTGTAAATATGCAACAATAATATTCATTTTTCAGAAATAAAGGAATCTGGAATTAACTCTCAGTATAAGTCCAAATTTGATTTCCTTTCACAATATGCAGAAAACAAGAAGCAGTCTTTGGTAGAAACTCAAAAATTGTTCCCTCAAGTAAGAAACTTGACAAAACAAAAAGTTTCCCTTCTTACAATTAAGGATCCAGAAAGAAACACTATAAGGTTTGCAGTGGTGAACGATGAGAAAGTTTCTAAAATGGAAGTTAAGCTTGATGAGATTAGTATACCCGATAAGATTCAATTGCATAGACAAACAGGATATGTCGTATATTCTGATTTATTACAATCCACTTTACAAATTTCTAAATTGCAGTCTGTGATAGCAAAGCTGGAGAGACAATTGAGGCAAGAGAAGGCAGAAAACAAAACAAATTTGGTCCAGATTAAAAGACTACAAATGGACCTTGTGATTGTGGGAGTTGAGCCAGGGAACACTCAGTGTACCAAAAGGATCCTTAATGAAAAATAAAATACCATTCAAATGCTCAAGAAAAAATTAAAGGTGCCAAATAATCAATATGTGTAATATCCAAAGTTGATAGCATTACAACAAGAAAAATAATCCATATATCAAGAAATGATGGATCACAAAGGTAAAATTGTAAAGGTACAAGATGAAAAGCATGTTTGGGAAAAAGAAAGGATTGAATTGTTGTCACAAATTTCAGTGTTAAATACCAATCATATTGAAACTGTGTAAGTACCAGAGAAGCCAAGGGATCAATCTCTATGTACAGATGAAGGACAAATGGATTGTGAAGAACCTGCAATAATTAATTAATGCAAATACACGAGATATCAGAAATAATAGAACTTAGAATCACTTTTATATTGATCACGGGCCACTTCGAGGGGGCAACCTCCTTTGAGCAAGCTCAATACAATTAACTTCACGGTGCCTTCAATGAACTCAACACACACTTATATACTAAGTCTATGCCCAATACTATGAGTCAAAACCATGGGACATATAATACTACGGGATGACTTACAAAGAATATGCGTCCAATACTATGGGTCAATACTATGGGCTAATATAAAATATGGATCAACAAATACTACGGGACGACTTACAAAGCATATGCGTCCAACAACAATATACTAACATAGTAAAGAGAAGGGTTGACACGGGTTCCTAACATAGATAATCCCTCCACAGAGGAACTGACTAGTGCTATGTCACAAATTAGTCTAAAATATGTAGAGATAGAAGAGTTGAAAGCAGAAAACCAAAAGTTGAAACAGGAAGCAATTCAAAATTCTAAAGAAAAGAAAAAAGATTTCAGTGATAGAAAACAGTTGCAAAAGAAAGTTGATGAATTAAAAGATAGATTGACAAGTAAGCTTCCATTACAAGGAGACAAACACCTTATATGGGAAGTGATATTAGTGGAAGTCACCAAATTCTGGTCCCATTTGAATTTTATGGAAGATAAAGATGCTATAGAAAACATAGCTCTCTCGAGGTGTCAAGTGGCAAACGAGACATTAAGAAAAAGGACTTCAGAAACAACTCAAAATACAGTCAGTTTTTTAAACACTCTAAATCAATTAGATATGCAGAGTTTTGGAATCAAAGACAGACCAACAATCGTCATTTGGTAAAGAATAATTATTTGCAATCATGATCGTGTTAAAGAAGTACAAGACAAAGTGCAACAAATACTCGTTCAAGTTCACAATTTTAAGGAATTATTTCAGGGGATTTTTGAAAATGGTCTACCTTATTTTTGGAGTGACGATGGAAAATGAATGACTCAAGAAAATTATCACAGTTTGATAGTACAGGCTCGTATGGATCACTCAAAATTTGAAGGTTTGGTCAAAGGATTAACTAGAAAGACAGTAATTGATAAATTGACCGATGATTTTGAAATATTTGATCAATTTCTAATGATTAAGAAGGATATGTCAGCTGTATGTTACACAACATGCATAGAATTGGAGGTGATGGTGAAAAAAATGATGGATTATAGAATCCCAAATCAAGAGTAATGGAAAATTGTCAAAAAATTTGGGAAAACAAAATGCAGGTTATATCAAGAATGAATATTCAGGTGTCTTAATTTGAAATGAAGTTGCGGTTCCTTTGTTAACTGCCTGAGTGTTACATCATCCCAAATCAAAGCAACATGATACCAGCTTGGTCGAAAAAAAAACAAATGTTCTTGAAGTTTAGGGATTTCTTTGGAATTTCTATTTTTAGCGAAGAATCAGTTAGGGTTTATTCAAAGAACATTTTGTATAAATTTTGATTTTACAAAGTAATCGGGGTTGGATCCGAGAGAAAAAAATACAGTGATGTAATATTTTTTGAATACTTTAATGAAGAGCGAAAGTACAAGTCTATCGTAATCGCAAACTTCATATGTTGTCACTTTCTTCAGTCTGTTAATTTCTCTTTTGTCAATGTATTTCGTGTTACACCATCTTATCACTTTGCCTCATATTTGACTTAAATATGTGAGTTAGAATTCATTTTATATGCTCCAATTCACACATTTAAATATTTTCACTGTTCTTTCTTCCAAATTACTGCAGAATTCATCCCAGTTAGATACTCTCTTTTTTTTCCAAAAGAAAAAGATCCTCTTGCTATTCATATTATGAATCAAAGAAACTACAGATATTCTAGTCCATAAAAGACAATGATCATGATAATCATTTGTTACATGTGAAACATACTTGTCTCCCAAATGGCCACTATTCCTCATGTTACACAGGTTTTTATCTCATAATAACCTTGTTTGTCATCTTCCATCCACATCAACATTTAGCATTCCATATCACAATCAATAAACCAAAAACTATCTATCTATGAAACTTAGCTAATCTTATACCATATTATAAAACTATTTTAAGTAATGTATCAAAATAATATTGTCCAAAAAATCCTTCCCTACTTAGTATATATTTATGTCAATTTCATCCAACGCCTGTTGTTTGTGAAAAAGGCAGATATGAACCCTTCCTTCCTCCATAATGAGACCACTTTTTGATAGCCTGTCTACCTGCATGTTATAGATTACGCTTAGATGTTTATAACATATATATTCAAAAGTCTTTTGTAAATGCACAATCCTTTGTTTCGAAGCTGTCAAATTTGAAACCTGTAATCTGCAACTTCCATTGATCCAATTTATAATAGCTAATGAGTCACCAAAAATGTTTATCCTATTTGAACCCATATTCTGTGTTATTGTCAACAATCCCCATAATGCAAGGGTTTATGCCCTTGTGTTGATCCCCATTCTGCATCCAAATGACATATCCATGTGATGTTCCTGATCCATGAACAAAATGCATCATGCCCCACATCTTTCCAATTGACTAGCTCTGTCGAAATAGACCACAGGAAAATGATAAGTTATAATTGAAAGGTCAACTGTTTTTTTCCTTGTAACAAGAATCTTATAACCTCTGATCAATTTTAATATGGTCCTAATTATATGCTCTGTTTTGTTAATGTATTGTTTTCTTTAATCTTCTATCATACCTAAAATTGCTATTTTTCTGTACAAATGATACCTACTTTGCATTTGTGAAACATTTATCCTACCACCAGGCTCTTAAATAATTTTGAGAAATGCGTGTGTTGACTGCATACACAATGGATTTTTTTTTTGATTTGGCCATTGTTTTAAAAAGGTGAACCGTTATGAGTGACCATTAGATAACATATAACAAATTTTTTTCCCAACTTCCGACTTCCAACAAGAAGGGTCGGCCGACCCTTCATTTATGACAGAAAACAAAAGAATGAATGACCGACCCTTCCTATATTGCATGATTAGTAGGAATAGTAAATACCAGAAGGATTGGGCACCCCTTATTATATCCTTTAAATACCAAGAATATCATGAATATAAAGGATTGGTCGCTCCTTCGTTTAGTAGAGAATTGTGAACACCTATATCCATCAATTCACCTATATCTAGAATGGTGAACACAAGAAAGATCGACCGACCCTTCTTGCAATACCGAATTGTGAAAATATTCAACCTACGAAGGCTAGGCATTCAATTCATTTATATCAAGAATGTTGAACACTGGAAGAATACTGAGCAGAAGAAGGGTCAGCCGACCATTAATTTAGGAGAGAAATGTAAATATATTTAATCTACGAAGGCTAAGCCGATAATTACCGACTTCCGACTTCCGTTGTAAATAGTAGGGATCGGTACATCAACTAAGTTCTAACATATAAAAAATGTTTGTCTCGAGTTCTATTTTCCGACAAGAAGGATCGATCTCCCCTTCGTTTAGTAGATAATTGTGAACACCTATATCTAGCAATTCACCTATATCCAGAATGTTGAACACAAGAAGGACCGACCGACCCTTCTTGCAGTCTAGAACTATTATGAAAAGAATACTGGATAGAAGAAGGGTAGGCCTCCCATTAATTTATGAGGGAATTGTAAAAATATTCAACCTACGAAGGCTAGGCCGTCAATTCATGTATATCCAGAATGCTGAACACTGGAAGAATATTGAGCACAAGAAGGGTCGGTCGATCCTTCATTTATGAGAGAAATGTAAAAATATTTAATCTACGAAGGCTAGGTGGAAAATTCCTGACTTTCGAATTCCAACAAGAAGGGTCGACCGACCCTTCATTTATGTCAGAAAATAGAAGAATGAACGACCGACCCTTCCTGTATTGTAGGATTAGTAGGAATAATAAACACTAGAAGGATTGGGAACTCCTTCTTATATCCTTGAAATACCAAGAATATCATGAAGAGAATGGATCGGACACCCCTTCGTTTAGTAGAGAATTGTGAACATCTATATACAACAATTCACCTTTATCCAGAATGGTGAACAAAAGAAGGATCGATCGACCCTTCTTGGAGTATTGAATTGAAAAAATATTCAACCAACGAAGGCTAGGCCGCCACTTCCTTTATATCAAGAATGTTGAACACTAGAAGAATACTGAGCAGAAGAAGGGTTGGAATACCCTTCATTTAGGAGAGAAATGTAAATATATTTAATTTACGAAGGCAAGGCCGACAATTCCTGACATCTGAATTCCATTGTAAATAGTAGGGATCGGTACATCAGCTAAGTTATAACATATAAAAAATGTTTGTCCCGACTTCCGTATTCCGACAAGAAGGATCAGTCGCCCCTTCGTTTAGTAGAGAATTGTGAACACCTATCTCCAACAATTCACCTATATCCAGAATGGTGAACACAAGAAGGATCAACCGACCCTTCTTTTAGTATATAACTATTATGAAAAGAATATTGGGTAGAAGAAGGGTCGGCTGCCCCTTCATTTATGATGGAATTGTAAAAATATTTAACCTACGAAGGCTAGGTTGTCAATTCATGTATATCTAGAATGGTGAACACTAGAAAAATACTGAGCACAAGAAGCATCGACCGACCCTTAATTTACGAGAGAAATTTAAAAATATTAGTCTACGAAGGCTAGGCGGACAATTATCGACTTCCAAATTCCAACAAGAAGGGTCAACCAACCCTTCATTTATGATATAAAACAGAATAATGAACGGCCAACCCTTCTTGTATTATAGGGTTAGTAGAAATAGTAAACACCAGAAGGATTGGGAACCCCTTCTCATATCCTAAAATACCAATAATATCATGAAGAGAAAGGATTGGCCACCCCTTCTTTTAGTAGAGAATTATGAAAACCTATATCCAACAATTCACCTATATCCAGAATGGTGAACACAAGAAGGATCCACCGACCCTTCTTGCAGTATCGAATTGTAAAAATATTCAATCTACGAAGGCTAGGACGTCACTTCATTTATATCAAGAATGTTGAACACTAGAAGAATACTGAGCACAAGAAGGATCGTCCTACCCTTCATTTAGGAGATAAATGTAAATATATTTAATCTACGATGGCTAGGCCGACAATTCCCGACTTCCGACTTCTGCTGTAAATAGTAGGGATTGGTACATCCTAAGTTATAACATATAAAAAATGTTTGTCCCGACTTCCATTTTTCGACAAGAATGATCGGCTGCCCCTTCGTTTAGTAGAGAATTATGAACACCTATATCCATCAATTCACCTATATCCAGAATGGTGAACACAAGAAGGATCGACCGACCCTTCTTGCAGTCTAGAACTATTATGAAAAGAATAGTGGGAAGAAGAAGGGTCAATCGCCCCTTCATTTATGAGGGAATTGTAAAAATATTCAACCTACGAAGGCTAGGTTGTCAATTCATGTATATTCAGAATGGTGAACACTGGAATAATATTGAGCACAAGAAGGGTCGGCCGACCCTGCATTTAAGAGAGAAATGTAAAAATATTTAATCTACGAAGGCTAGGCGGACAATTCTAGACTTCCTACTTCCGCAGTAAATAGTAGGGATCAGGACATTGGCTAAGTTATAACATATAAAAAATATTTATCCCGCCTTCCAACTTCCGACCAGAAGGATTGGTCGCCCCTTCGTTTAATAGCGAATTGTGAACACCTGTATCCAACAATCCACCTATATCCAGAATGGTGAACACAAGAAGGATCAACTGACCCTTCTTTCATTCTAGAAATTTTATGAAAAGAATACTGGGCAGAAAAAGGGTCGGTCTCCCTTTCATTTATAATAGAATTGTAAAACTATTCAACCTACGAAGGCTAGGCCGTAAATTCCTATATATCTAGAATGGTGAACACTAGAAGAATACTAAGCACAAGAAGGGTCAGCCAACCCTTCATTTAAGAGAGAAATGTAAAAATATTTAATCTACAAAGGCTGGGGTGACAATTAAGCTATATCCCGGATGGTGAACAGAAGAATGAACGGTCGACCATTCCTATATTGTAGGATTAGTATGAATACTAAACACAAGAAGGATCATGGGCCCTTTCTTATATCCTCCAAATATCAAGAATATCATGGAGCGAAAGGAATGGGTGTCCAACAATTCATCTATAACCAGAATGGTGAAAATAGGAAGGAACAACTGACCTTCTTATACTGTAGAACTATTACGAAAAGAATACTTAGCACAAGAATGGTCGGTCGCCCTTTCGTTTCTGAGAGAAATGTAAAACAAAACAAGGATCGGGTGCCCCTTCCTATATCCTCCAAATATGAAGAATATCATGGAGTGAAAGGATCGGTCGCCCCTTCGTTTATTAGGGAATTGTAAAACTTTTGAAGATCTGAATGGTCGTCCAACAATTCACCTATATCCAGAATGGTGAAACCAAGAAGGATCAAACGACCTTTTCTGTATTATAGAACTATTAGTAAAAGAAATCCCAAGAAGGACCGGACGCCCTTTCGTATACTCTCCAAATATCAAGAATATCATGGAGATATTCTACCTAGATAACTTTGACATAAGTAGCTTTCAGAAAGGAACGAACGCTCCTTTTTGCATCGATCCATTTTCTACAAACCACAATAAAGATCAATTTAAATGGTAAGAAGTAGCACTTGATTGAAATGTGACTTTCTGTTATATTCTCGATATGTTTATTTCTAGCACCAATACCAAATTAAAATGACAGTTAATAAGAAATAATGATCGCTCCCTCTATGATCGATTCTATCTCAAATGACTATATAAAATGTGCATTTGATCTCTCATGGATAATGCTAGCAGATTTGTTCTTAATCAATCAATTGATTTTGGAAATGAGCGGTTGTTCCTTCTCCATCGATCATTCTCCTGAACATTTGCAAGTATACAACTAATATTAAAACACTAATTGATAATTATAAACATTGTATGCATTATTATATTAACTACACAATATTTACTGTTTTGCAGATAAAACATGTTTGCGTTGTTGAGCCTTAGTCAATACCAGGAAATCTCGTTCCTTGATTTGTTAAAATATCACAACCTTGGTTTATTCAAGAATGGATGGTATGTTGAGATGGATGAACCAGATAATTTGTTCCTGGATTTATATCTATTCTGCTTGGATGAGGAAGGAGCTCCAACTCGAGCTGGAATATTGACATCTGCAGATCCCATTTCTGACGATTTATTGCGTGTTCAAGTTGAAGTGGTTGAGAGATACCGATGTTTCCTTCTACAGGATGATCTTATGGTTTGTAATTTTAGACCAGATCTAATGAAAAGTGGTCCCGAATCAGATCTGGTTTCCTGTATGAAGCAAGGGTGGGTTTTTCCCTCGTATGATGTTTGTAATTGGTTTGGAATTCATACCGTGCCATCTTTGAAGAAAGGAATTTTGTCGGTATGGAAGAAAAGAATCTTGGCTTTGAAAACCTCGTATGTATTGCATTACATGAATATTGAAACGAAGTTGGTAAATGTAGACCATGAAAAGATTCATTTATACCTTAGAAGAACATTTCTCAATCATATTGAAAAATATGTGACCAAATATTGCTTCAAAGCACTCAAATCAAGTCCTTCTATAGCGATGATGCGGAAAGCGATTAAGAGCTTTGAAAGTTCAAAAGAAGTTCAACAAGCACATATCAAATACTTTTTGTTCAATGAGAATTTTTTTTCTATTGACGTAACAAGATGTGTTGGTGCGCCTACGCATTTGCAATATCGAAAAGTTGATGAGGAGGTCATGGCAAACATGGTTTTATCTATTGTCTCAACTTTTACAACAACATTGAGAGATGCTATTCTATTGCCTTTCGATAGGGAGACCACGCTGGGATTTCTTCCTAGAAATGAAGACAAAATTAATTTTCCTTTAGTAAATTTTTATATATTGGATGGGCATCATACTATTTCTGCGCAGAAAAAAATCATTGAAACCGATAAATATCAATCGGTCCATTCAAGGTATCGGTATCGAACAACTCATCTTCTACATAAATATGTTCCTCAACACATTATCAACAAATTATGCAAGCAACAAAATTTATCAAACAAGGAATTTGCAGACACTCCATTCATTTCTCAAGTTGTAAAAGCAAGGGAGAAATTGATATCCTACGGTAGGCCATCCCACCCGGGAAAGGGAAATGCTCCTAGTGATGATTGGCAGGTATATAATTTTTATTCTTATCAATCAAAGTATTTATATTGTTTCTTGTGTTATGAAATTATATAGTATCTTTAATTTTATATGTTTGCAGTCTTTCCAAGGTGAATGTATGGATATCTTTGTTATTCAAACAAAGGACAGCCTTAAAGACAAGCTAACTCTTGTTTTGACATCGGATCGACTGTGGATA
Source organism: Larix kaempferi (assembly GCA_027924585.1). NCBI lineage: Eukaryota > Viridiplantae > Streptophyta > Pinopsida > Pinales > Pinaceae > Larix > Larix kaempferi. The sequence continues at coordinate 4,451,439 of BSBM01000361.1, read as the reverse complement.
AAATGGATGTCTATATTCGAGATTTACAAAAGTGGTTCCTTTCCATACTCACCCAAGAGCATCACTCAGGTTGATTTTGTTCAAAATAAGATAAAGAATCATGGATCTAATTTTTTTAGACCATTGCATGATCTTGATGAAGATGAATTGACCGATGTGGTGGACAATATAATCAACGGATTAGTGTGGCTGAGCACATTAGTCGACAAAAATGTTTGTGTAGATACTTTATATCAATATTGCAAGCAAATCAAGGACGAGAGGTCAACCAGGCATTCGATCTTTGAATATTTCAAAGTTCATGATGTTCAAACTTTTCGATCACAGATTATCACTAACGATAATGTTATTGAAATCTATAAAATTGCACCAAATCATCTCCAGCAACTGTGCAGTATTTTATGCTCCAAAAAGCAAGCAAAATATCCGGGTAAAAAGAGAAAGAAAGAATATGAAGAGGATAATGGTACCAAATTACCAAATGATCCTGAGAAAATATTGAACATATATATCAATAAACATGGGATGGGTATGTCCATTGACTCCATCAAAGATAGTTCACAGTTTGCTTTTCAATGTTGTTATCCAGCATCTTTGGTCAAAACACTACGATCCATTTCATTTTTTGGAGTGACAATCAGTTGTGAATTTGTTGTTTTTGATATGTGTAATTGTGATAATGCCTGGACAGAAGAAGATATGCTTGCGTTGTTGTACTACTTAGAATCAAATGAAGCAACATGTACTTGTATTTTTTTAGCTGATATGAAAAACTCTTGTATGATTTCTAAAGCTTTCACACTTTTCAGCAAGAAATTAAAAAAAAAGTAACGCGGAATCCAACCAAGGGAGTTTATAGAGATTTATACTCCAAGGACTTATTTATAGGATTCTCTATTATACAACATTGGAGAATTGGAAGGGATGAGGATAATTTGTCTACTTTTCAAATGGATATGGATTGGAAGGATGAGGACCTAGCAATGATTGATTTACCTTTGCCCAAGGTTAACAATGATAGTTCAAGAAGCCATGTTTTTGCAAAAGAAAGCACATAGGAATTCTGGGATCACATAGTTTCCAGACTGGTCTCTTCTCGAGGTACAGTTTTTTCGTTGTAGCAGGAGGTAGAGTTCTGCATTCGTTGATCAGGTTGCCAGATAGAATAGCTATTTCGATTGTGGAGATAATACAATAAGAGTTATTTATGAACAATTTCTATCATGAATTGGGTATAAACCAAGGTATTTGAATTAACATTTTCAGATGTCTTATTTCATTGTATTTTACTTTTCTCGGTCGGTTATGTTCAATAAATTCTTCAAATTCCCATTCTACTACAACTTCAAATAAAGAGCACACTCAGGTATCGTCCAATAAAATTATAGCATCTGATGAGGACATTGAATGTGATGGAGAATCCACAAAGAATTAGCAAACTGGAGAACAAGATGGACAAGAAGGTAAAAAATTATTTTTCAAATATCCTAGTTAAATTAAATAAATTATGAACGGGGATAGTGACCTTGAATACTTGCAAAAAGTTATATAAAATGTATACCTACAAATTTCCAGGTCAAGATGATTGGATTGCTATTCAACATGTGGATCATCTACAACCAGAGCTGGGATCGACGATGTCCATGGATATTAGTCAACAAATCACATTGGATAATAATGAACCAGGCAAGAGCTTGGATAATAATGAACCAGGCGAGCGCTTGGTGTCAAAACGCGGTATCTCCAACAATGTTACTCACCACTCAAATGTTGGCCTGGCATTGACAGGTAAAAGACAAAGATTATTTTCTACTTAAATTGATGAAACAAATTTATTTTGAAATATATAATGACAAGCAATATTTCTGTGCAACTCCCCATACAAAAATGTTATTGATATTAGAAATGGAAGGTTTTCTATTTCACAAGAAAGTCACATAAAATGACTCCAAAAGAGAAAAAAATGGAAATCAAAAAAATATTGTTGGAGGGAAAAAAGTAAAAAAGGGGGAAGAAAGTATTGTAGGTGAATTTGAATTTAAACACAAAGAAACTTCATATGAGTCACGAACATATGCCATACAATTATTGGGATTATGTCTTTCCAAATTCAATGTTGGGATTTGGCCATCTAAATGTGGAGTCAATGAGGGGAAGTCATTGTTTACAAAAGTTTTGAGGGTAGGTAGTGCAGAAAAAACATATGGGGAACAAATTTTATTTTTATGGTTACAAGAGAGATGTACCAACGATAAAGAAGAAAATACACAAAAAAATATGGAGAGTGTGTGGGAGGAGTTCCCAATGAAATCTTTGCAAAGTAATACATCAATGATTGTTTTGGAGGGTGATGATGTGAAAGCACATCCATGTGAAAACTGTATTTTGAGTAAGCCCTTTATTGCATCGTCTGCTAGGATAGATAGTGAATTGGTACATCGACTATGGAAGGGTTTTGGTAAAATGCATGAATCAATTGATATCAGAACCTTCAATTCCTTCTTCTAGTTGAGTGACAGCGATCAAATGTAACTTATCATTGCCGCTTTCAAGAGCAGGAAACACTACATGTAACCTATGGAGATTTGAAATCATTCAATGTATTTTCAGTTTTTTTCGGTGACGTTGCTATTTTTCGTCTGAATCTAACATATTATTAGTTCAGTGTGATGCTTTTATTAAATAATTTGAATCTGTGAAATTTTGGGTTATTTTTGTATTAATATTTGGAAATCAAAATCTCCATTTACATTTGCATGTTTGTGATCATTAACTTCATGAACGAAGTGTTGTTGTTGTGGTTATATATATAGTCACGGTTTTTGTATGTAGTTTGGATATCACCGCAAAAGAAACTATTGGTCCTGGGAGTAGAGGGATTTCTCTTTGGAGTTCAGATGTTATCCAACATTGAATATTTTTCCAAACAATCGCATTTTGTCGGATGTTCAGCCTCGATATTATTAGTGTTTCCAAAGAACATTTTGGCGTTGCTCTGTGGTTTTCCTCACTCGACAACATGGAAATTAAAAAATTCCTTGGTATATTTGAATGGTTGAAGAATGAAGACTTTGTATTTATACGAGGTCGAGAGCAATGTAAACATAGTACTATTTATAATTACTCAATGTATGCATATTATAATGTTGGTGAAGTACTGCACATATACAAAAAGTCGTTCAAGGATTACTTATCCAATATGGAGATATATATAAAAAACAAACATGTTGTTTATAGATGAAGGGCAATATCATTCAACGGATAATAGTAAGGAAAACTTCTTGAAAATGACAACTAGTTGGACATTTGACGGTTCACAAGAGAGAGAAATAGATATAAAAACAATGTTGTGTTTTCTGTTGAATTATCTCAGGCCTCGTTCAAAAATGGGGTGTTGGTTAAAGACATTCAACTTCAAATGACCGTCATATTATACAGACAACAATTCATTTAGTGATTTGTATATTTTTGAGAACTTTTACATTTAATTGATGTAAATTTTATTGGACAATTCTCATATTATTTATGGACATGGTCTCATGTATCTGGTGATGTGTTTCAAAAATTGCAGAACATGAAAGCAATATACTTAGAAACATTGAAACATAATATTTTATTTACTGGGTTGTGTGTGTGTTTTTTTTGTCTGCAGATACTAGAAGATTTTTTACTAGTAAATCGTTGATTATTTTCAATTTCAATGGATTTTTGTTACACGCAGTTCATAAAAAAAAAGAATTTCGGATTGCCACGAACACCGGATATCGAATCAACCACAAAGTATTATTTTATACGTCCAGGCTTTAGGGAATTTTTTGAAAAATGCTTTAGTATATTTGAAGTTGGGGTATGGACATCTGCACAACAAAAAAATGTTGACGAGTTTTTGCCAACATTATTACAAAGAACATGATTGCAAAGGGAACAATTTAGAGTAATTTTAACACAAGAATATTGTTCTTGCATAGCCAGAGAGGGTTATCAGGGTGATGGAAATCCTTATGTATTTATCAAGCCTTTAAACAAAGTTTGGGACATTTTGATCCATGGTTGGGATGCTACAAATATAGTGATTGTAGATGAATCGAAAGAAAAACATGTTTGTAACGAGGAAGGGAACTGTATTATAAAAAAAACGTATACTTTCCAAGATGTCAATGACACATTCTTGTTAGATCGATTATGGCCTTGCTTGCTGCACTAGAATGGCGTGAGTGATGTGAGGCCAATTGTGAATAAAATGAAAATGAAAGTATTTTGTTAAATAATACACTTGAATGTTTGTTTGTACTAGTATGTTTAATTTCATTGTGATTATAATACTTGTAGAGTGTCAAGTTTGGTTTTCGAAAATGCAAAATCAGAGCTTGAAAGTGCCAAAATCGGTTTTCAAAATTGCAAATTCAATTAGTATTGGAAGTGTCAAAAGTAGCCTTCCAAAACGGAAAAATCAGGTTCTAAAAGTGCCATTATCATATTTATCATATTGGAATAGCGCAAAACCAATTTCAAAAGTGGCGATGTCAAAAGCAAAAGTATGCTTTTGGAACCTGGATTTGGCACTTTTGGAACCTGGATTTGGCACTTTTGGAACCGGGTTTGGCACTTTTGGAACCATATTTTGCACTTTAGAAACCTTGATTTTGGGGTTTAGAAAGTCTGTTTTTGACCCGTCTTCAAAGTGACTTGGACTAGAATATGTCCAGGTTTAATGAAATAGGCGTTATATATACAGTCAACATCATTACATTAGGTTAAGAAAATCCAATTCAATAATAAAAAAAATTGAGAGAAAAGTTATGAAAATTGATACTATAAAGATACAAAAACATCTTATTTGTCAAACCTTGCACATAAACAACTAGAGGGTTTGCAACTGGCCCAAGATGTTCTAGAGGAGGAAGACCAACGAGAGAAACTTGTGCATCTGTAATATAACAATGCAATAATGGTCGAATCCCATCATAGCATGTAAAGCAAATACACACATGCAAACTTTGATTACATCAAATGTACTTGGCATAGTAGGAGAAGCATAATGGTGTTGCATCTATCTATGTCCTCGATTTGAAGCCACCACAGTGAAATGTTACACATAAATAAAAATCTGAACACTACAAGTAAAAATTGGTGATGGCTAGACAAAAAGTCCTAAATAAATTAATATCCTCGCTCAATTTAATTTATAGGGGACAATAGGGGATGCATTGTTTGAGCGATGACGTATCCTCTTATTGAAATATGCAAACTAGAATGATACATATTCAATTGGATGGACATTTAAATTATTTCTACATCACCATTTTGTTTTATTTTTCTCCGTTTATTTGTAGGGCTGAGGAAATTCTTCTTTTGATTAAAATATGACTCAAAATAACTCAACCCAAGTGTGAAGTTAAAATCCATGATGTGTAGATTATTGGCCTCCCCGAACATCCTTTTAATTAAGAAAAGCATATCTTAGGTGTTGCATAAAGTAGTAGGAGGACTATTTCAAAACACATCTAGGTAGCCTGACAAATCCTCCCTAACAAATCGATGTGCCTTAACATCTTGATCAACACTTCCAATGGACAAAGGAGTTGTGCTAGAATTTGCATCGATGTTTAGTGTCTCCATAATTATCTCAGGAGGAGCATTGAATGTATCGGGCACTACATCATCAAATGTATTGGGATCTACATTCTAATCTAGTATCTTTGCATTCTAATCCAATAATGATCTTGAACCACCCAATGGGAGTACAACCAATCCACCTTTATTTCATGCTTGAAAGTATTTCCATGAATGAACCATGGGAATTCACATACCATAAAACAAGGTATTTTTTTTCATGATTGGTTTGAATCCTCACCTAGTAAGAATGAGATATGCTCTAATGGGACCAACAACTATCATTTGGAATTTTTTCATTTTTTTCCAATGAGGATTCAAACTACTTCTACTTCTTGTAATTGTTCAAATATCCTTCTGCTTTCAAAATTTCTTTGATTCAATAATTGGTTTTGCGCGTTTTAGGATATTGTATGGTAACTAGTCCATCCTATAGGTACATTTCCTCCTTTGATCAGACACAAAATTTAACTTTAATAAGTTGTGGTATGCCTCCATGGAATGATTAGTTTCTTAATTTGCATGAGGGAAATAATGACAACCTTTCACCCACATGAAATGAGTTGGTGTAAAGAGAATCTTTGAGGAAATTGAAAAAAAAATTACTTGTGTGGGAGTATACAAAGTTTATCACCCACAATCTAGGTGGTGTGAAAATGATCTAAGAATTTCTCCTCAATTGGAAAATTAGTGAACATTTTATCCACATGCTCAACCACTAATTCGGCATTGGGACAAGACTTCATGATATAACATAACCTATCAAGCATAGCATTTTCCTGCTCTAGAGTAGATGCTAAATTGTAGATTTTTTTTCCATGCCCTTCATATGTGTCAAATACGCGATATCACTTGACACCATGTGACCCTCCCGTAGGATTCAATGTGTTTATGTGAGATATTCTTACAATAAATTCAAGTCACAAAATGACCAAATGAAAGTCACCTCAAAGCGTTGATTTCATCCAATGCATCATCAACCATGAATTCATTGATCATTGAATTTCCAATTACGGCGAAGTTGATAGAACCTAGTCATCAGTAGGTCCAACCACTTCACAATATCGAATGACATATTTAATGATGCCATAGCCCATGATATAGGCACCCCACTTCACTGGTCATCAATGCCACAAGTGTGTACAAATAACACTGTGATATTCAATAAGACCCAATGTCAAAGTTTAAGCGGTCAATCATAGTGCATCACAATTGAAGCAATGATTTTTGAATGAATTATTCAAATTAACCTTACATGTATTTATCGATGTTGAATGGTGAATCAATTCCTATTTCAAACTACCAGGAGATACTTTCACCATTGTCTCCCATATCCATTTTGTTTGAATTCCAATGATAATTGCGACATTCTAACCATTGGGCTTCTAGAAAAGGAAAAAATCATATAGTTGTTTGTGATACCAAAGGTAAATACTAGTTCAACTTATGAAATTGATATTTTCCTTTCATTAGGCAATGATAGATGTTCCAACATCTTTCCTAGTCAACAAGAAATATCTACCACAATCTCCCACATCCATGTCAAGATGTTGCTCAATGTGCTTTTTATATACAACATCAATTGGCACATCCATAAAGAAGCAACTTTCTACATAAGTGATAATGCCTCTAAAAATATTAAGTTTAAGCAAGGATCTAGCCTTACCAGATGTGTCATGTTGGCTATGACAAAACTATCCTTCCTCATATTCATATTCATATGTATTATATATCAGTATTGCTATCTCAAGGTTCTTATTCAAAACATTTATAATAAGATGGTGTTGGCATCCCCTTTTCTTCAGAATTGAACCCCTGTGTTTATTTGGCTTCTCTCTTCTTTTGTCATCCGATCTATATGAACATGAGAAATTATAGTACAAATTACGATATCTTCGTGAATCCAAAAACCAAATATGTACCATTCATGAGTAACCATTTGTGATCATATATATATGCCAGGTCATAAAATGCATGCACCAAAAAAATAAAATTAGAAGTGCAAAAGCCATGTAACTATGAATTACTTATAGTTTGTATCGCAAGTGAGTGCTATTCCTTTGTTCTAGGGGTTTGTTTATTATGTGTAATAAACTACATGGAGTGTCAAGATTGGTTTCCTCCCTTGTAATAAAATCAAGTGACAAGAATTTCATATGAAGGGGTTTTTTGCAATACAATGAAATAGGGGATGGTCTGGTTTATATACTTCACTCCAAGCAAAATATTTTCCAGAGAAGGTTACTTGTATTTCAAGTCTTGGACCTCGAGATTCATAATAATCTTCCATTTATTTTGCTTTCCCAATTTGTATGAATACCTAAAAACAATGTGGCCCTCTATTAATAAAAATGTGCAATGACATATCAAAAAGTTTTAACAAGAGAGAGGTAGTATTAACAATGTGAAATCATTTGCAAGATTTTTGAAATTACATTTGATAAAAATCCCTAATTTGCAATTGTGAATGGTTAAAAATAGTTCATTGTTTAATTGAGAATGGATTAAAAAGCAGATATATTCAATTAGTTTTCTATTAAAAAACTCTTATAAATTTGATAGGAATTTTGCTAGAAGTTATAGTCACTATTGAAATTTAGCACTGGTTATAGTTGTATCTGATTGACTTGATCATGACACTTGTTGTATAAGTATTTTAGCCCATTTTAAAAGGATGAGTGAATTATAAAGGTGGAATTTCACTTCAGCTAAAAAAAACGTAGTTATGCATAACTCACAGAGAGCCCCACAGTCTTCACCTATCTAGAAGGGGATAATGTTATGCATTTATGTTAGGGTAGAAGGGAATACATTATTAATTTTCGTAAGAGTAGATTCTTGATGGGGTTGAATAGATGGGGCAAAGAGCCCTAATTGGACATTTTTATGGGAATAAGTTTCCTCTAATGGATTTGATCCCTTGGATTTGTAAGTCCTATTTTCAGCCGACAAACGGTAAGATCTGTATCTCTACATTGAATAGAGAAATTTTCCCTTCTTGTTCAAATCTTGTTTTGAGAAGGAGATCATTCTTGTAGTCCACCTAATAGTTACTTGTACCATGGTAACTAACTCATGTGACTCTCTAGATTCTTTGATTACTCTTTGTTTGATACGTTCCTCTTCAAAATAACTTACCAATAATGTTGTTGGCATTGTCTCCTTTGATTTTGAGATGGAAAATATCAAAGCTCAAATGTAACTCCATGTTCATTAGGTTCCCTTATTCTCCCCATGGCTTGGAAGGTCTGGACCATAGCCTGTAGGAAACCCTTCACATAACAATGTTGTAGGAATTTTTGGATTATATAGAGTTTTATGTCATGTTTGTGACTCTAGGATTGTAGAGAAGCACACTACCGTTCCCAAGTATATATTCAAGTGTGGTCAAGGAAGAGGACACTAGCTAATTTTTTTCACGCCCTTAGCTTTACAAATATAGGAACTCAAGTTTCCTAGTACGACCATATGGGATTCTTCGTTTCAAGAGCTACCTATGTGGGAAATGTGAATACTTTTATGTAGATCTCTTTGTCTCTATAGTTAGTCTACTCATATATTGAGTGCTTGTAATAGCTTGCAATTATGGTTGGATGGAAATGTGTGTTTCTAAAAGGGGTATCCTCAAGCAACTATTGTTATTTTCATGGACACTCCAATAGTGTTGGATGGCATGTTATTGTAGGAACTAGCTTCTTTTTGTAACCACAAAACATACCTAGTATTTACACATCCACATCATCATGTAAATGGAATGTTAAAATGGTCAGAAATTGCTTAGAGGAACTAAACAATTTTAGCACCATGGAATCACTACATCCACATAAGGCTTCATGTTCTATTTATCACTAGGAGTGGAGTGCTTTTAGAGCCGTCTTCTCATAACATACATAATGTGAAGAAAAGTATCATAAAGCATAATAATCAAAATGTTTGAAAAATGGAAGATCACATAATTTTTTAGAAAATCCCTAATGGATGGAAAAAACTATGCTAATGTATTTGGCATCCTTGCATTTTGTTAATTTACTTTAGGTGTTTGAATATTCATGAAAGAAGTTAACTTTACTAACTTTTTGAAATTTTCATAGATGAAGGAATACAATAATCCAATTTAACATGACTTTGGTTCAACTCTTTGGAGGTAATTGATAGAGTAGTAATGCATGAAACAATACTCTTTTTTCTTTTCTTGTTGGTTTGATCATTCTCAAGAAAACAAATCACTCATAAACTGCTCTTAGTACGCACGTACCTGATAAGCTCAATAAGCCCCATCGTAAATTTGACAATAGCTAACTGTGCACCTTGAACACCCCATCTTTGGGGGCAAAGTTAACATTTTTTTATCGCCCCCCGAAAGTGGATTACAAGAATATACAACTCTTCCCGTTATATGTTATTCATTTAAAGTCTTAATATGCGTTCCATGAAATCTGAATTAATGCTAGCGCTTATTTTTTGCATCCTTCACTGGACCTTGTAGACATTAACACTATTTCCTAGCCAATAGTTTTGGCCCTAACTATCTTCTTGGTTGGTTGATGACTGGACTATAAGCATTTAACGAAAAGAACGGTTGTTTTCCCTAAGCTTTAACATTTTGTTTTCTGATTTGTTTCTTTGAACACAGTTCTTGTCCATGAAATTGGCTATAGTCAATCCAAAAAACTTGACTTTAACATCGTCGATTTCTTTCTTTGCTAAAGAGGTAAAAGTTTTATAAGCAAGAATCTTGTGATATAATGATGGAACAAGTATTTTTCTAGATTTCTGATTTCAAGCTAAAGAAAAAGTTCCAATTGTTCTTAGTTGTCTGGGAGCTTCTAGAGCAAGGGAATGTTTTCCACATAGGTTTATCTACTTGCAATCCAGTGCCAAGTCCTGGATTAGATATAACTTCCACTATGAGTTCAATGGACTCTGCTAAAATGTTTGTTTGAGAAAAGGCAAGAATTTTCTTGGTGGATGATTTTGCCTGATTTCATTGTGGTTGGATTTTCTAATTTCTGGTTCAAGTACTCACGGCCATATTCAGCCCAACATTGGACAGAGGCAGGAAGGTTGGGACAGCAAGCTTCAAAATATGTAAAACATGTTGTTGCTGCAAAACAGACTGCAGGAGCATAAGCAGTGGCCACTCTGATACCACAGTACACTGACACTGATCTCAGCAGTGGCCACTCTAATACCGCACCGCAGTACACTGACATTGATCTCTTACTGCAAGAACTATCACAGTTGACTCTCTTAATTTTAGCAATGTTTGGTTGTAGTTGCAACGTACATGCTACTACTTAACCTACCTACCAGGAATGTACATATGTCATGAATTTCCAGTTATCTGAGTCCTTGTTACATACAGATTTCATCCCATTTCCAAATAGTTTCCCCTTCTAGATGAAAGAGACGGTTTTTCTCTCATTTGAAAATGGTGGCAAGTCATCCTCAGAGTACTTTCACTAAATCTTATGCAAAGAAATTCAAGTGTTTCCCAGTCATAGCGATGCCTTCCACATATACTTTCCAGTTTTACATCTCACATGTTAATGGAGCACTAGAATCAGTATGAGCAATGGAGCATAGCCACTTACCACAATGAAATTTCCATCTATAAAAGACTCCCTCACATTCATCTATCTCTTGACCTATGGGAAGAAGAGTCCCTTATTTGTATTGTTTAGGTCCAAAAAATATATGAACGTCATGGCTAACTCTGACATAAGATTGAAAGCAATGATGGAGTCCCATGATCTTATGATTTGAGTTTTTTCTTTCTTGTGAAATTGATCATGATTTGAGTTTTTTCTTTCTTGTGAAATTGATCAGGAAGGAGAAGGAAGACAATTCTTTGTGTTGATTCATGGGCTTTGCGTATGGAGCAAAGGGGCACAAAGTCGTTTCCTTGAATCTCACCTCTAATGGAATAAACAGAGCAGCATGTACAGATCAAGTCATTTCAATCTCACACTATGCAGAGCCATTGCTAAAATATATCAACGACCTCATCAATGATGAGAAGATACTTGGATTTTGGTTTTGGTTTGAGAACGATGATTTTAAACAAAAACTGATCATAGGAAATGGAAAAGAAAATCATTTTAGTTTATTAATTTGTTAAAGTTTTGTGAATTATTTATGAAAAACTGTAAGTGTTAGTATTCTGGTTAAATTAGTTTTCTTTTTATTTTTCAGCAAACAAAACCATATTATTGGTATTCATACTAGTGAATCAAATAGTACAAAATAGAGTAAACCTATAAAAGACTTATGATCAGTCATAAGCTGATATCCAGTTCATCAAAATAGTTAAATTCCCCTCCCCATACATAAAAAACAGATCACAGATCATTAACAAAAAAAACAATAATACATCGGCATTTAGAGATGGAAGATCCTGACTGAGCCAAAATCAGTCATCTTTGAATCTTGAAATTCCTCCCATCAAAAGTAAGATCGCCAAGAAGCTGTATTTTTTCTTTAATTCTGCTACACCATTGATAAAGAGCAATAACATTTAAGTTATATTTCCCTTTAGCCCATTTTATGGTCACCTTGGGTAAACTAGCTTTCTAACAAACAATAAACCCTATTTTTTTTTAAAGAGAAAACAATATAAATAAATTATAAAAACTATTTGAATCAAAATTTATTTATTTTAACAAGCCAAATATACCACAAACTTATGACTTGGAGCCAAGACGTCTCAAAACCCTTTATTCCAGAGAAATATTTAAATTATATTTTATTAATATAATTAATTTGCTCATGATAAATCCACATATGTTAAAGTTAAAGGTTAGTATGTCCATGTAGACACCCGAAAATGGCGAAAAGAATTTGGTCTCACAATACTTCACCCGAAACATCCAATAAAAAACAGACATGCGAATTTGTCACGTAACCAAAACACCAAACTTGATTTTTCAACAAGAATGACATCATTACTTATGCTCGGTGTTCTAGAAGGAAGCGAAAATAGAGATGACGACAAAGAACACGCGTTAGGTTTTTTGTTGTAACAAAGCAGGTACACATAGAATACACTATAAAGGTATTCAAATCTTGATAGGTTGGAATCTGGAAATCTTTGGCAGCCAGAATTCAATTATTCTTCTGGATAAGCATGTATAAGGAATGATCAAAACGTTTCTAGTCGTAGGAATCTACACAGGAATTTTGTAGATAAAGAATGGTTTAAATCGCAATTTCAGTTGCTCAAATCATGATTTTGGTTTGGAAGCATTTAGTATACCTAAGTCTAAGACCAATTATAATTATTAATGAAATCACAGTATTTTCAGACAAGATTTAAATTGAATTTGATTAAAAAGCCAAAAAAAACAAGGCGTTTTAGTATATTTTTGTTCTAATCAGGACTTGGCACTCCTTAAAAAGGTAAAGTTGAATAACTGTCAAAGTGCCAATTATCGTGTTATAAAGTTGTCAAAATAGTCAAATTTGATGGGCGGTTTCGTTTTCAAATTCCTACACTGGGCCAATTATTGCGAAGATAAGGCTATGGATGACGAATGATGATCGAAAATGGAAGATGCACCGCTCCTTTTTCTTCATATCATCATTATTTGTTAAATCAGGCACCGTCCTTGTCGTCGACCAAGACTAAATCTTACACCAAATTCCGGACAGCCCCTCTGGGGTCTGGCCCCACGTTATCAGAATCAAAGTCATCCTCCAAAATGTAAAAGCTTGCTCGCTCGTTGCCAACGAGACAGGGCAGGTGTTTAGGGCGTGGGATAACTGGTACTCAAATTGTCAGGTAATTTGTTTTCTTGATCTAATTCAGTTCCATCTCATTTATTGTGGAACTATGTCATGGAACTGTGTCTTTAAGAGTTTTGAGCTATTTTAAGACGATCTAGATGATCAAAATTCCAAAAAGTTTTCGTTCACCAATCACCAAAATACCGACACCAAAATACCGAGACGATTTGAATACCAGTTATCACAAGTGTTTACTATTCGGATAAGGTTGCCAACCTGCTAAAACCGCTGGCTGGGGAACCAAAAAGCGAGCAAGAGAAGCTTTCGCCTCTTCTGGAGAGGTTTGTGGCGCGCCGCAATGAAAGCGCCCGTCCACAAGGGATCCATGTGGAGCGATTTTTTGTGATATACGCGCCTGTACACGAGGTCGCAGACGACCGCTGTCGGTGGAGGAAGTTTCAGTTGCATAAAAGACGACAGACACAGAAATTCCGTGACAGAATTTGAAGATTGTCATTTATTTGAAACCCTATTTTCCTTACGAGCAGCAATGGCGGAAGAGAGATTCATATCTACATGCGATTTATCTTCTTTTTCTATTTCTTCACCCGATTCGGCGGCCTCCACGGCTTCGTTGGACGACATCATTGACAGTGGCAATTCTTCATGGGGTTACTCACCTCCACTCATGCCCGATGGCAATGGCCACCCTCTCTTAGACATGAAGTCTCTCAGAGACAGCCTTCCTTCTCGCAAGTAAGTCTAATCGAAACCATATATTCATTAAGAAAATCGCTATGTCTTCATTTCGAACAGGTCTGCTGCAAACTTTTGTTGATTTTGGCTGTTTGTTTGAATAATTTGCAGGAGGGGTTTGTCTAATTTTTTCACCGGCAAGTCGCAGTCGTTTACGTCTCTGGCAGATGTTAAATGCGTGGAAGACCTCGCCAAGCCGGAGAAGAAGCTCAAGAGTTCCCACAGCTGGGAATCGACGATAAAATCATCATATAATAATCAGACCATTCGATCGCCAATAGTCTCGGCAGGCTCAGCCGAATCCAATGGCGCGAAGATGGGCAAAACTGCTACCCACGAAATACTACAGGCTACCGCAATCGTCTCCAAAACAAGATCATGTAGGACTAATGGGCAGCAGACGAATATACACTAATTTACAGATCCATTCCCAAAAGTGAGTGCTCAACGTTGTACATAATACTCAAAACGAGCATTTTATTTATTGTAAATTTCTCAAACCCTGACGGGTTTTCTGTTCGGGGACGGAAGAAACCCCATCTGCTGTAACATATACTTTAATGCCAAATCTTTAAAGGGCTTCCATATCACGATTCCTGTAATATCGCCGTAATCGCAAGGAAAAAGTGAGTTATGAAGGAGAGAAGGACATAATTTCTCTCTAAATTCAACAGTGAGGTGAGAGTTGCCTGGGAATCTGTCAACCCTCTTTACAATATTTTCTGGCCTTCCACCCGATGTTGCGATGTTGTTATAATATTTTCTTGCCTTCCACCCGATCGATGTTGTTATACTTTGTTCATTTATCTTAGAATTTTCGAGAAGGACATAATTTCTCTCTAAATCCAACAGTAAGGTGAGAGTTGCCTGGGAATCTGTCAATCCTCTTTACAATGTTATCTTGCCTTCCACCAGATCGATGTTAGTTATACTTTGTTCATTTATCTTAGAATTTTGGGTAGATTACCGTCTATACTTTTTACTTCCTCTTAAAAAATATTTTTCCTATTTTTCACACTTACAAGTATTATCTTGCCTTCCACCAGATTTAGTTATACTTTGTTCATTTATCTTAGAATTTTGGGTGGACTACCATCTATACTTTTTACTTCCTCTTAAAAAAATATTTTCCCTATTTTTCACACTGACAAGGAAGATGCATAATATTCTCTGTATTATTCAGACAGAGAAGGACCTTTTAATAACTTAAAATAAAAACACCGCAAATTTACAAAGAACACTTTCCAGAGCACTCTTTCTGTTCTTGTAGCCAGTCCATATATGTGAGACTGACATATTTAAATTTTAAACCAACCAAGTTCGCTGAGGATATCACTGTAACACAGATTTGCCTTATGTTTTTCTGATCGCAGGCACATTGTTTCCATAAACTTTGTTTGTTTTCCACAGAAAGGCTCTTTAAAAGAGATTGAGAATCATATGTAAATTGTTATAGAAAACCTGTTATTTATGCAATCGATGTCATTTGCTTGTAGTTCCTCCATAGTGGAATGTGTTATGCACGGCGTGGGGTTATATGATCATTGGAAATATAGTGCATGCTTGTGGGTGGTATGCCCAACTTGAGTGTCTCAAATCCTTAGCAAGTCCATTTTTCCATTATCATATGGGCCAAACTTCCTGCACCTGAGGTCATTAGAGCTGTTCTAATCTCACAATTTTCCATATAATATTGAAGGCTGCCAATGGGAAATTTAAATGTCAGATCGATTAGTCAGTCCCTCACAAAACTTGGCAGGTATATAGCTGGTATGTAGCTGGGAGTGCTCATGTGTCTGTGATAGAACCTATTCAAGAAAGCACACTCGTTTGGTGAAGTCGCTCCTCGATGTATGCTTCTATTGTTATTTATTAGAGGAATCAAGTATATCATTGATTCATGAGAATACATCCTCATTGTCAGATCACGAGGAGAAGATGGTAAAGAGACTAGATATCTTCTTGGAGTATTTGAGAAGTGAATACAAGTTTCTTGTGTGTTCACAATTCGTACCGAAATGGCAAAGTGTTTCTTTTGAACTCATTTTGATGATGTGCAGCGTATATATATATATATGAAAGGATGTATAGTAGTTCTCTGTCCACACTATACGTACGTTTCTTCGAGTAGTAATCAAAGTGTATGATTGTTGCTTCCAAGGCAGGCCCATTCTACACTCAATATTTGGAGATCATTGTCACGAACCAGTGAGTGATTGTTGCGCTCAGGCCCATTAAACTCAATATTTTGAATGTTGTGCTAAACTAGTTAGTGATACATTGAAGCCATTTTGGTTATATATATATATAGCAAGTTACTTAATACTTTTTTTTTATGTTTTAATTATTTGTTTTTTTAGTTAAATTGGTTGTCTTCATTGTATTGTTTATTTTAAATTTGGAAGGACAGTCCATAGAATTAATTTCAAGGGTATTCTTATCTTATCTTTTACAATCTAGAAAAAACATACTTACTACTCCATCTCAAATTCTAAAATATAAATACTTAAAAATGTAAAAATGAATATGCTAAAATTTTTGATAATTTAATTTTCAAACTAACTCTTAACTAAAAAAAAGTAGTTTTAGATATTTAATCCAAAACCATAAAATACCCAATCTACTTATTCCCAATCATCAATCATTATTACGATTATCCACAAAAATTTAACCCTATACGTCAAGTCAAAAATTTTGCACAATATTATTATTGTTTTTTTTCAGAAGAAAAAAAACGTACTATTGCTATTCATCCGAATCAAATTTCCAAGACTCCCCTCCAAAAACATAAGCACATAGGCTCATACATGATATCAAAACATTAAAAAACATTACCAAACTAGTTCAAGACTTTTTTCAAAATATCCATCATAATGTCCTTATACAAACTCAGATTTCTCCAAAAGAGTAAAGAGACCCATCTTCCAGAATCTCTTGTTCAAACCATTCTTCCCAAATAACAATACTATTATTGTTAATTCATTAACTAAAATTATTTAATAAAATTTAATAAAAAAATTCACATATCTCTAGAAAATTGAATGTGACTTTCACATGTGTTTTTATGTTTATACATAGTTAATATTGAACTCAATTTAACTACCACATCCTCATTAATACAAAGCTTATGGCTAGGCTTATAGGTCATCCACTTGGTATTAACGAGGATTAGGATGTGTTAGTTGATAAACAATTGGCAATTTATGACATGACTTATTAAAACATAAATTTATATATATTATTTGTATACTATGCCATTTAACACATGTATAATACATCTAATAATAAGAAGTTTTCATTGGTCATTGCATATTATGTTATTAATTATTTTCAATTATAAAAGTCAGAGGTATAGTTGCCTCGACACTTGCAACTACCAAAAGCGTTGCACCCACTCTCTCCGGTAACAATAGCAAGACCATCAAAATACTTGTCATTTAGAAAGAATTTCTGGTCAATAAATCTTTGAATACATCAACATCTAGGCATCAACATACATAAAAATCTAGCATCATTTGTACAATTCTCGGCAAGACTCACTTACCCCATGTCAGAAGTGGTGGTTGCAAACAACGATGCCTCCACGGTCTTCTCACTAAAAGAAAGATCAAGGGTTCTTTTGCATCTGCATAAACACACATTAATTGTTAAAATACAAAGAAAAATCCAATGACCTCCTATGCTCATACACACAAATTCAAAAAATTTCTACTAAAAGGAAAAAGGAATCATTGATAAGCACAACAAATAAATTGAATAAGATTGAATGCTCACCCCTTATAACCATTGAACTACACCAAGAAATTTCTTAGCACATAAGCAAAGATCGTAGGCCAAAACAAAGCATAATGAAACCCAAAGTCATGTGGATATTGATAGCTAAGAAAATGTGACAATTAGCAATACACGAAAAACTTATCTTAGTCGGAATATAAAGGTGAGATCTCAATTAGTAACTCTTGATGTGGTGATATTAGTATTTCCACCTATGCATTGAAATTCCCACAACCACGTTAGTAGAATATTAGAAACAAAAGGCTAGATCTGTGTACAGAAATTAAACAAAGAAATGGGCCATGAAATGAAGAGATATTATATTTATAGCACCTAGTCAGATGCGATCTCAGCGACGAATTCGCCCACAATAATCCAATAAAAACGTGTTTTAGAAGTCCAAGGCTCCAAGGCTCTAGAGTTCTCTACAGTAACATGTCGTGCTTGTTGCTCGCTTGTTGCATTTTTGCACCCCGATGAAAGAGAGAAACAACATTTGGAAACGTGGTAGCACTTAGAGAATCCCAGTGAAGGAGAGCATCATCATTTGGAAACCATCCTCTCACTCCATATTTATAACACCACTTCTAATCCATTATCTGCACCTACCACAAAGGAGCATGAGACATAGTTGAAAGAGAACTCACCCTTCAACCAAGGCATGGACAATACGAGGTTGCAAAAATCGCCCTTTAATTATTAAATAATTGAAATAGCTTTCCCTTCCACTGTTAAAAAACTTGGAAATTTAGCTTTAAACTCACGGTTAAAGTCACTCTTTATTATTAAAGGATTGAAATGAACTCATTGAACTCACTCTTTATTATTAAATAATTGAAATGAATTAGTTGAAGTCACTTTTTATTATTAAATTATTGAAATGAACTTGATGAACTCACTTTTTATTATTAAACAATTGAAATAAACTCGAGTTGAACTTAATCTTTATTATTAAATAATTGAAATGAACTTGGAACTTGCCATTGAGCTCGTCGTGGAACTGACTTTTTATTATTGAATAAATGAAATAAACTAGTTGAACTCACTCTTTATTATTAAATAATTGAAATTAACTAGGAAACTCGCCCTTGAGCTTGGAGTTGAACTAACTCTTTATTATTAAATAATTGAAATAATTAGTCGTTCCACTATTAAGAAACTCAGAAACTTCGCCTTTAAGCTCACTGTTGAAGTCACTCTTTATTGTTAAATAATTGAAATGAACTCATTGAACTCACTCTTTATCATTAAATAATTGAAATTAACTCGGGAATAAATGAAATTAACTCGTTGAACTCACTCTGTATTGATAAATAATTGAAATGAACTCAAGAACTAGCCCTTGAGCTTGGAGTTGAACTAACTCCTTATTATTAAATAATTGAAATAACTCGTCTTTAACTATTAAAACATTGAGAAACTCAACTTTAACCTGGTTGAAGTGGTCTCGAGTGGTTGGGAGTTAAAATGAGTCTTTATTATTAAATAATTGAAATGATTGCGCCCAGAGGCTCTCTACAGCCCTAATAAATATTATGTCAGCCATAAACAAAAAATAATAATACAAAGTAAAAAGTAAATATGAGACTTAAACTAGAGACTTTAGAGCTTAGGATTAGGTGGTAAATATTATGTCGACCATAAACAAAAAAGAATAATACAAAGTAAAAAGTAAATATGAGACTTACACTAGATACTTTACTTTTTACTTTTAATATAAAGTAAAAAGAAAATATGAGACTTTAGAGTGTTTGTCCAATAACAAAGTAAACAAAAAAGAATAATACAAAGTAAAAAGTAAATATGAGACTTAAACTAGAGACTTTAGAGCCACATATTGCACTCAAGGAGCTATTCAAAGAGAGTTTGCACCTGAGATTTGATCCCTCTGAGCTAGTTGTTGAACTAACTTTTTATTATGAAATAAACGCGTTGTTGAAATCACTATGTATTATTAAATAATTGAAATGAACTCAAGAACTAGCCCTTGAGATTGAAGTTAAACTAACTCTTTATTATTAAATAATTGAAATAATTATCTCTTTTAACTTTAACTATTAACAAAAAAAACTCTCCACTTTAGTTAAACTCACTTTTTAATTTATTTTTATTTTATAATTTGTTTATTTGGAATTTTGAATGTAAAACCAAATAAATCAATGCCATTTTAATTGTTATGTTTTAGTATTTTTATTTATTATAATTAATAATATTTTAAAAATATCTTATAGTATTTTCAATCTTTTTATTTTCTAGATGTGGAAATTTAATTTAATTTTTTTTTTATATATTTATATAAATTTTTTAATATTTTTTTTATATATATTTATATTTATAATAATTTTAATATTTTAATTGTTATATTTTAGTATTTCTATTATTAATAATAATATTTTAAAAATATCTTATAGTATTTTCAATTTTTTTTTATTTTCTGAACATAGAAATTTAAATTTTTTAACTTTTTTTTATTAATTAAAAAGAAGAAGTTATGGATGAATGTGTATGTGGAAGGTCTACAATGAAAACTTTGTAAAAACTTAGTGAAAGTAAATGTGTATTTTGATTCACTTTCAAACAATCAATAGAAAGGTTTTTTCTTGAAAAAAACATTAACAATGATGTTATACCATAAAATTGATATTAATCCCTGTTAAAGTAGGGATTATAGCAATGAATCAATTGTCAAAACTAAGTTAATTTTTATTAATTTTATCAAATTAATAGTTGCTTTATAATGTTATATAACAAATAATTAATAATTTTAATTTTTTAAAAATAATAAAATGTGTTTTTAATTTTTGAAATTAGAAAATACTATTTTTTTATTGGTTGTAAGGTTTGATTTGAAAAAATACTCCTCATTGGAGGTGATCATTAATTTTTAAAAAAGATTTTATTTAAAAAATAATATTCAAATTGACACATAATCATAGATAGTAAGTATACTAATTATTTTACAAATACCAAATAGTACACATAACAATTGTGAATGATATGTATATTAATTGTTTAAAAAACAAAGCATGTAATAATACCTACATATTAATTGGTTTACTAATCCAAAAAAACTAACAAATTTTTTTAAGTCACATCCTCATTGGGTTGTGCTTCAATAATCATGTGTAAACATGTATAGCAAGTTGAACAAGGTTGCGTTACTGCTGTGGCTGAAAACTTGTCATAACTATAAGCAAAAAGTGTTAATAATGGATGCAATTCTTCTGTTGCAGCTAGTTATAAGCCCCTTAACCATGACAAAAATTGAGAAATCCACATTCATTTATAGTGTAGTCTGACGTCGATGCTACTTTTTCTGGCATGGAGTTCACTGCTTATCTAATGTAAAACGGACGGATGTAAGTTCGTAATGAGACTAATAGCTAGTATTATATCTACCTCCAGGTATATAGTATATAATTGACCATAATTGATTTTCACTATTAATTCACATAATTAAATTTCCGTCTAAAGTTAAATTTTAAGATTCAAAAAATTATATTTTTAACTATTTTTTAAATTTATTTATCCGTTCTACTATTTGTTGAATATGTGACATAACAAATTTCTATCCTTAATTAAACAATCAAGTTAAACAACATTTGATGACTCTTAATGTTCTCACGTCTGATTAGAAAGCTCATAATCATATTCTTTAATTCAATTCACAGAGAGTATCAACATTGTTAAGCCTCCTTATCTTAGTTCACTCTCCATGGATAGTATTTCTTACTTTGCGGGCTCAAGCCCTCCATTCTCTCCATCTTCTGGAAAGTATACATGGAGTTGTGATATCTTCATGGCAATCATAAAATCATATCAAACTACATTTATGAATGTTTGGTTTGATTTGGAATATTGTGTGACAGTGACACCATGAGAGCGACAGAATCCATGGCTAAACAGTAAGTATATTAATGTCCTGCTACTACAAAGATGGAAGCAGAAGGGAAGCTCATATCTCCCAACAAGAAATAGAACAACGAGCACTAGCAAGGAAAGTAGCTAAAGCCAAGTAGATTATGCTTCTAGATTGTGTGCCACGTATTTGTCTGGATAAATGAATTCTCTTTCATTGCCATCTCGTGCGTTTTGTTAAATAAAATGCTATGAACAAAATTTTCATAGAACATTGATTGTATATTTATAATTATGATGGATCCAATATTGTCAGGTAGGTTCAAATTTTCCATATGAATATATGGATGTAAAATAATTAAGAAAAGCTACCAATCTAATTACGATAAGTAATATAGTATATTTTAGATAGTCACATATTACATGATTATATTCATTATAAATTCATAAGTAACATTTTATTTGTGATACCTACTAATATATTTACATATCATAATAGTTATGCAAATGTAGAAATTACACTTACATATTACTTCTTAATACCAACTAATTATATATGGATAGATATATAATTAGCTACATTATATTGTCATTTCCTATGCCGCTTGAATTTCCATAAATTATAATATGTAAGAGAATTCTAAGTATGATACAAGAGTATCATGGTAAGATATACTGCATTTAGTTGAATGAACATAAAATAGTAATATACCTTATAATAGTTATACATATTTTAGATATATAGTATCTCAATATGCACCATATGCATTATTATAGTACCATATGCAATATATCAAATGTTTCATATTTAATATTTTTTTTAATGTTGTTTTGTATTTAAATCTAGCTTTATCCATATAAACTTTCACAAATTCAAAAAAAATTCAAATAATAAATAGTAAAAGCTCTCTGTATTATATTTTCTAGTAATAAAATGCATATTTCTATTTCTTATATTATTTAAAAAGTAAGAACCAAACTACTTAGAACCCTTATTTTTCTTTGCATAATTTACGTAATTTATTTACATAGACGATGAATATAATTTTTTTTTTAATTAATTTTACCATGAGAAAACCTGGAACCACTATGGACACACAAAAAAATGACGTGAGAGGAAAGGATATTCATTTCGTTTATGTTTTTATTTTATTTTTTAATAAAAATTTGGAATTTTTTTAATTTTATTTTTTAATAAGAATTTGAAAGCTCTTAACATCAATTTCAACTATGTTAATGCTATATCTATGATTGAAAGCTATCAAACGCTAATGTTGACCTCCGTGTCTCTTTTTACTTTTGATTTACAGTGATTTTTGCAATAAAAATCTGACTTAAATGGTTGAATAGAGTGGGTAGAAAAGGCGCAGCTGGTAGATACCCTACATGCACCTCTTCCCTTTTGCACCCTTGGAACATAATCATTGACTCTGGTTTCCATTAAACATGTGTACAAAGAAAGAAATTGTATGTCAAATAATTTAGCTTTAGCAGGTTTACTTCTACAGGATGGGGTTTGGCACATTTATGAATCAAGAAATGGGACCATTTAGAATTATTTTCATATCCCATTCCGTGAGGCATAAGATTTTTTTTAATACAATTGCAAAGATGAAAACATTCGATCCATATTTCAGAGAGGTCATAATTTGCAAAAAACGTTATTTCTTATAAGAACATAAGAAAATATGTGTTTCATTGCCAGCTTCCAAATTGCTAGAACTAATTTTCATAAATATAATAATCTTTCAATCTCTAACAATTATCCTTCACGATTAATAACCTCAGAACAAGCTTAATATACTTTACAGGAAACATTTATGAAGTATATAAGCTCAAATATTATTATATAATCACTTAATGAAAATTAATATATGCTCTTATATATATCTCTTTTATTATTTTTTCAGAACTTTATATATCTTTTTTATTTATTTTATAATAAGTGCACAAATTTCAAATCTTATTTAATAACTTATATAATAATTCTTTCCCTTAAATCTTTACCTTAACTACCCTTGATATATGACGCCTTTCCAATTTATTTGACCGTGGAATAAGACGCACTGTTTCAATAAGTCCCAACGTTCCAATGGTACGCTTCTTTCACCTTACTGTTTTATTCTTAACTGTAACAGAAATTTCAGTAAATTACATGGGGGGATCGATATTCGCTAACAATGCCGACCATTGTAATTTCCCCATCGGACTCAGAGTCATAATTTCCCAACAGAGGTTCTAGCATCAACGCCAATCAAATCTACGGACTGCAGCTCAAATCTTCAGTCATGGTGTTCATGTTACTAGCAACTTTTGAATTTTTGCAATCTTCAACAATTACTTACTCATGAACTATGTAACAATTAATAACAATGCAACCTTGTTTGTATTCGAGGGCTGATACTAACAATCTATTCGTAGTTAAATGCAGTAAAATATTCAATAGTTTTAAGAGTACTAAATAGAATGAGATGAACCATATTTGTATTTTATTGAGGGCGGCTGCCAACAATCTTCACCTAGTAAACTACAACAAGATATTCAAGAGTACTAAAAACAACTAGATGAACAAGAATGATAGCAGTAAATTAACAGAGATAAACATTAAAAGACAATGTCAACAACAAGATATTCAAGAGTACTAAAAACAACTAGATGAACAAGAATGATAGCAGTAAATTAACAAAGATAAACATTAAAAGACAATGTCAAATCAATGGGTATGAGTTATTCATTAAAATGATAGAAACAATGTCTCCTAAAAAGACACTTATATTCTACTATTGAAGATATGAATGAACCAGAGTCTATATAAAAAAATTTCCAAAACGAGATTATGAATAAAATTTAATAGGAATAGGGCACAATTTGTTTTCCATAACTAATTAAAAACTAGAATGTTTTGTTTGTTGTGGATGTAAAAAATAGAGAATTCTAGTTCTAAAACAAGTTTGGTTTAAATCATGCAATGTTGGGCAGATATTAAACGTAGAAACATTTCTACTTGGTAAATAAGAATAATATAGTATACTTTAGATAGTGACATATTACATGATTATATTCATTATAAATTCATAAGTAACGCTTTATTTGTGATACCTACTAATATATTTACATATCATAATAGTTATGCAAGTGTAGAAATTACACTTACATATTACTTCTTAGTACCAACTAATTATATATGGATGGATATATAATTAGCTACATTATATTCTCATTTCCTATGCCGCTTGAATTTCCATAAATTATAATATGTAAGAGAATTCTAAGTATGATACAAGAGTATCATGGTAAGATATACGACATTTAGTTGAATGAGCATAAAATAGTAATATACCTTATAATAGTTATACATCTTTTAGATATATAGTATCTCAATATGCACCATATGCATTATTATAGTACCCTATGCAATATATCAAATGTTTCATATTTAATATATATATATATTTTTAATGTTGTTTTGTATTTAAATCTAGGTTTATCCATATAGACTTTCACATATTCAAAGAAATTTCAAATAATAAATAGTAAAAGCTCTATGCATTATATTTTCGAGTAATAAAATGCATATTTCTATTTCTTATATTATTTAAAAAGTAAGAACCAAACTACTTAGAACCCTTCTTTTTCTTTGCATTTACGTAATTTTTATTTACATAGATGATGTTTATAAAAAAAGTTTAATTAATTTTACCATGAGAAAACCTGGAACCACTATGGACACACAAAAAAATGATGTGAGAGGAAAGGATATTCATTTCGTTTATGTTTTTATTTTATTTTTTAAAAAAAATTTAGAATTTTTTTAATAAGAATTTTAAAGCTCTTAACATCAATTTCAACTATGGGGTCAGTGCAAGCTAATGAGGGTCACTTTTGGCGCGTTAGATGCAATAGAAAACTGAAAAATCAGGTATCCCTCAACTTACTTGGATTTTTTGAGATACTTAAGCAAAATATCTTGCATTGAGTAAAAAAGATGAAATGTAGGGAATTGAATCATGTTTCCGAATATATAACTTTTATGTATTGAAAATTTGCATAGCTATGTCAAGTTTCATTTTTCCTAACAAACACTTTTTATTTTTCAGGCAAATGATAAGGTATATGTTTTTGTGGGTGCAGCCTTTGAGGGCCTAAATGATGGAATCAATCTACAAAAATCGGCATGCATGTAGAGAACACATAGCAGCTATGCGCCATTATTTTTCGAAAATTAAATTAGTAATTTTATAATTTTTTTTTAATTGTCTAAGTGATCAAACCTCGAAAATCGTACCTCTTTTGTGGGTGCAACCTTTGAAGGTCTTAATTCAAAAATCTTGAAATGGGTTTTTCATAGAACGTGGAGGTTAGTGTCCTCTTGTGCACCATACATTTTTTTTTGAAATGATCGAGAATTGAAAAAGTTATGGAAGAAACACTAGCATTGTGTTTCACGAGTTAAGGAGGTAAGACACAAAAGAAATTGAAAGAAAATAGGAAAAATTAATATTTCAAAATAAAAGTTACATATTTGGAATCTGCAGAAAAAATGCTATTTGTGTCTAAGATTTCGTCAAAAATGACTTTGTGTAGCATACTGTAATGAGTGGCTAAGCACGGGCTTCTCAAGAAACTGGAAGAAATACCCAATTAGCTTTGGTTTTTCATTAACATAGCACAGGTTTGGAATTATCGAAGCAAACTCCAAAGCATACACATAGGATTACTGTTGACATGCGAGCAAGTGAGTCGGCTTGGTTTAGGCTCTACAAAACACGAGCGTGTTCTATTTAAATTCAAAAATATTGCCGCGCTTTTAGAATTCAAGAACGCGCACACGTTATATAACTACATAACACGTACGTGTTATGTAGTGCAAAAACGCACCTGCGTTATGTAAATCATACAATATATGTTTAATACTTAAGAGAGAGGGGGTGTGGAAGACTCAAGGGAATTTTTGGTTAATATTTGAGAAGGGGTAGGGAAGGGTCAAGGGAATCTATGGTTAATATTTAATAGGGGTGGGAAAGCGTCAAGGGCTTAGAAGGGCTTAGAAGGATGTTGGAAGCTTGAGTGGGGAGAAATGAAGGGAATGAGAACATGATGGGCTACAGGGGGTGAAGGGAAGTGGAGCTTGAGAGCACTATTAAAAGTATAAGAGGTTCTGAAGAGGTATAGGGTTAGAAGTTGAAAGTGAGACTTGAGTGACAAGGGGGAATGGATGGAGGCAAGGGGGATGTGAGAGAGAAATAAAGAATACAAGGGGGGGAGAGACATAGAGTAAGGGAGGGAGAGGGACAATGGGGAGGAATGGATTTAGAGGGAGTGAGAGATAGATGGGGATAGAACGAAATAAAGAGATAGGAAGGGAGGGATAGAAAGTGTTGGTGGGAGACATGTAGGGAGTGGTGGTGAGAGTGAGAGAGAGAGGAGGGGGAAGGGACATAAAGTGTGTGAGAGAGAGGGAGTGATGGAGAGATTGGGATAGGTTGAGGGAAAGATAACATGAGGGAGGGATAGAAGGTGAGAGAGAGAGAGGCGATGAGATAGGGAGGGAGAGAAGGTAGGGTGAGGGATGGAGGGAGAAAGGTGGAGATAGATATGGATGGAGGGGGAATGGGTTTGAGAATGGAAAGGGACATAATGTGTGTGTGTGTGTGTGTGTTTTTTGTGAGAGAGAGAGAGAGATAGAGAGAGAGAGAGATTGATGGTTGGGGAGAGAGATACTAGAGAGAGGTGTGAGTGACAAAGAAAGTGGGAGGTTGTGTGTGTGTGTGTGTGATTGGGAAGGAGGAAGCAGTGGGGTGGCAGGGACGAAGATGGTGTAAGGGAGAGAAAGCGACATAGAGGGAGGGAGGTAAAGGGAGTGAGAGACATATCCAGGGATAGATCTAGATAAAGAGATAGGGAGGGAGGGATAGAAGGTGAGATAGAGAGGGCAGGGAGAGGGATAAAGGCACATAGGGTTAGTGATTAAGGGTGAACAAAGGGAGAGAGTTCTATAGGGACTTGGATAATTGTGAATATATACATAAGGTGGATACCCTCCTCATCATCATCTTCATCACCATCACCATCATCATCAACATCTTCATCATCATCACCATCACCATCATCATCATCAACATATTCATCATCATTGTCATCTCTAGGTTCCTCATCAACATCTCCATCATCATCATCTTCTTCATCCTCATCATCTTCATCATCATCTTCATCACCATCACCATCATCATCAACATCTTCATCATCACCATCATCATCACCATAAACATCTTCATCATCATTGTCATCTCCCCCTTCATCATCAACATCTCCATCATCATCATCATCATCATCATCATCATCATCATCATCATCTTCATCATCATCACCATCATCATCAACGTCTTCATCATCATCACCATCATCATCAACATCTTCATCATCATTTTCATCTCTAGGTTCTCCATCAACATCATCATCTTCTTAATCATCATCGTCTTCATCACTATCATCATCATCATCAACATATTCATCATCATCACCATCATCATCATCATCATCATCTTCCTCATCAAATCAACATCTCCATCATCATCATCATCATCATCTTTTGAACATCATCATCATCATCATCTGAACATCACCATCACCATCACCATCAACATCTTCATCATCATCACCATCAAATCATCATCAAAATCTTCATCATCATCACCATCACCATCACCATAACCATCTTCATCATCATTGTCATCTCTAGGTTCCCCATCAACATCAACATCTCCATCATCATCATCTTCTTCATCATCATCATCTTCATCACCATCACCATCATCATCAACATCTTCATCATCATCACCATCATCATCATCATCTTCCCCATCAGATCAACATCTCCATCATGTCACCATCATCATCATCATCTTCATCATCATTACCATCACCATCATCATCAACATCTTCATCGTCATCACCATCATCATCATCATCATCATCATCAACATCTTCATCATCATTGGCATCTCTAGGTTCCTCATGAACATCTCTATCATCATCATCTTCTTCATCATCATCGTCTTCATCACCACCATCATCATCAGCAACATCTTCTTCATCACCATCATCATCAACATCTTCTTCATCATCACCATCATCATCATCTTCATCATCATCAAATCAACATCTCCATCATCATCATCTTCATCATCATCATCATCATCATCATCATCATCATATCCATCACCATCACCGTCATCTTCAACATCTTCATCGTCATCACCCTAACCATCATCAACAACATCTCCATCATCATTGTCATCTCCATCATTAGCATCTTCATCATCATCACCATCATCATCATCTTCATCATCATCAGATCAACATCTCCATCTCCATCATCATCATCATCTTCATCATCATCAACATCATCATCATCTTCGTCATCATCATCAGATCAACATCTTCATCACCATCACCATCATCATCATCGTCAACATCTTCATCATCATCACCATCATCATCATCATCTTCCTCATCAAATCAACATCTCCATCATCATCATCATCTTCCTCATCGTCATCGTCATCATCTGAACATCACCATCACCATCACCATCACCATCATGATCAACATCTCCATCATCATCATCATCATCATCACCATCATCATCATCATCATCACCATCATCATCAAAATTATCGTCATCATCATCATCTCATCATCATCATCATCATCATCATCATCATCATCATCATCGTCTTCATCACCATCACCATCATCATCAACATCTTCATCATCATCACCATCATCATCATCTTCATCATCATCAGATCAACATCTCCATCATCATCATCATATTCCTCATCGTCATCATCATCATCTGAACATCACCATCACCATCATCGTCACCATCATCATCATCATCACTATCACCATCATCATCATCATCACCATCACCATCACCATCACCATCGACATCTTCATCATCATTGTCATCTCTAGGTTCCTCATCAACATCTCCATCATCATCATCTTCTTCATCATCATCATCAACATCTCCATCATCACCACCATCATTATCAAAATTATCATCATCATCATCACCATCATTATCAAAATTATCGTCATCATCATCATCGTCTTCATCACTATCATCATCATCATCAACATCTTCATCATCATCACCATCATCATCATCATCTTCATCATCATCAGATCAACATCTCCATCATCATCATCTTCATCATCATCATCATCATCAACAACATCTTCATCACCATCAACATCTCCACCACCACCATCATCATCATCATCTTATATCTTCCTCTTCATCATCATTGACAACTCCCCCTTCCCCCATCAACATATCCATCATCGTCATCTTCTTCATCACCATCATCATCATCCTCATCATCCTCATCACCCTCATCATCATATTCAACATCTTCATCGTCATCACCATCATCTTCATCAACATCATCATCTCTATCATCTTCATCTGCACCATGATCATCTTCATTGTCATTAGGGAGGGATAATGACGAATATAAAGAGAAGGTGGAGAGATGGAGAGTGGGGTGGTAGGGACAGGGTTGGAGTAAGGGAGAGAAATAAACATGAAAGAAATAGGTAGGGAGGGATGTAGAGAGAATGAGAGACAGATATTTAGAAAGAGATAGGGGGTATCTAGGGATTATTGGGAGAGAGCTAGGGGGGTAGTAAACCATACAAAACATTTCTTTTGTATGTAACCATACAAAACATTTGATTTCTTTTGATTTTATTCGTTTCCCTAGCCATGCACCTAACCTATTTATTGTGCTTAACCATATCGCATACACGTTTTTATTCTTCATATCGCGTGCACGTTTTAGCTTTACATAACGCGTGTTCGTTTTGTAACTACATAACGCGTACGCGTTTTGTAGTTATATAACGCATACACATTGTGGTTACCTATCCTACATGTCTAGTGACATGTCAGGCTCGGGTTTTACCATACCAAGTGCTAAGTATCAGAAACGCGTTATGTTTTTATGTATCAGAAACGAGTTTTGAAAAAGTAGGATTGCATCTAAAGTGACCCTCATCTTCTTGCACACACCCTATGTTAATGCTATATCTATGATTGAAAGCTATCAAATGCTAATGTTGACCTCGGTGTCTCTTTTTACTTTTGATTTACAGTGATTTTTGCAATAGCAATCTGACTTAAATGGTTGAATAGAATGGGTAGAAAAGGCGCAGGTGGTAGATACCCTGCATGTACCTCTTCCCTTTTGCACCCTTGGAACATAATCATTGACTCTGGTTTCCATTAAACATGTGTACAAAGAAAGAAATTGTATGTCAAATAATTTAGCCTTAGTAGGTTTACTTCTACAAGATGGGGTTTGACACATTTCTGAATCAAGAAATGGGACCATTCAGAATTATTTTCATATCCCATTCCATGAGGCATAAGATTTTTTTGTAATACAATTGCAAAGATGAAAACATTCGATCCATATTTCAGAGAGGTCATAATCTGCAAGAAAGTTATTTCTTATAAGAACATAAGAAAATATATGTTTCATTGCCAGCTTCCAAATTGTCAGAACTATTTTTCATAAATATAATAATCTTTCAATCTCTAACAATTATCCTTCACGATTAATAACCTCGGAACAAGCTTAATATACTTTACTGGAAATATTTATGAAGTATATAAGCTCAAATATTATTATAAAATCACTTAATGAAAATTAATATATGCTCTTATATATATCTATTTTATTATTTTTTTCAAAAATTTATATATATATTTTATTCATTTTATAATAAGTGCACAAATTTCAAATCTTATTTAATAACTTATATAATAATTCTTTCCCTTAAATCTTTAACTTAACTACCCTTGATATATGACGCCTTTCCAATTTATTTGACCATGGAATAAGACGCACTGTTTTAATAAGTCCCAACGTTCCAATGGTACGCTTCTTTCACTTTACCATTTTATTCTTAACTGTAACAGAAATTTCAGTAAATTACATGGGTGGATAGATATTCGCTAACAATGCCGACCGTTGTAATTTCCCCCTCGGACTCAGAGTCATAATTTCCCAATAGGAGTTCTAGCATCAACGCCAATCAAATCTATGGATTGCGGCTCAAATCTTCAGTCTCGGTGTTCATGTTACTGACAACTTTTGAATTGCTGCAATCTTCGACAATTACTTACTCATGAACTATGTAACAATTAATAACAATGCAAACTTGTTTGTATTCGAGGGCTGATACTAACAATCTATTCGTAGTTAAATGTAGTAAAATATTCGATAGTTTTAAGAGTACTAAATAGAATGAGATGAACCATATTTGTATTTTATTGAGGGTGGCTACCAACAATCTTCACCAAGTAAACTACAGCAAGATATTCAAGAGTACTAAAAACAACTAGATGAACAAGAATGATAGTAGTAAATTAACAGAGATAAACATTAAAAGGCAATGTCAAATCAATGGGTATGAGTTATTCGTTAAAATGATAGAAACAATGTCTCCTAAAAAGACACTTATATTCTACTATTGAAGATATGAATGAACCAGAGTCTATATAATTTTTTTCCAAAACGAGATTATGAATAAAATTTAATAGGAATAGGGCACAATTTGTTTTCCATAACTAATTAAAAACCAGAATGTTTTGTTTGTTGTGGATGTACAAAAAAAATAGAGAATTCTGGTACTAAAACAAGTTTGGTTTAAATTATGCAATGTTGGGCAGATATTAAACATACAAACATTTCTACTTGGTAAACAAGAATCAAAATTATTTGAAAAGTAACAAAATAGTAAAACACGAATATCATATTTTAAAGAAGTATACCGTCAAGACAGTTTAGTTTAAGCTTGTCACATTAAAAATCCATAGCAACAACCAAGCTTCAGTACCCAGTATTTTAAAATAATTCGAAAGCAGTAGCCCATAAGGGGTAGAGATAACTAGAGTCATTCCAGAGCCAATTTAAGACCCTATAGATGCATAGTCTCTTGTCACATACCCGGTGCGAGATCGATTTTACCCAGTTCCAAGAGTAGAGACAACATAAGAAGCATAGGAAGGATAGGTATCTAAGGTAGCAGTACCACCAAATTGAAGTAGCATTCATGCCATTACACTTAGCTCAGAGACAGATCCCAATCCGGATGCAGGTCTTACAGTTTAATAGTTATTGGGAAAGTTGCATCTTTATCATGACCCACTGCTCAAATGGAAAAAGAAAATAAAAAACAGAAGACTGGGTTATTGCAAGCTAATGCTAGCCACTCATGACGCGTTAGTCGCAATGGACTTCTGGAAAAACAAAAATATGAACATAAAAAATCAATATTAGAGATACATACACAATGTTTTGGAATATGGTGCAAGAAGATGAAATGTAGACAATCGGATTACCTTCCGGAATATATAAATATTATTTATGGAAATTAAGTATAACTCCCCAAAAATGGGGTTCTCCTAAGGTTGGTATGTTATTTTTTAAGAAAACATAATGAATATGTTTGTGTTATCCCCCTGGTTCGGTATTCAAATGGTGGATTTTTGTTAAAAAAATTATATACAGTCGTAGATAATAGGCAGTTCTAGTGCGACACTATTTTTCCATATTTATTTATGTAAATTTTAATTTTTTTTTTAATTAAGGAAGTCAGCCCATCCCTAAAATGACTAGGCCGAGCATTAGTCCCCAATATCATGGTCTTAACATAATCAATCAACATTTTTTTTTTTTAGGATGTAGGTTTTTGTGTGTACTTGTGCGGGTTCTTTTCCGTTTTCAAAATAGGTGAGCCAATAAAAATTTATAGACGAAAGAAATAACCTACTTTTTGTGTAAGATTGATGTTAGTGCAATTGAAATTAACTAAAAAATAGGAACAAATAATATATTTAATAAAAAATTACATATTAGGAATCTGCACACATAGTTCTACATGTGTGTGCAATTTCATTAGCAGTGGACTAGTGTAGCATATGCAGAATCATGCTCGAAACAGAAGAAGTTATCGAATAAGATGTATTTTTTTATAGTATTATATGTATTTTGGCAACCCGAACCTAAAACCATAGCATCCAAGTCATCCATCACGTTGGCGGGAAACGAATTACTTGCCAAAACTTAAAAATTAAAATGGCATGTGCGCGTTGATTTAAATAGTGCGTACGCACACAATAGCGCATGCACACAC